>OY978528.1:65602965-66802965 GCA_963854835.1 Megamerina dolium | reverse complement strand
CCGTCACTTAAGCTTATGCGGCTTTCCTATGCCAATTACGTTTGTGCGTCCTTTTCCACCGTCAATTCTATTTGCGCGTCTTTCTTCAACGTCATTTATCTTTACGTGTCTTTCTTCGCCGTCAACTATATTTGAGCGCCTTTTTTCGCCGGAGTTTTTTTCACGCGTCTTTTTTCGAGGTTAATTTTTGGGCGCGCGTCTTTCTTCGTATGCACAGTCATTTATGAAGTCATTAAAATGGCAAGCAGACAAACGAGTAGGTAAAGAGCTGATTGATTGCGTTATATATTTATGTGTAATGAGGTGAATTTAATAAAGCGGTAACATTTTTTTTCACAATTAATAAGAATATAAAAATTGTCTGGTTTCATGAATCTGAAAAATTCTAAAAGAAAAAAATCACATCTATCATAAATATTTACCTTGATGAGAGGAAGGCTTTAAATGTACCCAGCAGACCGGCTCTTCTACCTTGACGATAGCAGGCAAAATCAGCGCCTCGTATTCCTTGCAGATCCCCAATATAAGGCTCATTCAAGGCAGCAACACGCAACTGCATAAAATATAATAAAATTTTGAGTTAAATTATGATTTTTGCAAAAAAAAAAAAAATTTTTTTTTTAACCAACAATACACATACACACTACATACTATTATATATACCTTTTATATACAATATGATTATGCATAAAACTAAATTAGAATTATCAACTAAATTATGTACAAACTTAATTAACCATGTTTACAAACTGAAAAAGTTTTAGAAATTGTTGAGAGTAGTATTAAAAAACCAAAAAGGGGGAAAAACCGAAAACAACAAATTTAAAATTAACAAATATTTAACCAAATAATATGGACGAGGTTTTGTGGATGGGAGGAGAAATAAAAAAAAAACAACAACTATGTATATATGTATATATGTACTACAACAACATCAATGAAAGTATAAAATTTTGATTTCTAATTATGACTCACCATGCGAGGATACCACTAGAAATTATATATAGTTGGCGTTTAATTTTCATGGTTTTTGTTTTTCGGTGTTTTATTTTATTTTTTTCAAATAATTTTTTGTTTGTTTTTGTTTGATTTGGTTGTTTTTCAAAATTCATTTAATTATAGTTATAGTTGGATATTAAACAATGGCGTCGCAAAAATGCAGCAGCATTTAATTCGGGATATACAGACAGAGAGTGTGAATGAGAGTGAGAGCGAGCGACAGAGATAGAGCAAGTGGAAGAGAACAAAAATATTGGCATATCAAAAATGAGTAAAAATATTTTGGTTTTTGTTAATGAAAATAATATTAAAAGAAAAAACAACATGTAAAAATAAAAAAATAAAAATTCATAAAAAAAAGTCTTAAATTCATTCGTGAATGTAATTGCATGTGCAAACATTTAACAATTATGAGCATTTACGAAAACAGCAATTATAAAATATGTGTGAATGGAAAAGAGTGAATTTCATAAATAAGTGTACACCTTTACAATTTAATTCTGACTGACCATGAAAGTCTCACCAACGAACATCAATTAAAAATCAACAATTCGTATTTAATTCAGTAGGCCACTGAGAAGGAGGAGCGGTTTGTGTAATGACAATATTGTTGAGTTGGTTTGGGTCATAGATATGATATTTTAGATATGATATCTGATATAACTGATATCACCGGATATGAACTCTCAGATAACTGATAACTGTTGCCTGATACATAATAGCTGATACATATATGATATTTGATATTTCATACCTGATATCTGATATTTAATATTGTAAGTGGTGTGTTCTGACACCAGATACCCGATACCCATTATATGGTACCTCAGTGGCAAGGGGAATCCCCCTGGCCGCTGGACTTTTAAAAAGAAAAATAAATAATATACAGACATTTAAAAATCATTCATTAAAATTTTTCTACTATACATCTTTTGCTTATTAGGGTTAATCGATCCCTACCCTCTCCCGCTTTGCCAAAATTCTGGCTACGCCACTGTGGTACCTGATATCTCACAACTTGTGTTATATCTAAGAACTAATACATGGTAATTGATGATCTGATAACCAAACCAACTCATCAATATAACAAGTACACAAACCACCCATCCTCTTCTAAGGTCCAGATGGTATATATATAGGATTGGCAATTTAAAGTTTGGCGTTAGAATTGGCTATAAAACAAAAGTACTAACGAATATTTTTTCAAAGTCATTTATTAGAAATATTGGAGTTTTCCACTTATGAATGAAACACAACATTATTCAAATGCTGCCACGGCTGACTTTACAGTGCCTTATACGATCAATCCATTTTTCTAGTACATTATCGATTGTTTGGACTTCAATCTATGGTTATGCTAATAAGCAAAATTATCGTATTTGCGGATCAGAGAATCCACACGTGATTGCTGATTGTGGCCATTTTGCTTCGATAATGAGCAAGGAGCCGCCGTTACCCTCAAATGTGAGCGAATTTTTGTTTCCAAAAAATGAAGAAGATTATATAGACGACATTTGGTTTCAACACGACGGCGCCACAAACCACATAGCCAACCTAACCATCGATTTTTTTAGCACTGTCTTTGAAAATCGAATAATCAACCGAAACCCTGCCTCGGAGCTGTGCTTTGACCGCGATTTTGTGGGTAGTCATTAAGGATAAGTATTACGCTAACCATTCAGAGACAACTGAGGCCTTGAAACATAAAATCAAAGTTGCTATTCATGAAATTGAAACACAAACAATCGAAAGTGTACTGAAAAATGTACTGATCGGATGGGGTCTTTTGGTGATGAATGGAAAAGTCCAATCCTTCCAATAAACTCATGACTTTGAAAAAACATCCATTGGTTTTTCTTTTATGGCCGATTCAAATTCCAATCTTTAAATGACACACCCTGTACATAGTGCTACTTAGAAAATTGTAG
The DNA here is from genome assembly GCA_963854835.1 of Megamerina dolium. Classification (NCBI taxonomy): domain Eukaryota; kingdom Metazoa; phylum Arthropoda; class Insecta; order Diptera; family Megamerinidae; genus Megamerina; species Megamerina dolium. The sequence continues at coordinate 66,800,038 of OY978528.1, read as the reverse complement.
TTTTAGGTTTTCAAAAGAGTCCAAGCGTTAAAAAACCAAGCCTACTAAATACTTGACGGAAATTACATAAACACAAATTATTTTATTACAATATATTAGCGTTAAATGGGTTTACTAAAAAAAAAAACAAATAGCGTGAGTAGGATTGGAACTAGAGAGGAAGAGAGCTGGGGAGTTTGAATAAGTTAATTTTATTTTTGAAGATTTTTTTTTTGAACAAACTTGTTTTATACTTAGTTTTATATCATTATATTTTGTTCGGCAGAACAGTGCAGAAAACTTATGTGCAGAAATATGTGTGAACAATTTCAGAACAACTTTCTTCTATTTGAAAGATGAAAGGTTTTGAGGTGGGCATCGTTTTTAAGAATTACGAAGTCTCGATTTAATGCATAGAAAAGTAATGCGTCCACGATATATGAAATACAACTGTAAGTAACCAGAACTCATGGTCATCAATGTGTCAAAATTCTACACAAATGGGTTCGTTTATACCGCAAGGATGCAGCCAATCTAATCTAATCAATTAATCAATTAATCAATTAATCATCTAATCAATTAATCAACTAATCAATTAATCAACTAATCAATTAAGAAAGTTAATCACTCAGAGCTGCTTTCATTGTCAATTCTAGTTTGCTTACATTTGCATTTTGTTTTTTAATATGGTACATAATTTCTTTGTATTTCAGAGTAACTCCGATGAATAATGATGACTGAATTTATCCGTAAAAAATTTCAAAAAGTCACCGTTAGTTGAAATGATTTAAAATGCAAAAGGAAAATATCCTATTGAAATGACTTCATCTTTGTTCGAGTTTCGAGAAGTAACAAAATTTTATCCAATTCAAGTTATTTCCACTTAAGTTTTGAGTTCTTTCAAGCTACTCTTGATTTTATGTGTGATTTATTGATAACTGGCGCAATCTGATTTTGAATTCAATTGATTCAATATCATGAATCTAGTTCAACTACCGTCCCTGCGCGGGGTAAATTCAATGGTGACTGATTTTGACTCAACGTGAATACCCTCACGAAGTGCAGAGTTGTATTCTCGATGAATATCCATATGAGTAACTCTCTTGATTTAATAGGTATAAATTACAACACATAATCAAAGAAATTGCTATATATCTACAATAGCTAGCAGCTACATAAATATAAGTAAAATATTAATAAATTTTTAATACGAGCATAAGTATTGTGACTATAAACGTAAAATCTTTACATTAACTTAATTTATAAACAATGTGTGTGCTCATAAATTACATGAAACTGTGTGATATATTTTACGAATTTCTTTTCTATTTTTTTTTTTGGTTGTTGCAAAATTTATGTAAAAACTTTAGATAACTGCTAAAATATAATAAAGGAAAAAAAAAGAAAAACACACATACAAATGCTCGTTAAAACAACTCCCTCAAATAAAGAAAACAACAATAACAACAACAACAAAAAAGCAGACAATAAAATACAACATTTTGACTAAAACTGAAAATCGCATCGCATAAAAATGATGATCTCAATATACTCGTGGAATACATGGAGCGTGAAAATAAAATGTTAACTCATTTTTCATTTTAGGCAATTTAATTCTACTTCTTCTTCTTCGACTACTACTTGTTGTTATTTTTTGATATTTTAGATATGATTGTAAGCCTTTAGCTCCCTTTTTTGAAGCACTTGTTATTTTTTTGAGGGGGTTGTGGCACATACACATGGCTCATATGACATACGAGTGCACATATAATATGCCTGTCATTTTTTTTTTTGTTTTATTGAAGTTACAACAATCATCATCATTGTCGTGTGCATGACGCAATTATGACATGACAAGCAGTTACATATATATGACTACACACACATACAAATGTATGTTCGAATGTATGTAGTAGGTACTTTAGAAAAATCCCAAAACTCGTAAATGCTGATGTATGAATAAATATCAGCAGCAACAACAACAACAACAACTATTACAATTCATGACATGTTGAGGTGAAAGTGTAGCTAGCAAATACGAGTACTTGTATTGTGTGTAGTTTTTTTTTTTTTTTGACAATTTGCAGCAACAGCAACAGTAACAATATGAAGTGTGCGTCGAAATGCTACGAAACGCCAAATGGAAGGGGTGTACTGTACATATGAGTATTTTAGCGACGTGGTGTGTATACAGAGCAGAATATAAAATAATAAAAATTAAATTTATGGAACAATTGGAATTATATGCATGCGTATGCAAAATAGTATTTATGTATGAATGGAAAACTGTCATACAAAATCCAAAATTTATTCAGCTAAACTCATCTAAAAATTTTATATACCCTGAAGGAAGATCTAAAAATAAATTACCCATCTTCTTCCTTCCTCCATCTTATTAATTCCTTATCGATTTTTAATTGACGAAACAAATTGTACTTGTACAAAATTCCTATTTCACGTCACAGAGTCACGTCGAATGGGTCTTACGGTGAACGAGGGCAAGCCGAAGTACCTAGCGTCTACAAACAAAGTGTCTCGGCGTCTTGGACAACACGTCACTGCTGACAATTATACTTTCGAGGTGGTGAAGGACTTCGTCTATCTTGGAATCAGCATCGACAACTGTAATGACGTCAGTCTGGAGACCATGCGCAGGATAACTCTTGCTAACAGGTGTTACTATGGGCTGAGTAAGCAATTGAGTAGTCGAGCCCTCTTTCGAAGATTGAAATTCACACTCTACAAGTCCCTCATTATTCCTGTCCTAATATATGGCGCAGAAGCCTGGACAATTTCCACCACGGATGAGATGATGCTTGGAGTTTTTGGAGAGAAAAGTTCTGCGCAGGATCTTCGGACCTATTTGCGTTGATGGCGAGTATCGAATAAGGTACAACGATGGGCTGTATGAACGATGGCTGGGTCATGTCGACCGAATGGAAGAAGACACTGCAGTAAAGAGGGTATTTAATTCGGCACCCGCTGAAGGACGTGGAAGAAGAGGAAGACCAAACCTCTGTTGAAAGGACCAAATGCTGGGTAACCTGGCAGCGCTTATAATATCCTTGCGCCAGCAAGCGAAGTACAGAGAAGACTGACGCCGCATTATATGTTCGACCTAAATCGATTATCGATTGTTATGGCCACACAAGAAAGAAAGAAAGAAACTTTCTCATTGCTGCAAAGTTATGTTGCACTGTGTAATATGGTGTTGATGTTTATTATATGTATGCATTAGGGTGGCCAAAATTTGTATGGAAAAGAAAGCATTCATTTTTTGCGGCATACCCTCAAGAAACGTGAAGTTATAAAAAAAAACTGCTAAACATGAAAGTTTACTCCGATCAAAGAAGTTTTAGAGATCTCGACTAGATACTCAAGGGTCCGTTTGCGTTCGGTAAAATTGCACTTTATTCTCTAATATAATGCATCACTAATATATGGAATGATGGGTGCCGTAGCTCAGTGGTTAGTGCGTTTGCCTTCTAAATTGTAGGTCGTGAGTTCAATCCCTGGCTGAAGCATAACAAAATTTAATATCGAAAAAGATTTTTCTTTCGAACGGTACCCACCTGCCGGCAAGAATTGGCAATTTTTACGGCAGTACTAATTTGCCTAAAATGCTTCTCAAAAGAGCTCTGTGACAAAATTAAGTTAGAAGTGATGTTACAAGGGTTTTGCCATTCGAAACCGGCACATATATGTAGGTACCTTCTAATGCTATCCAAATTTAATACGCATAACGGTACTGGAAGAGAAGCTCGGTGCTATCACAATGGGCCTTTCTGGCCTAAGTGTGTCCTCTTAGAGAGAGGGAAGCCACAATTCGTATAATATGCATGTATACGAATTCGTATATTATTAACTTACACGAATTGAATTCATTTAGCGCAAACTTAAAGGAACAAGTTAAACATTAGCGAAAGGAAAAAAATTTGTTTGGGGATTATTCGAGATAGGAAACTATTATCAATAGCCTGGCTGGATCATAGTTCAGGCAATACTTTACCAACATTTTCACACTACATGTATCTTTTAAAAATTACTAAATTTTTTCATGATAACTAGAATCAAATGCAAAATTTCTTATTTCTGATAGATCTTTGTGACAAAGCTCAGAAAAAGTGATGTCACAAGGGTTCTGCCATTCGGAACCGGCTAAAATATGTAGGTCTCTTCTAGTACTGTCCAAAATTTACCAAGGACAACAGTAATGGAAGAAAAGCTCGGCCAAAGGCTCTTTCGGGGCTTTAAGTACCACATATTTATTTATATATAAATGCAAAATTTTAATCACCTTGAATGGATAACGTTGATTTTTTTAAAATCCTACCCATTCATTATTTATGATACTTTTTATTAGTGTCATGGCATCGAAAAACCACAATAAATATTTTAGGTTGATTAAAATGAAAGAAAGTCGTGTTGAAATATTTGAAATATTCATTAGAAATTATTTTTAGTACATGTCATCTGTAATGTTGTGAAGCATTGCCAGCTAGGAGTTTCTATAAGTAATTTAAATCAGTCAGAGTTGTTTATGCATATAAGGCAGTGGTTGGTTGATGAAAAAAATTGTATTCTATAAAAACACTAAGTATGTAATAATTTCATACTTCAATTCTCAAAACTTTAAATTCTTAAATTTAAAGTACCCTAAATATGTTAATGAAATGATAAATACAACCCTGATTTCTCTACATTTATATATATGATGTAAAAAAATCATATTAAAAATTTAAAAAAATGTATTTACTGTGCAAATATATTTTCATCAATAACTCTAAATTATAATAACGTAACATGCGAACTAGAAGCAAATTGTAATAGGCAACATAACTAGGAGAAATAATAAATGACTTCAGAAAATACCCAAAAGCATTGCCAACTTTACAAAAAAAAAAAAAAAAAAAAAAAATTAAACAAACCAAAAACATATGTACTAATAATAAAGCATATTAATAAGCAATTATGAGCAATTACCGTTTCATATTCAGGCGCTGTTGTAAACTATAAGGAAAATACAAAATACAAATATTAGCATTAAATAGATTCAATATTATTTTGAAATCATAAAAATACACGAATATAATGAATTTTTCCATATAAGTATGAATCAAAATTTGGCATGGACAACTTTGCTCTATTTAGAGGGGACAAATGAAACACAAAATCATTCACTGAAAGAGAATTAGCTCCGGGTCAAATGCATTGAAGGTTGTCAGTGTGCCTATATATGTATATCATAAATCATATTTGATAAAAATCTCCAATATGATATTAAATTAATTTCTGTCTTTATATTATCAATTCTTGCTAAACATTCGAATTATTTTTCTTTGCTTGTTTTCTTTGAAATTGACGATCTGTTTTGTAGTTTTTTCTTTTTTCTTTATCTCATATCTAAATTGACACTTATGAGCAATTTACATGCGATAGTCCATTTGTATATGCCATATACATACTAAGCAAATGTCGTCGTAGGCTGAATGAAGAAAATTTGGGGCGAAAAATTACAAAATATAAATTAATTAAATTGAAGTGTTTACATTTGAAATGTCCTTTTACATACATACATATTACCTATACAGTAGAAAGAAAGGTAGTTTCATCTGTATTTAAAATATATTTCCTAAAAATATTACTTCATCTTCTTATTCCTTGTAAAATATTCTGCTTCTTCTTTGTTCATGTACTTTTCTCATTCAGTCACGTAGCAAATCGTTTGATTTTCCATAATACGGTACATAAAATAAAATCACATTAATTTCATATTCAAACCAAAGCAACGAAATTTGGTATAAATAAAAAAAAAAAAACGACTATCTATAGGCTTATACATCTATACAAATGTAAATAAATAGGTCACTCGATATGTATTGCGATACGATTTGTTATTATTATTTGACATTACTATCATAAAGTTTGATATTTTTCGTCATTTAGGGTAATACACAAATATTTTTTCTCGGCAAAATTTCATCTAAAATAGTGACTCGTACAGATGCCGTGTAACCGAATCGATAAAAATTACTTTATAGTCGACCGGGTCCCACACAATTATACCCTATATAAAAAGCTGGCTCTCATATCAACCTTTTTTTTTTTTTAAATATGCTGAAGAAAAATACGAAATGTAATATTCTGAACCAAAAATTGGCTTTATTAGAAGGACAATTAGTGTTTGAATATGATTTCGGGCATATCGACGCCGTGGCTGGCTGGAATGTTGCGTAATCTGGAAACCCTCGGCCTAACCTCGGTAATAGTTCGCTCAATATTGGCTTGCAATTCATCCAAAGTTGTTGGTTTATCAGTATATCAGCCCTTTGACATATATTTTATTTTTCACTAAGCCAGATTGTCAAAATTTGATTTCATACAATTGGGATTACTGTGCGTTAAACAACCAGCAGTATTGAGGCTCAGGGAATCTTTTCTATTAGCCACTTAGTCAAAACGACATTTATCCAATTTAGAAAATTTTTCAGTTATCATCAGACACACCGACTTCTGTAGCTCGATGCAAATGCTTCGCAAAAAACCTTTCACTACTGGATTCCCAACGATAGAAGATTGGGATAATGGAGTGATAAATTGAGTCAACAAAATCAATATTTTCGCTGACTGCTCTACATTCCGTCTATTCGGCGTCTATTCGGAAGCGCTAAGCACCGATATAACCTTTCGCCTATTAGATGATTGTAGTGTATTTCAGGCTTAAGTTATAGCTATAAAAGAGGCACCCTATACACTTAGGAATAGTGTTCTGAGTATAAAGTATTTACATATACATTCAGATAGCCAAGCGGCACTAAAATCAATCTAATCGAGCAGGCATACATCCAACACTTTTAGAGACTACTAGGAACTATTAATTGAATTCACTAATTCAGCTACTTTAGGTCCCAGGCTACAGAGATATCAAAGGCAACCATAAGGCGTATAAATTATCTATATTAACACTCCATTCGGACAAAGTTTCAGTGTCAATGAAACCAGCAACTTGTAAATTGCTGATAGATAGGTTCACCATCGAGACAGACCGGCAACTGCTTAATTAGTAGTTTAATATGACCAGTGCAACAATGCACTCAACAAACTTGCAACCCACAAGTAGGTCTCTCTGAAGTCGGTGCCAGGACATGAAAGACACGAATATAATGAAAAGGCGAAGCTCGATGTATGGGTGTCACATGAGTTAACGCAAAAACCTCATGGACCGAATTTCCATCTGCGAATCGCTGCTGAATCGCAACAAAATTGATCCATTTCTAAAGCGGATGGTTACTGGTGATGAAAAGTGGGTCAGTTACGACAACGGCAAACGAATACGGTCGTGGTTGTGGTCGCGGTGAGCCGGCGCAAACGGTGGCCAAGCCAGGATTAACGGTCAGGAGGGTTTTGCTATATGTTTGGTGGGATTGGCAGGGAATCATCTACTATGAGCTGCTTCCCTATGAATAAATAAAAAATAAATATGTGGCACTTAAAGCCCCAAAGGGCTCATTGGCCGTGCTTCTCTTCCATTACTGTTGTGCGTCTTAAATTTTGGACAGTATTAGAAGGGACCTACTTATTTTACCCGGTTCCGAACGGCAGAACACTTGTGACATCACTTTTTCTGAGCTTTGTCACAGAGTTCTTTAAGAAGCTTTTTCATGGCAAGTTGTTACTGTCGGAAGAATTGCCAATTGCTTGCCGACAGGTGGGTACCATTCGAAAGAAAAATCTTATCGATATTAAATTTGTTATGCATCAGCCGGGGATTGAATCACGACCTACAGATCAGAAGGCGAACACACTAACCACTGAGATACGGAACCTACGGCTCCCCTATGACCAAACTCTTAATTCGGACCTGTGCTGTCAACAATTGGGCCGTCTGAAGGAAGCAATCGCCCAGAAGCGGCCAGCTTTAGCCAATAGGAGAGGAATTGTGTTCCATCAGGACAACCCCAGGCCACACAACTCGATAGTGACTCGCCAGAAGCTCCGGGATCTTGGTTGGGAGGTTCTTATGCATCCACCTTACAGTCCAGACTTGGCACCAACTAATTTTGCTGCTGAAATTACCTTCGAAATGGCAACAAGTTATCGAATATTTAACCTAATTCTCATCTTTCTAACTGTGCTAAATAAAACCTTCAATTTAATGCAAAAATAATGGATTTATTTTTACTAGACCTTATATAATTTGATGGCGCGTAGTCAAACTATATTAGATTGATATCAGTAAAGGCACTAAAGCACCATCAAAGGTATATATGAGAAGTAGGCAAGCAAGTACGTACTCAAATGTGAAGAGTAAATTTTTGGTTAAAATTTCGTAATATTGATTGACCTTTTGCTCAAATGTATACGCACACATGTATGCCTTATGCATATATACAAGTGCGTGGTGTATGTATTTACATACTCATATAAATACGCTTGTAGGTACTACTAGGTTATATATAATATAAAGGACCGCAAAACGAAAATCAAATTTTATTAAATTGAAAAGGACGAAAAGCATTCAATGTAGACAGACATACGACGGCGACGACACTTGAGTACCTACTACCTACTACCTACCTACGAGTATAAGTACTATGTATGTAGGTAAGTAAATAAATATTATTGTATGCATTCGCAAGCAATTTGAAACATTGAAGAAATGAAAAGGATGAAATGAAACGAAATGAGAAATAATGTAAATAAAAATTATTGACAAACAAAAAAATAACTCGTGAAGAAATAAATTTATTTACTATGTATTGTAGTGTATTTGGTCAATAGTATCTGCTATAAGTATGGAAAGTATTGTATGGCTGTCATTTGCATGACAATAAAATATTTGAAGATGAGATGTTTTGTACTAAAAAGAGCTGTGTGTGTGTATTAGATTTGCAAGCATAAAAAAAAAAAAAAATAAAAGAAAATTAAAGTAATCCCATAATTGGCATTTAGATTCAACTTGCAGTACACAGTCATTCCATGTGATAGTGGTATGAGGCAACTGAAGGCTTCTCTTCTCTTTCTGTAGCATATGCTTCAGGTGATTTGATTTAATTCATGCTAAAATATTTACACATAGTAATATCATATATTCGTAATTGTAGCAACAATTCGGACATTTGAAGTATTTCGTTTTAGTTCTCTTGATTTTCACTTCTCATTTCCTTATTGTTATAAAGAACATCCTTATTGCAAAATATCTTCTTGCTTTTCTCTATATATTTTTTTTTCAATTTTTTTTTTTTGTTGTTTTCTTCTTACATTGTTTCAATCTATTTTATTCGCTTTTTATCTTCATTTTTATTTTGTTGTTGTTTTTGGTTATTTCATTTTATTTTCTGTGTGTGTATGCTTTGTGTAAATTAAATTTTGTATCCTTTCGCTTCTCAAGTGGAAATTGTGTCTCTCTCTCTTTCGTCCGTTCTGCTCATTTTTCACTTTGTTTACGTATTGAAGAAAAACGAACGTGTGTATATATGTAGAACATTGAAAAGGCGATGAAAATTTCAAGTAAACAATTTATAAAAAAGAACAAGACCAAAAAAAAAAAAAAAAGAAGCCCTCAATGTAATTCTCTTAACAAGAAACAAATAAAATATAGCATCGACATAATATTAAAAAAAAAAAAAAAAAAGGGAAAAATCGCCAAAATGAGTATTAAAGTTGTTTGTTTTAAATTTGCTTAAAAATTCTATACATATTTGCAATAAAATAGGGAAGTGTGAGAGAGAGAGAGAGGGTGCAAAAATTGGCAAACAAGAATTAATGTAAATACATTTATTCAAGTAAAAATTGGTTCCATTTTGCAAAAAAGAGTACAAGGAGGAAGCATAAAAAAGGCTTTAAATATGTAAAAGCTATCTTCCACAGTAAATATATATTTTGTTTTGAATTATAATCAATATGTATAGAGAATGAAGATAATGGAAGAAATTAATGAAAATGTAAGTTGTTTGTTTTTATCGATTTTTTTTTCAATTAAAATTGCAACGCGGTGAGATTACTTCAATGTGGTCTGTTTTAAAATTCATTAGTAAGTTAAAGTTTTAATTTTTTTTACTACTAAAAAGGGAAATAATAAAAATTGATTTCTTATGAACTTGATTGCAGTATGCAGTCAGTAATGTTGCACATTTTTTTGCGATAATGTTGTATAAAAAAAAAAAAAATTCGACATTATTGCAAAAATTTTATGTTTAAATTCATAAATTTATTATTTCATATTATTTCAAATTTTCTCAATAGAATTTATATTTATTTAGAGGCAATTAATGTCGAAATTTGCTTGCAATAATGTCGAAATTTATTTACAATAATGTCGAAATCTATTTGCAATAATGTCGAAATTTTTATCTACGGGAAATTGTTTTTCCCGAAAAATGTAGAATATTTTAATTCACAAATATTGAGTGTTCGAAAATAATCGGTAACAAATTGTCGGTAGATGGCTGTAAAATGTAACATCTCTGGTAATATTAATTGCATCTGGCTATACCTAATACGAGGGTTGTCTTTTACAATTTTTAAAAAGTACAATCCAGTACGTTTTCATCAAATCTGATAATGGAAAGTTTGACATTTTTTAGCAAAAAAGTACTCATAACGGTTTGACGGTTTGATGTACAAGCGCTATTTGTATTGTTTGCAGTGACGTGAAAAATTCATCTCTGTCAAAAAAAATGAATTTAACTTGTGAACATTTTCGATTTTTTACGATTTTCGAAATGAATTAACTCAACAACAGTGCTTCGATCGTTTTCATGCGGTATTTAGCGATGAAACACCAAATCCTTCACATAATTTATAACTGGTTTAACGAATTCAAGCATGGTCGCCGCTAGCTTCAGGACGATTTACGTGAAGGTCGTCCAAAAGCGGTCATTGTGGCAGAAACCTTCGATGCTGTGTGTGAACTGATAATGAAAGATCGTCATGTGAAATATCGTGAGATAGAGGCATGCTTGGGCATTAGTTTCACCGCCGTGCATTTGATATTGCATGAACACTTAGCTGTCAGAAATATTTGTTCTCTTTGCTTTTCTATTATAGAAAAGGTAAGAATGGGTCGCAGGCTGTTGAAAAAATGTGTGAAATTTACGAAGATGATGCTGTAACTAGAAAAACAGCCGCGAAGTGGTTTGTTCGCTTTCAATATGATAATTTTGATGTTAAAGATGCACCTCGCACTGGTCGACCAATCACTGAAAAGGTCGATGAAATCATGGAAAAAATTGATCAAGACCGGCATATAAGCAGCAGTGATCAACCATTTGAAGAAAAGCTAATTATGGGCGATGAAAAGTCGATCATGTAGGAGCATAGGGCTTCAATAAAGCATTTCCATCTGGTCATCTTGGGGGTTCCAATCCAGAGCCTGTTGACACACCTCCACAATACGATAATAATGCTTGAAAAATATCATGGACGATGCGAAGCGAAGTTTCACAAACGGTGGCAATGTCAGGATTGACACCAAGAAAATTAATACAGTGTGTCTGGTGGGATTGGAAGGGAATTGTTCATTATGAGCTTCTACAACCCGGTCAAATAATTTATTCTGATCCCTACCATCAAAAATTATTGCGATTGAAGAAAGCAATTCCATTAAAACGGCCAGAATCCATAAACAGAAAAGGTGCTGTGTTCCATCATGACAAAGCCATACCACACACATCTTTGAAGACCCTGCAGAAACTGAGAGAGCTTATCTGGGAAATTTTAATTCATCCACCATATAGCCCGGACCTTGCACCTTCAGATTATTATTTGTTTTGATCTCTGCTGAACTTTCTTAATTCTTAGTGGTGTAAAATTAAATTCCGTAAAGGCTTGCAAAATGCACTTGGATCAGTTTTTCGCTCAGAAAAGCTAGAAGTTCTGCAGAGATGGAGTTATGACTTTACCCAAAAATTGCAAAAGTTTGTCCATCAAAATGGCACATATTTGTTTTAATAAAGCTCGTTTCAAATAGAACAAACAAGGGTTTAATTTTTGGTCAAATTTGTTACGACGAATCGAATACGACTACGTAGAGTGCGGACAGAGGAAAATATCGCAGCTGTATCCGCCAGTGTTATTGATGACCGTGAATTATCGATTCTGCGCCGATCGCAACAATTGGGGCTCTGTTACTCCACTACGTGGACAATTTTGCGGAAGTATTTGGGTGTAAAACCTTTTAAAATACAGCTGGTGCAAAAATTGAAGCCACACGATCTACTACAATGGCTAACTTTTGGTGAATGGGCGCTGGCAAAGTTTTTTATCGGAAAATGTTCAGCAACGAAACTCATTTCTGATTGAACAATCAAAATTGCCGTATTTGGTGTGAAAAGCAGCCAGAAGCATTGCAAGGACTGCCGATGTATCTCGAAAAATGCACTGTTTGGTGTGGATTATGGGCCGGTGGCATCATTGGACCATACTTTTTCAAAGACGACGAAGGCAGTAACGTTACTGCGAATGGCTAGCGCTACCGTGCGATGATTACAAATTTTTTTTTTTGCCCAAAATAGAGAGCTGGACTTGGCTGACATGTGGTTTCAACAAGACGGTGCCACATGCCAGACAACACACGAAACAATGGCTCAATTGAGAGGCGAGTTCGGTGAACAGTTTATTTCACGTTTAGGACCGGTCAATTGGCTGCCTAGATCGATTTAACGCCTTTAGACTATTTGTTGTGGGACTATGTTAAGTCTCATGTCATGCCCGCAACGGTTGATGCACTGGAAGCTAATATTGAAGAATTTATTCGTGAGATACCGGCCGATATCTTGGAGAGAGAATGTCGAATTTGGACCCAGCGTATGAACCATTTGAAACCGCGGTCAACATTTACAAGAAATCATCTTTAAACATTGAATTATATAGATCGTTCTATCGACTCAAACAAAGATTTCACATTTTCTATAAATTTTATGTTTTTTTTTTAAATCATAATCCTGTATATATATTTAGTCTAACTAAAATCTCTTCTGGATAAGCAATTAATTATTTCAACACTGTAATTTTCATATTTTCTAATATTAGTAAATAACTAAATATTATACTCATATAATATATTGTATATTTTCTGTGGAAGTACGAGTAATTGCATGTAACATACACTATACTCGTACTATCATATTATCAATGACCATTTAAACTCTTCTGTGGCTATACCATTCATATGTATGGTGTATGTTACATGTAAGCGAAAGTACTCACCGTGGGTGTGTTGATCAATGGTGGTAGATTATTTAGTAAATTCGATGATTGTATATCAATACGTACAGGTGGTGCTACTGTTGTCGGTGGGGCGGGTGTAGCAATTGGTACCAAAGTTCCGAGCTGTAAATTACACAAAGAGTAAAAGTAAAAAAGAGAAAGAGATGGTGAGATGAGTATAAATGAAATATGATTATAAAGAAATTCAAAATGGAAAATTCAACAACATTAAAATTTATGCATGTACATATGTTTATTTGTACTCTGTGTGTTTGGGGTTTTGTTTTATGTATTGTATATACATGAATGTATGCATGTATTGTTTATTTGTGAATGGTTAAGCTTTGTAAATAAATGAGAATATGCAACAATAAATTTGATTTAATTGTGCATACAATGTTCATGTACGTATGTATCATACATACACTCATACACTTCAATAATTCAACAACATTTTTTTCCAAATGGATGTTATTTTTGCATTAATAAATATACGAAAATTCACACAAAACCCTTAAAAATATAAATATTTCATATACACTTTCCATATATTTAGAGGGTGTTTCGAAAATGTCGTACAAATTATAAGTTTCTTTGCGGAGGCACTGAACGCCATCCTAAACTTATTTCCTAAACTAACGCGGCCACCAGGATTAAAGAAGGTGACCTATGGGAAGTCAGACTACATCACTTCAGTGCTAGACTTCAGGCAGAAGTTTGAAGTGAGGTTTCCCACTCGAAATGACTGGGCCCTGGACCGTGTGGCCAAGGAGAATACCATTAAGCTGTATACCGATGGATCCAAGATGGATAACGATGTAGGACCGGGGGTATACTCCGCAGATCTCAATGGGAAGCTACTCCAGCATCTTTCAAACAGAAGTTCTGGGAATACGGGAAACATGTGGGATACTTAGTAGTCATCCACATAAACAATCAAAGGCATTTGTATTGTCAGAAAGTCAAGCAGCCCTTTTGGTACTTAATTCGCCAGTGACTAATTCAGAAATCGTAAGACAATGCAAGGAGGAGCTAAACTCACTAACGCAAAGAAATGAACATCACTCTCATCTGGGTACTTGGCCATAGGAACATAGAGGCGAATGAGAAGGCTGATGAATTGGCAAGAAGGGGGGATCTCTCAGCGAATCCGAGTTGGTAGCGTTAAAATAGAGCTCCACCTAAAGTTTCAGAAGCAGGCAGAGACCAGTTGGGAAAAAACTAGTACCTGCAAAATAAGCAAGCTAATTTAGCCTAAATACGATAAGTCAAGAACAGATGAATTCATAAGGAAGCCAAGAAAGGGTATTTTCAGAATCACTTAAACAATAACCGGCCGCTGGCCGATGGGGGACCACGCCGAAAGGATGGTCCCACAAGGACAGATGCCGAAACTGTAATCTCTGGCAAAATTATCGCTTCAATCGAGACTGGTTTGGGAATGTTTTAAACTTCTCAATGTCCTGGCAGAAAAGAATCCTCTCACCCTTACGTGGGTGCCGAGACGTGAGGAACTCGAGGGAAACGAAATGGCCGCCTCTTTTGCAAAGGAGGGCGCAAGCACTCCTTTCATTAGACTAGAGCCCTTCTGCGGTGTTACAAACAGTTTCATAAACAATTTGATATGTGAGCAGAGGGAGAGCACAATCGGGCATGCGGAATTCGAAGGGACTTATTGATCCCACACATGTTAAGGTGGACGCTGTTCTTAACCTCAGCAGAAATGACATAAAACTCTACGCAAAGCTGCTCACTGGACACTGTAGACTCAACTACCATATGAAGAAAATAGGTGTGGTGGAAAACGATACTTGTCGACTTTGTCATGATAAGCAGGAAACGTCGGAACATATTCTATGCAATAGGCATAGAAGCAGAAGCGGAGGCAGGACGTAGACTTGGTTACCTAGGTAATGGAATCTTAACTCCAAACCACACAGGTAAAATCAACTCCACAGCAATTATAAGATTTATAAACAGTCTAAAATTGTTTTAGTTGGTCACAGTGCATTGAATAGCCTGAAGAAATAATTAATTAAGTGGGGCAAAAATTAACTGACGCTAAAATGCAGGTAACGAAAATAAAAAAGCAACACCCTTTATATAAACACAAACACATAAGTACATATGTATATATATATTCTAGAGTAAAGGAATTAAATTATAATAATGATTATGATGATGATGATGATGATGATGATGATGATCAGCATAACTATCGGCAAGATGTAAACCTTATCTCAGTCGAGTACATATGTATCATACAAATGTGAGGGTGCATATGAAATTAATGTTTTTGCAATTTGAGCATAATTTGTGGCAAATATGAATCTAGAGTACGAATCTACATAGATACATAAATAGGTGAAAGCATGTGAAGCGAATATCATCAGCATCTAGCATTACCACTAGCATCGGCATCATAATCATAATCGTCGTCTTCATCGTTTTTATAATCAACAACAGCAACAATAACAACAATAAATACAACATCAACAACAACAACAACAACAACAACAGCAGCAGCAGCAACATCATTAACATCAACAGAATGCGTAATTGCGTAAATGATAAATCGTTTTTATGCGTTGAATGCATATTTGCGTGTATATATTCCAACATACCTACACATACATATATACGATACATATATAGTCTCATACATATGTACATATATGGCTGTGCGGTTGTACTGTGCTGATTATTGCTACTACCATAAAACAACAATGGCTTTCAGTAATGTTTTGTTTTCGTTGTAGAAAAAACAAAAGACGACGACGACGATGACGAAGAATAAAAAAACGCTTATTTGCTTTAGGCTCTCACACACCCACACACACTGACATACTCATCTATTTGGTGTATGCTGCACATATATGAATGATACATATCCTGCTTCGACATGACAAGATGATGGTTCATCAAAATATGATAAACGATTGTAAGCGGCAAGAAAATTAAATTTTCTATTTGCTTGTAAATGCTGGATTTATAATGTGTGCATACATATGAAGGAGTCTGATACTCGTTGGCATATATTTACAATATCATACAGTGGTAGAAATTTGTATAAAAACAATCGTATATTAAAATTAATCTTATATTAAAAAAAAATAATAAAAAATGCGAAAATTCAAATTGAACGTTTTGTTGTTAAATCATTGAAACGAAATCAAAAATTATTGGGAGTATAAATAACTTTTTCAAAAATTGAAATTTTATTATGAAAAATTATACATTCAATGTTCAAAGTATTGTCCGTCGCTAGCTACTACTTTTTCCATAAGGAAAAGGTCTGCGCGTCGGAAGAAGTCGACATGTTTTGAGGCAATCCAAGAATTGATGAAATTTTTGGTAAGTATGGAAGCGCTGTTCTTTCAGGCCGTGTGTCACCGATCGGAACAAGTAGTAATCGGAAGAAGCAATGTCTGGGCTATACGGCGCGTGGGGTAGGACTTCCCATTTGAGCATTTCTAAGAACGCTTTAACGGGCGCCGCAACTTGTAGGCGAACATTATCATGTTGTAAAAAATCTTTGTCGTGTCTATCGCATTATTGTTGTCGTTTTTCTCGCAATGCTCGTCTCAAACGCATCAATTGTCGCCGGTACAGGTACCCTATGATGGTCTGACCCGATTTCACACCGAGCTAGTCCCACCAAATATACAGCATTTTCTTTTCGCCATGTATATTCGGTTTGGCCGTCCATGATGAGGCATGGCAGGGGTATCCATACATTGCACGACGTTTTGGATTATCGTAATGGACCCACTTTTCATCATCGCCAGTCACAATTCGATGCAAAAACTATTTTCTCTTTTGCCGTTGGAGCAGTTGTTCACATGTGAAAAAACGGTGTTCGTTGTCTCTTGGCTTTAGTTCATACCGCATCCGATTTCCGATCTTTCGGCTAATTCCCATTGCATTTAAACGATGGCAAATGGTTGGCTGGGTGACTCCAAGTGTTTTTGGCGAGTGCATCTTGCCTCCAATTATTCATCATCAAACTTTGGTGGCGCTCCTGGTCGTTTTTAGTCTTCCAAATCAAAATTGCTGCTTTTATATCGTGCAAACCATGCTAAAGCATGTTCACCATAAACATCCACTAAAATACGATGACTTCGGCAGTCTTTTTCTTCATATTGCAGTAATGAAGTAAAACTCCTCTCACGAACACATTATTCGATACAAAAGTTGACATTTACGGGGCAGACAGAAACTATGTTGTTTACAATACAGCGAAATGACAGATACTGAAAAAGAAAGTCTAATGATGACACTTCACTTATGTACAGGAAAGGTAATGCAACAATATCGAAATGCTGAAAGCTGCAGCAAAAGCCCACTGGATCTTCATTTAATGCCAAAAAAGAAGATTTAAAAATGAAACTCAATAAAGCATGTAAAAAAAAAAAATTAATATTAAAAAACAGCACACAAATTGTGTAAGCCTAAGAAAATCAATTCAACTATGATTGAATCTATAAGAATTTCCACCACTATAACTTACATATGATATTCTTCGTTTTATATGAACATATTTTTATTTTTCATAATTTCTTTCTCATTTTCTTTAGTTTAGCCATATTTATTATATAAGATACATATTTGTGCAATTTATTGAACAGGGAAAAGCTGGAGAAGAAGAAAACACAAAACACACACACACTTGTTTACAGACACAACATGAAATCATGAGATGATAAGATTGAGTGGAATATTGAATAAGCATATTTTAATAGTTCCATTAGTTACTATTACGTTATTGTTGTTGTTGGTTGTATTGGTTTTCTATTTATGCTTTCCTCCATTTGATACTAATGTTCCACAAGTAGGTCTATTTATATATGAATTAGTAATTTAGGTCATTAAATTAATTAAAAATTTATGATAAATTATGCTTTAATGAAGCACAAACCCATGAATGATGTTTATCTTTGCTAATAACGCACGCATACCCACAGCTTCTAATACTCTTATAATACTTGTAGGTGTGAGTATATACAAATAAACTCACACCACTTTTAATCATATAGATATAATACTTATAGAATTATATACATATTTACAGTAGTGGTTAAAATAATCAGGAATTGGTATAAACTTTTAATAACTTAAACAAATTTATAATTTTTTGAACTTTCAAATGAGAAATTATAGTCCAGAAACCAAACCCAATATCAATGGAGCTTCTTCATAGTGGACTTATGCATTATAGGAAGGAAAGCAGCTAAGAAAAAGAAAACAAAATCATAATAGATCAACATGCTTATTTCCGCATACGATGATTGTAATTTTTAAGAATAAAATCTTATAAATGATTTATATTGGAGGTAAGTATTGAACAAAGAACAAGCATCAACTCTAGTATGCAGTTGGTGTTTGATCTGTGCTCAATACTTAGCTCCAAGAATATATTAATATTGTTATAGTTAAGCGAATTCAAATCCAAGTGATGTGCTCTTGCGAACAAATCAAGTCTATTGAAGCAACTGCACTAAATAATATGGTACTCTTACTCAGAGCCCGTCATTGGACGGGGTAAATTACAACTCGAATGTGAAGAACCAGCAGCAAGTACATATTTAAGAAATTGTCAAAAATTGCGATTTTATAATTTAAATTTCAAACATAAAAGGCATGCAATTTTTTAGAATAAAATCGTATAAATGATTTATCTTGGAGGTAAGTATTGAACAAAGAAAAAGCACTAACTATAGTATGCAGTTGGTGATTGTTCTTTGCTCAATACTTAGCTCCAAGAATATATTAATATTGTTATAGTTAAGCGAATTCAAATCCAAGTGATGTGCTCTTGCGAACAAATCAAGTCTATTAAAGCAACTGCACTAAATAATATGGTACTCTTACTCAGAGCCCGTCATTGGACGGGGTAAATTCCAACTCGAAAGTGAAGAACCAGCATCAAGCACATATTTAAGAAACTGCTAAAGATTGCGATTTTATATTTTATATTTCTCACATAAATGGCATTAAAGACTAGGCGTTATTTTGTATTGAGACGCAACTGTGTATACATAATGTATTTAGTAATCCCATTGGCATTGCGTTTTCCTACATCTTTATCAACTAATAAAATTTTGTACTGTCAGTCAGTCATTATAACATTGTAATTAGCTTATAATGACATTTTGAGAGAACATTCTGCCACATACAACGACAAAGAAAAAAGTTTTTATTTGGCTTTGCTGCTAATAGAAAAATACCACAACGCCGCACAAGTCCAATGGGATATATAAAAAACAAACAGAAAAAAAAAGAAGAAAATTTTAAATTGTTTTTTGAAGAATTATGAAATAAAATATGAATATTGAAAAATAAGCATAAATACATACAGAATCGCATATACACATGTACACATATATTCAAGTAATTTCCAAATTGAACAAATTCATATAATTTTTTTTTGGTATGAAAATGTTGGCTTCTCAAATACGAGTACAACCGTAACGACAATGGTGACCCAGAAATATAAGTATGAGTTTGTGTTTGCTAAAGCATTAAAAATACAATAATTATTCCTTTGAAATGTATTGAGGGTGAATTAATTTTAGTACAAATTGCTTTAGCTTTATCAAAAACAATTGGCGCAACAGAATATTATACGATGTTGTTAGATGTTTCTCCCATGTAACTATACTTAATACAATATACTATATGTATATGTAGTATATACTTAAATTTACGTTTTGCATGATTGATGAAAGAAAACGAAAATCGGATAAAAGCGCCAAAAAGAAATGTACCTAAATAAAATTTTGTAATTCTAAAAATAATAAATAATAAATAAAGTATAACACAGGGCTTCAGTAGTCAGTAATCATGAAGTACAATGAAAGTAAGTGTACGGGGTGGGCCATTTGAAGCTTGGAATTAGAAGCTGCTATAGAAGAAAAAACATTGTACAGGGTGAGCTATTTAAAGTTTTGGAATTAGAATGGCCTATAAAAAAAAACTAATGAGTATTATTTCAAAGTTATGAGTTTATCAGCAAGATTGGACCTTATCATTTAAGAATGAAGCACATGGTCTATCCAGTCAACCCGATTTTTCAGTAAATTTTCGAGTTTTTTGGCTTCAATCTCATGAATGGCAAGCTCGATTTCGTGTTTCAGGCCTCAGTCGTCCTGGATGGTTAGTGTAGCAATTATTCTTAACGGCTCTCCACAAAAAAAAAAAAAAAAAAATAGCCCAACGCGATCAAATCACAGTTCCAAGGCTACTAAATGACATTATCATAAATGACACATAATTTCGGCTGATTATTCGATTTTCAAAGGCAATGCTTAAAATATTGATGGTTACGTTGGATGTGTGGCATGTGGCTCCGACCTGTTGAAACTAAATGTCATCCACGTCAGTTTCTTCAATTTTTGGAAAGAAAAATTCATTCAGTATTGCATTGCTCGTCATTGACGGTAATGGCAGCTTCTTGCTCATTTTCAAAACATGATTTTTTGGTAAAAAATACTCATCTTCGGCCAAACGATCTTCAGAACATTGGGAGAACCGAATACATACCAGACTAATTCAACTTTGTTCGTCCTTCATACCGAGGTCTTTATGCAAAATTCTCCTTAG
Organism: Megamerina dolium; assembly: GCA_963854835.1. NCBI lineage: Eukaryota > Metazoa > Arthropoda > Insecta > Diptera > Megamerinidae > Megamerina > Megamerina dolium. The sequence continues at coordinate 66,779,248 of OY978528.1, read as the reverse complement.
AGAGGTGCGAGAAATGTTCCGTCTCGGAGGGCGATGACGAATTGGTGTTGATGAATATTCACACATACTCTGAGCAACAGGAGAAATGGTTTCGACTGAGCACAATAGATGTGAACGTGAACTTGTTGTCTTATCCACTAACGAGCCAGTTTCGATTTCGATTCCAGTTTTTACAAACAATTTTTTTGGTATATTCCTTACAGTTGCGGTAGAAGACTCTCTACTTAAGAAGTAAGTTTTCAATAGAAATACCAAGTGGTGACAAGTTCTTCAGTACTTGATCTTTGCACCTGAGGTTAGATCTGCCTCTTCTGCGTCCTCCACCAGCGGTTTCCGAATATAACAACTTCTTAACTGGAGCGTATTCTTTCATTCCCTCGACATGACCTAGCAAGCGCAACCGCTGTATTTTAATGAGCTTCAGTGTCGGAATATAGCTATAACAGCTCACTCACCACTCGCCATCAATGCAAATAGGTCCAAAGATCTTGCGTAGGACTTTTCTCTCGAAAACTCGGAGCATTCTCCCATCTGAGGTATGAGGGCAGGCATGATGAGAGACTTGTAGAGTGGGGTTTGCGTTTCTCTAGAGACGGTTCGACTTCTCAATTGGTTACGTATCCAAACAATAGCACATGTTAGCAAGGGTGATCCTCCGCAATATCTCCAGGCTGATGTCATTACTGGTGTTAATGCTGGTTCCGAGATAGATAAAGACCTTCACTACTTCAAAACTCTAGTTTCCAACAGTGACGAGCTGTCCAAGAAGTCGGGACTCTTTGTCTGTTGACGATAGGTATTTCGTCTTGCCCTCGTTCACCGTAGAATGCTGCACTGACGGCTTACGTGTTCATGTCGATTCAGCATGATAGTGTCATTAAGTAGATAATGTAAATGTCAATGTCAAAACATAAAACTAAATTTTTGCCAAATCATGAATGTTCAATTATCTCGAAATTAAAATTCAATTTTCAAATAATTCATATTCCACACGTTATATGGCCAACCCTGTAAATACTTATATTTGATTGTATGCCTTCAATTTGCCTACTAAAATACTTTCTTGACTAAATAATTTGTATTAAGAATTTTCGTTTAAATATTTTTTCTATTTATTCCCTTTTGTATAAATATAATTCGAATCGCATTGATGAATACTGAAGATTTAAGCTGTTAAGCTACTACAAAATTTCTAAGTAAAATTTCATAATTATTTTTCATTAGGCTTCATTGTAGAATTTCATTGTATTTTGATGTATTCGTATTGATAATGATTTTGATTAAGGACAACATATTTCATTTATCATTCTCACCTCAGAACTAAAAATAATCAGTCTCAATAAATTCTTTGTGATATAGAGCACTTTACTGCTTGTATATTCTATTGTTTAGGTAACAGAAAATTGAAATGTTGGCCCTCTAGGAATTTGTTTTGCTATAATGACGTCACATGTGAACACGCGTAATACAGTCACTGTTTGCTCATGGTAATGCGTGATATTCAATTATTTCATATGAAATTTTAAATAGTACCAAATAGTAGATCAATTAGTCTTTAACATAATACTTTGTATTGCTTAGAGTAGAAAGTATTATGTTTTATCTAAGTGCGATACATAAATGGAATATTTCAGAATTCAGAATATCTTCTAATGGCAAAGAAACATGAGCACATCCATCATGAAAGCATATTGAATGTTGTGCAAGATAAAATGTTATTCATTTCTATGTACTTTTGCTTTATAAGCATTAGGTCTGTTCAAAAAATTTCAGGGATGTATTCTTATGGCGTCTCTGACAACTGGTTTATGGTGTAGCATTTAAAATAGAATTTAAAAAATATGAAACTTGAACTAGTTGAAAGCTAGTTGAACAGATCTTTCGAGCATAACGCATTTCTGTTATCCAAAAACAGCGAAGAATTGTTGCAGCGTCGTATTTCAATCAGCGATAGTCAGTCAGTCGGTCAGTCAGTCAGTCAGTCCGTCAGTCCGTCAGTATTTTCAGCTTATTGAAATAACATCATACTATCCATTCAATTCTCGCCGTTGTTCCCTTTGAATCATTTTGCTTGAATACATTTCAGTTTTCTCTTTTATTTAATTTACTTGGCTTAGGACTTTAATTTGGCCCAATTACGTGAGAAATATATTAAAATAAGCTAGCAACAGGAAGAAGATGAAAAAAAAAAATGGAAAAATCATAAAAAAATAACAAAAAATTATCGACACACACATACACATACACACATACTCATATATAGTACATACGTTTACAAAATTTTATACGTTAACGTTGCTTGCTCATCGTTAAACTGAAGTGTAATCGATTATGCGAGCGAGCTGCGTTTACTTGTAATAGGTATAGAATGTGTATGTGTGTGTGTTCGAGTGGGTGTCCAATGTCTGAGGTATATCCTGTTCGTTGTTATGTAATGCGGTCGAACAGACTATCTATCGATGTAAGAGCGAGTGTATGTGTGTGTGTGTATGTATGTATGTATTTATTGTTGGAGATACATTATAAAACTTTCCATTTGATGGCGTACATACGTACATACTTGTTGTGTTGTGTTTAAACTTGTAAAACTTTCACATCGTCAGTGCGGTTAAAGGATGTGCGTGTGAGGAATACTTTTTGAAGCCACAATGAGTATATTACTCTGTATGAGTGCGTATGTATGTATGTGTATGGATGTACATATGGATGAAGTAAACTATACTATAGAATAGCATCTAACTAGTCGTTCTACGCTGTTGTGCGCATTTCATCTACTTTACGGCAAAACTTAATTCGCATTTTTGTTGTATTCTTTTTCGGTTTTTTTGTTGTTGTTGTTGTTTTGTTTGTTGTGTTCTCATTGGCTTTCCGTAGTTAGTTTTCATAGAACGTGCGGTTTTATGGGTTTCATTTCTTCCGAAAAACTAGTTATGCTTCTAATAGCTTCGACGACGATGTTGGATACCAAAAATATTTGACTGTATGCGGTATGGTATGGTCATTTATTTTAAATCTTAATGGCGCTCCAAGATCCATTCATGGTTCGCCTTTGTTTTCGATGTAATCGTTCTTTTTTTTTTTTCGTTTGTTGGCTCTTCTTTTGTTCGCAAATTCATTTTCAGCTTTTACTATTTGTTATCATTGTATGCTATCACATATATTCATACAAATAGGTGTATGTCGCGCTAAATTTACCACTTTCATTTATTGTTGGTGGTACCAGTAATGTAAATTTATTCATATAGCAGATTTTGTGGCAAATGGTCAATGGTACACTATGTACTCTCTTTAGTTTACTCATTCTCTAGAGTTTAGACTATTTGAATGGTATCATGCCACTGCTATAAAGTCACTGATCAGCTAATATTTGCTTAGAAAGAACGAGAGGCAGAGATAGGAATAGATGGATGGAGTGAGAGAGAGCCATGCAGGATCTGAAAAAGTTTATCTTAGGACTGATTTCATACTTTCTCCATATGAATATAAAGCTATTAGCTTGAAATTTGTTATATTATGCTAATTTTATCAGAGAATAAACATATTCAAAATTGAGTATAATCGGATAAAAATCAAACCTACCTCCCATACAAAAGTATATTTTCGTAAGTGTGTTTTCACATTTTACGGACGAAAATGCAAAGCCATAGAGCTGAAACTTCCTATATGTGACTGTATTCGCTACCAAATGAAATTGCGTTTTTTTTCGAACGTAGGTCTTTCTGTGTTGTTTAGTGTTGGATATTTAAGCTTCGGTATTTCCTAAATTTAAGCATTTCTATTTTTGGTTGTAGTAAGCGACTTTGTCTATCTTGGAACCAGCATTAACAGCAGTAATGACGTCACCCTGGAGATATTGCAAACGATCACTCTTGCAAACAGGTGCTACTTTGGGTTAAGTAAGCAATTGAGCAGTTGAGAACACTCTCGAAGAACGAAAATTACACTCCACAAGTCTCTCATCATGCCTATCCTTACATAAGGCGTTGAAGCCTGAACAATTTCCACCTCGGATGAGCGAATGCTTGAAGTTTTCGAGAGAAAAGTTCTGCGCAGGATCTACGGATCTATTTGCGTCGATGGCGAGTATCAAATAAGGTACTACCATGACCTGTATAAGCTGTATGCCGATATTGACATAGTAAAGTGCATCAAAATCCAGCGGCTGCGCTGGCTATGTTATGTCGAGGTAATGAAAGAACACGCCCCAGCTAAGAAAATGTTATATTCGGAGCCCGCCGGAGGACTACGCAGAAGAGGAAGACTTAAACTCCAGTGGAAAGACCAAGTACTGGAGTAGCTGACGGCGCTTGGAATTACTAACTGGCGCCAGCTAGTGAAGAACAGAGATGGCTGGAGAAGCATGTTATATTCGGTCTAAATCGATATTCGGTTGTTATGGCCACATTAGAAAAGAGAGGAAGTCTTCTTCTTCTTTTTGGTTGACTCATTTTACTCTCATTGTTATTCTCATGTAAAATTTGGAAATTGACGAGTGAACACGTTTTGCCCGGGAGATATTTAATTGCAATTCAAATTAAAGCTGAAACTTATATCATAGAACTTTTGCGAGGAATATGTGAATGAAAATCTTCAAGCTATTGACACGCTTCATTACGTTGCAAACGAATGAAGAATAATTTTTTGAATATTGAATAGTGGGTGCCGTAGCTCAGGGATTAGTGTGTTGGCCTTTTGATCTGTAGGTTGTGAGTTCAATCCCTGCTGAAGCATAACAAAATTTAATAACGAAAAGTTTTTTCTTTCGAACATTACCCACCTGCCGAAAAGAATTCGCAATTTTTCCGGCAGTAACAATTTGCCAAAAATGCATCTTAAAAGAGCTCCTTGACAAAACTAAGTTAAATGTGATGTCACAAGAGTTCTGCCATTCGAAACCGGCTAATAAAAGTAGGTCCAACTTTAACACGCTTAATAGTACTGAAAGAGAAGCTCGGTGGTATCACAATGGGCCTTTCTCGCCTAAGTGTGTCATCTCAGAGAGAGAGAGAGAAAGAGAGAGAGAGGGCAGCCACATAACCTAAACTTAACTTTCGGTATTGATTTTAATTCAAGTTTTTACAAATGTAGACTTTTCATTTATTCATTCATGGAATAAGCTGCAAAAATTGAATGACAGTGAATATGTTCATTCGTGGATGCAATGAAAAAGTGCATGTTGGAGCAAAAATGTGATTTTAAAGCCAGATTCTGCAATTTCATGGAAAAGAGAGTCTCTCCACTGACTCAAATACACTGAGTTCGTTGGACAAAGCAGGGTGGAAGCTGCATATCAGTGTTTGATATATCGGTTAGATTTCTACTGTCAGAGAGGAATCACACAGAGTTGTGGTATTTTGTAACAGCATGGTTCGAAATTTATTCATTCGATTAGTTCGTTCTACTTTCTAAATTGATTGCGAGTATGCGTCAAGGGCGTTGGTGAGTTTGCTTATATTGCAAAAAGTTTAGTTTTAAATTATTATAAAAAAAAAACAAAAACATTCAATGATTGCCCAATAAATGTAACCACATTATTGTCTATATATATGTGTAATACTACTCTTTTCACTCCAGTCGTTATGGTTGCATGCGGGTAAGGAATATATACGATAAGTTATGTTCGCAGTTTCATAAATTTATTTTGTAAGTAACATTTTAGCTTTTTAATATACGAGCAAGATTATATATAACATATATCTTATATATACTACAAAATATTCTCTTACAAACGATATATTATATATACGATACAATCATGCAGTTAGTTGTGTTAATACCCCAGTAACATTTCAAAGCAATAAAATCCGCTTGATTAAACATGATAGTCAATTTCAAAAGTACTTTCATTACTTGCTCTTTTTTTTGGAAAATAATTTTTCTTTTGCTACTATACATAACTAGGACTCGTATATATGCAACAATATTCAATTCAATTCCATAGAGAATAGTTAAATATCTCTTGCTCTCTCTCACTCTCTCTATCTCTGTCTCTCTGTATGCGTAATTTCTTTGAATTTTTGGCATTGGTAGTCTCATTAAACTTGCTAATTTTCTAATGAGCCTTTTAGTGATGTGTTGTTGTTGTATGTAGTGAAGTGCTTTTAATCATGTTGCTTGGTTAGTTGGAATTTTGTTTCTTCTTGTTCTTCTACTACTTTTTGTAATAAATGAATTCAAATTGAGCTTTGGAATATCAAGAGTATATAAATATTCTACGTGAAAATTAATGGTAAAGATGAAAAAAGATGATAGATTCATATTTGAAGTTGTGTCTGTTTCTCATCCATCCACCCACCTTTATCTATTCAAAACCAAGCTTTCTATATATTACGTGTCATTTTTCCTATTTACTATCTACATAAATATCTGTATACAGTTAGATAGTGGTAAAAATCATTCCGGTCATATGCTAATAGTAGAAAAAGGTAGAAAGGATAAATCTGTAGTTGTGCAAATGATGACAAAACTTTTAATTACAATTTGCTGTTTTAAGTAAAAGTGCTATGAGTAAGTAGTTAACTCGTGCACTGAATCTAATTACATAGACTTTGCTTTAAAACTTTACAATCTTACAACGTACATGTATAGTATATATATATATATATATATATATATTTGTATATAAGGTATATATTGATGGGCATTTGAGCAGAAATGTTTTCTCAACTAGATAGAAATGATTTATGTATATGAACATACCATATTTACAGTGGTGAAAAGTTCTGTAAATGTGGCTACAAATTAAAAGCAAACAAAAATCAACAATTTCTAAACGAACAACAGCTGTGAACGGTTTTGTTTTGTTGGTGAACTGTTAACTTTAAATATAAATTTCGCTTTTTGCTTTTATATTTATTGGAAGGCATTGTTTTCACTTTATACTACAAGTCCCTATTGGTGTGCAGACACGGAGACAATCTTAATATAATGAAAATTGTTTTCAAATAATTTTTACACCAATAATATGAATATATTTGGTGAAAAAAATGCCTTAAATTTACTAAAGTTACTATAGACGGTGCCGTAGCTCAGTGATTAGTGCGTTGGCCTTCTGATCTGTACGTAGTGGTTCAATCCCCGGCTGAAACATAATAAAATTTAATAACGAAAAGATTTTTCTTTCGAACAGTACCCACTTGCCGGAAAGAATTGGCAATTTTTCCGGCAGTAAAAATTTGCCAAAAATGCTTCTTAAAAGAGCTCTATGACAAAACTATGTTAAAGTGATGCCGCGAGGGTTCTGCCCTTCGGAACCGGCTAATACAAGTTGGTCCCTTCTAATGTTGTCCAAATTTAGCACGCACAACAGTATTGGAAGAGAAGCTCGGTGGTATCACAATGGGCCTTTCTGGTCTAAGTGTGTTCTCTCAGAGAGAGAGAGAGAGAGAGAGAGAGAGAGAGAGAGCGCAGCACCATAACCTAACGTAACCTACCAAAGTTAATCGTCAAAGTATAAACATTTTTTTTGACACCTCTTTAGTTTTGAAGATAGTGATCTTTGATTTTGTTTTCATTGGATCTTCAGATAAGTAAGGAAGCGATGGGAGCTGCGTTCAGACTCAAAATTTATAGAGTCTGGTATGATGGAGGTTATACGGGACACAGGCAGATATACCAGCAGCTATTGGAGCAGTGCCCACTTAGACTTAGACTCGGACGTAGATTTGAAGTTATTTTGCCGGAACGAGATCAATGCTTAAGTCCAGAGACTCTACTACTATTCTACACGGATACTTCTAAAACTTACTATGAAACTGGAGCCGGTTGTATGGCTAGTGTATTTCTAACAGATGTATATGCTATTCTAAAAGTGGTCTACTTAGTTATTGAGAGAAGAGTCAGGCTGCACTCAAAGCTATTGCGAGCCCTGCCATCTCTGCAAAGCGCAACATGCTTCGTCTTATTTGGTTTCCGGGACACTGCGGTGTCAAGGGGAATGAATTGGTAGATGGTTTGGACAATGAGGGCTCTGTTGCTACGCCCATTGGCACGAACCTATATTTGGCGTGGAACTCTGTGGACATGATCAATAAGACTCGACTCGGTTCGTCCACCTTGAAGATTTGAAGGGTTGCCAAAGGCTTTGTGAATGAACGTGACAGCAAACGAACGAATTTTCTCCTACGATTAATGAGGAAGGACCTCAGGATGCTGATTGGGGTCATTGCAGGGCACAACACTTGTGAACATCATATGGTCACTATAGGTGTCATCACCGATCCAACATATTAGTCTGGCTTAGAGGATATGGACACTACAGAGCACTTCCTCCGTCACTGTCCAGCCTTTGCACGAGCAAAATTGAGATTGTTGAGAGGAGATATTTTGAGCCTGAACTCAGTTCAGTCTCTCCCTCTATTCGATTGTCTTAGATTCGTTAAGATTTGTTATGGAGTGAAGTTGCCCGTCAATTTTTGTCAAGATAACTATGAAATTTGTAACTTTTGACTGAGACTTCGAACATAAAGTAATATGCAACCAGACACGAGTCGGTAATTTTTCACCATGACAACGCACGGCCACACATTGCTATTCCGGTGAAAAACTATCTTGTTAATAGCGGATGAGAAGTTTTACCACACTCGCCTTATAGTTTAGACCACGCGCCTTCAGATTACCACTTGTTGCGGTCCATGCAAAACGCCCTTAATGGGAAACGCTTCACTTAAATCACCGGAATTAAAAATGAGCTCGATTCATTTTTGGCCGCCAAGCCGGCGAATTTCTTTTGGAATAGAATCCATAAATTGCTAGAAGAATGGAGAGATGTCATAGTTTCTGATGGACATTACTTTGAATGACATGTTTTTTTTTATTCTTAAAAATAAATGATTTTTGAGCAGTAAGCAAGGCCGGTTATTAATTCACACACCCAATATTATTGCAAAAAAATTGAATTTATACTAAGGAATACTTGGAAAAGTGTTTTGATAAATAAATATCATCTTGAGAAAGCTTCTTCTATAAGCGTTGATAATATTAATTATCATAAAAGTGACTTTGCTATCATTTGTAATATTTATCAAATTTTCAAATGCCTTTCAGTCCTACATTTTATTCGTATATACAATACACTCTATTGTATATATTTCATGTGTATATGTTAGGTATTAAATAGCTCAAAGCTAAAAGATAAAGATAAAGGGACATTATCCACTTGATAGCTTGAGATAACATAATTTCAGGATGATTGAAGCAAAACTATAAGTGTGTCTTTTGAAAGGAAAGATTCATACCTCAAGCAATAAAATTATGAATGAATGAACAAATAATATAAATATTTTCAAATTATATGAATTTATGATATACTATACAAAATACAATATAATAAATAGCAACACATACATAATTATTATATATATATATTGTATATAAATTCCTATCTAATATGTATAAATGCTACATACGAGGGCGGTCCTAGAACTACCCGACCACACATATAGTTGGTGGTAGTAGTTTGAAAAAAATTACTTTGGTGAAAAGTGGCAACCTTATAAAATATATGCTTTAAGTTTCAAGGCGCCACGTTGTTTAGTATTTTTTGGAGCCATCGAAAGTTAACGACCTCAGTGAATTTGTAAACATTGTAAACGAAAAAAATTGGTCACCATTATGTAATTCAATACTTTCATTTGAAAGGGCTCAGTCTAACGAATATTAAAGCCGAACTACATTCTACTCTGAGGAAGTCTGCTCCTTCGTTTACGACCATAAAATATTGGGTGGCAGAGTTTAAACGAGGTCGTACGAGCTGCCAAGACGAACACCGTAGTGGTCAACCAATTGAGGTGACCACACCAGAAACGGTTAAGAAAATCCACAAAATGGTTTTGGATGATCGCCGGCTGAAGGTGCGCGAGCTATGTGAAATTACAGGTATTTCAAAAAGTGCTATATATCGTATGTTGATCGAAAATTTGGAGATGAAATAGCTGTGTGCAAGATCGGTGCCGCGTTTGCTCACAACAGAACAAAAACAACGTCGTGAAGATGTTTCTATAGAGTGTTTGGCGATGTTTCACAGTAATAAAGCCGCGTATTTGCATCGATTCGTAACCATGGATGAGACATGGGTCCACCACGTCACTCCTGAGACAAAGGTGCAGTCAAAACAGTGGACTGAAAGGGGGGAATCGTGTCCAAAGACGGCGAAGACAGTTCCATCTGCAGGCAAGGTTATGGAGTCTGTTTTTTGGGATGGACGTGGGATAAATTTTTGTTGATTATCTTTAAAAAGAAAAAGCAATCGACGGCGAGTATTATGCTAAATTGTTGCAGCGTTTAAGTGATGAAATTAAAGAAAAAATGCCGCATTTGCAGAAAAAGAAAGTGTTGTTTCATCAAGATAATGCACCAGTTCACACATCCGCTATTGTGATGGGCAAAATCAATGAGTTAAAGCTCGAATTGTTTCAGCACGCACCTTATTCGCCAGATTTAGCTTCTTCGGATTATTTTCTATTTCCAAATTTGAAAAAATGGCTTGGTGGTAGAAGATTTGCAAACAATAGAGAGGTGGAGTCAGCAGTAGATGGCTATTTTAATGAGCTAGACAGTACATACTATAAACAGGGTATCGAAGCTATAGAATATCGCTGGGAAAAGTGTAAAGAGCTAAAAGGAGATTATGTAGAGGAATAAAGAAAAATTGTCTCAAATCTGTTTAGTTTCTTAGGACGGGTAGTTCTGGGACAGTCGTCGTACATGTAGCTACAAAACTCTGCAGAATATATTCGTCATAAAAATTTTTATTACTAATGATAATCATCATTTTGATGGATAATGCGTAAAATCATAAAGCATATTCGAATAAGGACATATGGATATGATTTATTATTCCTACACACTAAATTGCTGCATTGTACATACAACTTACAAACTGAAGGGAGGAGGAGTTAGAGAAACGAGAGAAATAATATAATTTGCAAACTTTCTAGTTATGTGGATAATTGTTATTTGCCAAAAAAAAAAAAAAAAATATATATATATATACATGAAAAATGAACATGATTACAATTAAAATACTACTTTTCAACATTTTCAAGCAAATTTTTTGGGGGGTGAATTTTTTTGCAAAACTAATATATGAAATAGTTTCATGAATTTTGCTATGAATAATACATCATATATTCATAGTATATCTTCTATATTGAAATGTTATTAAAAATTGATATGGGTATTTAATATAAAATATACATTTTTCTAATAGAACTTTAGTTACTCGTATGTACTACAATATGTTCAAGAAAATTTGTTCATATGATTGAATTGAGTTCAAAATTGAAATGCTTTTGATGTTCATCATACACTTTGTACTATAACATAACATATGATGTATGAGCAATTTTGTTAAATTCATTTAATTTTAAATATTTTATATATAAATTTTGATTGAAATTTCATATAGAACACATCATAGCCTCTTTGAAAAAATGAATGAAGGATATTAAATTGTAATTTTGATTTTATGTAGCAAATTGATTGATGGTTAATTGTTTCTGTGATATTTCTCATAATGTCGAAGATAGCAGGTATTAGCGTAGCTACAGACAGGGCGAAAATGTGATTGAAGTATTTTCAACTTTGTTAAATAAATTTGTTTATTTGACATCCAACGTCAGTGCAAGAAATTGCAACAACTTCGAGATCGAGTGAGGTTATGCTTCTTATGAATAAATGCTTGGCTTTTATCATAAGCTTTAGGTCTGATTCCTGATGAATGAAGATTAAATATGTACATTTAGCAATCTAAATAATTAAATAAATATGTGGCACTTAAAGCTCCGAAGGGCTCTTTGGCCGAAATTCTCTTTCATTACTTTTGTGCGTGTTAAATTTCGGACAGTATTAGAAGGGACCTACTTATTTTAGCCGATTCCGAACGGCTGAACCCTTGCGACATCACTTTTTCTGAGTTTTGTCACAGAGTTCGTTTAGAAGCTTTTTTATGACAAGTTGTTACTTTCGGAAGAATTGCCAATTGCTTACCGACAGATGGGTACAGATGAGTGTAATAGCTTTATATTTATTTACGCAAAATCTAAAAGCTTATGTTCGCAAAGACTCTTTTTATGGGAGGTAGGCGTAGTTTTCATCAAATTAAGACTATCCCCGTGTTCGAATCGAGTTTAATAGGTTAAATAGTTTTATATTTTTATATTGGAAAACAAACTTTAGTATCGAAAATAGGTTTCCATCAAAGTTAATTATTGTATAGTAAACCTAATCATATAAGGTCTAGTAAAAAGAAATCCATAATTTTTGCATTAAATTCAAGGTTTTATTTAGCATAGTTAGAATGATCCGATTTAGGTCAAATATGCACCGTTTTGTTCGATAACTTGTTGCCATTTTGAGGGTAATTTCATAATGGCACTCTCTCATAGAAACCCTCATCTCTATTGGCAAAAAACTGGGATAGTGGATTTTCACAAGCTTCTTTAAGGCGAATTTTTCACCAGCAAAATCATTCGCGATAGACAGGAACAGGTAGTAATCACTTGGTGCCAGGTGATCTGGACTATAAGGTGGATGCATAAAAATCTCCCAACCAAGCTCCCGGAGTTTCTGGCGAGTTTCTATCGATGTGTGTGGCCTGGCGTTGTCCTGATGGAACATAATTCTTCTCCTATTGGCCAAAGCTGGCCGCTTCTGGGCGATTGCTTCCTTCAGACGGTCCAATAGGATACTATAGGTCCGAATTAATAGTTTGGCCGTAGGGAGTAGCTTATAGTAGATGATTCCCTGCCAATCCCACCAAACACATATCAAAACCTTCCTGACCGTCAATCCTGGCTTGGCCACAGTTTGCACCGGCTCAACGCGTTCCGACCACGACCGCTTTCGCTTGACGTTGTCGTAAGTGACCCACTTTTCATCACCAGTAACCACATCCGCTTCAGAAATGAATCGATTTTATTGCGATTCGGCAGCGATTCGCAGATGGAAATTCAGTCCATGAGATTTCTTTGTGTTAACTCGTCTGGCACCCCCCATACAAGGATATTCTTTTTGTATCCAGCCTTATTTAAATGGTTCCAAATGGATTTTTTGTGCAATGTTTAGCTCCTAGGCAATAGAAACAGTGCTTACATGACGGTCAGACTTGACGATTTCCATTATTTTATCGATATTTTCGATAATTGGCCTTCCAGAGCGTGTTGCATCTTTGACATTAAAATTACCGGAACGGAATCAACAAAACGAAAATTGCACATGATTGGCTATTACAGTATCAGGACCGCAAACACTCTTCACATTTTCGGCTGTCTGGCTTGCGTTTTCGTCTTTATCGAAGAAAAACTGTAAAATATGACGAATTGTCTCTTTACTGGTGTCCATCTTTGACGCGTGCTCAAACAATACCGAGTCAAGCAATCTCAAAACTGCCTGAAAAGTTTATTTTGTACGAAATCCTATCTTTCTAACGCCATCTAGCGTAACCCGATCACACTTATACAACGCGAGATGCAGATAAAAATAATGGATTACTTTTTACTACTTTTTTGAAAATCCTTTATAATTTTCATAAATAAAAATCGAACCCACAAGCTAAGCCTATGCCAATCTATAGACCGACCTTTCCTCTTCAATATTGAACCTTCAAAGAAGTGGAAAATCGAAATTGAATGAATTAAAAAATCGTACAATGCATAAAATCAGAAAAAAAAAAAAAAAAAAACAGACAATCAGCATCGATATGATGATAATAGGCAATATTATTCATATTATGGAACAATTAACTAATAAATTGAATTTATTCCATTAAACTAAATACATCTAGCGGTCTTACCTACGTCGTACATATTCGTATACTACCTATGTATTGTAATAATTCACTTTTATAATAAAATATTTTCCAAAAAAAAAAAAATATATATATATATTTATAACACATACATAGTTATACATATATAAATACTTGTACTTGTATATATTGATAGAAAATTACTAAGGAAATACGACGATGAAGAAAGAACGTATTTGACAAAAATGAGAAGCAACGAAAAAAAAAAAGTAGAGAGCAAATGAAGCGGAAAATTGTTGCGTTAAAAATAATTTCCGTTGAATTTCCTTGTAATACACACATACATACTTACATTGCTACAGATGTATACATACACATATACAATGCATAGAGGTTGATATGCTAGCATGGATTTTGCACACATACTACGCACATACAGTGATAACTGTGAGACATGGGTGAGAGCACTATGTATAGGAACATATACGTGGATACAAATGCTGCTAAGCACAACATCCTATAACGTGGATACGATATATACGAGGGGTACATGAAATAAATCAGCAGAAGCGGATATCAAATGTAGAGCAGTTAAAAATTGATAAAGTTGAAGAAAAAGTAATATGTAGAAAGGAGAGAGAAAATCGAAAAAGTACAAGATAGAAAAATAAAGTCAATGGGAATTTTACAAACAAGCAAAATGGTATAAGAAAACAATGAAATAAACACACAAAAACCAAAAATAAAAAAACAATAACAAGGAAAATACTTAGAATAAATGATAAAGCCAAATCGAAAAAGTGGAAAAATGAAAAGATGTTAAATTGGTGGCATGAAGCAATGGCATTACAACATTATGCTGCAAGTTCAAGGATCAAATTGTAGCAGGAGGACATACTAAGCGCAATTTTTAATGCTGACACAATGTATAACCAACAACAACAACAACAACAATAATAATAATAATAACAACAACAACAACAATTTCCAATCCAAAAATCTCCAAATTGTACTCGAATTGAATTTTCTTCGATTTATTCACATTGGAACGGATATTACTAGCTACTCTATTGCGTTGCTGTTTCTGCTACTGATGATGATGTGATGTGATACACACAATATCTTTGTACCATATTAAGCATTTTTATTTGCGTTTTTTTTATGTGTTATTTCAAGAGAATGTCAATGAAGGGTGTAGTAGTATTTTATATCAAACATATACGTATGTATAAGATGTGATCAGCATTGGGCAAAAGTACGAAACGAAATATCATCTAAGTCGAATATGTCGATTTTATTGAAAAAAAAAAAAAAAAAAAATCAACTACATATATTGAAGGCACATATGGAAATTAGGTGTGTCCTAAAATAATTATGACAGCGAGTTTACTTGAAAGCTGTACAAGAGCTTTTGAAGCTCTTCTTTTTTCAGATGCTCTGGAGATATAGAAAAGTATATGATGCAGTCTTGATCATAGCGAGACACCGCCCACTATTTAATGTAGCTCCAACTCTACGACTCTGCTGTGATACGCTCTTAAAAATTGTTTTTAGACAGATATTTCATAAAAATGAATACAAAAATATCATATTTACTATATAAAAGTAAAAATGGGCACAGTAAGCATACTTTTTTTAAATCTTGGCATGTGCAGCATATAAATTGGGCAGCCCGAGGTACTGTAAGGCCATTATTTCAAAGTTTGTTTTAAACAATCATTATATTTAGAAAAAACATAAAACAATAATTTTTCTTTAATAAAACCAGTATTTTAATTTAAAACACACCAGTATTTTGGTTTACAAAAACAGTACTTTATATATAAAAACAGCACTTTGCTTTAAAAAGTAAATATTTTATGTAAAAAGAAAGTATTTTGTTAAAAAACCAGTATTTTATATTATAAAACGTGTTCTATTACCCTATCGTCATCATTAAATTTTAACCAACCAGTATATTTATATAAAATATAAAAGAAACATGCTTTGTTTAAAAAATCATTATTGTGTTTTAGTAAACCAGTATTTTGTTTTAAAACACACCAGTATTTTAAAACACACTAGTATTTTCTTTTTAAAAACAGTATTATATGTATATATCCAGTACAGTTTTAAAAAGTGAACATTTTATGTAAAAAAAAGTATTTAGTTTAAAAAGTGAATATTTTATGTAAAAAAAAAGTATTTAGTTAAAAAACCAGTATTTTATCTTATAAAAATTACTCTAATATCCTATCATTAAATTTTAAACAACCAGTATATTTAGATAAAACATAAAATAAACCTCTTTTGTTTAAAAAAATCAATATTGTGTTTTAGTAAACCAGTATTTTGTTTTAAAAAATTAGTACTCTATATATAAAAACAGTACTTTGTTTTAAAAAGTGAATATTTTATTTAAAAAAGAATGTTTTGTTAAAAAAAAACAGTATTTTATCTCATAAAAAGTGCTCTATTATTCTATCATCATCATTAAATTTTAAACAATCAGTAGATTTAGATAAAACATAAAAGAAAAATTTTTGTTTTAAATAACTCAGTATTGCGTTTTAGTAAACCAGTATTTTGATTTAAAACACACCAGTATTATGTTTTACAAAATCAGTATTTTATATATAAAACAGTACTTTGCTTTAAAAATGATTATTTTATGTAAAGAGAAAGTATTTTGTCTAAAAACCGGTATTTTATCAAATAAAAAGTACTCTATTACCCCAAGATTTTGTTTGAAAACAAATATTTTCTTTTAAAAAGCCAGTACTTTACACCAAAACCAGTATTTTGTTTCAAAAAACCAGCATCTTACCTAAAAATCGGTATTTTGTTTCTAAAAACCACTATTTTACAGAGAACTGGAATTTTGTTTCCCCGAAAACCAGTATTATGTTTCCAGAAACTAGGATTTGGTTCCCAGAAACCAGTATTTTCCCCCACAGAAACCAGTACTTTCTTTCCCAAAACCGGTATTTTGTTTCCAAAAAAACCAGTATTTTGTTTAATGTGCTCTAAAAATTTGTATGTGCTATTTTTGTTTGCACAAACAAATTTTTCGATTTTTATGATTTACAACGTATTTTTAAAAAATCCTTGTATGGTTGAAAAATCTTTCAGACAATTTCCTTTGGCTTTGTATCAGAATATAGTTATTTAAATAAAAAAATCGACTGCAATTCGCTGTAAGAATTTTTTAAGGTTTGACTTAGGGATTTTGATATTTGATAATTTTCTTTCCACAGACCAGTATTTTGTTTCCGAAAACCAGTATTTTGTAAAAAATTCTATGTACTATTTTTGTTTTCACAAACTAGTTTTGCGATTACGTCAAATGAAAATTATTCACAATATAATTAAAAATAATGCTTGAATGGTTGGAAAATCGTTTAAAAAATTTACTTTGCCTTTGTATTCAGAAAATAGTTACTTTATTAAAAAAAAAATAGACTGCAATTCGCTGTAAGATTTTTTTAAGGTTTGACTTGATGACTTTGGCAATTTTGTGATTGGGGATTTTGATATTTAATAATTCTGTATTGAATATTGTAACCATTAGGAATTTTAATGAATTTTTTTTTAAATTAGGGAATTTGTGGTTCTTTCGAATTAAATATGTTTGTATTTTAAAATTTTGGAAAGTTTTAATGTAACTAGTTAGGCACACAGTCTTCTTGGACTGTGTTAAGTATGCATATATTGATTTTGTGTTCATTTTTTTGGATTAATACAATGTTGAAATTTTGATAAGCTCGTCCTTGTTCTTTGCTATTGATTTTGAAACTACTAAGTATTTCTGCTGCTGCTAAATGTGATAAGAGTCACTATTTGCGCTTTTCCTTGGAACAAAATATTATCTATTGACAATACGAATACACAAGTAGTAGCTATATTAATGTTGCTATTGGTATTGTTGGTAAGCAAATAAAAATCAATGGGTGATATTGCACATAAGAATTGAATACATTCGTATATAAATCGGGTGCTGGTTGAATACTTTTGCCTCTTGGATTGTAGCTTCTTATGTGAAGATTACTCTTTGGATTGTTGGATTTTCTTCTGCACTCTTATTTTGCGTATTTTTAAATTGCGTAAAGGTTGTTTGTTGGTTAGTTCATTGGTTGGTTGGTTGGTTGGTTGTTGCTTATGTCAAAATCATCAGAATCGTCAATAAAATAATGTTGCCTTTGGGAGCAATTTTTTTATTTAATATGTTGTACTACCGCTACTACTACCGCTGCTCCTGGTTGTTATTGTCATTACCATGATTGTTGTTGTTGTTGTTAATGTCTGTGAAATTTTTTGGCATTTCTTATTTGTGTCTGTTTATTTGTTTTTCACTGTTCGTTTTGTCATTATGTTTTGATTTTTTCTTAGTTTCTTCTTTTTTGTTGTTGTTGCTGTCTGAGGGTTTTATTTTGATGTTTGAACAATACTCGTATTTTGTATTATATATATATATGGATACATTGTGTTTGACAAAGCGTACCAATGAAATTCTTATACAATATATTGTACTCATATGAATGACTGTGTGTGTGTGTGAGTGTGTGTGTTTATTTACGATATGTGTATGTGCAAGCATGCGTTTATGGGTAGATTTCGTTGTAATTGTTGTTATAGCTTTCCTTATTGTTATTACGGATTTTTTTTCACTCCAAACTTCCTTCTGTTAACATTAATCCCATACACGTATGTGCATACATACGTAGCTCCTTCAGCTCCTGGTGTCTTTTCTTCATTGCTCTTTTGCTTTTGGATTTTCTTTAGTATGTCATATGTATGTATGAGTGTATGACTTCCTTTTATTGTATTTGTATTTTTTGTTTGTTTTTTTTTTGAAACTTTAAGTTTTGAAAATCATCATCATCATTAAATTTTATGTGAAATAAAATGTCTTCTTCATTTTCTTTTGGGATAATTTAAATGTCATAAGCAAATGGTATGTGTAATTGATAGTGATATATACGTGCGTATGTATGTATGTGTGTGTGTATATACTTTTGAAGATGGTATGATAAGTACACATGTTAGAGAAGAAAAATTAATTTTTATTTGGAGCTCATATGTATGGAAATATTATAATACTCTCTATTCGGTTTAATTCGCATAATGTCGTAGTGTAATAAACTGCGATTCTTATCGGTGACTGTAACTATTTTTTTTTTTCTTCTTTTATTGTAATCCAGCGAATAATCGTTTATTATTTTTGCCACTTGATGACAAATTTTTCTGTGATTAGTCATTGCTATGAATCACTGTAGTATTAGGAAATGGCAAATGTCAGAATGATATAGATTCTGTCAAATTAACGTTTGAACTGATAAAAGATGAATACAAAATATGAATAATTTACTCAGATTTTGTGAGTCTTCTTTAAAATGTGCATTTTTTGGCTTTTGTTATTAGCGTTAGGGATTTTTCTGAAAAGAAAGGTCCAAAATGATCCACATATGTGGTAGATAGAGGGTTAAAATGTTGCAAGCAAATAATCCTCGGAACATTTTAATATAGGTCTCCGAAGACAAGAACTATTCCAAATGGCAAATGTCACAATGACATAAATTCTGTCAAATTAACTTCTAAACTGATAAAAGATCAATACAAAATAGGAATATTTCATTCCAATTTTGTGAGTCTTCTTTAAAATGTGTCAACCACCACCCGTATGGGAAATTTTTGGCTTTTGTTTTATGTTATGTTTTAGGGATTTTTCTAAAAAAGGCTCGAAATGACCCACAGGTGGTAGATAGAGGGTTAAAATGTTGCAAATAAAACAATATCAAATGGGAAGGTATATCAGTAGCAATGAGGCAGTTTGGAGAATATTATCGTTCCCAATTCATGATCGAAATCCGGCAGTTATTCATTTGTCAGTACATTTGGAAAATGGACAACGTGTATATTTCACAGTTGATACTGCACAGAAAATTGCAGAGCGACCACCATCAACTACATTATTATCGTTTTTCGAATTGTGTCAAAATGATCAATTTGCTAAAACATTGCTTTATTCACAAGTACCAACATATTAGACTTGGAATGCATCTGGAAAGAAATGGAACAGACGTAAGCAAGGAAGACCAGTTCAAGGTTATGCTGGCATTTTTGAAAGTGATGCCATTGGACGTCTCTACACAGTGCATCCCAGTCATGCTGAATGTTTTTATTTGCGTCTATTATTGATTCATGTTCGTGGGCCTACATCTTTTTTGAGTTTGAAAAGAGTTAACGGCCTACAGTGTCACACTTTTCGTCAAGCATGTCAGGAATTGCATTTACTGGAAGTTGATAATCACTGGGATGCGACACTTAGGGATGCATCAGCAACAGGTTCTCCTCATCAAATACGAACATTATTTGCTATTATTATTGCAACATGTTTTCCATCTGATCCATTGCAATTATGGGAAAATTTTAAGGATTTTATGACCGAAGACATTTTGCATCGAATGCGCCGAATTGCAGGAAATAACGATTTAATGATTACACTTGAAATGTTTAATGAGGCATTGATTATCATTCAAGATATTTGTTTGTTAATTGAAAATAAAGCATTGACACAATTGGGTTTGCCAGCTCCAAATCGACCAATGCATGATGCATTCAATCAAGAAATAAATCGTGAAAAACAATATGATTTGAATGAGTTGATCACATTTATAAACTTTAATTTGCATAAATTGAATCCAGAACAGAGACACGCATATGATACCATAATGGAATCAGTACGAAACGAAACTGGAGGAATGTTTTTTTTAGACGCTCCAGGAGGAACTGGCAAAACATTTCTGATTTCCTTGCTATTAGCGACTATAAGATCACAGAGTAATATAGCATTGGCACTTGCATCGTCTGGAATAGCAGCCACGTTATTAGATGGTGATCGGACAGCCCATTCTGCACTTAAATTACCACTGAATATGAATGTAAATGAAAATCCCACCTGTAATGTTTCCAAAAATTCGGGAATGGGCAAAGTCTTGCAACAATGCAAATTAATAGTGTGGGATGAATGTACAATGGCCCATAAGAAATCAGTGGAAGCGTTAGACAGGACATTGCAAGACTTGCGTAGTAATGATCAACAGATATTTGGTGGCGCTTTGATTCTGTTGGCTGGTGATTTTCGTCAGACATTGCCTGTGATTCCCCGTTTAACACCAGCAGATGAATTAAAAGCATGTTTAAAGTCATCTTATTTATGGAGACATGTACAAATACTCAATTTGACTACAAATGGTCAACTTGCTGTTGATCGTGAAACTGGCTTAACTGACAAAAGAAGAATTGGTGTCAAGTGTTTTTCCAAATATTGCAGAAAATTATCGCAATCATAATTGGTTAGCTGAAAGAGCTATACTGGCCGCTAAAAATAAAGACGTTGATCAAATGGATGCAGACATTTTAACCCATGTTCCTGGCGATGTTGTAACATATCAATCAGTTGACACGGTTACGAATCAAGACGACGTTGTTAATTATCCGACAGAATTTTTGAATTCATTGGATTTACCCGGATTTCCACCTCATCGTTTACAATTGAAAGTGGGTGCTCCCATTATTATGCTTCGAAATATAAATCAACCACGATTATGCAATGGGACCTTGTCCCATTAGCGGTTAAAAAGGTCATGAAAAATTTGATCGAAGCAACAATTTTAAAGGGGAAGTTTAAAGGTGAAGATGTATTGATTCCACGAATTCCAATGATTCCATCAGATTTACCTTTTGAATTCAAAAGACTACAGTTTCCAATATGTCTTGCATCGTTGGAATTGTGTGGAATTGATTTAGAATATCCTTGCTTTTCACACGGCCAGTTATATGTTTCGTGCTCACGTGTTGGCAAGCCTTCAGTTCTCTTTATCTACACAACAACTCATGGCAAAACCAAAAATGTTGTCTACGAAAGAGCTCTAAGATAGTTTAAGTGATACATAGTCTAAGATTGTAAGAATTAAAAGTTGAATAATAGGGAACAAAACCAACTTTATTAAAAACAAGTGTGTTTCTTTTCTTATTTTGTTTTGCCGTGCGAAGCAGGCACGGGGCCCGCTATCATTCATACACTAGTTGGATGGAGTGGGTGCCGTAGCTCAGTGGTTAGTGTGTTCGCCTTTTGATCTGTAGGTAGTGGTTCAATACCCGGCTGATGCATAACAAATTTAATATCGATAAGATTTTTCTTTCGAACGGTACCCACCTGTCGGCAAGCAATTGGCAATTTTTCCGGCAGTAACAATTTGCCAAAAACGCTTCTTAAAAGAGCTCTGTGAAAAAAACTAAGTTAAAGTGATATCAAAAGGGTTTTGCCGTTCGGAGCCGGCTAATATAAGTAGGTCCCTTCAAATGCTGTCCAAATTGAACACGCACAGCGGAATTGGAAGAGAAGCTCGGTTGTATTACAATGGGTCTTTTTGGCCTAAGTGTGTCCTCTCAGAGAGACTGGCTGCCGTCTCTCTAACCTAACCTAACCTATAAGAGACTATGTTTTTTGGGCTAATCCACATATTTCCAAACATAATTAACCCCTATCTTCACCTTTTAAGGGGATTCTCCACAAAATACACACTAAATAAGAAAAAAATAAAAAAATACAAAAATGAAAAAAAAAAAACGGAAACTTGAGATCTAGTCTTTGTATAATTTCGAGAGTGTTGGACTCAATGGTGTTCTCGTCTCCGTAGAGATGCTAAATATTTTCTAATACGACGGTTAGATTAATCGTTTAATCAAATTATCTGATTAAACAATTATCCGATTAATCAAAACATTGATAAAATAGAATATAAATTATTCGATTAAACAAAATATTCATTAAAATATTAGTTTGATTGGAATTTTGATAAATCAAAGGCAATTTTATTTTGATTAATAAACAGTCTGCTTAATCGAATAATTTTATATAATTTAATCATCTTTTGTAATAATAATTTTTTATAATTTTAATATAATATTAATTTATCAGATTGATAAATTGATTTAACGATTGATTATTTATTATTGTTATTAAGGCTATGAAGCACCGCGGCCTGAAGATCTTTTGTGCAGCCTTAGCTAGCAGATCTCAAGACTATTTATAAATCTTGTCACTGCTGTGGGATTGATATTAACTAGGTCCCTGGAAACAATGAAACCGCTGCCTAGGTAGTTTGATCTGCGTCTAGCCACAGCTGGGCAGAGAGTCTACAGAGATCGTTGTTAACCACACCGTGTTAACGATTGATAGCACCAGAGTTTCTAATGTTCATATAATTGTAGAAATACTTGAACAAATATCTTCTTCTAAATAATATACGAAACAATTGTCTTCAATTTTGGCTCCAATAATATTTTCTTATCATACTACATATACCTTTACAGATTACTTAAATGATTATTGAAATATAATTCTACTTACCGCAATGTATTGCCAGCCTTTGTTGACACGCACCAATAAAGCTTCTTCCTCTGTTATATAGGCCAATGTGCCCGGTGGATTCATTGCAGATTTCTAGAAATAATAATAATAGCAACAAAAATAAATACATTGTTTTTCCCAGTTAGCCAAAAGGGTAGATATGAGCTGATGATTGGTCTAATCATCTATGTCTGCTTGCTCACCTTGGTCATTTCATCGATATTTGGAAATGTCACTGCACCTGGAACAATTCTCATATTCCATGACGATGCTGAAAAATATGGTGTTTCCTCTTCGTCATGATGTGTATGTATGCCAGGTGATCCAGGTGGGCCCGGTGGTCCTGGTGGACCTTTGAAAAATATATAAGGTATATAAATATGTATGTGAAATGAGTTAATGAGAATGAAAAACAATGTGTAATGTTGATAATGGGGGTAGCTACTATTATGTATTTTTATCAAAAAGATGCAAAACGACAATGCTAGAAAGATCAAAAATCATGCGGGTATGTTTTTATGTATTCGTATGGTGTAAGCACAGCGTGTAGAAAGCAAGAAAAACAAAATAGTAGCCAATATGTAATAAAGAAAATGTGTTGAGTTAGTAACTTCGTGTATTTTTTTTCCATTACATATACATTTACGAAATGCTTTAAGAGAAAGATGTAACATTACATGAATACATTCATACACAAAAGCTTAACTAAATTGAACAAGATGCGTATACATATAGAAATACTAGATAGAATGGTGTGGTAATAATGAGTTAAATAGAAAAATAAATTGGAAAGAAAGAGAAACGAGTGTAATTTACTCATTAATGTAACGGCTTCATGGTCATGTCATTCATAATGATGCTGATGATGATGACGATGACGAAGGCAAAGTCGATGACAATGACTACCATGTTAATGGCATACTAACACATTAACACTCACTCCTTCATACACAAACAATAACTGTACACAATCATAATTATACTTAATTTCGTATATACTCGTATGTGTGTATGTCAAGTATGTACGAGTATGTCGTTATGAATCAAACGAGTAGGCGCGATTGTAACGAGTGACATGGTATAGCCATATGATGGTATGGATCTAGTTCAACGACTAGTCGTATACATTAACTTTAATGTAAATGGAATTAGTTATGAAGATTGGTCGTTTAAAGAGTTCTATTTGAATGAGTTTAGATAAATGAGCAAAATGTACTTAGACTGAAGTTCAATTAAGTGCTTATCGCTTGAATGGCGCAAAATGTAAAGTATGATGCATATTTTATAGAATTTGGACACAAAGAACTCAGTAATAGTACCCATTGTGTTAAGTTTGAGCATAACTAGTGAGATTTTACTCGCAAGTCGATTTTATGCAGTTAAAGTAAACGAGTATTCTTTAAAAAATCTTCATATAATCAACTTTTTTTTGGCAAAATTTGTACTTCACATGAAATTTTAAGATATATTCTCTATAAATAAATCTAGTTGCCATATAAATTGATAATTTTTTAAAATAAAAATTAACAAATTTGTTCTATTCAAATTTGTAACATTATTTTTTAATGAATTTTTTGGAAATTTTAGGCATTTTATTTTTTTTTACCAAAATTTTGTAGTCTTCTGAAGTCATTCTGTTCATAAATAAATATAGTTTCCATACAAAATTTCATTTTTTAAAACAAATATCTACACAGTTGTTCAGAAGATACCATTCTTTTTGAATGTACCACACAATCGCCATTCGAAAGTTTATTTTTTGACACAAAAACCAATAAATTTCCGAAGAAACATGATTATAAAACTTCCGATATTTCTGTTTTTCACCAAAATGGTACTCCATTTAAAATTTGGAGTCATTCTGTGCATAAGTAAATATAGTACCCATACAAAATTTTTATATATATAAATAAAAATCAAGAATTCGTATGAAAGTTACCACTTTTAAATTGGAAATTTAATTTTTTCGTTAAAATATTACTTCGTACAAAATTTCAAGTCATTCCGTGCATTATTGAATATAGTCTCCATACAAAATGTTAGATTTTTAAGCAAAAATCAATAAATTTGTATGAAAAGACCATTGCTTTTTGTATGCATCATTATGAAACTTTAGATATTGGATTTTTGAACAAAAATGGTATTCTTTTTCAAAATTTTAGGTCATTATGTATGCAAGTTAATACAGTCCCCATACAAAAATAACATTTTTTAAAATAAAAATATACAAATTTGTATGGAATGTATCATTATTTTTTAATATATTATTATGAAAATTTAGATATCTTATTTCTACACCAAAATAGTGCTCCACCTAAAATTTGAAGTCATTCTATAGTCCCCATATAAAAAATTTGATTTTTAAAAGTACCAATCAACAATTTGTATGGAAGTTTATGAAAAGTTGGGGAACATGATAACCATATTAAAAGAAAATAGTACCTGCTCTTACCGAATGTTAGTATTGTAAATGCAAAGAATAAAGCTTCTGGCCCTGTACATAAAAAACGCCAAATAGTCCACCGTGCCAAAAAGAAAAAAAAAGACGGACATGGAAGCACATGTGGTCCTGATGACGTTTCATGCATTCACATTATTTTGTATTTTTTGTTTTTAATATTTGATTTCGAAATTTCTATTTCTTTCTGCATTACCAACTACTACCAATTTTTTGTTCTTTCTCCACTTTTCATGAATTTTTCGGAAAAAAGTACAAAAAAAAAAAATAGAAAAGAAAGGGAACAGCATTCCATAAAATCTGTCAATACCATATTTGTTGTTTTTTGTTTTTTTAGCTAATTTCTTTGTATTGAAGAAATTCGTTCGTAATGAAATTAATGTCACCTTTTTCTCCTCGCCAAATGAAGGGGAAAAAAAATCAGCAAAAAATCATTATTTTTTTTTGTACTCAATTGGCAAATCGCATCAACGATTTGTAACATTTTTGGACATTTTCTTTTTGTTTTGCCTTATTTTCCAATTTTTTCATTTCCCTCTCTCTCTCTCTCTCTACCGCTTTTACAATTTTTGTTCAATTTTCTTTTATGCGAAACTAATTAGAGCAAATGCAGAAAATTTGTTGCGAATACAAACAAACAAGTGCAATTCTATATGTACAATGGATGGAATGTTTGATTCCCTTTTAGACCAAAAGAATTTTTCATTTTGTCGAATTTTGTATTGAATTTGTCGTTCATACCTTCATAGTTGTTGTTGTTGTATTGAAAAAGGATGGATATACTCGTAATAATTCAATTTTGACATTTAACAAATTTTCTAATGATTTTTTCAGGTGGCCTTGAGTATTGACATTATTTTCATTTAATAAAAATTTTTTTTTTTTTGTAGAAAAATGGAAATGCAGCATCATCTAGTGCTAAAGCGTCACCGAGTGAGCACCGATAAGGATTCAGCGTCAATAGAAACTGAAAGGAGCCATTTGTGGCTCATCAGGCTTAGTGAGTGCTTAAGCTCAGTGAAGAAGAATAAAGTTTTCAATCTGTATAACGGCCCAGAAGTATTGTTAGAAATTTTTGGAGGAAAATTTGTATTGAAGATGATGAAACACCGATTTTAGTTCAATTGAAATTAAAGCACCGGTATCGTCGAGCGGTAAACAAGCTTTAACGAAGGTTAATATCCATCTATCCACCCAAATTTCTTTAAATTTTTACTAAAGACTAGTTAAATAATAAATTTCAACGTCTGCTTTATGACTTCAGGTTGACACTTCACTCAGAAGAGGCAATAACTAATGGATGGCCGATTTGAAGTGATCTTTCAACGCAATAACATTTATTGAACGATCTTCTCTTTTTGCCAATAGCGGCAATACGTTTTATAAAGCCGCGGCATTATGAAGCTAATCGGTAGATTACAGAATTTCATATTGGTCTATATCTCACATATTTTTTTCCCCTGTTCACTCCTCTCGGTAGCATAGGTCCCATGTTGTGTTGACATCAGCTAACTCGCGCAATATCGACCTGCTCCAAGTATTTTTGGCCGACCGCCACCTCTGCTCCCTTCTCCCCAGGTTCGAGTCCAGTGCCATTCTTGTAATGCTATCTGACAGTTTTCTTAGCGTGTGATCTATCCATCGCCACTTTCTGTTTTTGATTTGCCACAGAACGGGATCTTCATTCGTTAGTCTCCACAGCGCATCGTTCCTGATGGTGTTCGACAAGAATATTCTACAGATGATGCGTAGGCATCTGTTGACGAAAGTTTGTAGCTTTTGTGTGATGGTGTTAGAGTTCAGTTATGTTTCACTTCCGTACAACAATACTGACTTCATACATGAGCTGAATATTCGCAGTTTTGTGCGCTTGCAGATTCGTGAGCTCGCCCACACACCCGAACGCCGCCCTTGCTTTGTTTAACCTATAGTTGACACCTTCATTAGCTCCGCCGTCTGCCGTAATAATGCAGCCGAGGTAACAGAAGCTTTCACCAAATTCCACCGGTCATCCGTCGACCATTCTATGGCTTACGTTTTTGTGGTTGACTCTCAGGGCCTTGGTCTTTGCGATGTTGACCTCCAGTCCAACTAAGGTGTCCGCCTAAGGTGTCCGCCTAAGGTGTCCGCCTAAGGTGTCCGCCTAAGGTGTCTGCTTTCGCTTGCATGTCAATAAGGAGGCAGATGTCATTGGCGAATGTCAAATTGGTCTATATCCTACAGATAGTGTCTGTTACCATTAAACAAAGTCTTTGAATGGAAAAAAATACGAACGAATTTCCCTAACAATTCAATAAAAAGGAAAGTAAATTCCCCCGAAAAAAAGTACGCAAAACTATGCCAATTTATGAGGGATTGCAGAGCACCCAAAATTAATTTTAAATCATAAAGTAGTAGTAGTTAGCAGTAAAATATGAGCATGTAACGGATTTTATTAATATCAGATTGCCATCGTAAAGATGATTGATGACGCTAGTGGTTTAACATTGCTTGTTTATAGATTTTTATGAATCATAATTTTTTTTTTTATAATCAGTACGTCAGTAAGTCAGCATGCCAAAATGGAGTACAATATGAAAAAGTGTTTATTGCATTTTGCTCTGGATGATATTGTTTGTACTACATATAAACACAATAAGCTATATTCATATTCGTGCTTATAATATTAACACTTGAAAAAATTGTATGCGCTTACTAGCACAGTAGGAAGTAGTACGTAGTATATCGTATTACTTGCATAAACTTATGAGTATAAAATTTGTGAAAAGAAAACGAAAGAAAAAAATTATATGTGCATTATTATTTTATTGAGCACAAAATTTTTATACGAAATCCAACAGAAGTAATAACAAATATATACATACACATACATATACAGGGTTAGGCGATTGAAGTGTTACCTATTCAAGCGACCATAGCTTTTTTGTGTGAAATTATTTTTTATTGATTGAAATTACCAAAAATGTGGAAATAATCAAAATTTCAAAATCCATTCACCCAAGCTCGATGTGGCCACCTTTTGCCCTGACTATGGTCTTCAAACGGTTAAAAAATGAGTTACATGCGATCTTCCGGTATTTTGGTTCATTCCCGAACAACGACTTTCTACAGCGCATCCATACTGGCATATTTTTTAGTCCTCACCTTGATCTCCAAAAGGGCCCAGATGGAAGAGTCCATCGGATTTGCATCTAGCGAATTCGAAAGCCATTGTGTGGACGAAATGAAGTGTGGAAGATGACTTTTTAACCATTCTTGATTCACACGAGCTTTGTGAGACGGTGCCGAGTCTTATGGGAACGTCCATGGTCTAAGGCCGAAATTTTTGCGTGCCCACTGCTCTAAAGTAACGTTCAAAAACATTTTCCCGATAATAAGTCGCATTAACTTTGACACCAGGCTCGATGAAAACGATTGGAGAGCGTCCATCGGCTGTCACAGCCGCCCATGCCATTACTTGAGATAGAAAATTATTTCAGGTGGCCATTCGTAGTCTCAAATTTTCGGAAGTGCATTCAGTTAAGTAAACACGATAATTTTGAGAGCTTATGAACTGCTCAGTAGTGAAATTTTCCTCATCAGAGAACACAAAGTTTGTAAATTCGCCAGCAGCGTGGCAACTCCTTTTCTCTTTCGAGTCTAATTTTTTGTTGCTTTAGTGTAAGATCGTGTGGTGCCTTTTGGAACTTGTAAGGCTTTATCTTGAGCAGCGTCGGATGCTTTGCTGCGATATTTTCAGTTCTTTGGCCATTTGATTACCACTACGACGTGGATTGCGTTCAAGTCGAGCCTTCATATTTCGAACCATTTCAGGTAATGTTGCTAATTTTTTGTCGTTCACCTGTACCATTGTAACGATTTATGGTACGATACACAAACATCTTATTCACTTTGAGGCGTTTGAGCTCACGAACAATAGCTGGTTGTGACTTTTCAGCCAAATATAAAGCAATCACATTATTACGTTTGAATTCCATTTCGAATAACTTTTGTTCCATAAAACTTAGACACAAATGCTTGTGGTAGTTTGTAAACATTATGAGCAGCTGTCATTATGAATATGAATTTCACGTAGTTGGCAATATCGGTTTGACAGATATAACACAATATCTGTGTAGTTGGTAACACTTCAATCGCCTAACCCTGTATATTATTTTTTGTATATGGAAATATGTATGTTTTTAAAATTTAACAACATAATAATTTGACGTTGCAAAAATATATGGGGATGTATTGTAAAAATATTCAAGCAAATATATATAAGGAAACCAAGACGAAAAAAAGAAATGAAAATTAAGAATTATAGAGTGAAATGTGCATTCTGACAATGGACAGGATACTAATAAAACAAAAATGAAAGAAATTAAAATCAATTAAACACACACACACACACACACATACACTCAACTACAAAATTACACACAAACATGAGATAATAATACATTTAGTTTAACGTCAACAATAGGCTCATGCTTTGTGTATTTCATTACCAGAAGTACTATCGGGACGATCTTTCAAGTCTTGCAGTTCACGTAATGCTTTGATTTCATCTAAAGAGGAACGACCACCTTCAGTATACGAGCAGGTGGATACGTAACGTAAATATGAGAAAATAGCAAATGATAAACAAACAAAAATACACATGTAAATGTTAGCAACATTATTTAGGTATATGATTAGTAGTATCAGGATTTAAATAGCCACATACACACACACGCTCATATAATTACACAAACACATTCGCACATATTAAGCAATCATCATGATGGTATGTGTGTTATTTGTGAATGCATATGCATATGCATGGATATTCTCCCATGAATATACATTAAGAATGTGATTATATATATAATTAGCAGCTATATGATACACCTGTATATGAATTTATGTATGGTAGATATGATGCTGAGAAAATATGTTCGAAAATACTTTAAAAATAAAAACAACATACCAGGACGTCCATAATATGAGGCATCACCATAGAAACTGCTACGTGAATCCATGCCTGGTTCACCTTTAGGTCCTGATATTGACAGGCCTGGTAAGCCCGGCTGTCCCGGCGATCCTGGTGGTCCTGGTGGCCCCGGCATTGGTATATATTGCACGCCTTCACCGGCAGCTGCTGGTAGACCTGGTGGACCAGGCAGACCATCACGTCCGTCTTGACCGCGATCACCTTTATCACCTTTGGGCTATAAAATGCAGAGAAATTCAGACAATTATGATATATTACCATTACATTAGCTACATTAGAGACTACAGATAAATATTTCTACATGTTGGAGTTGTTGAATTGGAATTTGGGACTGATTTGATTAGGTCCGGTTGAATTTCGTACATTTCTCAATATAAATTCAGCTCCTCACTCTTCCCAGGTTGCTTCTAAAAAGTTTATAAATAAACATGTGGCACTTATAAGCCCCGCAGTACCTTTTGGCCGAGTTTCTCTTACTGTTGTGTGTATTAAATTTTGGACAGGATTACCTACAGTATAAACTACTTATTTTAGCTGGAACCGCAAAAATTTCGCGACATCACTGTTTCTGAGCTTTGTCACAGAGTTCCTTTAGAAGTTTTTCCATTGCAAATTGTTTCTGCCGGCAGAATTGCCAATTGCTTGCCGACAGGTGGAAACCGTACGAAAGAAAAATCTTTTCGATATTATATTTGTTATGCTTCAGCCGGGGATTGAACCCACGACCTACAGATCAGAAGGCCAACACACTAATCACAGAACTACGACACCCAAACCCTAGTTGTTTCTAGAGGGGTAAAATATATGACTGATCTTTCCTTTAATTTCCTATTCCTAAAGGCAACCAGAAGTCATATGAGTCTCACAATATTTCAATAAATGTAATCTGTACAAATTGTTGGAGAATTATTACCAGATTGTTGGTGACTCACGCATATGGTATACAAACGGACCAATGCTTAAGCACGGGAAACGGGAGCACGTGAGCATGAGAGCCATAGAGCACAAGAGCAAGAGAGCGGGAAACTCGATTCCAAAAACTCCAAGCATATTTCTATGGAAATATTCGCTATTAAAATTAACGTATATGAATGTTTGCGTTGAAGGACTTTATGGAACATAGTCCATATCATTTTTGAAGTTAAGACTCGTTACTGACTAAAACCCGTGCTGACTGTGTTCTTATCAGAAAATACCTAGAGGATAGTGAGCAACTACTATGAATTCCTGAATGTTTAAGATTCAAGATTCCAAAATTAAAACGTGAGAATGTAAGACCCCCACCCGGCTACCTTATGGCAAACTGTGTCCTATTATTATTATTATTATTGTTATTAGAGGGTTGTATTGCACTGCGACCCTGGGTCTATTGTGCACCCCATCATGAAACCCATCAGATTAGTATAGATTAGTATAGATTAGTATAGATTAGTATAGATTTTATCCTAATGGACTTTAGCAGATTTTCCGGTATTATAAATTCCCCGAAGTTTTTCTTTCTTGTGTCCTAAGATACAATTTTTATAAAATGGGTCTGGAGTAAGAAGAGTCTCTTCGACTCTTCTGACTGCAAATTCTGTGTGCATCCTTAAAAACTTTATTAATGTAAATTTTTAGCTGAAGAATTTTAAATTGATCATCAATTCATGGGCACCATTTAAAAGACGAGAGGTAATGTGAACTTTACAAAAGAATCACATTGAAATGTTCATCATTTTTCCAGTGAATCATTCATTTCCTTTAATCATATATTTTCGACTACTCAAATATAGTTACATCAAAGAAGAGTGACACACACATGAAATGAAATGTGAGACAATTTTTAAATGAGACCTGCTTCTGTACAACATCCGATACAGCAGAAAACTTTTGTGTCCAAGTGTTTTTGTGTTAATCAGAATCTGGCAGTGTCCGTCGTCGTTTCACATTTTGGTATCATCTTACTCATTTTGTGCATTTAAGTATGCACAATAAAAGAGAAAGTAGGACAACGGAAAATGGTACATGAATTAAATACGTAAATTGTATGCAACGAGAGGAAGAAAATGAAGTTTAACTTTTTTTTTATTTTGTCTTGTTTTCATTTCGTTCAATTCAATGAAAACGACGGAAAATATGTAAATGTTGTATACGAGTAACTATATAATATGGATATATATATTGTCGGTATACTAGTTGCATGTATTTAATTTAAAGTTATAAATAAGGTATGCTCATTCGGTTGTTTGCACAAATTCACATTAATTTACACACAAACACATACACAGACATATACATGCAACAAATTGCATCCTTAACCTCTTTTTCTTGTATAGCAAATGCAGCAGCAGCAGCAGCAGCAGCAGCAGCAGCAGTAGTGGCATCAGTGGATTAACAATGAAAACGACAATCGACAACAAAGTTCTTCCGTCGACACGAAGTCAAACTACATTCTAGCTGACTGACCTGTTAGCCAGTCAACCAGCTAACCGGCAAACTAGCCTAAAATATCCACTTTAGGTGCTGCTTTAATTAATGCCAAGCAATCACAGCCGCTTACATTATTTTCCAAATACCATAGAAACGACAGAAAATGACATTGCTTGCGAATAGTAGCAGGAGCAGTATTTCTTACAATTGTTGTCGAATGAAGCAAAGTTATGTCTCTGGGTGGGTGGGTGTGTGTGTGTGTGTGTAGATTCGTAGGAACAATTTAAAATCATGAAAACTTTTCAAAGATTTTCCTACGCTCACTTGTATAGATTCCAATTGTGATTGTCATAATTGGTCGAAAAAAAAAAATGAAGCCGAAAGTTTTAAAGTCCAACATCACTGATTGGCATGATGACTTACTTAGAAGTGGCGCGAATTAAACCTTTAATATTTCTATTTGTACTAAAATGTTTGAAAATTTAATTTTGTAGATTATAAATTCATAGTTTTATTGTTTCGAAAAACTTGATTGAGAGAATTTTATATTTGAGAATTTATTTAGGCAAGATTCTGAAAATATTTCTTTCTACAAGAGTACTTGCTTAAAAATCTGAAAGTCTAAAAGTTATTTCGAAGAAGAGATGGATCTAATTGTGGCCTTGAAATTCTAAATTGTGTGAAATTGTAAAATTTTTGTGGAACAGCGACTGTAACCAACCATCTAGGGTCCTAGTGTCAACAAACAAAGAGACCCCGTCATCTTGGACAGCACGCCACTGTTGATAACTACGCTTTTGAAGTAGTGAAGGACTTTGTCTAGCTTGGAACCAGATTCAGTCTTGCAAACAGGCGCTACTTTGGGCTATGTAAGCAATTAAGAAGTCGATCCCTTTCTCGAGCAATGAAAACCACATTCTATAAGCCTTTCATCATGCCTGTCCTCACATATGGTGCCGAAGCTTGGTCAATTTCCATCTTAAATGAGAGAATGCTCTGATTTTTCGAGAGAAAAGGCCTATGCAAGATCTTTGGACCTATTTGGGTTGGTGGCGAGTATTGAAGAAGGTATAGTCATGAGCTGTATGAGCTTTATGCCGCCACCGATATAGTAAAGTGCATGAAAATTCAGCGGCGGCACTGGCTAGGTCATGGCGAGCCAACGAAAGAACACAGTCCGGCTTTAGAAGGTGCTAAATTCGGAACCTGCTGTTGGATGACGCAGAAGAGGCAGACCAAACCTCCGGTGGACAGACAAAGTACTGGAAAACTTTTCAGCGCTCGGAATCTCTAACTATCACCCAGCTGGTGAAGGAAAGAGTAGGCCTAAATCGATTTTCGGTTGTAAAGGCCACATCAAGAAAGAAATAAGAAAAATATTTAGTTGACATTAAAAATACTCCAACAAAAGCCTCAAAACCAACCGCTAAAACTAAAGAGAGATGTCTGATATGTAACAAATTATACGAAGTATTATTTTTGGAAACAGGTATTACTTTGACTAAGATTGGCTAGATTTGCACACACATTAATAGGTGTTACTTTGGACCAAGTAAACAGTTGACCCTCTATTGATCCTCTAAGACTCTCTCGAACGAAAATCACCTCTCGTCGAGCCTGTACTTACATATAATGCAGAAGCCAAGACCCTCTCAATTTCGGATTAGAGGTTGATAACAGTTTGTGAGAGAATAAAAATCAAGCAGGAGCTCTACGAGCAGTATGATATAGTTAAGATTGATATAGGTAAAAAAAAGACCAAAAGAAAACATGCTCCGGTCAACAAGGTGTTACATTCAGAATGCGCTGCATGGTGAGGTTGAAAATAAAGATCCAACCCCCGCTGGAGGTAGCAAGTACTGAAAACCCCTAGACGACTTTGTTGAGCGCAGCGAGTAAGTTGATCAGGAATCATGTGCTACATTTTGGCTTGGATCTGTCTGCCTTTTGTTGAAGATTTTGCCGAAAAATATTGGAGAATATTTTTACAAGATCCAACTTGCACTTGAGCTGAAGTCAGTAAAGTAAGCGTGAGCGTGGGTGCGTAACTCAGTGGTTAGTGTGTTCACCTTCTGATCTGTAGGTTGTGGGTTCAATCCCCGGCTGAAACATAACAAACTTTCACATAGAAAAGATTTTTCTTTCGAACGGTACCCACTTGTCGGCAAGAATTGGCAATTTTTTCGGCTGTAATAATTTGCCAAAAATGCTTCTTAAAAGAGCTCTGTGACGAAACTTAGTTAAAGTGATGTCACAAGGGTTCTGCCGTTCAGAACCGGACAGAGAGAGGGCAGCCACACTAACCTAACCTTAACTTGAGGGCGATGGTGAAAATCCCACTACGGATTCGAATGCAAAAATAGCCGGAAAATTATATTTTTGAGGTTAGAAAGAACTATGAGAATGCCTTCATCACGGTTTTCAGCAATTCGAACCAAAACTTCATAGAATGTGACGACTTTGATCCATCGATAATCCGATCACGAATTCTGATTCAGGGACCCCAAATTCCAAAGAATGTGGTTACTTTAATCTGTCGGAGAGAAGCAATCTCATCTCACTTTTTCAGAAATGAGGTCGCTTAATGTGTTTAGGTGCCATATGGATCATCACCAACAATGGTGATCCATGCACCAAACGACAGTAAATCACCTATCGGATAATTCAGTTCATTTATAAAATTTACGCTTTGTTTTATTTCAATTCAAGACCACAAAACTCTAAGGCGCTTTGCCAGTCTTTGCGAAGTTTTCACAAAATGTTGGATTTCACATCAAAATATTTGTACACTAGCTTTGTTCCGAAATTAAGTTTGTTTCTTCGAAATATTGCGAAACCCTTAAGCAACATTTTCGGCACATTTCACATTCTTTACCATCGAATATGTAAAGATGCTTCTCAAATACTTTCAAAACAACCCTATATTTGCTAAACTATTAAAATATATTTTAATGTACTTACACCTTCACGACCACCCAATTCGCCTTTTTGTCCTTTTGGTCCTAAATCGCCTTTAGGTCCTTGCAATCCTGGTCGTCCCTGTAGTATGTAAATCAACAATAAATAAATATTAGCATACGAACATATTGAAGTTTGTACTACATATTTAAGTGCTAACAAAAAAAAAAAAAAATGAGTGAGAAGGAATGTCAAATTTCCGTCATTACTATTTTGGTCAATGCTAAATGGATGTTTCAACAAAAACAAAAAATGTAAAAGAAAAAGAAAAAGAAAAAAAAATCAAAATACACAAATACAATACAAAGTTTGTTGGGGTAAAATTTCCATCTTGTTATTGTCGCTTGTCCTTGCTGTTGTTAAATTGGGATTTTGTACATGTTTTACGTATTTGTGTTTATTTTGTGAGGAGCATTCATTGTTGTTTTCTTTGTTCGTATTGTTATTAATGTAGTTGTTGTTGTTATTGCTGTTGTAAGAAACAAATATTCCACCGTAATAGTGAAGGCTGTGTTATGCGTTTTCTGTAATGTGATGCCATGATGAAAATGAACTTAAAATGCTGTTGTGTGCTGTTTTTATGTATGCACGAGTATGTACAAGGGCGGTCCCAAAACTACCCGACCTCACATATAGATGACGGCAGTAGCTTGAAAAAAAATTACTTTGGTGAAAAGTGGCAACCTTGAAAAACATATTGTTGTTCAGTATTTTTCTTGGAGCCATTGAAAGTTAATGATCTCAGTGAATTTGTAAACATGGACAAAATTGGTCACCGTTATGGAATTCAATACTTTCATTTGAAAGGTCTCAATCTAACGCATATTAAAGCCGAACTAGATTCTACTCTGGTGGAGTCTGCTCCTTTGTCTACGATCATAAATTATTGGGTGGCAGAGTTTAAACGAGGTCGTACGAGTTGCCAAGACGAACACCGTAGTGGTCAACGAATTGAGGTGGCCATGTCAGAAACGGTTAAGAAAATCCACAAACAGATATTGGATGATCGCCGGCTGAAGGTGCGTGAGCTACATGAAATTATAGGCATTTCAAAAAGTGCTATACATCGTATAATGACCGAAAATTTAGAGATGAAAAAGCTGTGTGCAAGATGGATGCTCACAATGGAACAAACACAACGTAGTGAAGATGTTTCTTTAGAGTGTTTGGCGATGTTTCACAGTAATAAAGCCGAGTTTTTGCGACGATTCGTAGCCATGGATGAGGCATGGGTCCACCACTTCACACCTGAGACAAGGGAGCAGTCAAAACAGTGGACTGAAAGGGAAGAATCGCATCCAAAGAAGGCGAAGACAGTTCCATCTGAAGGCAAGGTTATGGCGCCTGTTTTTTTTGGGATGCACGTGGGATAATTTTTTGTTGATTATCTTCAAAAAGTATTATGCTAATTTGTTGCAGCGTTTAAGTAATGAAATTAAAGCAAAAAGGCGGCATTTGGCGAAAAAGAAAGTGTTGTTTCATCAAGAAAATGCACCAGTTCACGCATCTGCTATTGCGATGGCCAAAGGCAATGAGTTAAAACTCGAATTGCTTCAGCACGCACATTTTTCGCCAGATTTTGCTCCTTCGGATTATTTTCTATTTGCAAATTTGAAAAAATGGCTTGGTGGTTGGAAATTTGCAAACAATGAAGAGGTGGAGTCTGCGGTAGATGGCTATTTTAATGAGCTAGCGAGTTTATCCTATAAACAGGGTATCGAAGCTATATAATATCGCTGGGAAAAATATATTGAGCTAAAAGGAGATTATGTTGAGAAAAGTTTTCTTTATTTTCTTTGTTAGGTCAGGTAGTTCTGGGACCGCCCTTGTATGTAAGTGCTATGTTGGCTGGCTAAAAGCAAAATAAAACGCTCGCCGGAAAATGAAAAGTGTATTTGTGTGCGAAATAATGTACTCGTATGTAGAATGGTAAAAAAGTTTTATGCTTATGGCACAATATAGTAGTAGTATTGTTGTTAAGCACATTTCGATGGTCTGAATTTCAGAGTTTTTATTTTGGGTCACTTGCATTGGCAGCGCACTTTTGTTGTGTTGTGCTGTGCTGCGCTTGTTTAGTAGTAGTAGCAGTAGTTTCTTTTTTTCTATTTTTTTTTTTTTTTGGGTTTAAAAGATTATGGTAGTTCCCATGACGACATGGGTTTTATAATAGTGAATGCGCGTAATTTAGTTGAGCAGTACTTTTTTTTCAAATATACAAAATTTTTTTCGGCTTTTTCATTTGGTACTCATCCATTTGTGGTGTGGCAGATTTATTTTGTTGCTGTATTGTGTTGTGTGCGTGTGTGTGTGAGTGTTGAAGGACTACTGAACATCAAAGTGCGATTGGACTAAATTTACTGTTGCCTATATTTATTTTTGTTCAACTTTCTGTAAACTATGTGCAAATATTTATATACGCAACACACTGTTGGTGGTGGTGGTCTCAATGTAATTAAGCAAAAATGTTGTTTGAAGCAAAAACAACAACATCAACTAGAAAAATATAAACACAAAACAAAACATTTTCAAATGTAGATTGAGTGTTCGAGACGACGAAATGTTTCCGCTTCACAATCTCTTGTAATTTTTCTTCAGAATCTCTCCACATTTACAGAGTCTTGCCACACTGTAAACACTAAGAATGCCAAGTTTTTGTTTTTCATTTCAAAGGTTTCGCTTAGCTTAGCCATTGTCAAACATAGAGTGCCACAAACTATTGTTCTAAGTAAAGAAATCGTTTGACGACCTTCATGCGTTTAATTCTGCAACACTTAATTTATACAATTAAAATTGAGCTTAAGCTCCACTGTGAGGAAGGAAGGAAGCAAGCGGTTTTGCAAGCGGTTCTAGAGAAATACAAATGATTTGTTTCACATATACATACATGGAGTACATGGCTCGATGAACGGCCGTCCAATTAGTATGAATTATTTTCAGGTAGAGCAGAAGGTCTAGTATATTGATGCATTGTTACTGAAACAATTTGTAGACTTTGCTAAAGGAATGTAAAGGTAGTTGTGGTTCGCGGTAGTCATGAGTGTCAAACAATTTTTATGCAGATGTTTTCGTCAGCCTTAGCAGTGAATAATGATTTTAATTATTTTTTATGTTATATTGGTTGTGTGAATTAGTAACCGGTCCTTTTTTGTGCTCAAAAATCATTTATTTTTCAGAATTCTGAAAAAAAGACACATTTCCCCATCTTTCTGGCAATTTATGAATTCCATCCCAAAAGAAAACGCTGGCTTGACGGCCAAAAACGAATCGAGCCAATTTTTGACCCCCGTGACTGAAGTAAAGCGCATTCCATTAAGGGCGTTCTGCATGGACAAGTAGTAATCTGCTACAAGTAGTAATCTGAAGGCGCCAGGTCTGAGCTATAAGGCGGGTGGGGTAAAACTTCCCAGCAGGATAGTTTTTGACCGGAAAATGAATGTATGGCCGTGCGTTGTCATGGTGAAAAATTACCGACACGTGTCTGGTAGCATATTCCGGCCGTTTCTCGAGCATTGATCATTGATCTCGATCTCTTCAACCACATCAATTGCTGTCGGTACAGCTCTGCAGTAATGGTTCAAACAGGTCTTGGTCGAGTAATATCTCCAATTTCTCGTCTTTAAACTTTTTCGGCTGTCCAGAACGTTCTTTGTGTTTGATATCAAAATCACCGTTTTTGAAGCGCACAAACCACTCTTTATAATGTGTATTGGTTAGAGAATTGTCGTCATATAATTGTACAAGCAACCCATGACTTTCATCCGCACTTTTCTTTGCAATATAGTAGCTTAACAAAACATCCCGCAAATGCGGGTTTTTCTCGTCAATTCTTAACATTTTCCATCGTGAAAAAAATATGCTGCGCACAACTAAATTGAAAACTTTTGACTGATGTTGACAGCAAGTGCATAGACATTTAAAATGTAATTTTTGACAATGATGTATGACATCGCGCTAACGCGTGGCGCTATGTAACCTAAAAGGCCGATTAGTAATTCACACATCCAATATATAGCTTTTTAAATCGCATACATTTACAATTTATATAAATATGACGCGACATAAACCGAACGAGAATTATATTGTAAGTATATTATTCCGGATAACATCGAAAAAAACCTAAATGTGTTTAGTTTAAGCTGTTTAGTGTATTATTCAGTGTAGGATTTGTTAATAGTTTATTCAAATTAGTTGTTTATATCGCTTTAAGTCATATGCAATTAAATATTTTAAAAAATTTAACCGTAAACCGAACGAGAATTATATTGTATGAACGTCATTCAGTATAACGTCAAAGAAAAATTTTAGTATTTTCAGTTTTAACAGCTCGTTGTATAAGAAAAACTTAGCAGCAATGGGTTTTAATTATACGTTTATATAAGGGATGTCAATTTTTGAGGTTTTGTCGATCTTGGGATTTTCGGAATCTGAAAATACAAAATCAAGATTCCGGGATCGTCCTGTAATTTAGGCAGTTTTCATTTCGTAGTTTGTTATTTATATTGCTAATTCCATTTTATACAAAACATCAACATCAACTGGAGGCCATGTGCAAAGCATCGTTGCTGGTACGACCTCACTATCACCATCGTGTTTGCACCATCGGTCGTGATGGTCCTTTTAATGGTATGGAGAACCGTAAAACCAATTGTGCAACTCTTCTTCACGGACGGAGAGGGAAAATATTTTTACATCGAATTGTCACTGAAGATGAAAAATGGATATGTTACGAGAATACTACGCGTTATACTCTGCATTTGGTGGGATACGACAGGTATTGTGTACCATGAGTGGCTGCAAACGTCTGAAAATATTACTGTCGATGTCATTACTTACAGACGACAATTAAAAGCTTAGATTCTTGTGAGAGTATCAACATTATAAAGGTTGAAAAAATTAAAGTCGCAAGAATTTAAGTCTAAATAATTAAGTAAAATAAATTAGTGTCGGGATCTTTGCAACATTAATCCAAAAAGTTGAAATAATGCTAAAATCATTGTAAACATTTTTTCATAATCTTTTCATAATGTCCAACAAATATCGATGTTATTGGAAAATATGAAGTATTAATGAAGTATACCAATCCTGTTAACGCTGTTCCCTTACGATAGCTAATAATTGTAATTATAAATTACTGAATTTTGTAAAAATAAATAAATGAATAAACTCCGGAAACAACAACAACAACAACAACATCAATGAGTGTAGAAGATTGCATAAGAAAGTTGTAAAGGAACATATTGAAAGTCCGAAAATGTTTATAAGACTATGTTTGTCTCTGTCCTCTGCCTCTATTTCCAGAGCTTACATCGGGGAAGTCTGTGAAGCCTACAAACATTTTTTTTTGTCATAGCGTCATTATTTGATATCCATTCGATGTGATATATTGTTGGAGGAGATTCCAAAATACGATTTTAGATAGCTGAGAGGGCCGATTTCTCGTATGCCTTTCAAACACTTTCGAAGTAATTTTCTAAAACAGGGACGAACTTTATGTAACTACTGTGTTCTTCATAATGCGTAATTTCTATTGTTCAATTTGTGTGTGTGTGTGTCGATTATGAATTTCTTCAATAGCTTACCGAGTGTCCGATATCACCCATCAGTCCTGGTTTGCCCGGCGGTCCAATTGGTCCAGCTGTGCCCGGTTTGCCGCGTCGTCCGCGCATTCCCTTCTCACCCTTCTCTCCCTTGGTGCCGTTCATAGCCATGCCTTCGTAGCCGCCAGCGAAAAAGGCCTGACCAGGTGGACCCTCAGGACCGCGATCACCTTTCGGGCCGCTCAGGCCACGTATACCTTTTTCGCCTTTCTCACCTTTTGAGCCAGGCAGGCCGGTCAAACCGCTAGACCCAGCTGGACCAGGTTCGCCGTTCAAACCGGGCGGACCATCATAGCCTTGTGGGCCACGTGGTCCGGGTGCACCAGCTGGTCCCGCGGGACATTGACACTGTTGCTGTGCTGTCGCACTAGAGTTGCCATTTGCGAATGTCACATCCGAATAGACAACTTGACCAGGTGGACCCGGTGGTCCAATGGGGCCAATTTCACCGGGTAGACCACGATCACCTTTCAATCCAGATGCTCCAGGAGCGCCTGCGATACCGGGTACGCCTGGTTGTCCGGGTTCACCTTTTAGACCGGCTGGTCCATGTGCACCTGGATGACCCTGTAGTTGGAGAGAGAGATATAAAATTTATATATTTTTTTTATAAGAAATCAATAAAAATATGTAATATCGCTTTACATATTGGAACAATATTCATTCTCGCATTCAACCAAACTTATTGCACGTATCAGCCTACAACCAACGCACATCAAATTTTTTGTGAGTTATGCAAAATATGAAAATTAAATTTTTTTTTTTTTTGACATGTATTACAGTATGCACACAGCCAGACACATAAGTGAATAAATTTCATCAACAATAGAATCAACCATTTACCGAAACCTCTCTGTCGACAGTTCAGGTTTTCATGCCAACACAACAATAGCAATAGCAATAGCAATATCAACAGCAGGAGCAGCAGCAAGTTTATGTTATGCAAATACTTTTTACACACACGCGCATAAACTGACTGTAAAATACGCTAACACTAACGATAACCTAATTTTCAAATTCAATTTTCCACTTGCTTAAATCAAATCATCTCCGGCCAGGACGTAAATAAATTTATGCTCACACATCAGGCCATCATAACAAGAATGAATGTGAATTTAAGTTTAACAATAGCACTTTGTGTTGGTGGTAGTATGTGTGAGATGTGTGTGTGTGTGTGTGTGTGTGTGTGTGTGATGCAAATGTATCCATTTTCATATTCAGTATTCAGTACTCAAAATGAGTTACCACAAAATTCCCTTGACTTGAAGCAACTGCGTTGCGTTGCGTCAACCATCAAACGACCAACCGACCAACCGACCATCGTTGGCGCAATTGTTGCATATACCGTATACATAGTACATTAGTACTTATGAGTTATATTGCATATACGAATATTTGTAATATGTATGAATCAAGTGGCATCTCTCTACCTTTGCATGAATGTATTACATACATATAATATTAATAAGCTACATGGCATAGTTAGTATGTATGATAATGCTTTGGAGCTTATTTGCTTATGCTTTAAATGAACTTTAAACTCATCTCATAAAATCTCAAATAATTTCAACCCTCGACCTAAGTAGGCACGAACGAGTAGGTAGATGCCTATGTAAATGAATATGAGGTTGCGTAGATGGATTTGTATATGTATATGAGCGGACCTTCATTCACCTATTAATGATGAGCTTTTATGTATAAAAAAGGAATAGAAAATATCGTAGCAATATACGATGTGAAGACCGTAGGCTATCATTCTTATAGTAAGAAAATTATTTGACAGACATGACTTTCAATTGAAGAGGCCATAAAGAATTTTTATTGGTTTCATTTCAGTTTCTTCTCTTTTGTGTTGTGTTTGTTAGTATGTATAAGCGTATTCTACAATATATTATAGATGGATGAAAGAATAAAAAATAAGGTGTTCTTCCAAACATTATGGGAATTGAGCTTAAATTCCATCAATTGAATCCAAATGCCAATGATTTAGGCAAAAGAAACTTTAATGATATTCTAGCTTCAATTCTATTCGATTTCAGGTGAATTTTAGAAATCATATTTGAGAGATCTTATGAGATCAAGAGACCTTAATTGTTGCTACAAGAAATAACTTAATAATTTAGGCTACGACGACAATGTATTAAAAATAAATTCGAGAGTCCTTTTTGACTTCTGAAGCAACGCTGGTCAGAGTCTAAACCTAGATGACATTGTACCTGGTCAAGTCATAAATATTGGTACACAAATAAACGCATTCATTATGAATGCAATATTGGGCGCATCCATTTCATCTTGACTGCGATTTGACAGTTGACATTTATGCTTCATTGCCACGTAAAAAGTTTTTGGCATCAATTGTTTGCAATCAATGAATGGGGCGACATCGAAAATCGTATTGTTAGAGTTGGCCAACTAAAATGCAACATGGGAAGAGGCGATATCTTTCGGAGATTCTTGAGGATACTGTTGGAGTACGAAACCGTCAAAGATCCGGCCGTCCGCGCATTGTGAGAAGTCCGAAAGCGATGAAAGCCGTGAAGAAACGAATCGACCGAAATCCGTTGTGAAAACAGAAAATCTTGTTGCGGGAAATGCAAAATTCGCAAAAATCTTTGTCCATTAAGATTTGGGACTCAGCGCTTACAAGCGATACACTGGACACTTGCTCGAAAGCGTTACGCACCCGGTACACTCATAGACAAATACTGTTTACTGACGAGAAAATCTTAACCGTAGAAGAATCGTTCAATAAACAGGACGATCGTATATATGCTCGGTCATCCAGAGAACTCATCCCAACTCATCCCGAGGATCCAAAGAGGCCTCTGCTCCAGCTCACAAGGTAAAAACGACTCAACTGTGGCTAAAAAAACCACATTCCGGACTTCATATCAACGGATGGTAGCTGGTAGTCCAGACCTCAACCCGTTGGATTACAAATTGTGGTCCATATTAGAGGATATGGCTTGCTCTACTCGACACCCAAATATTGAGTCATTGAAGTGAGCCCTTGTCCGTGCAATGGACAGTTTCCCCATGCATGAAGTGCGTCTCGCGATCTATGAGTGGCCAGGTCGCCTCAAGTCGTGTTGGAAGGCAAATGGAAGTCATTTCGAATAAGTTGTTCTAAGATTTGTAGCCATTGAATAATCCAATAAAAAGCAAAAAAAAGTTTTGAAAAATATTAGTTCGTTTTCATTTGGCGTCGATTTTTCTGTGTACCAATATTTAGGACTTGATAAGGTATTTTATACATTACAAATCACAAATTATTGGAAAATATAAAAGAATTATTTGTAATGACCATTCATATGAAAAAGAATTGATTTTGCTTTATGAAGCAAATTAGCGAAGTAAAAACAAACACCCTTTACTATAAATTATTACAATTCTAGATTCCTGCTATCCTTATTTATGATTTAATCTTTTTTTTAGGTATTTAGGAG
Source organism: Megamerina dolium (assembly GCA_963854835.1). Taxonomy (NCBI): domain Eukaryota; kingdom Metazoa; phylum Arthropoda; class Insecta; order Diptera; family Megamerinidae; genus Megamerina; species Megamerina dolium. The sequence continues at coordinate 66,734,264 of OY978528.1, read as the reverse complement.
AAACTATGTAGTATATATGTATAAAAGTGAAGTATTTGGTTCAAGAGTGTAATGAATGAGCGTTAATAATAATGGTAGGTACCGAATAGCACAATCATCACAATCATCATATATCATCACTGTCATTGTTAATATCATCTCTAGTTTTATTTAGGTATCTACTAAATTCTTCATTATTACCTAATATTTCTATTATTTTTTATTATGATCCTTAAGGCTTAAGACAAACATTTGTCCCATTTTTGGACGCTAGGTCAGGGTAGGTACATCGTAAAAATTGATACATTTATCACATTACAAGTAGTCGTTGGTATATATAGCCACCATACTTAATTGGCAAAATGTATTCAAGCGAAATTCCAAGCAATAAAAATGGCAGCAAATGTATGAAGAAAAAGTTTTCATCAGAAAAAGTTTAATAGAGCGATGCAATCTCAACCGATTGCGGTCGTTGGTGACAATATATTATTGATAGTAATGATTTGGTTAATTTTTCCTTTTCTTGCATCCCATCACCATCATCTATTTAGACTAGTTTTCGAAAAAACATAAAGAGGAAAACTTTGAAATAATTTCTTTGCAATTTGAAGTAAGAAAGTTTTGACGAATTCCAACCGTCCAGTGCAGGGGTAAATTCATTTTGATCAAATATTTGTAATCGATGAAATTTGGCATGAGCAGTCCACGTTCGAAGGGTACAGATACTAGTGAAAATGGGCCTAACGGACAACTGCCACGTCCACACGGAGCAAGAAAAGGACTAAATTTAAATTTAAAAAAAAATTTCAACTCCTCATAACTCACTTAATATTCCATTTACATACAGCAACAATTTTTGGAACATACATATATGAGCCATTAATTTAATATGTACATATATTTAATTTGGTTTATAGAATTTTAAACTGCCAAAAATTATTTAATATTCAGCCAAGGGTAAGCTACTTCCTATATTTAATGCAACAGCCATACAAAGTAATCTGATTAGGAACACCATATTGGGTACGGAGGGCAACATTGTTAGAGGAAATAATTTGGCAAGAAATGAGTGAGTTACTCCAACTATTTAGTGTATTAGTGCCCATTCGAAGCCGCGTAATTTTGTTAAAACTTTAAATCGGCTTAACATATGAGTAATTAGTATTCCAGGTAGAGCAACCACATTTGACACGTATATTAGATCTAAATAATTCCGCAGAAAATGAATGTGCTTTGTTTAATATAGCTCTCATATAGCTTAGTGGTTAGTGTGTTGGCCTTCTGATCTGTAGGTCGTGGGTTCAATACCTGGCTGAAGCATAACAAATTTGATATCGAAAAAATTTTTCTTTCAAACGGTACCCACCTGTCGACAAGCAATTGGCAATTCTTCCGGCAGTAACAATTTGCCATGGAAAAGCTTCTAAAAGAACTCTGTGACAAAGCTCAGAAAAAGTGATATCGCAAGAGTTCTGCCGTTCGGAACTGGCTAAAATAAGTTGGTCCCTTCTAATACTGTCCAAAATATGACACGCACAACAGTAAAGAGACAGAAGCTCGGCCAAAGAGCCCTTCGGGTCTTTAAGTGCCACATATTTATTTTATTTTTTTTATGATAAAGACTAATATCCATTTATTGGGAGTATAAATAAGTTCGTGCGGATATGATAACAGTTGTTGCTATAAGTTTATTATCCCATTGTTTCATCTGGCAATACCGTCATTTTGAAGCATCATCATTAGGATTTCTTTTTCAGTATCTGTCATTTCGCTGAAGTGTATGCAACATAGTTTCTGTGTGCTCCGAACTTTTGTTAACTTTTGTACCGAATATCGTGTTTATGCTGGGAGTTTTACTTCATTACTTCAATATGAAGATAAAGGATGCATTTTAGTGGAAGTTTATGGTGACCATGCTTTCACTAAACGAAAGTGTAAGAAATGGTTTGAACAATTGTAAAGTGGCAATTTTGATTTGGTTGACGAAGAATGACCCGGAGAGCAACCAAAGTTTAATGATGAAGAATTGAAGGCAAGGCTCGATGAAGATCCATAACAAATGCAAGATGAACTCGCAAAAAATACTTGAAGTCACTCAGCCAACAATTTTCCATCGTTTAACCGCAATGGGAATTAGCCGAAAGATCGGAAAATGGATGACGCATGAACTGAAGCCAAGAGATGTTGAACGCCATTTTTTCACGTGTGAACAACTGCTGCAACGGCAAAAAAGAAAGGTGTTTTTGCATCAAAGTGTTTCTGGCGCTGAAAAGTGGGTCCATTACGATAATCCAAAACGTCTGGCAAGGTATGGATACCCCGGCCATGCCTCATCATCGACGGACAAATCGAATATTCATGGCGAGTCGAAGATCATGCTGTGTTTTTGGTAGGAACAGCTGGATGTGGTGTATTATGAGCTATATAAATCAGGTCAGATGATTATAGGGGACCTTTACCGGCGATACGTTTGAGCTGAGCATTGCAAGAAGAACAGCAGCAATACGCCGATAGACACGACAAAGGTATTTTGCAACATGACAGAGCTCGGCCATATGTTTCGGCGCCCGTTAAAACGTACTTAGAAACGCTGAAATGGGAGGGCCTACCCCAACCGCCTCATATCCCAGACATTGCTTCTTCCGATTACCACTTGTTCAGATCGATGATATACAGCCTGGGAGAACAGCGCTTCCATTGTTTCGAAGAAGCCATAAATTGTGTCGATTCATGGATTGCCTCAAAACAGGTCGACTTCTTCCGATGCGAAATCCGTATGCTGCCAGATGGACAATACTTTGAACATTGAATGTTTTACCAATTTTTCACAATATAATTTCAATTTTCGACAAAAAACGGCACGAAATTCGTAATAAACCCAATTTTTATATTTCTTCTACAATTAATTTTAACATAATTAATATCATCACCATCATTTTCTACATGCATTATCATCGTCATTACGTTCATCAAACAAACCATCTCCATCATAGGCAACCATTATTATTGTCATCAGGATATCAGCATTATTATGACTATCCTTATTGCCATCACAATCATATCTACAGAGCTATCGTAATCATCATTTTCATTTATTCTTCAACATTGCAATAATCTTTCATATTTTCATTACAATATTGTGGCAAACATTTCTCGTTGTCATTTTCACCTGCATCGTTGTGAGCAACAATTCTCATGAAGTATAATATAATTTGTCATTGTCACCATTACGATTAATGTTATTATTTTCAACGACATTTTTCTTATTTGTTAACTCAGCATTATCAACATTAGCCTTATTCTCATATAATTGCATTCATCACGATCATCAGTTGCCTAGGTCATTGCAATCATGGGATCGTATAGATTAAAAGCAATATCCAGGAAATGGGTTTACACTTGAAAAATCAGAAACTTTTCGCTAAGAAATATAAATTTTAAAAACAATGATTAAAATCATCATTAATAATAGCCATCATGATCAGTATATTGTTCTGTTAACGTGCTCACCAACATTGTAATTTATTATTATCATTATTATCACCACCATTGCGAACAGCATGACAATCATAATCATCATGAATGTCGTATATTAAAAGCAAAAAATTGGGGAATGTTAAAACAATGCCAACAATACTCAATGACAAAACTTGAATGAACAATAAAACAACAAAATGGAGAACAGCAAAAAAACGAAGAAATTGAAACAACAAAACAAATCAAAAGAGTAACAACAATATTTAGTGCTGAAGAAAGCTTAAATTCGAACAATAAAGTACGATAAATCGCACATTTTACCCATACGCTAGCTAAGACAAGCAATAGGGAGAGATGGGGGCAGCTTATACTCGTTTAGACATACACATAAGTATGTAAGAGGGCGGTCCCAGAATTACCCGACCTAACAAAGAAAACAAAACAAATATGGGAACATTTTTCCATCTTCTTTTAGCTCTATACACTTTTCCCAGCGATATTCTATAACTTCGATACCCTGTCTAGCTCATTAAAATAGCCATCTACCGCAGACCACCACCTCTTCATTGTTTGCAAATCTTCTACCACCAAGCCATTTTTCAAATTTGGAAATAGAAAATAATCCGAAGGAGCTAAATCTGGCGAATAAGTGCGCGCTGAAGAAATTCGAGCTTTAACTCGAACTGTGAACTCGATGTGTGAACTGGAGCCTTGTGTTGATGAAACAACACTTTCTTTTTCCCTAAATGCGGCTTTTTTTCTTTAATTTCATCACTAAAACGCTGGAACAATACTCGCCGTTTATTGTTTTTTCTTTTCGGAGATAATCAATAAAAATTATCCCACGTCTTGGAACTCGATGGAACTGTCTTCGCCTTCTTTGGACACGATTCTCCCCTTTCAGACCACTGTTTTGATTGCTCCTTTGTCTCAGGTGTGAAGTGGTGGACCCAAGACCCATGCATGGTTACGAATCGACGCAAAAACTCGTCTTTATTACTGTGAAACATCGCCAAACACTCTATAGAAACTTCGTCACGACGTTGTTTTTGTTCTATTGTGAGCAAACGCGGCACCCATCTTGCACACAGCTTTTTCATCTCCAAATTTTCGGTCAATATACGATGTATAGCACTTTTTGAAACACCTGTAATTTCATCTAGCTCACGCACCTTCAGCCGGCGATCATCCAATACCATTTTGTGGATTTTCTTAACCATTTCTGGCGTGGTCATCTCAATTCGTTGACCACTACGGTGTTCGTCTTGGCAGCTCGTACGATCTCGTTTAAACTCTGCCATCCGACGAAGGAGCATACTCCCCAGAGTAGAATCTAGTGCAGCTTTTATATTCGTTGGAATGAGACCTTTCAAATGAAAGTATTGAATTACATAACGGTGACCAATTTGTTCCATGTTTACAAATTCACTGAGGCTCCATAAAAAAAAATGCAAAACAACGTGGCGCCTTGAAACTTAAAATATATGTTTTATAAGGTTGCCACTTTGCACCAAAGTATTTTTTTTTCAAACTGCTGCCGCCATCTATATGTCAGGTCGGGTAGTTCTGGGACTGCCCCCGTAAGTATGTATGTTTGCTAGCATGAATGAACAACAAACAGCAGCAATAAATACAAGAAGTAGGTACATACATACGACAAAGAAATCCTTGAATAAACTGTTTGGGATGATTTAAACTAAAGAAGGAGGTTAAGACAACACTTATACTACTTGTCGTATCTCTGTAACAATAATAATGCATAAGTACATACAAGCATATAACGAGTTTTTATGAGTATACACGACACTGTACTTCAAGGAATTGGAGCAAACAAATGGACAACAACAACACACACGCAAACACACAGATTCACATCGAATACATTGTCCATATATGGCATGATATGTACATTGTTGTTAGTATTGGTATTAGTGCAACGAAAATTTATTGTGCAATATTGAGAAAGAAATTCACATTGAAAAATATTGTTTATAAGAAAACTAAATGAAAAAGAGATACAAATAAATATAAAACATACATAATAAAAGAAATACAAGTGGTACATTTAGAAGGACATTTCTGCTACACTACTACGGTACTGCTATTAGTTCTTGTTGTTGGTGAATTATACTCCGACCAATGATACAAGACATGCTCGTCATGCAGCTCCTTTGGCTAATGTAGTATAATAGCAGAATATGCAGAATTGCAAGAAAATTTATTATATTTAGTATGTGTGTGTGTGTATAATGAATCAAGGACAAAATCCATGTTCATCAAGTGGACCACGTGAAACCAGACTGAAGTCTGTTAAAGGATATGAGTCCTACGGCCGATACCCCTGAGGGTCAACCACAAGTGTTAAGGACACTGCGACCATACGAGGTCTTTTGTACCCAAGCCCATCTACGACACTAGAATCTTCTCTACCCTTTTGATAAAAGATAGAGTTGATCTTGTTGAACTTTTGATGATTGAAGCTGGTGTTCGGAAACTTAGCTGAAAGTGTTTACGGCGTAGCCTGGTCAAGTCTGAGCATTCGCAAAAGATGTGGATCGATGTTTCATCCTCATCCAGACAGAGTCTATACTTCGCGTCAGAGGATAATTGCATTTTGTGGAGGTGGTACTTTAACCAGTTATGTCCTGAGAGATAGCCGGATACTAGGCGTAAGTTGGTTCTGCTAAGACTAATTCTGTCAAAAGCTGTATCAAAGCTGATGAGGGTTTTCGCCTACCGGAGACCTGTCGAATTTCTTTATAAATAAATATAAATATGTGGCACTTAAAGCCCCAAAGGGCTCATTGGCCGAGCTTCTCTTCCATTACTGTTGTGCGTCTTAAATTTTGGACAGTACTAGAATGGACCTACTTATTTTAGCCGGTTCCGAACGGCAGAACACTTGTGACATCACTTTTTCTGAGCTTTGTCACAGAGTTCTTTTTAGAAGCTTTTTCATGGCAAGTTGTTACTGTCGGAAGAATTGCCAATTGCTTACCGACAGGTGGGTACCGTTCGAAAGAAATTTCTTTATTCTATTTGGTATTTGTCGTGGTAATGTTTTTCTATCATAGCTTTGGCCGATGCCTGACTTATACCGCAGAAAGGTTCTGGGCCTGTCAGTGGAGAAGACGAGCCAGCTCTCGCTAGTGCGTCCGCCACTTCATTGCCCTCAATTCCGGTTGGGTGCCTCGGTACCCAACATAATGTGACCTTATTTTGCATAGAAAATTTTTGAGGAATAGGGAAGCACTCGGTGACTAGTTTGAAAGAGAACTCCCATGAGGAGAGAGATTTAATGGCAGCTTGGCTGTCTGAGTAAACAAGGAGGTGTGCCCTTTTGAGCTCTTTGGCATGTAGGTAATGTGCACAAAGTTCTGTGGCGTGTATTTCTGTTTGGAAGACAGTTGGCCACAAACCAATTGCCACAAATATGAGAGTACTAGGACCGTATATCCCGGCGCCTATACCTTTGCCTGTCTTCGATTCGTCTGTAAACCAAACTCAGTTATGTTCTGAAGGCAATAAATTGCTATTTGTTTTCATTCCTGATGGAATGTCTGGAATGATTGTGGAGAAGCGTCTGGGAAAACATAGTTCTTGAGGCATGGAATTAGAGTTAGAACATATTTCTATATATGATAAGTTTTTGGTGATTGTTACATGTCCACTTGAACTCAGTGGTGAACAGTGAAAGAGGTTCATGCGAATGGCACTGATTGCTACTGATTTTTCAATGTGAATGTTTAACGGTAGGAGTCCTACCAGGGCCTCTAGTGCAGCCATGGGACAAGACTTCACAGCGGCGGTTAGAGATAGACTCGCTAGTCTCCATACATAATTAACATTTCTTTTTCAGCTAAAATCGACGGAAAAAACATATATAGGATGAAAGTTTGGGAATGAGACTTATTTTTTCAACGAAATAGTACTTCACGGAAAATTTGAAATCATTCTATTAATTAATTAAAATAGTCCCCATACAAAATGACCACATTTTAAATAAAAATCGATAAGCTCGTATAGATGAAACGATTATTTTTTTAATGCATCATAATAAATCCTTAGGAATATTGCTTTTTACCAAAAATATCTCTTCACACAAAATTTGAGACAATTCCATTAAAATGTTAATTTTTTTTCAACAAAACTCGCCAAATTTATATGGAAGGCAAGAGCATCTTTGAATGCATCATCAAGAAACAATGGGAATATAATTTTTTCATCAAAATTATACTTCAAATACAATTTAAAGTTATTTCATTCATTAATACAAATAGTCACCATACAAAATGTCGACTTTTTAAAGAAATTATCAATAAATTTATATGGAAGATACGATTGTTTTTTAGTGAATCGTGATGAAACTTAGGAAATTTTAGTTTTTCATTAAAATATCATTGCATTTGCAATTGGAAGTCATTTTATCCATTAAGCGAAATAGTTTCCATACAAAATATTAATTTTCTAAATAAAAATTGTTATATAAACTCTTATGGAATGCAGGATTATCGAGAATCTCATTTTTTGACCAAAATATGACAACACACAAAATTTGAAATCATTCTGTTCATTATTAGTAATAGCCTCCATATAATAATGTCACTTTTGAAATAAAGATCAACAAATTTGTATGGAAGGAAACATTATTTTTAAATATCTCATAATGAAACTACAGGAATTTTAGTTTTCACTAAAAATATGGCTCCACATAGAATTTTAGATCATTCCATTCATGAATAATAATAGTCTTCATAGAAAATGCTTTGTTTTTCAAATTAAAATTGACAAAATTGTGTAAGAGGCAAATTTATTATCATCATGAAACTCCGGGAATCTTATTTTTTCAACAAAATGTTACTACACACAAATTTTGAAGTCATTCGGTTCATTATTAGTAATAGCCTCCATATAAAAATGTTACTTTTTAAATAAAAATCAACAAATTTGTATGGAAGGCAACATTATTTTTAAATATCTCATAATGAAACTACAGGAATTTTAGTTTTCACTAAAAATATGACCTTATACAGAATTTTAGATCATTCCTTTCATGAATAATAATAGTCTTCATAGAAAATGCTTTGTTTTTCAAATCAAAATTGACAAAATTGTCATTTATTTGTCAATGCATCATCATGAAACTCCGGGAATATTATTTTTTGAACAAAATATTACTTTAAAAAAAAAATTGAAGTCATTTAATTTATTAATAATAATAGTCTTCATACAAAATCATTTATTTTTAGAACAAAAATCGATAAAGTTGTATGGAAGACAAAATTATTTTTGAATTCATCATTATAATATATGGGGAATCTTATTTTTTCATCAAAATATGATTTCTCACACAATTGGAAGTCATTTAATTCATTAATAAACAAAGTCCCCATACAAAATGTTAATTTTATAAATAAAAATCCACATAGTTTTTGAAATAAATACCCGTATTGTTGTCTGTATAATTTTGAAATTTGTGTAATATTATTTTTTTTTTACAATATTTAAAGTAATTTATTCATTTTGGTTGAAGAAAAAAATTAACTTTTCTAATCAAAATGACAAATTTTCAAGATTGCCGTTGCTTCGAAGCAACAAATTTGATTGCATGAATCGATTCAAAAATCTACAAATTCATGATGGAAGTAATATAAAAGCAATGCTCTCTCAAAATTGCAAAATTTTAATAACAGCATCTGAAACACAGCCAGCCTAAATCAATATATATGGCTAAATTGGAATAACGAAAAATGCGATAGTAGGTAGAAAAAAAATCAAAGCAGGAGGAATAGTGTACATATAATCTACTAAACATACCAAACATTGATGCTAAAAATATCTACATTGAAAAATATCAACAATTTTGAATATCTTTCTTTTCATTTCATGCATGAATGTGAGTGAGAATGCCAATAAAATCAAATAAACTACTTTCTAATACAAGCACACGTGTATAAGTTGTATTTTGAGGGAGTTTGTCTATATGTGTGTGTGTGTTTTATTTATTTATTTATTTTTTTTTGTATGAAAAGGATCAAAGTAATCATATATGTATGTATGTATGCATACTCTAAGCTAAGAATAATAGTGCACATATACTTCAAAACTTGTCAATAAGAAAAAAAAAAAAAAAGAAGAAACAACAATATATCACTACATCATACATACCACATATACACATACATAGCTGCCCATCATCTTTGACTGAGACAAATAAACAAACATGTCAATAGAACATTCTCCTCATTCTCATGTTGCCATGGCAAATGACATTTCTCATTTAAATGCACAATGCCAACTATACTTATGCTATGAATGTAGTATGAACAATAATCTGAAAGTTTTACATACTAATAGGGGAGGAAGCATATTTATTAGTGGCTCCCGTTGTTGTGTTATCCTTTAGGCATGTGACACAATGTGGCACTTTGTTAGTGTTAATTTTCATATGCTTACTTTTATATGACGAAAAATTTCATAAAACTTTATATCAATTTGAGTGCAAAACTTATCGTACTTAATACACACACACACACACACACACACACGTATATACACCGTTATACAAAACAGCATCGACATAAATCAACTTGCACTTATTCCATAATTTCACACTTAATACACACACACGCACACACACACACACACTCAACCCACCGACCGACCGACTGAGCGAACGTATAAGAAATAAAACGAGAGCAAACAAGAATGAGTGAGTCCTACTACTACTTACTTGCGTATATATGCACAAGTATATACCATCTCCGACCTTTATTGTCATTAAAATAGAATAAAACTTTCGAAAAAGTAAAATAAATAATGTGACAAAGGTCAAATAAATCTTACTTCACAAAAACAAAACAGAGAGAGAGAAAAAAAAAAAAAATACAGCCAACAGAGATGTCACAACACATTGCAAACGAATAAGAAAATGAAACGAAATTATAGCGTATGGCGTGTGGCGTAGTATGAAACACCTACATAAATATGATTACATAAGCATATATGGATGTGTGTGTGTGTGTGTGTGTGTACATTCTTAACGGTAACAATGGTATTAACATCAGCAGAGTGAATGCATTAAAAACTTTCATAGCCTTAAGCATACACGAGCAAACACACACACACACACAAACATACATACATACATGTGTGAGTAAGTATGTTTGATGGCGCAAACAAACGAGCCCATTCAGGACGGCCTAACTTTGAACGGAACGGAGACAACAGAACAGGCTGTTTGACTGCTGACTGCTGGCTGCTGGCTGGCCTTACAATGAATAACACACGCTATTGCTGGCAAGCAAAGAGATTGAGTCGAACAAATATATGAGTGTGTTGTGAGTGAGTAGGGACTAAAAATGAAAACGACTTTGTATAGAAAAAAAAGGGACAAATACAAATAAAAGCAACAAAAAGGAAAAAAAAAGAACTCCCAAAAAAAAAAAAAAAAAATTCGAATGACCAAAAAAAAAAATTGCTTGTTACAAGCAAAATTCAAATCCCAAAAGGCAAAGCCGCAAGGACGTTTCATGCGGGCTTACGAGCACCACCAACCCATGAGGCAGGCAGGCATATTATTTGGCATTATTATTAAAGCTAGCTGCTGTGTTATGTTATTGGTAGGATCTCCTTAAATGTACTACATACGAGTATGTATACATTTGGAAACATATGAGGATGGTTGAAAAGTTCATGTAGAGGAAATTTGCTTCCTTTTTGAACTACGATATAAATCGTTTCACGTCGAATAAGTTTATTTTTTCAGGATATGTCAAAAGAAAATGGCCATTAAGAGGTTACACCACTGTAGAATTTTCAAAAAATGGAAAAAAAAATTTTTATCTTAAATAGTCATTGATAGTCTAAAAAATAATATACGAAAGGATGGAAGGCGGGGAAAATGTCTCAGTGTCTGAATTTCGAGATTTGCCACAAGACGTCTGAGGTATTCTCCGAGCACCTTTAAACTTTAAACGCGTTTTTCTCGAAACCACATTTTTTGAGCTGGCCGGAACCATAACTCGAACAAATCTTAACCGATTGATTTGAAAATTTTTACAATACATTTGAAATCGTTTTCTTCAGCGACGTACGTCGGGGTTTTTTGAAATTGTGCATATTTTTTTTAATTATAAACAATTTATTGACGATTTTTTTGGTGAAATTTCGAACTTTTTCTTTAAAGGGTCGCCATTTTACGAAAAATCAATTAATCCAAAAACCCCTACGTACGTCTCTTGCTATTGTCATATGGAATCAAAAAATATTCGGTTTTTTGTTCCAGATCGAAAATTGCGGACGCTAGGTTTGCGGCCGTGCATCGCGGTGAAAAAAACGCATCAGCGGGGAAATCCTGCACAGCCGCCATTTTGTTTTTGAATCGCGCAACTTAATTGTTTTTTTGGACTTCAAGATTCACATTAAAAAATACTTTTTACAGAATTTGAATATCTCCTTTTGTTTTGGTTGATTTGTTGCAAAGCTTTCGGAAATAGATCATGCTCGACAAATTAATGTATTCTTTGGACTAACTTTTGAATAGATGGACCGATTGTCGGAAAGATGATTTCCTTGGGTTCATAGAGAAAAAGGCTGAATGTTTTCTTCGGCAATTTCTGCAGTGAATTTTAAAATGGATTCGTAGCTTCTCTTCACAAATGACTTAGGAAAATCAACATAGAATCGATGTAGAAGCGATCCAAAATATACCGTCATAATTTCAACGAAATCTTTGATCTTTATTCGTCTGCCTGACAAAAGAATATGATTGATCCCATTGATCTCAATTCATTCGTAAAATAAAAATAAATATGTGGCACTTATAAGCCTTGAAGGGCTCCTTAGCCGAGCTTGTCTTCCATTACTGTTGTGCGTGTTAAATTTTGGACAGTGTTAGAAGGGACCTACTTATATTTTAGCCGCTTCCGAAGGGCAGAACTCTTGTGACATCACCTTTTCTGAGCTTTGTTACAGTGAGTTCTTTTAGAAACTTTTCCATGGCAAATTGTTACTGCCGGAAGAATTGCCAACTGCTTGCCGACAGGTGAGTACCGTTCGAAAGAGAAATCTTTTCGATATAAAATTTGTTATACTTCAGCCGGGGATTGAACCCACGACCTACAGATCAGAAGGCCATCACACTAACCACTGAGTTACGGCACCCATTCAATTCATCCATAGTCGACGGCTTTTCTTTGAGAATGGATGTAGGAGTACGAATGAATTTATTGAATTAATATTTGTTAATTCTCAGTAAATACAAAAAGCTTTCAAATGCAAAAGCTAAAAGCACTATCGAAGCTATAATTTACCTTGTTGTTAAATATTGTTAATCGATAGCTTTATGTAAGCTTTAACAAACTTTAGCCCACTCAACCCTCTTTAAGGGTTATAGATTTGTTTTCCGTAAGCCTTATGGAAGCTATATCAAAGCTATTGATTAGAACCTTATTGTAGAAGTGTTATCGAAGCACTATCAGAGGAATTATGATACTTCCATTGTAACGGTATCGAAGCACAAATTGTAATTTGGGTACAAAAGCGAAAGAGGAGTTCGGCTAAGGTTCTTCGGCGATTCTTATAACAAAAACTTGCTTAATTACTTATGTGGCCATTACAAACGAAAATCGATTTAGGCCGAATCTAGCATGCATCGCCAGCGAACTCTTTCTTTCGCTAGCTGGCGCCAGTTACAGATTCCAAGCGCTGACAGACTCTCCAGTACTTGGTCTTCCCATCGGATGTTTGGTCTGCCTCTTCTGCGTCGTCCACGAGCGGTTTCCGAATATAACACCTTCTTAGCTGGAGCGTGTTCGTTCATTCGCTAGACATGACCTAGCCAGTGCAGCCGCTGAATCCGTTTTACTATATCGGTGTCGGCGTACAGCTCATACTGTTCATATAATTTACTGTCGTAGGTTGCCCAAAGGTCGACACTGCGACCTAAAAGATCTTTTGTGTCCATACATCTGATGGTTGTACCTTATTTGATACTCGCCACCAACCCAAATAGGTCCAAAGATCTTGCGTAGGACTTTTCTCTCGAAAACCCCTAGCATTCTCTCATCTGAGGTGGAAATTATCTAAGCTTCGGTGCCATATATAAGGACAGGCATGATGAGAGACTTGTAGAGTGTCTTATGTCTTGCCTTATGACAAATACTAATTATTATTTACTAAAAATCTTTTGTAGTCTGTTCCTGAACAACGTCCAAAAAGATGCAACTACTGTTATTGTTTTGTAGTCTTGTAGTAATTAATTAACAAAAAGTCTTTGGGCTGCAGAAAAATAAAATGAAGTCACAAACTTTACTATTTCGCAGATCGCTTTGAAATTTCTTGCATGAAAATTGGAAAATTAATACCATTTGTTTCCATTTGTGGCATTTAGTGGCATCGGTATAGTTTTTGTAACACAAACTTTTCAGCCAACCCAGTATACATAAACATACACACTAAAAACATACCCAATATTGGCTGCCAAACGTTAGTAATCATTTATTTTGTAGCTTATGTGGTTGCTCTCTTGTTGCGTTTACAATGACGATGACGATGACGACGACGACGAAGCTAACGTTAAGGACAACGACAACGACAGTGAAAGTCTCTTGAGAACCGAAAAGCACTTGTTTACGCTTATTGAACGTTTAGGCATCACGTCAGCAACGATGGCATACAATCATATTGTATATTTACAATACATAAAGAAATACTCGTATGTAGCTAGTACACACACTCACAGGAGGCGGTGCGCTCATTGTGGTATAAGGCATTGATGACGCTAGATTACTTATTACCACTTCTACTACTACTACTACTACTACTACTACTAAATATTATCCATACAACTACTACTATGTACATAGTGTTGGAATAGTGTTGTCAGTAAAATTTGATGACCACAGCTTTTGTATGTGTATGACCACAGAGATGTCGCCGTATTTGCTTTTATCAAATTAAGTGTGAAATTGTATGGAAAAGCGTATTAGAGACAGTAGATGCCACTGTCAATGTGTATCATTTGGAATGGCAATGACAATGACATAGTGTTTGAGTATGTTTATGCCTACTAATGACTTTGTAAATACACACGCATATGAAACGTAGCAATTCAAGCTGAAGTGGATGACTTCAAAGGCAGATTTATAACAAATATTTCGTTGTATGGAGCACAGATTCATATATTTGAGTATATCCCAATAAAAAGGAAAACATAATCAATATTCCAGTTAAGCGTGTTGGGAGCTCTTTGGATTATATGTACATCTCAAAAGAGTTACGAATTATGTGCAAAGTAGGATTTGTTAGAAAATACACAATATGCTTAGATAGAGTTGATGATAAAAGCTTCAAGGTACCAATGAGTAGCTTCTCTTCCATTATGATTGAGCTGTTTATAGTAATTTTGGACAAAATTGTAGGGGTTCTACCTGAGAGAGAACACCGAATAGTTTAGTTGGTGGCATCATAAATGGTTGGACAATCCATATAATATTAGAAAACCTGTTCTTCACAACAGCAGCATCAGTAATTCGTTTACCACCAACGCTGGAGTACGGCAGGGCTCCCTTCTCTCCCCACTCCTCTTCGCCATTGTGCTGGATGACGTCATGAACAGCCTCAGCCAGCACAAGAGAACTGGCATTGTGTGGAATTTCACACGGCAACTTGAGGACTTGGACTTTCCCTATGACATTTGTCTCCTCTGGCATAAGTTCTCCGATATGCAAGCGACTAGACTCCGACTAGAGATAAATATTGCAAAGACCAAAGGCATGAGAATCAATCACTCCAATACAAGCCATATAATGATTGACGGCTGTGCGATTGATTTCGTCGAAAGCTTCTGCTACCTCGGTTGCACAATATCAACAGATGGAGGAGCTGAAGCGGATGCTAACTGCAGGTTGAGCAAACCAAGGGGCAATTTCCCAAATCTCAAGACGCACAAAATTGCGAATATTCTCCGCATCCGTAAAATCGACGCTACTGTACGGAAGCGACACATGGCTGATCTCGAACTCCATCACGCAGAGACTTTAAGTTTTCGTCAACAAGGATCATAATACTATTTCCAACGAGGCACTATGGCGTCTAACGAACGAGGAGCCTATACTGAACCAGATTAAGCATAGGAAGTAGCGTTGGATTGGTCACACGCTAAGAAAGCAGCCAGAAAGCATCACGAGAAAGTCGCTTGAATGGAATCCGAAAGGGAGCAGAAGCCGCGAATGGCCAAAAAACACTTGAAGAAGGTCAATCCTGCGGGAACTAGCAACTAGCAGATGTCAACAATACATGCGATGGCGCTAGAACAACACCCCAGAATCGAGTGCGATGGAGAAACCTTGTGGAGGCCCTCCAATTAGGAGTACAAAGGAGAAAAAAAATTTCGTCTAATTTATTCTTCGATGTTATTGAGAGTGAAAAGTATTTGCTTAATTTTTAGCTCTTCTATTGCTATACTATCATGAAAGTGATCAGAGTCATTCCACAGCCACAGGTATGTCAAACGTACACATATTGGATTACGAATTCCTGCTGCATGTACCAGATTTGGTCTCCTACTACTATTTTCTGTTTCTAATCCTAAAAAATAAATATCGTTTACCGAAAGGCGTATTCATCAAACTACCAAGTCATTGATGCTATTTGGCCATTTTCAGTTGCGTGACAAATCGTTTTAGTATCGAATTAAAAGGCAAAGCAGAGAAAAAAATGTCGCTTGAATATTGCATTTTTTGTGCATGAAAATAAAAGCTATCGAATTAAAATTTGGTATGAATAGTTAGTCTAACCATAGAATCGATATATTAGAATATGGGTGTAATTGGATGAAGACCACTCCCACCTTCCATACAAAAGTATGTTGTTGATTATGTGTTTTTGGACTTTTTGGGAAAAAATATAAATTTATGAAGTTCAAATATTCTATGTACGATTGTATTTACTAAATCATATACGACTTGAAAAATTGATGTCAGCGACACAAAAGTATGTGTTGAAATGTATATTTTCACACTTTGCACCCGAAAATATGATGCTAACAAACTGCAATTTAGTGTATATAATTATATTTACAAACTAATAGGGGATTTAAAAAATAAGAGCAATCGGATAAAAATTACGACTACCTCCCCTACAAAAGTATGTTGTGGAATGCATGTTTTCGCATTTTACACATGAAGCTATAAAGATATCTTGCTGAAACTTTGTAAGTGCTACTATATTTATTACTTAAGAATTATACTCAAAACTGGCTTGAATCGGTTAAAAATTACGCATACCTTCCATACAAATGTATGCTTCCATATGCATAATTACACACTCTGCACATGAAAATATAAAGTAATTAAGCTGAAATTTGGTAGTTACATTTATATTTACTAGTCAAGAGTCTTGTACAAAAATTAGCTGAATTGGTTCAAATTTACGCCTACCTCCCATACAAATGTATGCTTCCATGTGCATAACTTAACATTCTGCACACGAAAATATAAAGCAATCAAGCTGAAACTGAAATTATGTTTGCTAGTCAAGAGTTTTATTCGAAAATGGTAAGAATCGGTTCAAATTTACGCCTACCTCCCATACAAACACTATTCATTTTTTCACATTTTGCATACGAAAATAAAAAGTTGTATAGCTGAAATTCGGTACATATTATTAAATTTGTTAAATAATAAATGTGTTTAAATATAGGCATAATCAGATGAAAACTACACCTACCTCTCATACAAAAGTATGTTTTCAAAGCTATACTTTCACCATTTGCGGCCGAAAATATAAAACCATGAAACTAAAACTCATTATATATGATTAGGTTTATCAACAAAAAATATATGCTTAAAAATGGGCTGAATCGGCGAAAAATAAAATCAATCTCCTATATATATTTATGATTTCCTATGGTTGGTTTCAGACTTAAATCATATAAAATGAAAAGCTATGAAGCTAAAACTCGTTATATATGACTATATTTGCTATTGCATCGACAAGTTTGAAAATAGGTATAGTGGAATGAATACCAAGCCCATTTCTTATACAAAAGCATGTTTTTAAGACTATTTTTAATAAAAAATAAAAAAATATATAAATAATTACTTAGGTAAATCTAGCGAATATGTGTTGAATTTTTGTTGTAATAAATTGTTCAATAATAAATTGCTTTCGCTTATAATTTGCTGCTATTATTTTTCTGAGGGGTAAATTTTTACCCCCCCCCCCAAGCATCTATTTTAGTTTTAGATTTATTATTGCAAATCAAATAGTCAATCAATAGAAGTTGAATTTTCGTGAGATATTAATTTACGTAAAGGAAAAATAATAAATTACACATATGCATTCTCATTAAGTACACAAACTCATTCAATCACAAAGCGCTCGTATGCAAAACTTACCCTTTCGCCTTTTTCGCCTGCCATACCGGGATCGCCTCGTTCACCCTTTTGTCCCGGTTGCCCTCGATCACCACTTCGTCCGACATCGCCTTTTTCACCTGGTGAGCCTTTGGGTCCTGGTGTAGCACTACGTAGCGAACCCATCGAATTGCCCATTAATGATTCCTATATGTGTGTGTGTGTGCATTGTGTAAATGTGATTGTGGTAATGGTGATGATGGTGAAAGGTTGCAAAAAAAGAGAAAATATATTAGCAATTTGACTACATAGTAGGCAGGCAGGCAGTAATATACTTATACATATGTTATATGCTACAATATGATTGTATTTATTTCGCTTTTTAAAGATTAATAGAGAGTAATCTTGATTCTACACTTAAATTTGTTTGTTTGTATTGTGCTACAATTCGTCGTTTGGTGTTCTTTTCACCCCCACATCCCCTTTCTCCAATTGGGATAATGAGCATGATATTTTCGATTCGTATCCCTATGGTCACGTGATAAGCACGTTTTGATTAATGTAGTATGTATTACACGATTAATGACAGAGTGGGAGAGAGAGAGAGAGAGAGGAATATGAAAAAATCCTATTTGTACCTTTTTATGTTGGCACTTGTGTTGTGGCTAATGTATTCTTTAACCCTTGCCAGCGAACCACCAATGAATGAAGCAACCAACCTATGACACAACTCATTTCGGACACACACACACATATGTATTAGTAAATACCTACATGTATGTGTACGTATGTACTCGTATGTATGGTATTTATTTCGAAAGATTGGCAACCAACGAATATATATGTATGCATATGCATATATTTTGTGGCGACCAATTCAACCTAATCACCTCTTACCCTGACTTATGTATGCATACGAGTAATGCTCTTGAGGGATTTGCCAACAATTTAATGACACTTTTATTCCCCCCACATTTCCACAAACATACGAGTGCTTGTAAATATCACATTCTAAGTACGAGTATACGATTATATGCATATATGTATTTGATAAGTTTTGATGTATAATTAGGGATTTTCAATTATGCTCATACTCTCTTGTAGAAAAGTGTAAAACGACATCAGTGTGATGTCGTTGTTCGGATTTATGAAGTTATTTTGAGATTATTTGCTATTTTCTGTAGTTTTTTTAATTTTTCATTATTTTCTATCTCTTTCTTTTTTTGGTTATATATTTACAATAACTAAGAAAATAAAATTGAAAAAAAAAAAAACAAAAATGCTATTTAATATGCATAACGTGTTTAGACAAAGCTGTTTTAGGCTTTCAGGATAGAAAATATGAATATGGAATTCTTATGAGCAAACAGCAGTGTTTTTTTGTCCACACAAACAAACACGTCCAATCGAATTAAGTTTGCTTTAGAATGTTTATGTTAATAATGCTTGTAAAATTTGCATTTGAATCGAATATTCCATTGGGGAAAAAGTATTGGGCTTTTATGTTGATATGTTCATTTGAGCTGAAGACATTCGGGATGAAAATTATCGGACTTTTAGGTTATTCAACTCATAAAATTTGCATCCGACTTAAATATGTTTTTTTTTGGGGAAAAAGTATTGAGCTTCTAGGTTCACTTGCTAAATTGACGTTGCGATTTAGTATTAATACTTGAATTGAATATGTTATGGGGAAAAAAATATTGGGGTGAAAATTATCGGACAGACTTACATATATTTTGGGGAAAAAGTATTGAGCTTCTAGGTTCACTTGCTAAATTGATGCCGCGATTTAGTATTCATACTTGAATTGAATATGTTATGGGGAAAAAATATTGGGCGTCTAGATTTGAAAATAGTGAAATTTAAATGTTATTTGAAAATGCACCACTTATGTACTTTAGCTCGGGGAAAAAGTATCGGTTTTCGGTGTTTACATAGATTCGGCGAAAAAATAGTGAAATTTAATTGAATAATTTGAAAATGTAACAATGTACCACATGTGGAACTTACTTTAGCTTGGGGAAAAAGTATCGGTTTTCGGTGTTTAAATTGTCTCGGCAAAAAGTAGTGAAATTTAAATATAATTTGAAAATGAATCACTTATAGAACTTACTTTAGCTTGGGGAAAAAGTATCGGAATTCGGTGTTTATATTGACTCGGTGAAAAAATAATTATGTTATAAAAACAATTTTTTTGGAAGCTGATGCCCACGTCATAAACGCTTTAAAATTTTTTTTAAAAATTACAACTTTGCTACTTAGAAAAAAAAATGTTTAAAATCGTTTTCATTAATCGTCCGTGTTTTGCGGCTCTTCAATATTCCACTGATGTAAAATCTTTGTGGGGTTTCCTTCAGCAAATCTGAACCAAATTACTTTCCGAGAGATCTTCTAAGTTAAACACTTTACACCAGCGAGAGGGTGTTAAGGAGACTGAGCTGAGAAAAATTCATCGTACGATTTTCTAAGGTCAATGCACTATATGCTTAATTTATTAAATCTTACCGAAAAAACTTAAAATTGTACGTAAATTCTGATGACTAATTCCTTAAACTTTTCTAGAATAGCCAAGTTTTTTACGGTAGAAGCAGTTGTTTGGCCAATCGCTAATACCTGATAATGTAAGATTCAGTTCAGTAAGTCTCAGTCAACCCAGAAAAAAACAACCTCTATTTGTATGGAATCAGTCTTGGCGTTTTCACTTCCTCGTTACAAAAGTAGATTGATTTTATGGCGGCAAGAATTGGCAATTTTTCCGGCAAAATGCTTCTTAAAAGAGCTCTCTGACAAAACTAAGTTAAAGTGATCTCACAAGGGTTTGCTGTTCGAAACCGGTTAATATAAGTAGGTCCCTTTTAATGCTATCCAAATTTACCACGCACAACAGCATTGGAAGAGAAGTTCGGTAGTATCACAATGGGCCTTTCTGGCCTCAGAGAGAGGGCAGCCACATAACGTAACCTAACCTAATGAGACTCAAATATCGAATTCCTTTCTGCCGTCTTTTTTGGGAGTCCAATAAATTCCAGCTCCAGCTAAGAAGGTGTTATATTCGGAACCCGCTGGAGGACGACGCAAAAGAGGAAGACCAAACCTCCGGTGGAAAGACCAAGTACTGGAGAACCTGACGGCGCTTGGAATTTCTAACTGGCGCCAGCTAGCGAAGAACAGAGATGGCTGGCGAAGCATGTTATTTTCGGCCTAAATCGATATTCGGTTGTTATGGCCACATAAGTAAGTAAGTAAGTAATAAATTCCTCAGACAATTCTTATGGCATCATTAAATTACATGTGCTTGTGTGCCAACAGTAAAACGCACAGTATACTATAATTAGTTGCAATCAAAAGTTCTTTAGTTAGGATGGGATCTGGTAATAATGTATGACCGATAGTTTTTCCCCTAAGCCAATAGAGACCCAAAGTGGTAGGAGGTAGGGCTTCTTGGTTTTGCTTGAGTAAATATCAAATAATGGTCTAGTGAAGATGCTTTGCCACCATACGTCCATATATGTACTATAGGGGATTATTTTTGCGTAGCTACCTACATAGATACAGTTTCAGTTTCAGTTTCATTTAAAAGCCATCTTTCACAAAGCCTTCATATTGCATATCGCATATGAGGATAAGAAGAAATCTATCTATACCGACATAACTATGGCAAGATAATGGCTTTTGTTTGTCCCTGTGCGGTATACCATAACGAACCATCACCATTGTATTGCCATTAAGAATTCATATGTGTTAGCCACATAGGAGCATACTTACATACGAGTAGGTACCTACATAATCGTATATATCTATATATTTATAAACATACCTATACAATACAAAGGCTGTTACAATGTTAGCCGACTGTCAACTTAAATACAAATAGAGTGACTGATTGATGGAAATATGGGGCAACCAAGTGACAGAATGACAGCCTAAACGAATGAATACCTGAGTGACAAGTTATGTATATGGATGAATGGGGATCAGAGTTGGGGATTGATTTGGGCTATTGGGATAGAGATGGTGTTAGTTGTTGTCCCTTTTCGGAATACGTTTGATTTTCTTATTGTATAAGCTACAGAGATATTCTGCACATGAATGCGTATGTATTATAGATTGATGCAAAAGTTCATTCCGCTGATGGCAATAGTTGATGTTGCATTTTTGAATGAAGTTGCTTGACAGCGGAAATTTCCGATTCCGTTGCAATTATGGGGTTATTTGCCGATTCTCAGGAGTTTTTAAGTTCATTTTATAGAGAAATCTCCCTAACGATTCACTAAGGAAGTTTAGTAGTAAAAATTAATGGGGGGTCGGTGAAATAATTCACCCCACTAATGGCACTCTGAAAGCCGTGGAAGCGAAGAAATTTATAAAAGTGGTACTATTACAGGGCAACCCTTCCATGGGCCAAAGGTAAGGTGTAAAAAAAGGGTAAGAGAAAAAAATCAATGCAAGTCGATAATACATTTTAGCACTTCAGAGGTGATTCTGGGTATTTTAACGAATATTTCAAATTTCATTATTGTACTTTTCTGGGGTTAGAGAAGAAACGAGAATATTCAGAAATCCAACGGACTCTGAATTTACGAATTTTAGTGACTTTAAGTAAGAAATGTTCATCTCGCCTGCTAGAAAAGACTAAGGTCTGTGGCTGTTATGAATTCGGAAATATCCTTGTTCATCAACTGGACCACGCGAAACCAGACTGAAGTCTGTGAGAACATATGAGCCCTACGGCTGTTACCTCTGAAGACCAACAACAAGTGTTACGGACACTGCGACCATACGAGGTCTTTTGTACCCAAGCTCGTCTACGACACTAGAATCTCCTCTACCTTTTTAATAAAAGATAGAATTGATCTTGTCGAACTTTAGATGTATGAATCTGGTGTTGGGAAACTCAGCTGAAAGTGTTTGAGGCGAAGCCTGGTCAAGGCTGGGCATTTGCAAAAGATGTGAATCGATGTTTCACCCTCGTCCATACAGAGTCTACACTCCGTGTCAGAGGGTAATCCCATTTTGTGGGGGTAGTACTTTAACCAGTTATGTCCTGAAAGATAGCCGGTTTCTAGGCGTAGATTTGTTATGCTAGGGCTAATTCTATCAAAAGCTGTCTCAAAGCTGATGAGGGTTTTCGCGTGGCGGAGATCTGTCGAATTTGTAAGTTGTATTTGGTGTTTGTCGTGGTAATGTTTTTCTATCATAGCTTTGACAGATGCCCAACTTATACCGCAGAAACGTTTTTGGGCCAGTCAGTGGCAACGACGAGCCAGCTCTCGCTAGTTCGTCAGCCACTTCATTGCCTTCAATACCGTTGTGCCCCGGCACACAAAATAATGTGACATTGTTTCGCATAGAGAGTTTTTGTAGAATAAGGAAGCACTCGGTGACTAGTTTGGATGAGAACTCCCATGAGGAGAGAGATTTGATGGCAGCTTGGCTGTCTGAGATTGTCAGACCAGGCCAGATTGTCAAGGGAAGCCTAACTTAAAACAAAAGGGCGGCAGGTATTCTGAGTTCACATATTAAGACCGTGCACCCCCACGGCCATGCATCTATCGGCATATGCTATTTCACCTTAGATTTGGGGCATTTTTTTAGAGAGTTTACATCGCTCAGCAAAGAGGGAAAGACGATTGCATTTCTACAAGACAATATGATGATTTCCGTGATGATATCCGTACTGAAAGAAATAGTTTATTATGAGAATTTTATTTTAAAATTGGAAGATTTTTTCGAAGAAAAGAAAATTGTGTATCCTTTAAAGTTGAGGCAAAGCAACTGACTGAACAGAAGTTCTCAGAATTGGTAAATTAACAGTGTGATATGTTGAGTGTGAGTTTGCCAGATCTCTCATAATTTCTTCGTCAATTATTCACAAACTTTTGAAGCTTGCCTTGGATATTTTTGGTGCCCTCACCATTCAACATCGTTTGAAATCTGACATCTGGCTCAATCGAGCTCTCAATTTTTTACTAAATAAATAATTGTCTTCAATTCTTGTGGTACCATTGGGTGGTACGAATTTTTACATCAACCCAATACAGTTGCGGCAACATTACAAAAGGAAATTCAGCAACATTTGAGAATCAGTGTAAAATTAAAGCTATGCTATTTACTATTGCCTACTGCCAGCCAGCACATGTCTTTCTGGCAATGGACTATAACTACTCCTCTATGTACGATGTACACTTACATGCACATATGTAATTGCTTAATGCATATGCAAAAATAATGCATGTCATAACTTTTGTTCTATCCCATGTTTGTGTATGCAAGCAAAATATATGTATGTAGAACAATATATAATGATGACAATAGGAAGACAGTAGACATTTCGTAGTCAATATAGTAAATACATACAAATGTAGACTATCTGGTTCAATCGAGCAGACAGACATACAGACAAATATATATATATATTCATTCATTGGTAACGTATGTGAACGGATATATGATATTTTAACTTCCGTTTGCCATATCAAATGAGAGAATACGACTCGTATGTAGTATGGTTATGTACTATCATATGTGACCATATCATTTGCATATGAAGTGAATGTACGAAAAATAGGATGAGCATTCTTCATTACACATACACACACATACACATGTACAATTACAAGCATATCAAGTTTACTTATTGCAAATTGCATGTTTTTGACAAATTAAAAAATTTGTTACGTACATTTTTTTTTTTCGATTTTCATGTTGCTAAGCATTTGTGATAGTCATTTGAATTTTATTATAATATGGTTTAGTTGGTTGGCCAATGTTCATTTTCTAAGTAATGGTATTTTTACCTATATATTCGTATAAATAAATAATTCTCTTACCGCAATATAATAAAAAAAAAAAAAAAAATTACATATATATTTAGAAAATAAATTTTTTATAGCGTCCTACATATATACATAATAGAGTAGTATTTGTATACCTTGAATGTCCTGGTGGGATTCCAATTGATCTGTGATTATTAGTTTTAATATTTTGGTTTGTTTTTTTTTTTCATATTTATGGTTTTGTTTATGATTAAAGAAATATGATTGCATGAAATTATATTATCAATATTTTTTAATGGATATATTATTAAACTAAGAAATATGTCAATACTTAAGGATTTCTTTTAAGCAATTAAAAATGAAATTATACCATTATTCGTAATATAAAAAAAGAAAACACAGAAAATAAATATTTTTAACAAATTTAAAATTGCGTCTTTTATTAAGCTATGGTATTAATAATAATTTTTTATGATGTCAATATTTAATTCACAATGCGATTTCTGATAGAGCGACCTTTGACGACCTTTTCTTCAACTGTTGCTATTTGATATAAATGAAAAAATGTTCAATAATATTATCATGCCACAGGCATATTTTGGATTACCCCAAAATCATCGACTTATGGTACATAGGGAACCCAATCCAAAAACAACTCCCCGAACTAAGGAAGGACAATTCGACAGTCTTTTGTTAACATCGATAAAAATGATTTCTCGTAGTGGAGAGAAATGTCAATTGATAAAAATAAGATACAATATAATCATATGGATCAAGTTTTTACGCCATAGCTCTGTATTTTCATTTCACCAATTTTTAAACATGTCTATGACAGGACGAAGGTACAGGCGCCGGTATATACGGTCCTAATACTCGCATATCTGGGCCAATGAGCTCAAGGCCAATTATTTTCTAAACAAAAATTCACGCCATAGAACTTTATGCATTCTTATATTCTTAGACAGCCAAGCTGCCATCAAATCTCTCTTCTCATGGGAGTTCTCTTCCAAATCAGTCGCCGAATGCTTCCTTATCCTACAACAACTTTCTATGCAAAATAAGGTCACATTATGTTGAGTATCGAGGCACAACGGAATTGATGGCAATGAAGTGCCGGACGAACTAACGAGAACTGGCTCGTCTTCTTCACTAACAGGCCCAGAACCTATCTGCGGTAAAAGCCGGGCATCGGCCAAAGCTATGATAGAAAAACATTAAGACGACAATTACCAAATACAATGGACAAATTCGACAGGTCTCCGCCAAGCGAAAACCCTCATCAGCTTTGATACAGCTTGTGACAGAATTAGTCTTAGCAGAATCAACTTACACCTAATAACCGGCTATCTCTCAGGACATAACTACTTAAAGTACCACCTCCATAAAATGGGATTATCCTCTGACACGGAGTGTAGACTCTGTCTGGAGGAGAATAAAAATATCGATCCATATCTTTTGAGAATGCCCGGCCTTGGCCAGGATTCGCCTTAAACACTTTCAGCTGAGTTCCCCAACACCAGCTTGAGTCATCAAAAGTTCGACAAGATCAATTCTATCTTTTATCAAAAAGGTAGAAGAGATTTTAGTGTCGTAGATGGGCAAAAATGACCTCGTATAGTCGCAGTGCCCGTAACACTTGTGATTGGCCCTCAGAGGTAGAAGCCGTAGGGCTGATATCCTCTAACAGACTTCAATCTGGTTTCGCGTGGTCCACTTGATGAACAAGATGTTTGACCTTGCTCCAACGTCACGCTTTCTTTTAATTGATTGATTGATTCGTTCATATAGATTCTTATATGTGTCATGTTTCATATTGATAACTTTATATTTTCGTGTGCGCAAAGTGTGAAAATATCAATTTTAAAATATAATTTTCTATAGGCGGTAGGCGTAGTTTACACCCGATTATACTGATTTTTAGTCTCGGTTCTATTGAACAAACGTAATCGTACATACCGAGTCTCAACATACTAGTTTAGAGCTGATACTAGTTTTCGGCTGATTCCGGCCTTACTCACTAATTTCTTTATGGTGAAAATATATATTATCCTATGTAACGAGTTTGATTTTGATAATTTTTTATTTTCGTGTTTGCGAAATGTGCGAAAATATTCATATGAAAGCATTATTTTGTATGGGAGGTAGGCATAGTTTTCATCAGATTACGCTGATTTTTAGTATCAATTGTGTGGTAATAAATTTAATTATACACAACGAGTTTCGATGTAATAGCTTAGTGCATTCATGCGCAAAATGGTAACAATTCCATACGAAAGCATACTTTTGTATGGAATGTAGGGGAAATTATTATCTGATTTGAACCATTCATGAACTAATTCGTTTGCTGGTAAAAATAATCAGAAATACAAATTTTCAGCGAAATTCCATGCCAAGAACGGCAGTTTTCGTGAAATAAGATAGGCAGGAATGGCTAAATTGAACTCGATCGCTTTTTTTTTGTACCTGAAGCCTTTCATTTTAAATGTGGTATAGAGAAGTACGAGCTCAATATACCCTTGGCACTTTTAGGAAGTGAAGGACATACATTTTTTTATGTATATGTGGATTTCATCTAGCCCACAACCAACCCAATTTGATACTAGGGTGAAATTTTATTAGGTAATAAGTAATGGCCACGTGTTAAATATATATAGTTGTGTCATATATAATTATTCATTTGGAAATCACATATAGTCGTCTAAGTTATGGTCGACTTAGACTTGAATGAAAGGTTTAAATGCTGGGGCAACTGGCAGAGTCTCAGATTTCCAAGAAACGACAATAGAAAGGACTAAATGAAGTCTTAGCGAAGTATATCATTATTTTATTTGAATAACAAACTAAATTGCAGCGAAATTATTGCATTCCACAGCATTTCATAAATTTATGAAAATCTTAAAGAGAAAGAAAAAAAAAAAAAAATTAAAATAATTTCAACAAAGTCTCAATTCTACAAAGCAACAGCAGTTTGGACAATTTAGAAAATTTCAATAAACTTTTCATCATTGTCCTTATTAATTTTCCCTTCAAAACTATCTATTTTAATAACTCTACTCGTATCTGTTTTGCATTGCAGCATCCCTTCAAGGCAATACTCAGTCATTCGTTGAATAAAAAATAGTTACAAAATGTGTCACATAAATAGTTGAAATTAAATTAAAATTTAACTTAATTTTATTATCGTTTTTCTTTTGTTTTACTTCCCAACCGTTCAAATACGAACGAGTGCACCTTCCACGAACCATTTAGCTTTCTAATAAAAATGCAAATGATGTGTCAACGAAAACATTTTTAAATTACCATCAAGCGGCAGTGGCGATGTCAGCGATGGTATTGTGCTGCCACTATATGCATACAATATATTGAGTTGATGCAAAAGTTTAACGTGTATTTATGAATTTAAATTTTATTTAAAAATTGTAGAAATTGTAATAAATTCTGTTTCCGGAGAGACAAACATATTTTGAAGATGCAAAAGTAGGACGTTAATGATGATTTCGCGCAGGATGGTATGTTCACAATGTTTCGTGAGAGCAATTTCAATCTAGGCAATTACTATTAGGTTGACACTGACTACGAAATTCTTCTTCATAAGTGGCCATATCAACCGGTGATCGATTTAAACTGAACATATAATGAAGCGCCAGTCGTCTCTGTTCTTCACTTGCTGGCGCCAATTGGATATTCCAAGCGCCGCCAGGCTACCCAACACTTTGTCCATCCAACGGAGTTTTGGTCTTCTTCTTCTTCTGCGTCCTCCAGAGGGTGCCGAATTACATACCCTCTTCGCGGGAGTGTCTTCTTCCATTCGCTCGACATGACCCATCCAGCGCAGCCGCTGGATTTTGATTCACCTGACTATGACAATGTCAGCGTACAGCTCATACAGCTCATCGTTGTACCTCATTCGGTACATTCGGCATCAACGCAAATAGGTCCGAGGATCCTGCGCAGAACTTTTCTCTCGAAAACTCCAAACATCCTCTCATCCGTGGTGGAAATTGTCCAGGCTTTTGCGCGATATGTAAGGACAGGAGTAATCAGGGCCTTGTAGAGTGCGATTTTCGATCTTCGAGAGAGGGCTCGCCTACTCAATTGCTTACTCAGGCCAGAAAATAACCTGTTAGCAAGAGTTATCCTACGTATGCTTTCCAGGCTGCAGTCATTACAGTTGTTGATGCTTGTTCCTTCACCACCTCTTGTGACACAGGGACTTCGTCTTGACTACGAAATAGTGGCGATAAAAGAAAAAACTCGCCACATAAATTATATCTGAAATTCCTAACAATTTGATGGACCGAATTTCTGCCGTTGTGCATATGTTAAATTTCGACAAAACTAGAAGGAGGTCCTTCATGAGCCAGTTTTAGTTGACACAACTTTTGTGGTACCATTTTTTTCATTTTCTCCCCGAGTTCCTTCAAAAGATGCGATTTTTATGGCAAATTTTCTACAGTCGAAATTATTCTTCCAGATTTTTTATAAACCATTTTGGCATGCCCGTAATTGCCCGTAGCTCAGTGGTTAGTGTGTTGGCCTTCTGATCTGTAGGTTGGTGGTTCGATCCCCGGCTGAAGCATAACAAATTTAATATCGAAAAAAGCAATTGGCAAGCAATTGACAATTCTTCCGGCAGTAACAACTTGCCATGAAAAAGCTTCTAAAAGAACTTTGTGACAAAGCTCAAAAAAGTGATGTCGCAAGAGTTCTGCCGTTCGGAACCGGCTAAAATAAGTACGTCCCTTCTAATACTGTCCTTCGGGGCTTTAAGTGCCACATATCTATTTTTTATTTTAATTTTTCTTTATTTTCTCCCAGTGTTCTTTCGAAAGATGCAATTTTTATGGCAAATTTTCTACAGTCAAACTTATTCGTTCAGATTTTGTATAAAAAATGTTTGGGACGTGATGAATTTTTGCATCAACCAATTACCCACTACGCTAACATTTCAAATGCAGCCCCAGTCATCTGCCTCACAGCGAACGATGAATAAATACTTTTTGGAAATAATGCAATTGAAATAAAAATCAAATCATATCACAGGAAAAGAAAATTACATAAAAAAATTTCGAGCAAAAAAAAAAAAAAGAAAAAAAAAGTTTCAAAAAATCCCAATAAAACGAAAGAAAGCGAAAAAAAAAAGAAAAAAACCAATGACCGTGCAAAAAGTAAATTAGCATCATTCGATTTTTATGTGATATTCTTCAGTTGACCGAACCCGTTTGAAGTGTGTTTGAAGCGTGGGTCGCCGTCGTTATCGTCGTGTAGCAAGCAAGCAAGTTTGTAGCACAGCTGAGAAAATCGCTGCTAAATTACTTGATAGCGAATACAAAAAATACATACAAGTGGAAACGAAAATGTATCACGCTTTTTATGCTTCAACACTTTTTCCTTATTTCAGTTCTATTTCGTTTTCGTCAGTTTTTTTTTTTTGTTCGTGTGTCCATCTTTTCGCACAGCTGATGGGTATGTACATTTTTATATGAACGTCATTTAGAAATGGTTCAAGGATGTGCTGAACGTGTTTCGTATAGTTTTCACTTTTTCTTTGACTCGTTTTTTGTTTTTTTGTGTGCCTCAACTAACTGCAACTGAATTGAATTTCAATTGGAGCGAAGTCATTGGATGTGTTTGTGTGTGTGTGTGTGTGTGTGTGTAAGTGTGTATGTGTATTTGTGAAAATAGAACATTTCAAGCGAAGATGAAGAGAGGTTAATTATTGAAAAAGTGTTACAGATTACTTACAGCCATCGACCACAGTCATCATCAACTGGCAGTGTTCAAAAGTGATATGAGAAAATGCTTAATTATGTATGCGATCAATACTCGTACACAATGAATGAACACATATCCATTTAAATGATGAAAATTAATGTGAAGGGAACTTGACATACAATACGTTGTATATAAACGTCATCATCGTCATACTGACGATTAAACTCATTTCCCATGGAATGAAATCAAGAATACAATTTAAGCAATTCCATGTCATTGCAGTCAGCACTTAGTACCTAAATATAGTCGTAGTACATGTAAGTTTGTATTTATTTATTTTTATTTTTGTGTTGCTTTGTTTTTGTTTTACTCTCAACCCGCATAATTTGGATTGTGTTGTCAGAGAGTAGTAGTAGTATGTAGTAAGGTGGCGAGAGCCACTTGTAAAGTAAGTTTTCCAGTTTTGCTTTAATTTCCTTTATTTTTCCACTTTTTTTTTTTTTTTTTCTTTGGCATCTGTTGCCCTGTGGACTGTCATTTTTATAAAGAAAAAATTACAAATTGTGTGAATTTTTTTTAAAACTTTCTTTCTCATATGTGTTATATGTATATGTGTGAGTGTACATACAGTAATGGGCAATGCATTTGCATTAGTGAAGTTTTGGCGAAAGCAAAGAATAGAATAGGCATCAGGAGAAGAGAAAATCGTTTTTTAATATGTAATTCGTAAATCTGGTATTGACTGTTCAAGTGTTTAAGGGGGAGGTTTTTCAAAGAAAGCAAATCGTGTGGCAACTCCTTTTTTTAAAGCAATCTCTACGAAGTAAGCTATTCCGTCATGAAAAAAGTTAAAGAATTTTCATCGCTATGGAACTAATTGATTAGAAATTACATTTTAAATGACACTGTATGAAAAATAAATAAAATAGTTACTGGCGATTTTGGTGTATTCATTCATTCATTCATATATGGCCATTACAACCTGTTATCGAGTTACGGTCGACCTCAGCAGCTCTTTCCAGGCGTCTCTGTTATGCGCGCGCCTTCTCCAATCAGTTACACCTAGCGGAGATAGGTTTCTCGTGACCTGGTACTTCTATCGGAGGCATGGCCGCCTTCGCCTTCGTCGTCCAACGGCTTCCGTTTCAAACACCTTTTTCGCCGGAGCTTCTACATCTATACGCGCAACATGGCCGAGCCACCGCAGACGCTGATCAGTGACGCGTTGGACTATGTCAATGTCATTGTAGAGCTCGTACAGTTCGTGGTTTATTCAATTTTGGTGTATAATCTTGAATATTTCATACCAAGAGACTTCGAGACTTTCACTGAGAGAAATATGAAATTAGAAATGTGCCACGCTCATTGTTGTGAAAATTTTAATCACTAAAATATGGCCCTGAGTATCAAGTATCGTTCTCTTATAGTCATTTATAATGAAAATATAATGCCTTCGCAGCGGAGATCAAAACAATGATTCTCTCTCGTAATGATTTCACACCAAAATGTCAAGTCTAAGTGAAATAGTTATTGAAAAGAATAAGGACAAATTCGTTAGTTATCTTCTATGATTGCTAAAGACATTGTAGGCGAATTAGTCAGAGACGGGCTCTGTACTTGATTACACCGGTTCAGCATATTGCTTTGGGATTTCATTGCCTTCCGTCCGCACAGTCGCTTAAAACGGGATAAAAAGCCTTAACAAAAAACCAAGCAACATTATTTATCATTCGCAAGCTAAAAAAGTTCTCCAGTTCAAATCCTGTCTCTAAACGTACTGTTAATACCAACTATCACGTCATCATTACATTAGTGTAGAGCCATGGCCGTGGATTGTATAAAAAAACCTTAAGAATCACTACTGAAATAATATTCCCGGTTATTCTAAAGGGCTCTCCAGACCAAATACAATACTTCAATTCTGATACTTATAACAAGCCTGATTTAAGCTTGCTTACGAGTTACTTATCAAGCCATCACAACCACAGATATTACTTTCATAAAATGGGTCTACCTAGAGAGACAAATTGTCGTTATTGTTTGGAAGATGATGTAACGTTCTAGAATTTTCTGTACCACTCCCTAATATTACCTTGCAACTTATAGGAAATCACTCAGCAGGGCCTTCCTTAGTCCGCCGGACATCAAACCAGCTTCAGCAAAGAATGTTTTAGCTTTCATAAGGGTAGCAGACACAAACGACGACTTTTTAAGTCACAGTGCTTGACTTTTGTGCCTGTGAGAAGCGCAGTTAACCGTTTTTAACCGTAATTTTTATTTTATGTGAACTCTTGGGTCGTCGGTCTCTCGTGTAATATTCAAAAAAGACCGCTGAACAAAAATATACGACTTGTATAAATATAAATATATGACTTTTACGTTATAGACGACTACACCAGTGCCATTCGATGCAGGGAACCAAATGTGTCTCTAAAATGGCAGAAGTCCATAAAGGGATTCGTCTTCATCTTATTATTGTTTGGTCATTAAAGTTATACTTAATTTTAGCCGAATTTTTCTAAGCGGCCATTCTACTTCATGTTCTCTGGTGACAGTCGAAAACTTCTCGTAGACCCTATCAGTTTCCGAATGGAGAACCTTCTGCTTTCGTTCAATTTCTTTCATTCGTTCAATATGGTCGGTTTAAAGAAGACGATTTACTCACGTCTATTTTTACCTCACTGGTTTCATATGGCAATCAAAAATTGTTGAAAATTTATTCTAGATTTCAACCCTCGAAAACATTTTTACGGAAAGTGTAAAGTTCCGAATTTCGATTGTGGTTAATTTTGTTAAAGAGATTCTGTTAGAGCTCTCTAACAAAATTAGGCAAACGCTGAGGGTTTAAGAATTTTACTATTCGGAACCGATTGTAATATGTTGGCAGAGTACAAACGAAACTTCAGACGACGATTCTGGGACTTCTGATGGTGCTAAAAGTATAGGGTATTTCCAAAGAAGTGTCCTTTTAAATGTATGTTGACTGTCATTCGTTGACATTTGACAAAGAAAAAGCATAGATATACGCTCGTACAACGCATTGAAATAGTGAAAAAGAAGATCATGATTTTTCAAACAAAAGTATTCTGAGTGCTGTGGCTCACTTTCATCCGTCTGAGTACGTGAATAATCAAAACTGTCGCATCTGGAGCTCCGATAACCCAAGAAAAATGGTCGAACAACCACTCCATCCAAACCGATTGGTATTTTGGTGTCATTGAGCCATATATTTTTTGAAAATGATGCTGATGCGACCATTTCAGTGTATGGATTGGCGTTACCGAACGATGTGGACTAAGTTTTTTTGGCCTAAAATTAATGCTATGCCCGTGGAAGACATACCATACAGCTGATGAAACAGTAGTTCTATTGCGTGAAAAATTTCTTGAACGTGTGATTTCTCGAAATAGAGACTTTGAGTGGCCACCAAGCTCGTGCGACTTAACACATTTAGACTTTATTCTTTGGGGCTACGTTAAAGATAAAGTTTACGCCAGTGCTCCAGCAAATCCAGCACTACAGAACTCAAAGGCAATATTGGAGCTGTTATTCGCGAGATATAGCCGCATTTATGCGAAAATATGATGAAAAATTTCAACAAAAGCATCGCCCAAAATTTTCGAATTGCATTTGTTGCAAATATTTTCAACACTAGTGTAGAAATGTTTTGAAAAGAACTCTTTTACTACATTTTTTTTTTTTCACTTTTAACTTTTATTTGAGCGCAAAGAGTTGATACTTAACATAAGTATACACACATATACATATGCACATACACATGTAAGTACGTGACGGAAACTGAGGTCCATTTGTAAGCAGCTTGCCGTTGAAGAGAAATATAAAATTAGCTTACTAGGCACAATTCTTTTAGGCCACACAATTAACTTTAAAAGTTCGTGCGAGCGAAGGCATACAAGAAAAAAAAAAAAACAACAACAACAACATTACGGCAATAAAAATAAAAAGATTTAAAAGGTTTTACCCCATATTTTGTCTAGCAAAAAAAAAAGAAATGCACATAAAAAAGAATGGAGTAAGTTACCTTGAAAGAGAGGCAGTTGGAAAAGAGAGACAGAGGACCCAAAAACATAAAAATACAATAGCAGCAGCAATAGCGGAATAGTAATGTCACAATCACAATGTCGAAATGAGAACGAAACGCGCACAATATATGAAAACTCTTTCATTTTGGCGCGCACATTTGGCGTCCATGACACACACACACACATATATATAAGCATAATGCTCATAATGGTAATGGAGCGATAGCGATAACGCCAGCGGCTGTTAAAATTTTTAGCAAGTGGTAAAATGCTCTACGTGAATATCACCATGACACATTGGACAAGTTGTTGGTAGTACTGATGGTGGTGGTGGTGATGGTTAATAGTAATTGTCCCGCGTAGTTCAGCTGATGGAATATTATAAAAGACAGCGACCACGATAAAGTAACAATAATAGTGTAGGTGCATAGCAGCGCGTATATAATCGGCAAATGTATGTCAGCCGATATTTATGACGGTTTAACCCCCCTGCTGTTTAAGTTTGTTTTGCGGCTGGATAGCGCGATTGTACGATTAGTTGTGTGCTGGCTGGCAGATGGGATAGCTAACAAACTTTGTCGCTGTTGGCGACCATTCTGATGATGCCTACAGGAAGGAAATTAGTTTAGGCAAATTGTTTTTGCTGTTGGGCTGGCGGGTGGTCATGTTGTTTTTATTTTTTGTTATTTTCTCTATTTTTTCTATTTTTGGGGTGACTAGAAAATGTGTAGCTAGAGATGTCACACACAATTTATGGGTTATTTTAAAAGACTACAATTAAAAATATCGAAACGAGGGAATTATAATTGTGATTGTTGACTTTTATCAATCTATTTAAATAGTCCATGGAACTATTGGCATCCATGGTCTCCAGAATGAATACAAAAATTGTGGAATGCATCACACGGCTCTTTCTTAGTCTTAGAACGTTGAAGTCACACTCTACTATATTGAGGCCATTTGAAAGCCATCACTGAGTTTGTATCGATCATATGCAAAATTCGAAAACGAATAGACTAATATAAGTAAGTCCCTTCTAATGATGTCCAAATTTGGCACTCATAACAGTATTGGAAGAGAAGCTCGGTGGTATCACAATGGGCCTTTCTGCCATAAGTGTGTCCTCTCAGAGAGAGGGCGGCCACATAACCTAACCAAACCTATGCCAAATAATCTTACCCATCCAATTCGATAGGATTTCTGTCAAAATCACTGCTGTTTAAATATTAACCCATCTCTAGTTATGTTCATAAAATAAATGACATTTTTATTTTCGGTTGAATTTGGGGCGTGCTATTATGAACGAAAGCTAAAGTCCGTCGGACACAATTTGATATTTGTACGTTAGCTAGCAGAGTTCATTAAAAAAAGGTCGGTTGGTCGCTTACTAAATTTAATTTTAATATGCTTTGCTTTTGTGTCCACAATGCAAACATTTTCATTATGATTATTTTTTATTTACTTTACAATATACTCGCACATAGTCTAGTAGCTTAAAATAGACGCAATTTCTAATTTGTACGAAATATGTAAAGAGGACTGAGGGGGGCAAAAAAAAAAAATCAGTAAAACTAAACATGAAATCAACAAAACAGAATCATAAAAAAATTGTAAATATTTTCTGGAGAAAAGTACGTATACTTACATCATAGTTTTCTGGTAAACCAGGTGGACCTGGTGGTCCTGCTGGACCCATTACACCAGGCAAACCGTCGACACCTGGTTCACCTTTATGGCCCTGCAGACCTTCGGGACCACGAGGACCAGGATCGCCCCTATCGCCGCGGTCACCTTTCGGACCGGGGGCACCGCGTTCACCTGGTACCCCAGTAGCACCCTGTAAATAGAGAGAAATATCGAATTAGAAATGAAGACATTGTGATCATCTTTCAATTATAATATGGGTAATATTTAGCAAGGGATACTTAGGGTTTGGAAGCATTGTTTTATAAGTCATGAAGTCATGAAGTCATGAAATAAAAATTACAAAAAAAAAAAATTAATAATAATAATTAAAAAATTAAGTAATATATGCGAAATGTAAAAGTAGGATGGCTGACGAACCAGATCATTCACATTCTGGGCCGCTGAAATTCCGAGTTCTCTGTCGGATTTCCTGCATGACCCCCAGGTGCCCTTTTAATATCTCAAACACCTCGTGACGGTGGGAATTCCACCAAGAATTCAGATTCAGTGAACCAAGAGCCGTTCGTCGGAAGTCCTACTTTTTTGTGGGGATGGATTTTCTTCAGGCTATCGGCTATTCGCCATTACACTCAAGCTTTTTTACGACAACGGATTTGAATTCGACAACCCCAAACGCATAGATCGTGGCTGCTCTGGTCGTTCAAATATTATAATTTTATTTTTTGGCCATTCGCCGGTCCAGAACAGTGATATTCTATCGGTTCTGGGGTGCTGAATCCGCTTCGCAGTTTCGACTATAGAGTTTGTCAGGTTTGAAAAAAACTTGAGAGGGTAATTGTGGAATATTGACCGTGGATTTGGATTTAGCGATCTAAAATTTGTTGGACATTCTATTTTTATTTTATTGTGGAGCTGTGTAACGGTAAGAAATAATTGAATAATTGAAATTTGGAAAGTAATAATAATGAGTTGTTGAATTTTTTGTTGGGCACGAGATCAAAACTACAAGTTTTAAATTAGAAAATATTCGAATTTAGCTCAAACTATTAGCGATAATTTTTTTGTTTTTATATTACAGCCCCTTGATTGTAGGTGTCTAAAGCTTACAACAAATGTGTTAAATCTAAAGTAATTTGCCAATTCTAGACTAAATCTCATTGTAAATGTGGCAAAATAAATTAACTGCTCGTACTACTATTTGCCACTCCTTGTGTATTTTATGTATTTTTTGCTAAGCTATGTTTCTTTTCGAAGACCTTCTTGAATTAGGCAAAAAAGAAACACAAAATGTTCGTGCATGTTGCATGAAGTTGTCGTCGTTGTGTTGTGATGTTTTTGTTTTCTTTTGTTTTATCGCATTTAATTAATTGCACTTGCTCAAGGGATTAGCATGATGGCAGTGTTTGGTACCGGAATTTCCGCTATTTGGTAATATTTTATCAACAACTACGACACACACAATGTGGTGTTATAGTGTTCAGTGAGTATGTATGTGTGTGCTATGGAATTTGTAAAAGTGGATCAGTATAAATTACGCGGCGGCTTTTTTGCACGTTGGCTTTTCGCCCCTTTTTTTGCCTTGTGTTTTGGGCTTAGTTAGTTTCATCTCGTTTTATGTTTTGGTTTATGTACGTGCGTTTCTATTTTTTTGTATTAGCATCATACATACAAGATATTAGCGTACGTATAAAATGGATTTAAGTACTTGTTTTTATTTACTTGGGGGATGGTATGAATTTATGGTATACTTTTATATATATGTAAGTGGTACATTGGTAGCAATTATTGATTCAGATATGTATGATTTCCAAGCTGATTGTATGTAGCAACTACTTGATGTATATCATACATATTATATAAACGTATTAGAGTAGGTGTGTGTGTATATAAATAAACTATTGCCAAAAACAAACCGTTTTCCTTTTGACATATTGTAACAGACTTCGCTCCACGGGATGCTGAAAGAAATTTAATTAATTTTGCCTGATTGTCCATTCAACGTTACTGTACAAAACATAATTAATGTATAATGGCTTTGTTAAAACGTATAGCGCGAGAGAAGGGTAGAGACAGAGAG
This sequence comes from Megamerina dolium, assembly GCA_963854835.1. Taxonomy (NCBI): domain Eukaryota; kingdom Metazoa; phylum Arthropoda; class Insecta; order Diptera; family Megamerinidae; genus Megamerina; species Megamerina dolium. The sequence continues at coordinate 66,696,187 of OY978528.1, read as the reverse complement.
TGAGAGCAGTTCATCGAATCGGATTAAAATTGGCTTTTTTCGTTAACCACAAGTAAATGATCCTAGCATAACAAGAATACAATGGCGTAACTACATATATAGAAACCATCAAAAGGAGGACGGTAGAGGAGCTAAGATATATCCATTTACATAGCTTTGATTTCGATGGCAATAATGTCATATTTATTAAATTAGATTGTTTTGCAAAATAATTGTTGCTAATAGCTAGAAGCTATGAAGAATTTTCGACGAGTTTCCTAACCAGCTTTACTTTGTGGTTAAGTTTGAAAATGCGTAGTTATTTAAGTTATCATCCGTCATTGGACGGGAGAAATCTAATTACATACAATTTTTTGAGCTTTGATGCAGGGCTTTTCTGTAAGCTTTTCTCTTATTGTCACAAGAGCTTTCATTTGTCTTCCATTTCAAGGAACAATTTTTTAAAATTTTTTTGTAATAGCTCGAGTCAAAATTTGCTTAATAGAAGTGTGGTAGCTATTGTTCAAAGAGTTCCCTGAGAACAACTTTAATCTTAGCTGTGCACCACCAATATCTTACGACACATTTAGTGATCCAGAATCAGTTTTTATGTATTATCTTGAGCTGAAAGTTAAGACAATTAAGTCGTTAACATTTTCTAAAGAGACATCAAAACATTTATATAAAATTTCGTAGAAATGGGGGGCGTGGGGTAATATCTTTCATATAACCTAAGTACTTTCAAGGATACGTCAGCAAAAGCTTTTACAATATTGAAATTTGGTGGCGGCACATGTTTTAAAGAAGTTATACTACAAGAATAATATGAGCTTTAGTCTAAAAGGGGGCGTGGTACACTCCATATAAAGTAAAGATATTTTGTGTATCAATGTAACCATTTACAGAGCAATATTTTCAATATTCAATATTCAATATTCATATTATAGAAAAAAATATGAGTAGGACTACTAAAAAGGGGCGTGGCTTATCACATATAATCCAAAATAATATTTTTTGTATATCTCTGAAAGTACTTTAGAAGTCTACAGTATAGTGCTGAAATTTGGTACAAGTAAGTACACTTACATGGTTATTCACAGAAATTATGTGAGTGGGTTTAAAAGAGGGGACGTGGCGTCTCACATATGATCTAAACTATTCTTTTCCCATAAAAACTTGTACGTGTACCATGTATTCATTTCAAATTCAATATTTTTCTCTGCTAAACATTGAAAATTAAAAATTCTTATCCTTTAGCCCTTCCTATCGCATTTTTAAAGCGTTATTGAGGTAAGGTTTGTATGGGAGGTATGCTTTAAAATAAACCGATCACACCAATTTTTGGGACATTCACTTACAATATTATGATAAATATAGAAACAAAATTTTGGAGTTATATATCCCTCGGTGCACTTTTTATGCCATTTTTAAAGCGATTTTGAGGTTAGGTTTGTATGGGAGGTATGCTTAAAAATAAACCCATCACGCTAATTTTTCATAAATTTTTTTTTATTTATATCCATAAAGTTTACATACAAAAAATTTAAGTCTTCCGGCAACTCCTTCTAATTTTTTAAAATTATTTTACGTAAAGAATTTTTTTTTTATTTTAGGCCGAGTCTGAGACATTAAGTTCTGAAAGTTATGCGATTTAAAAATTATAACTCGTATGTTGAAAATAATATTTGAAGCTACATAAATCCATGCTATTCATTTCTTTTTAAAAATGTTCGAAATATCCCCCCATTGATATCTTAACTTTTTAAACTTTCAATGTATGAAATTCACAATTCAATTGTAAATTATCAGATTGAATATCGAAAATAAAATAAATAAAGAAACTCATCGGAGAGAGAGAGTACTTGCAAGCATATCAATTTCATAATTATTTTAAGTACTTACATCAACAACATCATCTTTGTCCACAATTAAACTATCGAGAGGTTTACTGTTTTCAGATTAAGATTGAGTGCGGTAGAGTATGAACGATGTTCATGGATTGATTTACCAGACTAATAAACAAAATCAACAATTCCCATCAACCAGTGTGGTATAAAGTACAACATAACAAGTGAATTGCATACATATAATATGCTCTTGTTATAGGAAATACACCATGTAAAATCCTGCTCATATATTTCAGAGAGAGAGCGAGAGCGAGAGAAGGGAAATCATAAAAGCTATAGTAATGATATATGAGCACTCCATTGTTCCACTCTTCTTAAGTTGGATAATAGTATACGTATGTAGATGTATGTAGGTACACACACACACACACACACACAGATAGTTGAAAGGCTTTTCAGTGTAAACTAGTACATGGTGTACATATGTACCATATGTAATGGATTCAGAAAGTACATATGCACATGTGAATTTTACTAGAGTAAAAGCGAGTTATGTTCTCACTGGACGGTTGAATGCTTCTCAAGATGAATCAAGTAGAATTCATAGTAGGAAATGCTGTTTCATCCTTAAGGATACTTTTCCAAAAGAGAACAGAACAAAACATGGAAAAAAAAAATAATATTAAAAAATAACAGGAGAACCAAAAAAAAAAATAAAAATGCCCAACATAAAGTACAGAAAATTGAAGCTCAACGTACACACTTGCATCTACATATCGTAGAGTAAAATGGAGTATGGAATGCATTGGCTTTACCAGAATGGTACGTGTATATGTGTACTTATGTATGCAACATCTTTTGAAACGACTATTACGATATTATCATAGTCTCTAGAGACAGAGACAGAGCAGAGCATTATATGAAGGTGTGAACACATTGCTTTTCATCCATGTGACACAGTATGATTTGTATGTGTAAAAGTATTAAAAGCATGTACTTTACTTTTTTCACAACAATTGCAACAATGCGATGCATAGGTATGTACTTGTATGTACGCTAAGATGACGGCCGAGAAGACAACTTGCACATTTTGGCATCGTACATCATCATGGTTGCGAGTATGTTATTTTTCTTGAGCATATCATTTCCACAACATGACATGACAGAATTTTATGAAAATTCAAAATTATAATGTAAATTCGGTCGCTCAAGAATAACACTAGGTACACTAACTACGATGTGAAGAAGCTAAAGGAGTCGGTCGTAATCTATGATATACGATCTTGTTGAAATGACTCCGTTGTTGGTGCTATTTTTTTTTATTATATATTGCTTTGAAATATGTATGTGCTATACATTTATGTAGATAGAAATAAAATTGTGGAGTAAAATAAACGCGATATGTCATCATAATCAAATAAATGAAAGCTTGTAGCTTTAGTAGAGCTATGTATGTGCTCTTATTGTGCTTATTTATTGTTACACAGCTGGCGTGCCAAGCATATATGTACATATCTCAAAGGGAATATATATCATATACGAGTATAACTCAATAAAGATTTTAGAATGCCATTAGGTACATATACTTCCTAGAGAGTGGTTTATGAAGCTTGATTAGAAGAAGAAGAAGAAGAATTAGTGGGAGCTGGTCATACATTTCATGGATTTACAAATAATTTTATGGGATATTTTCTATAAGGAATAAATATCATACACGAGGGAAAGTATTGGATGTGTAAATTAGTAACCGGCCTTTTATGTTACAAGGTGCCACGCGTAAGCACGATGTCGTAGATCATTTTCCGAAATGTCATTTTAAACGTCTATTCACTTGCTGTCCAAATCAGTCAAAAGTTTTCAATTTGGTTGTGCGCATCATATTTATTTCGCTAGACTAGACTGGACTAGACTAGACTAAGAGGCTAGAATATATTAGACTAGACTAGACTAAGAGACTAGACTAGACTAAGAGACTAGACTAGACTAAGAGACTAGACTAGACTAAGAGACTGGACTAGACTAAGAGACTAGACTAAAAGACTAGACTAGACTAGACTAAGAGACTAGACTAGACTAGACTGGACTAGACTAAGAGACTAGACTAAAAGACTAGACTAGACTAAGAGACTAGACTAGACTAGACTAGACTAAACTCTAAAATAAACTAAACTCTACACTAGACTAGACTATAACAGACTAGACTAGACTAGACTAGACTTAGACTAGAGTAGACTAGACTAGACTAGACTTAGACTAGAGTAGACTAGATTAGACTAGACTAGACTAGACTTAGACTAGACTAGACTAGACTAGACTAGACTAAATGAGACTAGACTACACTAGCCTAGACTAGACTAGACTACTCTAGATTAGACTAGACTAGACTGGACTAGAATAGACTAGACTTGACTAGACTAGATTAGACTAGACTAGAGTAGACTAGATTAGAATAGACGAGAGTAGACTAGAGTAGACAAGAATAAACTAGACTATAAAAGACAAAAAACAAAAAGCAAAAACCAAAAAGTAAAAAAACAAAACGAGAAAATATTGCTAGCACATTTTCTCTATTAAATATTCTTCTTCTTCTTCTTATGTGGCCATAACAACCGATGATCGATTTAGGTCGAACATATAATGCGGCGTCAGTCTTCTCTGTACTTCGCTTGCTGGCGCAAGGATATTATAAGCGCTGCCAGGTTACCCAGCATTTGGTCCTTTCAACAGAGGTTTGGTCTTCCTCTTCTTCTGTGTCCTTCAGCGGGTGCCGAATTAAATACCCTCTTTACTGCAGTGTCTTCTTCCATTCGGTCGACATGACCCAGCCAGCGCAACCGCTGGATTTTGATTCACCTGACTATGTCAATGTCAGCGTACAGTTCATACAGCCCATCGTTGTACCTTATTCGATACTCGCCATCAACGTAAATAGGTCCGAAGATCTTGGGCAGAACTTTTCTCTCGAAAACTCCCAACATCCTCTCATCCGTGATGGAAATTGTCCAGGTTTCTGCGCCATATGTTAGAACAGGAATAATGAGGGACTTGTAGAGTGTGATTTTCGATCTTCGACAGAGGGCTCGACTACTCAATTGCTTATTCAGCCCAAAGTAACGCCTGCTAGCAAGACTTTTCCATCGCATGATCTCCAGGCTGACGTCATTACAGTTGTTGAAGCTGGTTGCAAAAGATAGACGAAGTCCTTCACCATCCCGAAAGTGTAATTGTCAACAGTGACGTGTTGTCCAAGACGCCGGGACTCTTTGTTTGTTGATACTAGGTACTTCGTTTTGCCCTCGTTCACCGTAAGACCCATTCGACGTGACTCTTGTTTCAATTCATTAAATATTATATTGAAGAATATTAGCTCTGTAGTTACAGGGTTGCATCTCTCCGATCAGTAAGAAGACGGTTCAATCCCCGCTTGATGGACAACTTTCATATTGAAAAGATTTTGCTTTCCAAGGCGACCCAAATGTCGTAAGACACTTGTTGGTAGACAAATTTGTACAGAAAAATATACACCGACATTTGCTGGTAAAGGCTCTTTTGAAGTTGTGAATCGATCGAGTGATTATGTCGATTGTAAGCGAACGTGTACTAGCGTAGATGGCCTATAAAATCTTCTGTTTTTATACTCCATAAAATATAATTTTCTTTTCTTAGTAATCTATTTTTTTAATCTATTCATTAATCTCTTTGAGCGCTTCAAAAAATGTGATTTTGATATCGTAGACAAAGAACGCTCTGGACAGCCGAAAAAGTTTGAAGACGAGGATTTGCAGACGTTGGTAGACAAATTTGTACAGAAAAATATACACCGACATTTGCTACCTCCGGCTTCAGTAATTCATCTGATGCACATTTTCAATGCTATCCTTCGTATTAAACACTATCCCAAATGCTGGAAAACTTCAAAAATTATTATGATAGCAAAACCAGGAAAAGACCCTACAAAAGTTGCATCGTACAGACCTATCAGCCTCCTGCCTCTACTTTCTAAAGTATTCGAAAAGCTACTTGTCATGAATATAACTCCATTTATTAATCTCAATCAACTGATTCCTCAACATCAGTTTGGATTTAGAAAACAGCACGGCACAATAGAACAAGTCCACCGCATTGTAACTCTGATAAGGAACACTTTTGAAGAAAAAAAGTATTGCTCAGCTGTCTTTCTTGATATCACTCAAGCTTTCGATAAAGTATGGCACGATGGCCTTATTTACAAACTCAAACTATTACTGCCTGCAAATGTCTCCTCATTGCTTAGTAGCTACCTCACGAAAAGACAATTTCTCGTACATCACAAGGATTACACAACAAATCCATTGGATATTCACGCTGGCGTTCCTCAAGGAAGCGTTTTGGGTCCCTTACTGTATCTCTTATACACTTCAGATATGCCCAACAATAACTATACATTCATATCGACCTTTGCTGATGATACGGCAATATTGTGCTCTCGCTCTAACCCCATAGAAGCTACTAAACTCCTGCAGACTCATGTCGATTCTCTCGAAATCTGGCTAGCAAAATGGCGTATAAAAGTCAATGAATCAAAGAGCGTACATGTAACCTTCACGCTAAGGCTAGATACATGTCCCCCACTTAAAATTAATGGCCAATCAGTTCCACAATGTTCCTCAACAAAGTACTTGGGTATTCACCTCGACAGAAGGCTGACATGGAAAAATCACATAGAGGCAAAGAAAACTCAGATCAAGCTTAAAATGAATCAGCTATGGTGGCTGTTACACAAAAGATCAAAGTTGAATCTTGAATACAAAGTGCTATTATATAAAGCAATCCTGAAACCAATCTGGACTTATGGTATTCAGTTTTGGGGCACCGCATCTCCCTCTAATATCGAAAAATTGCAGCGAATACAATCCAAGTGTCTGCGAATTATTGTAAACGCGCCTTGGTATATGAGGAACGTTAACATCCATCGAGATTTAAATGTATCCACAATTTCTGAGGAAGTTGCAATGTACTGCAGAAGCTACATTCAAAAATTACACAATCATCCGAATCCCCTTGCTAGGCAATTGTTGCTGAGCAACAAGCAAGACGAGGATTTGCAGACATTACTCGACCAAGATCTGGTAGAAGCAATACGGGAGAGCTGTACCGATAATAATTGATGCGATTGAAGAGAACAATGATAGAGAAACGGTCGGAATATACGATCAGACACGAGTCGGATATTTTTCCCCATGACAACACACGGCCACACATTGCTATTCCGGTAAAAAACTATCTTGCTAATAGCCGATGAGCAATTTTACCCAACCCGCCTTATAGCAATCTGAAGCCTGGCGCCTTCAGATTACCACTTGTTCCGGTCCATGCAGAACCCTCTTAATGGAATACGCTTCACTTCACTTCAGTCATGGGGGTCAAAAATTGGCTCGATTCGATTTTGGCCGCCAAGCCGGCGAAGTTCTTTTGAGATGGAATTCATAAATTGCCACAAAGATGGGGAAATGTCATAGTTTAAAAGGTCGGTTACGAATTCACACACCCAATATGTTCAGCAAAATTGATGAATCCACAACTTACGCAGAGAAAACCCTAACCAAATGAGCTACGATATCCTAACAAAAAATAAATATTAACAAATATGAAATTTTATTCTCCCATTTTAAATACCACTCTTCCTAGATTATCCAATTTAAAGGTCTCTAAATATTTTGTACACCATCTTCTGATCTAAATTTAATTGCTTTGTATTGTATATGAAACATATCTACAGTAAATAATCGTCCTTCGATTATTTGCAATCAATAAATAATTCATGAAGCCAAAAAGGAGTTTACTTTCTCAAAAATTATTATTATTATTATTATTATTATTGCAATTATTTGTACATGAGGGAGATAGAGAACGGTAGAGAAATTTCAATAGAGACCAAGTGGGTTATTACTTGTTTGTTATGTACATAAATAAAATATTTTATGTGTTGGAATATAAATGTTTGTGCGCCTGTCAATTTCTAGTAGCGTGTGTTTTTATGTGTGTTTGCTTTTTTTGTTGGAACTCGTTTAAAAGAGTAAGACATCCACAAATATTAGATTTCACGTGCATCGATATCCTATGGCACACACACACACACACACACACACAAATGCTGCTTTGTTAAACATGATACATGATTTATAACAAGCAATTATGTGCTAATGGCACTTTCTTTTCATCTTGTTCTTCCTCTCTATTGTTGTTGTTGTTGTTCGTTTTTCGTGTATACATAGTAGCATCATCATCATCATCATTTGTAGGTACTAAACAGAGTTGGGTATATTCTATTGCAATTACAATTACAATTGCATAACTGGATAATAGTAATTTGTAATCCATTACTTTGGCATTACAGGTTAAATCTATTACTAAATATTTTCAATTCAAAAAAATATAGTGCTTGAAATTGTAATTGAAAATTTCTAAATTTTAATACAAGAAGTTGCCATTTTCTAATTTAAAATTTTAATTACTCAGTGATTTATATTTCAATTACTTTGAAAAAATAATTAACAACACAAAATACAATTTTAATTCATTATGATGGAATCTAAAAATGCATAGTAATTTAATATTTTCATTACAAATAGTTTAATTTCTTTGAATAAATAATTGAACAACACAATTACAATTTTAATTCATTGTAATGGAATCTAAAAATACACAGTAATTTAATATTTCAATTACGAATCGCAACTGCTTGCTGTAATGTATTTGGGTTAATTTTATATATCTTTCAATTCCATTAAAAAAACAATTGGACAACACAATTGCAATTTGAATTCAGTGTACTGGAATCTAAAAATATACAGTAATTTAATGTTTCACATGGCGAAATTTCAATTATTTGATGAAATTTAAACACCGTAAGACACTATTTGTGGGGCAGGAATGATTCCAAATGATGATGAAACACCTAGACCCATATAGTAAAACCTTCAAACCTCCAAACGCAGTAATTCAATATTTCAATTACGAATCGCAACTGCTTGTTGTAATGTATTGGGGGAAATTTCATTTATCTTTCAATTCCTTTGAAAAAACAATTCAACAACACATTTAAAACTTTAATTCTATGTAAAGGAATTTAAGAATATACAGTAATTCAATATTTCAATTACGAATTGCAAGTGTTTGCTGTAATGCACTTGAAATTTAGAAAGTAACTGAAATTTTTAATTACAAATTTTTAATTACTTCATCGAATAGAACAAAAAAAAAAAGAAGAAAATAAATTCTTTTAGCGTAGTCTCAAAGTAATTAATTTTCAATTATAATCCAATCACTTTGGTAAGGAAGAACAATTTAATTGCTTCAGTAATGATTTTCACGATGAATACAACTTTAATATCAATAACATTTTATTTCGAACGGTACCCATCTGTGATTTTATAAGGTGAAAGGTGATTTTATAAGGGTTCTGCCGTTCAAAACCGGCTAATATAAATTGGTAGTAGCTAATATAAGTAGGTCCAAAGTTTAACACGCACAACAGTACTGGAAAAGAAGCTTGGTCAATGGGTCTTGGGGGCTTATAACCAAATTGGTTATACATTCAATGTTCAAAGTATTGTCCGGCACTAGCCACTAATTTTTCCCAACTTTTTGGCAGCATACGGATTCAGCATCGGAAGAAGTTGAGATGTTTTGAGACGAACCATAAATCGTCCAAATTTTTGAATCCTTGGTAAGAATGGAAGCGCTGTTCTTCCAGACCTTGTGTCATCGATCACAACAAGTGGTAATTGGAGGGAGCAATGTCTGGGCTATTCGGCGGGTAAGGTCGTAATTCCCATTTGTGCATTTCTAAGTACATGTTAACGGGTGCCGCAACAAGTGTCCGAGCATTATCATGTTGCAAAATAACTTTGTCATTTTTATCGGCGTATTACGGCCGTTCTTCTCTCAATGCCTGGCTCAAATGCATCAACTGTCGCCGGTATAGGTCCCCTGTGATCGTTTGATTCAATTTGGACAGCTCATAATACAGCACATCCAGCTGGTACCACCAAATACCCAGCATGGTTTTCTCGCCATGAATATTCAGCGTGGCCGTTGATGATGAGGCATGACCGACATTTTGGATTATCGTAATGGACCCACTTTTCATCGCCATTTACATTTCGATGCAAAAACCTATTTCTTTTTTAGCCGTTGGAGCAGTTATTCACACTGAAAAAACTCTTTTGGCCTCAGTTCATACGGCACCCAATTTCCTACCTTTCGGATCATTTCCATTGTGTTTAACCGATGGAAGATGGTTTGCTGAGTGACTCAAAGTGTTTTTGCGAGTTCATCTTGCGCTTGTAATGGATCGTGCCTTGCCTCCAATTCTTCATCCTCAAACTTTGGTGATGCTACGGGTCGTTCGTCGTCTTCCAATCAAATCGTGCAAACCAGTTCTGACACGTTCGTTCAGCTAAAACATGGTTACCATAAACATCCACTAAAATACGATGACTTTCGGCAGCCTTTTTCTTCATATTGCAGTAATGAATCAAAACTCCGAGGAAAAAATTCAAAAAATGGGCATTTTTGGAGCGCACAGAAACTATGTTGTTTACACTTCAGCGAAATGATAGATACTGAAAAAGAAAGCCTAATGGTGACACTTCAAAATGACGGTATTGTTATTAAATGCGCACGAACTTATTAATATTCCCAATACAAAGTACAATTACTTGTAATGTAATTGATAAAATTGTAATTAGAAATTTTCATTAGTTGATTACATTAGAAAAGAGTGTAATTTAGTGCATACCAGTAATGGCTTTTAACCAGTTCTGGCATTATTATAAAATACAAACATTTATCGCATTGAAAAAACAATCAATTTCTTCAAAGTAATCTATTAGTAATTAACATCGCTTTAAATGCATAAAGTATTGCTTTTTACCCAGATCTGCATTCAAATATTTTTATGTTCTTGTTATTGCTTTCGTTATTGCTCTTCTTACAAATGTAGACTTTTGTTTGTCGTAAAATTATTGGTGGTTGTAATGATGGTATTGCCATTTTTAATTTATAACATTACATTGCATTACATACATTTGTATGTAATGCAACGAAAGATCGAAAGAGAAATGAAAATAGCTAGACAAAGTGGGAAATAAAGATCATGTGTGAACTTACCGTACGTCCGGGGGCGCCTGTTTTGCCTTCCTTGCCTGGCAAGCCTGGTGGTCCACGTATTGTTTCGCGTAGTAATTCATTGTCTTTGATTGCTTCTAGGATATCAGACGCATTACATGTACATTTGCCAGTGTATTTCTGCAATGAAAACAATGAAAATTGGCAAAAATTTATAAAAATATGGAGTTTCAAATATGATGATTATATATAACATAGCATTGCATAGCATAGGTAAGGTGGTGTGATAAAATTCGATGTTTTGTTCGATAATTTAATATGTACGTTTTGGGTAGAAACGGTGGTTGGTGCTTGTCAATTTTATATTGTCACAACCACGTGCCCGTTGTGCGTGTTTGCACTTTGACATGCTCAAACATGTCAAATGCATGAATATATGTTCTGAAATGTGCTTGTAAATAAGTGTGAATGAGTAGAATATATATATTCAATATTTTCATACAAATTACTTTGCATTCATTACTACTAACTATGTTCACATACACACATGTCTACAGCTTCTATTTATTATCATTTGTTTTTTTTTTTGTTCGATTTGGTATGAGAGTCAGTGTTCACTTCTTGTTCGAAATTGGTATTTTAAATGCTCTCATATTGTCTCTGAGCACGTGTGTGTGTGTGTCTGTGTGCTTGTGCGCGAATATGTGTGTTTTTAACGGTTCCAATTTCCATAATTGTCCCGCAACATTATGCAGCATTTCCGTTTTGCTAGCACTACACATTTGCTATTGCTATTGTCTTGTATGAGTATGTACTAACAACGTTAACGAAATTGAGTGTTGACAAAATTTCTCCCCATACACATACAGACACACACATACACGTTTGTATATCTAATTTTTATGCATTTTCATTTTGAACCACCGTTTTCATACGTGAAAATAAATGCTCGCGCTGATGGCAACGATTTGTTTCTATGTGTAAGGTCTAGTAAAAAGAAATCAATTATTTTTGCATTAAATTGAAGGTTTTATTTAGCATAGTCAGAATGATCCGCTTTAGTTCAAATATGCACCGTTTTATTCGACAACTTCTTGCCACTCTCATAGAAACCCTCGTCCCTATTGGCAAAAAAATTGGGACAGTCGATTTTCACAATCTTCTCTTGAGGCGAATTTGCCATAGACAGGAGCAGGTAGTAATCACTTGGTGCCAATTCCGGACTATAAGGTGGATGCATAAGAACCTCACAACCAAGCTCCCGGAGCTTTTGGGGAGTCACTATCGATGTGTGTGGCCTGGCTTTGTCCTAATGGACCAAAATTCCTCACCTATTGGCCGAAGCTGGCCGCTTCTGGGCGATTGCTTCCTTCAGGCGGTCCAATTGTTGACAGTACAGGTCCGAATTAAGAGTTTGGCCGTAGGGGAGCAGCTCTTAGTAGATGATTCCCTGCCAATCCCACCAAACACATAGCAAACCCATTCTGATCGTCAATCCTGGCTTGGCCACCGTTTGCAATGGCCAGTAACCATCCGCTTTAGAAATGGATCGATTTTGTTGCGATTCAACAACGATTCGCAGATGGAAATTCGGTCCATGAGTTTTTTTTTGCGTTAACTCGTGTGGCACCCCCCATACATGGAGCTTCTTTTTGTATCCAGCCTTATTTAAATGGTTCCAAACGGTTTTTTGTGCAATGTTTAGCTCCTGGGCAATAGAAACAGTGTTTATATGACGGTCAGACTCGACGATTTTCATTATTTTATCGATATTTTCGACAATTGGCCTTCTAGAGCGCGGTGCATCTTTTACATCAAAATTACCGGAACGAAATCGACGCAATCGACGAAACCAAAATTGCAAGTGATTGGCTGTGACATTATCAGGACCATAAACACTATTCGCCTTTATAGAAGAATAACTGTAAAATATGGCGTATTTTCTCTTTACTGGTGCCCATCTTTGATGCGTGCTCAAACAATATGGGGTCAAGCAATCACAAAACTGACTGAAAAGTTTATTTAGTGCGAAATCCTATCTTTCTAATGCCATCTAGTGCAACCCGATCGCACTTATATAAAGTGAGATACAGAGTACTAAAGCCATCTATTGGAAAAATAATGGATTTCTTTCTACTACACCTTATACTATGGCTATGTACTCATACATTGTACACAGATGTACGGTTAGGTGAGCATGCGAGCAAGAGCCTACCAATATTGGCAATAAATTAAAACGCATATTTGTTTGGATTACATTTTCATATAGCCGAGAACAGGCGCTTATGATAAACGTGTTGCTGTTATATGAGTATGTGCTTATAAACCCATTCCATATTAAATGGGAGTACTCCAAATACTAGTACCTATATAGACTAATTGGATTTAAACAGTATTTTTGTCATAAAATTTTGTTGAAATAATTTTCTCTCTCTCCGATCATGTGCTGCTCTAGCAAGTACTAACAAGTCTCATGCAATCATAATGATGCTAAATATTCATAAAAAACAAGTTATTATAAAGATCATAAAGTAACATATTAGGTTATATTTGATCATTTCGTGAAGTAGAATATGTAATTACAGGATGTTAATGATGCCATACAATTTCCGAAGAGGTGATACCTAATTTTTTGTATGTGAAGTCGTATGCTCCTACTGCGACTTTCCATTGCCTAAGCAACATTCCATTTGACAAACTAAATACGCATACTTTCCAACGGCGCTTATATCTCCTATGGCAATCAAATAACAAATTTTCTGACAGTGAAAACTTGCAATGAAAATTGCTCTAGGCAAATCTCTAAAACAGATGTTATTGCGACCAGTTTTGCCAATCGAATATGATTAGATATGTTAAAAGAATTCGGCCCTTTCTAGTGTACTACACATTTGGTATGTAAATGGAGATTCTAGTCAATTGCAAAAATTGTTTTTGTATATTTGTATATTTATTTGTAATAGTTTTCATAACATACGTACTGGAAAGCATAAGGTTATTTGCCAAAAGAATGAATATATAATGAAAAGGAATAGGCCTTTGGTACACTCAGAGAGTCAAGAGTAAATACATTGAGTTTGTGTTTCTATTTGTAGCAAGCACAGGGAGACGGGCCAGTTCAAGCTAGTTTTGCCAGAGAACAAACATATTTAAAAATTTACATAATATAATAAAAGCTAGGAGAATACCGTGAGTGTAAGAACTGAGCAAAAGTGGTTCTTCAAATTCCGAAGTGGTGATTTTGACGTTGAGGATGTCCCACGCTCTTGTCGTTCCGAGGTCTTTAACTCCGACGTCTGGCTGAAACTCGTGGAAGCTGAGCCAATTTTGACCGTCGATATGATGGCTGCAGCAAGGTTCCATAGCTGGGAAAATGGGTTCCGCATAAACTTTCCGTCGCAAACCTTCAGCAGAGAGTGAATGTGTGTTCTCAGCTTGAAAATGAGAGTTTTTTGAACCGTATTTTTACTGGGGAGAAAAAATGGGTCCTTTACAATAATCCTGTTAGCAAACGCCAGTGGTTAGATAAAGATGAAACATCAGAATCAACCCCCAGAGATGGCCTCCTGTTGGTGAGATATGGCCAGTATAATTTATTTTGATCTGCTAGAACCAAACCAGACGATCACAGCTGATTATTATTGCCATCAACTATCCAAACTAAATGAAGCACTTGAAAAAAATCGACCGTCTTAGGTCAATAGACGCAAAATTTTGTTTCACTACGACAACGCAAGACCGCATACCGCAAAACAGACCTTAGCCAAACTGAACGACCTCGGATGGGAGCTAATGCCGCATTCACCATACTCTACGGATATTATCATCTATTCCGCGGACTTCGGTTACATTTAAGTAATAAATGTGGTGTGGATTATGGGCCGCTGGCATCACTGGACCGTAATTTTTCAAAGACAACGAAGGCAGGAACGTGACTGTAAATGGCGAGCTCTACCGTGCGATGATTACAAACTTTTTTTCTTCCCAAAATGGAAGAGCTGGACATGGCTGACATGCGGTTTCAACAAGACCGTGCCACATGTTACATAGCACACGAAATAATGGCTCAGTTGAGAGGCCAGTTCGGTGAACAGCTTATTTTACGTTTGGGGCCGGTCAATTGGCCGCCTAGATCGTGCGATTTAACGCATTTAGACTATTTTTTGTGGGGGTATGTTGAGGCTCATGTCTATAAAGGGCAAGTCCGCAACGGTTGACGCACTGGAAGCCAGTATTGAAGAATTTATTCGCGAGATACCGGTCGTTGGAGAGAGTATGCCAAATTTGGACCCAGCGTATGAACCATTTGAGGAACAGCCTCCGGTCAATATTTACATGAAATCATCATTAAACATTGAATTATATAGATCGTTCTATCGACTCAAATAAAGATTTCATACATTTTTCTAAACTTTATGTGATTTTTTTTTTAAATCAAATCCGAAGGATCTTAAAAAATTGCCCTCTAATATGTGTATTACTTAGGATTGATGTCCGCAATTAAAAAGATTTTGAACTCTTGAAGCACTTAGAGTGCAAAATGTGTGTGTGTGTGTGTGTGTATATATACTTTGTAGTTACCATACATATGTAATTGTCGGAGAAAGCACATATTTCAATATTGAAATCACAAATAAGTCATATTACTTAATCCTATTTGAGCTCATTGTTTTTTACTCCAATTCTCGTATGTGGGGAATGTAAATAATACGGTATTATTAGCTTATTGCTGAGTTTGAAGTCTGTAAAGATAGAATTTTGCTTTGTAATCCATACATGTGAATATGCGAATGTAATAAATGATTGAGTAATTGAAGAAACCTCTAGCTGTTTTTCATTCCATTCACTTATGTACTGTTACTTATAGAGTAATATACATATTCATCGGTATTGAATAGTATAGCTAATGGGTTAAGCACAAGTAAACATGGTTAACACAAGACTCAATGTGTTTTAACTCTTTCATTTTGCTTTGTTAGAGTTTATATACAATTTACTGTGGCACATAACTTGACGGTTTAGTGCTAGGAAACTCATACCAATTTGAGATATTTGAGTTAAGTGAGGTTTAGGATAAATACTGAGTAAGTTAATATGGTGTTTATATGTAATATGTGTCTATGTGTAATGTTGTAAAAGAAGATATTCCATAAAAAGTAAGTTAATCTCTTTCATGAGTGTATTATGGGCAATTTTGGCAAGTTTAATGGCCAAGGCTGCATTTTTTTAATTCCAAATAACTGACTTCTGTTAAATGCAAGCAAGAGGCGATATTAACGCCACTATCAACAACGCCTTATGTTTTGCTGTATTTGAAAAAACAATCAAAAGTTCAGACATATGTCAAATCGATTGGTATTAGCCCACCTTCCCATACTTATGGAATCATATGTATATATCAGTTAATTTTACAAATTTAGCTCTGCAATAGCATAATATATACACAGAGCTCAGTAGGTAAATTTTTAAATATGCGCCATTAATCAAAAATATATAAAAATTATACAACAATAATTACCCATATTCGTGAATGGGGTATACGAGGGTTGCCTCTTATAATTCTTTAAAAACTATGATCTAGTACGTTTTTGTCAAATTTAACATTTTCATTGGATAGTTTGACATTTTTTAGTATAAACATACTCAAAACGTTTTGATGTACAACTGCTATTTGTGTTGTTTATAACGACTTGAAAAATTTATCTAGGAGAAAAAATGAATTTAACTCGTGAATATTTTCGAGCTATGATTTTTTATGATTTTCGAATTGCATGAATACTTAGCTGTCAGAAAGATTTATTCGATCACGGTGCTTCGCACAACATTTATAAGATCGTTATCTTGGATATATGTGTATGAGCCCAAAACAAAACAGCAATCCTCCGTGGGGGTTTTCCAAGACGAGTCAAACCTAACAAAAACCATATTATGGAGGTGTCTCAGTCGAAGTGGCAAAAGTGCTTCGACAATTATGCTCATGCAAAAGTATATAAACCTTCATGACGAATACTTCGCTGATAACCAAATGCATTTTCATACTTCAAAAAAAAAAAACTTATAAAAGGCAACCCTCGTACTACATAGGAGTCGAAAAAATTTTGCAATAATGTAAAATTTTCACAATAATATCGAAAAATATTCGCAATAATGTCGACAATTTTTTGGAATCTTGTCCAAGTTGTTTTATATGAAAAAATATGTTTTCGACATTATTGTAAAATATATCATATTTGTCATTTGAAATGTCATGTCATGAAAATTTTCGTTTCAGTATTTTTACAAACAAAATTTCAATATTTCGACATTACTGCAAAATTGTGTGCAATAATGTCGAAAATTTTTCACAATGATATCGAAAAATATTCGCAATAATGTCGACAATTTTTGTTGGAATTTTGTTCGAACTGTTTTATATTAAAAAAACATGTGTTCGACATTATTGTAAAATATATCATATTTGTCATTTTGACTATTTTCGTTTCAGTATTTTTGCAAACAAAATTTCGTTTCGACATTATTGCAAAAATGTGTGCAATAATGTCGAAAAGTTTAAACAATAATATCGAAAAATATTCGCAATAAGGTCGACAATTTTTTTTTGCAATCTTGTCGAAATTGTTTTATATGAAAAAATATGTTTTCGACATTATTGAAAAATATATTTGTCATTTTCACAATTTTCATTTCAATATTTTTGTAAACAAAATTTCAACATTTCGACATTACTGCAAAAATGTGTGCAATAATGTCGAAAAGTTTAAACAATAATATCGAAAAATATTCGCAATAAGGTCGACAATTTTTTTTTTGCAATCTTGTCGAAATTGTTTTATATGAAAAAATATGTTTTCGACATTATTGAAAAATATATTTGTCATTTTCACAATTTTCATTTCAATATTTTTGTAAACAAAATTTCAACATTTCGACATTACTGCAAAAATGTGTGCAATAATGTCGAAAAATTAACACAATAATATCCAAAAATATTCGCAATAATGTAGAAAATTTGTTGTATTGGAATCTTGTCCAAATTGTTTTATATGAAAAAATATGTTATCAAGATTATTGCAAATTATACTATATTTGTCATTATGAAAAATTTTTATTTAAGTATTTTTGCAAACAAAATTTCAACATTTCGATATAACTGCAAAAGTCGAAAATCTAAATGTGTACATTTTTAATTCGACATTATTGCAATTATTTTGCAATAAAGTCGAAAAAATATCAACAATTTCCTATCGACGTTATTGTAAGTAAAATTTCGACATTAATTCATTTGACCTTAATACATGAAGCCATGTTATGATTGGGATTTCTTTGCAAACTAATTGCAAATTATATAAAATAATGATTTTTGGGTTGTTGGAAGCAGTACTAAGATGCAGTACTATCAGCTAATATTTGTTATGAAAAGTTGGAGAAATTTGTTGAATACAGAAGAGTGATATTAGTGGTTAAAATAGATGATTTTTTTTTTTGAAATGTGTCAAAATCGATATACAGCTTTTTGCTAGTGTTAAAAATGGGTCAATAATTCAAATACATACTATTTATCGATAGGTAATGCAATCGTTATGATTGTGTTGCTATGTGTTTGCGGCTGTTAATTAATTGCCAATGCAGCATATGTATGTCAATTCTCATATATTATTTAATAGTATGGTTTTTACAATACCTATTATTTACATGTATATCAACGTACGATATATATGATATATATTGCACAAAAACAATAACAAATCTATGCATATGAAGGTGCGAGTGTGAATATATATACATTCAAAATATATATATGTGTGTGTGTGTGTAGCATATTTCCCTAGATATTAACATATTGGTGTTAATGAATTTATGTCTATAATATACGGTATCAAAAAAAATTGTCCATTTATGATATTAAAGTGGCAACTAAGACTTAAAGTTTTGGAAATTTAATAAAAATTTCGTAATATTGTACGACCGCATCGTACAATTCAATTTACTTGTAGTATGTAAAACATTTTCAATTGCTCCTATGATATGTACCTTTGCTTATATATACACTCATAGATAGAAACGCATTAGATGTGATTTATGTTAGCTTTTAATTGCAGTAATTTCAAAAATTTACATATTTTACAATATACTAGTGTATGTGATTATTATTGTTGTTGTTGTTGTTGGTGGTGGTGGTGGTGGTGTTGTTGTTGATATTCGTATTTGTCAAAACCTATACTAAAATTGTTGTATTTACATATTGTAATGCCTCTAGGTTAATTGTATTTTGACCAAATTGTGTGTATGTGTGTGTGTGTGTGTGTGTCTATGTTTTTTGTTTCCTTTTTGGTTATGGCACATCGTTGGTACGAGTATGTTGGTATGCATTTACAATACGAGCAATGAATGCTACTAAACGAATAAATAGCGAATAATTTAAGATTTAATTCGTACACCTCATTAAATGCAGATTAAACATTTCTAGATTAGCACAAAAACATGGACTTGATTGGCAAAACTGTTTAGCTTTATGTAATACTTTACTAAATACGTACGTATGACTACATAAAATAGATATCTGGCATACCATACGCCTCGTTGGATGTGAAATTTTGTATGTAACATTCATTCGTTGCATAAATTATGCATATGCATGTGGTAATTGTTGCATGATTTGATGATGTACCATATGTGAGCTTATGTAACCATTTCTAATTGCAACAATATTTGAAATGAATGTTGCAATTTCGATTAATTGAAATTATTTCTCTGTTCTCATTATACTGCCTATAGTGCATAGTGTGTATGTGTAATTATACACACACACACAGACATACATATACAGGTATATATTTATAGGTACTGAAGAACTTAGAACAAGCTTCCATTTTTATGCTGAGCTCATAGGCAGAGCTCTTGCAATAGCACTTCCTCAGAGACTTGGTACAGCCTTTTTTTCATAGTAATTATTTATTACCGAAATAATTACCAAATACTTGACAATGACTAGAGCAACTTTTTGTCTTTCAAAGAAAATGTTTGCAAATGAACTCAGTGACTTGGATGCCATAATAGATCTTAAGTCATTCCGGTCATAATTTGACATTGTCACCATACAAAAATTGACAAATTTGTATAGAGGTTCTGGTTAGTTTATACTGGCAGACCTCTGCGAAGAGGTCACACATAGACCCTATATGGGTCCGTCGTGATACCAAAACGTCCAGACCTAGTTACGAGCTGTAAGGTTAGGTTAGGGTATGGGGCTGCTCTCTCTCTCTCTCTCTCTCTGAGAGGACACACTTAGGCCAGAAAGGCCCATTGTGATACCACCGAGCTTGCCCTCCAATACTGTTGTGCGTATTTAATTTGGACAGCATTAGAAGGGACCTACTTATATTAGCCGGTTCCGAACGTCAGAACCCTTGTGACATCACTTTAACTAAGTTTTGTCACAGAGCTCTTTTAAGAAGCATTTTTGGCAAATTGTTACTACCGGAAAAATTGCCAATTCTTGCCGGCAGGTGGGTACCGTTCGAAAAAAAAATCTTTTCGATATTAAATTTTGTTTTGCCTCAGCCGGGGATTGAACCTACAGATCAGAAAGTCAACGCTCTAACCACTGAGCTACAACACCCACTATGAGCTGTAAAGATCTTTAAATATTTCGGAACTCCGGGGTTCCAAAGCAATTTAAGCGAGTTCTACTGACTGCTGGATAGCTTCAAAGTAGATGCTCCAGAGTCTCCTTTACACCTGGATCTTTGCATCTCCTGCAATCGTCGTTCTCTATGAGATACATCTTGTGAGCGTGGGATGCCGTGCCGTGCAGTGTCCTGTGATTGTGCCAACCATAGTTCTGCACTATACTCTGTTAAGAGATAGAATGTGCTTGGAGCAGTTGTCGTTATATGACCCAAGCATTATTTTTGGCGGTCCTACAGGTGTTTATATTTCTCCACCTCCCTGTTGTTTTCCTTATCATACTTGAGTTTAGATTGTTGTGAGTCGTGCATAGTGGCATTGGTATGTTACGTGTTTGGGTATCGGAGAGAAGAACGCATTTTTTTCGTAATTCGATCGGCAGGCAGTCTCGTTTCTCTGTATAACTTTGTGTCTCGGTATCCAATATATCCGTAGCCTTCTGCCTTCGGATAATCGTTATAGTGATGCTTGACACGTCAGTACATTCTTGGATGTGATACAGTGCGCGAATATTGCTTTAATCGACGCTTGACTGATTATGTAGAATTGAATTTTTGATCTGGCAGATGTTCTAGGCAGAGCTAGCTTAGCTGCCATTCTTGTTGCAAAGACTTCTGCTTGGAAGACCGTACAGTATTCTGGGAGCTTGTACGACTAGATTATGTCCAATTCTGGACAGTGAATACCAGCCCCAACCCCCTCCATCATTTTCGAGTGAAGAAGAATATCTGTGAAGAAGATAAAGGTATTGCGTTTTGGATCTAGACCTTTACGCCAGCCC
The DNA here is from genome assembly GCA_963854835.1 of Megamerina dolium. Lineage (NCBI taxonomy): Eukaryota > Metazoa > Arthropoda > Insecta > Diptera > Megamerinidae > Megamerina > Megamerina dolium. The sequence continues at coordinate 66,674,782 of OY978528.1, read as the reverse complement.
TCCTGTTCTATTTAGTGTTGTATCTTCTTGCCGAACCTTAGTCTTTTTTTTTTTGAGTGCTTTCCATCACACCAGCACCCCGTAAAGTAGTATTGGCCGGACAATTGCCGAAAACCACCAATGCATAATTTGGTACAATTGTATCGTTTTGTACAGATTAAGTGTCATGATAATATCTTGGACAAAATAAAATGGCAAATGTAAAAACCTGTCGGAAAAATTAATATTTTGTTTGCGCACTATGTTTATTTATCAGCACAATGACCTTGAATGCTGTTTAGAGCACTATTATGGTATAAAAGTTAGATTACGAAAGTTTCACAATGCTTCTTTGAGAAATATTAACAAATTTTGTGATTTTGGTTTGAAGAAATGAACATTTTATATGGAGACCATGCTCATTTGTCACTAGAATATCTGCAAATATTGCAGGATACAATATTTTCTTGAAAAAATTAGTTAAAATGAACCTCAGACAGTTGCATTGAAAAATTATATAAAGTTTTTGATTTTTGTTAAAAAAAAAAATTATCTTTTTATATGGAGAGTATATTTAATTGCCAATAAAATATCTTCAACTTGGGCAAGCAACAATATTTTGTTGAAAAAATTGGTTACAATGAGTTTTGTAAAGTTACATTGAAAACGAAGATAAAAATATTGATTTTTAATTTTAACAATTGAACATTTTGTATGGAGACTATGGTTAGTTATTAATAAAATGCCTTGAAATTTCCTATAATGTTATATTTTAGTGGAAAAATAAGATTTCCAAAGTTTCATAATGATGCATTAAAAAATTATATAAATTTGTTGATGATTGTTTTAAAAAACTAGTTTTTTGCATGGAGACTATGGTTAGTCATCAATAAAATGCCTTGAAATTTCATATGGTGTTATATTTTAGTGGAAAAATAAGATTTCCAAAGTTTCATAATGATGCATTAAAAAATTATATAAATTTGTTGATGATTGTTTTAAAAAACTAGTTTTTTGCATGGAGACTATGGTTATTTATGATTGAAATGTCTTCAAATTTTCTACAAGTTAATATTTTCGTTGAAAAATGAGGCATCTAAAATTTCAGAATGATGGTTTAAAAAATAGTGGTACGCTTCATACAAATTTGTTGATTTTTATTTAAAATAAAAAAATTTTGTTTGGAAACTATTTCTATTGATAAAATGAATGTTTTCAAATTTTGTGTGAAATATTATTTAGGTAAAAAAAAGATTATCATCGTACAATATTAAAATGATTCATTGTTAATAACGCAAAGAGCAGGTAAAAGTGGAAAAGTTGAGACTTAAGTATAATCAGGGGTCAAGCGAAATAATGACATTTGCATCAAACACTTTTCGACGTTTAATTTGAACATAAATAATCAAAATGTTTACTGGGTTCAATTGATTCATATTCACGCCGCAAATCAAATCAACAGCTCGACATCAAATATTGATATTAGTTGATTGTCAAACTTATGATTACAACCCTGTGGGTATATAAATTGTGTACTTGTGTGTGATTGTGTGTTTCGGAGTGTATGTAAATATGAAATTGTAATTAATTAAAAATTACGAAATTTGATTTTGATACATCATTATGATGTACATGGATATACCTGTGTGTGTGTGTATATACATATTTATAATAATATCTAATAATAATATTTGTTCTCATGGGAGGCAATTTATATGATATTGCTGCATATTGCATATTACCATGTATACAAGCTGTTTTTCAGTAAAAAAAAAAATTCCATGGCTCGTGAACGTATGGAAATGGCTTGTCGAGGTCGAGTAACACCTAACTGTTCGGCAAGCACTTTTCTGGGTCTATTTTCACGCTTCTTGTCACTCAAGTCAAAAAGGCCTTCTTTGAACCGACGAAACCAGTCTCTGCAAGTGATTTCTGATAGCGCACTCTCACCATAGGCCTCCACAAGCATTCGATGCGACTCAGCAGCAGATTTTTTCAAATTGAAGCAAAAAAGTAGAGCTTCCCGCATATGCTCTTTTTGTGGCACGAAACTAGATACGATTATAAGAGGAAAAATGTATGTTGTTGTATGAAATCACTGATGATGTTTACTAATTGCTGTAAACAGGTGTCGAACTCATAAATAAAGAGGATGCACAGTCGATAATAGTCGATAATATGCTCACTAACGCCATCTACGAGCAAACAGCGGATTCAAGCTCGTACACCTTGTACAACAGTTAAAGTTGTGCCAATTTTTAAATTCCTGGCGCAAAAAGTTTAATTTTAATCTAAATAATCACATTTGTAAATTTGGCTTAATAGGAAGCAAGTTTAATGGACCTATGTATTTTTCATTTGTGTAAATGGCTTGGGTTTACAGAAAAATAATCTGACGAATCATAAGTACTATATGCATATGAACCGAAAATAAAACAGCAATCGACCGTGTGGATGTTCCAAGACGAGCCAAATCCAAGAAAAGTTGTTCGGGCCCGCAGCACATCGAATGTTTCTTCGGCCGAATGGGTCATGTGGCTACTGTTCCGCTTGAGCAGCGTAGGACGGTCAATTCAATGAGTGGTACACGACCCTATTTTTGCCGGAAGTCTACAGAGAAATTCGCAAAACCAAACGCCAAAGACGAATCATTCCATCCAACATGACAATGCGAGCTCTCACACACATCTCGTCAAATAGATGAATTTTTGAACAGTCAAAACATCGAATTGATGACTCATCCTTCATACAGTTTCTGACTTGGCATCCACTGACTTCTTCTGGTTCACGAATATCAAAGGTAAACTGCATGGTCGACGATTTACGAGCGCCAAAGAAGCAGTTGAAGCATTCAAAACCCGGAAAAACCCGAAAAATGGAAAAACTGCTATGACAAATAGTTTGAACGAATGCAAAACTGCATTGATCATCGTGGTGAATATTTTGAAAAACAATAAAGCCGTTAATTATTGTTTGCTATTACCGAAATATAAATTGTAGCCCTGTATACTATGCATTGTGCTATTAAAGGGAAACTTACCGCATCTGCAATCGTTGGAAAATCAGCAATATTCGGATGAGCGCCAGGATCGCCTTTGGGTCCTGGTGGGCCTGGTGGGCCAGGTGGCCCACGTATGCTATCACCAGGCGGACCCTTAGGACCACGCTCACCTTTTTCTCCTTTTATTGTACGATATGCTGAAATGAAATGAAAATTAAAAAACAAATTATTAAACTTTATGAGGAGACATGTTCACATCGACAACAGCGACAACAAAATGCAGCATTAAGAAAAAAAAATGTAATAACTTTTCTTTGTTGTGCAATAATTTTTAAATATTTATTTATTTTTCTAAAAAATGTTGAACACAGCGTGAAGCATAGCAAATAGAAAATATAACCCATACAAGCTCACACACATGCATATACGCACATCTGTGGCATAACATCATCATTTTCATCGCATCAATTTTCCAATGAAAAATCCCAAAAGTTACAAACGTTGCATGTTGCAAAACATAACAACAACAGCAACAGCAAAGAGAAACCAACAACAAATTTATATATTGCCACATTGCACATGATGCATACAAACGAGCGTTTGTTTGTCGTCTCCGTATGTTTGGGTGTATGCGTGTTTGTGTTTTTATTTTGTTTTTTTTAGTGTGTTGGGAATTTATTTTCAAAAGTTTTTAATGAAGTTTACAGTAAAAAGTCATAAAATGAATGTAAATTTATGCAAATGTGGTAAATTTATTGAAAATGCTTGCTTTGCCAATGCAACAGCGTCCAATTTGGCCATATATGCATATATGTACATATATTTATATGAATGTATGTGTATGTGCAACGAGCAGACAACAACTCTTGATTGCAGTTTGTATTGCTATGGCAGTGTACATACACACATACAGTATACTATATGTATGAGATGTTGTATGTATATTCACATATACTATGCGAATGTACACATGCTAGGGTTCGTTAACAATATCAGCATGAACATCAAACACCTCTGAGCGATAACAGCATCAACTATTTAGTATGCAAATGGTGGCAGGCAATAACTTGCAATCGTTTTTTAGGGAGAATGAGAGCAAGAGATACTCGTAGGTATATTGTATGGACTATGCATGGAAAATCAACACCTTTCCACAACTTTAGATATTGGTTAAACATATGCACATATTATATACATTAGGGCGGGTCAATTTTTATATACGGCCTGGATTAGAAATAAGCATCACCTATAGATTTCATCCAGAGGAAACCCGCAGAAATGATTGATTTTGGACCTGCAGTCAATTTTCAGTTCTTTTTTTCGTCATTATGTATGGGAGTCAACTTAAGGGATCGAGATAGGAGGTATGTACCTTTGGAAGAATTATTCCAGAGATAAAATTAATGAGGGTCGGTCATACGTATCTCCTCTGTAGGGACGATTCCTTGGCAGCTATGTCGATTTTTTGGAATTACTCCGTCAAACAGTGTGGTGTGTTCAGATGAAATGTTGAGGAGAAAAAAATGCTTAGGAGTTCGTTATAAATTTCACTGTTCTAGGTGAGATTACTGGGCTGCTACCATTGACTCTCAGGTGTTTTTTGGTCAAACACCTTTTTGTGCGAAAGTCCCCTTGTCATCCCTTGGTGTATATGGAAGGAAATGTTGAAAGAGAAAAATTAATGGGGGTCTGTCATGGATTTAGAACTTATTCCTAGGCAGCTATTGCCGATTTTTAGGTGTTTTTCGGTTATATTGTATAGAAGTCCCCTTAAGGGGGAATAGGGTTAAAAAAATTATTTTTTCGAATTAAAAAAATGAAATGAATGCATAATATCTTAAGAATGTTGTTTCTAAATTTCAAGTTAATCGGAGCAAAATTGACGAAGTTATGACTATTTTTATACCTGTCGGATCAACTGACTCCATTCGTATAGGCCGAGCAGAGCAGGAAGCTGAAAAACAAACTAAAGAAGGAAGGATTCATCGTCGACAAGAGCAAAAATATGCTTTAGACATCATGGATAATTGCAATATCCTTTATGGACCCGGCATCGATGATTCTGTGAGAGGTAAGCCGATGGAACTCGCTTAAACTTTAAAGCGGTTTTTCAACAACTCCCGTTTTCAAAGTCGCTGTCCCTCATAACTTCAAAATTACTGCACCGATCGTTTTGAAATTTTCAACACTATTTCTGTACATAATTTACAAGGTAACGCTAGAGAATTTCAGATTTGTTAATATTTTTTATTTTACAATAACAAATTAACCGATTTTTTGCAAAAAAAATCCCGTTTTTTCCTTCAAAGTGTTCCCAAAAAGTGAAAAATTGAAATTTCGAAAAACCCGCCCAGCGTTATATGGGCCAAGCGATTATCTAACGATATAATTTTGATTTTTTGTTTTCAGATGATCGAGCACCTATTTATGAGGGAAACCGCAATTCAAATTTTTCCCGAGATGCTCCAGAATAATTGCTGCCATTGCCATATTTTTTATATTTCTCCATAAAAATTTTACACAATATTTTTCAAATATCATAATATAATGTGCCATTGGTTTTAATAAATAAATTTTAATTGTTTCTTGAAAAAAAAAAATCGCAAAATTGTGCCTTTTTTTAACACGAATTAACTCTATTCGCCTATTAAAGTATAAAGAGAGGGGTTGAGTAAGATTGGTGGAAATTTTGAAAAAAAGAGAAAATTAATGGATGCTAGTCAGACATATCACTCCTCTAGAAGCTATTCCTGGACAGCTGTTGTTGATTTTCATATGTCTTTTTGGTCATTTTCTATGGGAACCCGCTAAAGGAATGAAGTAAGTTCGGAGATTATGTTGAAAAGAAAAATATTGATGGATGGAAGTAATACATTTAATCGATCTAGAAGCGATGCTTGAGCAGATATTGCCGAGTTTCAGGTGTTTATCTGGAGGTCAATCATATCTTTTACTGCTCTAGAGGTGATTGATTAATGAGTGCTACTAGTCAGATATATCACTTATATAGGGGCTATTCCTAGACAGCTGTTATTGATTTTCAGATGTCTTTTCGGTCATTTTCCATGAGAACCCGCCAAAGGAATGAAGTAAGTTCGGAGATAACGTTGAGAAGAAAAATATTGATGGACGTAAGTAATATATTTCATCGATATAGAAGCGCTTCTTGGGCAAATATAACCGATCTCAAGTGTTTTTCTGTAATTTTGTATGGGAGTAAATAAGTTTTGAGAAAATGTTGAAAAGGAAAAATTATCGGTCAGTCATATACTTTACTGCTCTAGAGGTGATTGATGGGCATATGTAGTCAATTTCCAGGTTTTTTTTTCGATTATTTTCTATGGTGGTCTAGTTACAGGAGGGAGGGAAACTACGTTCGGAGAAAATATTGAGAATAATAAAATTAATAGGGATCGGTCACATATTTCATCATGTAGCTAGTACATAAGCATCTACTTGTAAATGGCTAACATTTTGTATAAGTATATCAGTTTAAAAATGCTTACCTCTATCATGCGTAAATTGAGGCGGCGTTGGAGGCGGCAATCCACTGGCTTCGTAAATGTCTGTGGCCTGCAATAAAATAAAATGAAATAGTTTCGCAATTAGATTTAGGAGTCGTTGTATGTATGCAATTTCTTTTTATAAATATTTCATAAAAATATGGCTGCAATTAGAAATTGAATTTATTCAAAACTTATATAATTATTAGTTCATGAACCATTTGAGAATTATGAGTCAAACGTTTTTCATTATACATATTAAATTTATTGAATTACTTCTAGTTGAAAGACTTATTAGATGTTAATTATAATCATGTATTTATATACAAAAAAGAATATTTAGTCAAAAGCATAACATTACGCTCATTAATTAATATCGATTGATAAGCTAGAAATTGATGCCAATAAAAACATAAAATTATGTGTATGCATAAATATTTCTGATGAATTATTAATTATATTATTTATATATAGAATTTAATCATATGGAAATTTTAAATTAAAAATAAAAATAAAATATTGGCAAATAAATTTATAATAAAATTATTTCAATAATTCAATTTCAATTCAATTCTCTTCAATAAACACTCATATGCACAAGTTTTCATATACGCAACAAATCTAATTTAATAAATTATTCATATTTAATTTCGAATAAAAAGCATAAAAATATCAAAGTAATTTTTCGCAATACATAATTTTGCATTACTCGTAATGCCTGCCGCATGATAATTGCGTTTCATAACCCAAACATCATTCAATATTCAACAGCGCATATATTCATGCTGCTGCTGTTGGTGCTGCTTGAAGTATAAAAGTAAATATTGATAAATACACTTTAGCAGCCACTTAAAAAGTTCAACAGCAATAGCAACAGTAACTGAAGTAGCTGCGCCACCCTCCAGCAGCAGCAGCAGCTAACGGAACAACAACAAGCGAATTGACTGAATTAAAAGGAGGTCAATCATTATCATCATCAGCAGCATCATCATCATCAGTAAGGGGGAGAACAAAAAAAAAAAAACCCCAAGCTGAGAGCAATCGATAAAAGACAAAATGGCAATAAAAATGTGCTTAAATATAAATATAAAAAGAGATATGATGTAAAGCGAGAATAGAATGATGGGAAACTTAGTCACAGTGGAAAAGCGAAAAAGAGAGCAAAACAAAGCATCGGTATCCCTTAAAGTGATGGCAAGCAGCATTGACTTATTGAAAGCGTTTTACCCGCAAAATGCTGCATTTAGCCCACTTTGTCTCTCTTAGTTACCTCCAAGCCATGACCCGTCATTACTGATTTCATTGCAATGCCATCGTACACATTTTGTAGGATAAAATAAACATCATAAAGCCCTCAAGTGTCGTTGGTTTTTTTTTCTCTTCTTCTTTCATCAGCTTGCTTTACCTCCACCTTTCATTTTTATGGCATTTCTCTTCTGATTCGTCTGCATTTTGTCGTTCGGTCTTTTTTTGGCTTTGTATGTAATATTTCCCAATAAAATTTTATTTGCAACTTATCAATATGTTTCAGCAAATATGTACTCAAGGAATGTGTATGCGACATGCGGCATACGGCATAAATTGCTCAAATTTGCCACTGCAATTGTCTGCTCTTTTGATTGCCGACACCGCATCGGCGAATGTACAGGATTTTATGATTGACACATGGCATACACATAGTACGTGTGTATGTATTTATTTGGAGTGTATATTCAATACGAAAAAAAATTGATTAATTTTATTTAATAAATAATTTTTGGCAAAAAAAAAAAACATTGCATTTTTTTTCAAGTCTCTTGTCTACGACGGAAGTCAATTCATACTCGTATATATCCTATTAGCATATTTGTGGCATGCAGTGGTTTTTCCTTATTTTTTTCTGTAACATTTTAAAGTAAATAAAAAAAAAATAAATATATACGGGGCACTTAAAGCTCCGAAGGGCTCTTGGGCTGAGCTTCTCTTCCATTACTGTTGTGCATGTTAAATTTTGGGCAGTTTTAGAAGGGACCTACTTATTTTAGCCGATTCCGAACGGCAGAACCCTTGTGACATCACTTTTTCGGAGTTTTGTCACAGAGTTCTTTCAAAAGATTTTTCATGGCAAATTGTTACTGCCGCAAGAATTGCCAATTGCTTGCGGACAGGTGGGTACCGTTCGAAAAAAAAATCTTTTCGATATTAAATTTGTTATGCTTCAGCCGCGGATTGAACCCACGACCTACAGATCAGAAGCCCAACACACTAACCACTGAGCTACACTACCAACCCATATTAAGGGAAATGAAAACAATAAAAAAAAAAGAATAAAGAGCTATAAATAAGTTAATTTTCATTGGTAATCTTGTACCTGTACCATGATTCTTGGACTCTTTTCAATAAAGTGGAAAGTAATCTACATAAAAAATACTTTTCAGTGTTGCCTTCCAGATTTTCAATCACTTTCTAAGTCTCTCCTTCCGATTGGAATTTGTCCGCAACGGGATAGAGAACATTTCCAAATCGACCCAGAACTGACCCAGAAACTAAAAATATAATACGAGTCTTACTTACTTACTTACATAACCATTAGAACCGAAAATGCTTCGCCGGCCAGCTCTTTCCTTCGCTATTTGGCGTCAGTTAGAAATTCCAAGCGCTTCCAAGTTCTTCAGTACTTAGTCTTTCCACCGGAGGTTAGGTCTGTCTTTTCTGCATCGTCTACCTGCGAATTCCGAATATAAAACCTTCTTAGCCATTCGCTTCCATTCCAGCGCAGCCGTTGAATTTCAATGCACTTTACTTTGTCGAGGTCAGCATACAGTTCATACAGCTCATGGTTGCACCTTATTCGATACTCGCCACCAACGAAAATAGGTCCAAAAATCTTGCGTAGGACTTTTCTCTCGAAAACTCCAAGCATTCTCTCATCTGAGTTGGAAATTGGCCGAGCTTCGGCACCATATGTAAGGACAGGCATGATGAGAGGCTTTTAGAGTGTGGTTTTCATTTCCCGTGAGAGGGACGACTTCGCAATTGATTACTTAACCTAAAGTAACATCTGTTAGCAAGAGTGATCCTACGCATGATCTCCAGATTGACGTCATTACAGTTGTTGATGCGGGTTCCAAGATAGATAAAGTCCTTCAATACTTCAAAAACGTAGTTATCAACAGTGACGTGCTGTCCAAAACGCCGGGACTCGTCGTTTGTTGACGCTAGGTACTTCGTCTTGCCCTCGTTCACCGTAAGATCCATTCTCTCTTTCCTGAATTAGGTTAGGTTAGGTTAGGTTAGGTTAGAGTGGCCGCCCTCAAAAGGAGGGCACACGTAGGCCAGAGAAAGGCCCATTGTGGTATCGCGCGGATATTCCGACTCTACTACATCTAAACAACTAAAATTTTTGACGAAATTTAGGAAGTTGCTAATATCAAGCACTGATAGGAGGGCTTCCATTCCATACCATTCAACTGGTAATATCCCAGGAATTTTTTTGCATCTTTTGCACAAAGCATGGCAGACACCCAGCAGATGTGAGACGGTCTCGTCTTCCTTCTCATATCTGCAGCTACTGCAGTAGTCATGCACGAGATAGCCTAAGCCCATTCTCGCTACGTGAGGTCCTATGAGGCAGTGGCCGGTAACCACTCCAATATAGGTCGATCTTTTCTGTTAAGGTCAGGCAGTTTACGCGAGCGTTTCTTACTGAGTGTGAGCCACAGCACTGAATTATAGTTGTAGGTACCTAAAAAACTGGATATTGATAAGAAACTAGGTCTATTACACCAGTCTTTGTTTCCTAAGCCCTGAAGTAAGCTTATATCGTCAAAGATACTCATATGCTGTGTCTATAGGTGTCACAATTTAACAATATTAACGATTCCGATTTTAAAACTTCGGTATTGTGAGCTTTTGTTTAAAAATAAGAGTAATCGGATAAATACCGAGATTCCCATACCATACAAATGTAAGCTTCGGTATATACTAGGGCGGTACCAGAACTACCTGACCTGACATATAGTAGTAGTTTGAAAAAAATTACTTTGGTGAAAAGTGGCAGCCTTATAAAACATATATTTTAAGTTTCAGGGCGCCACGTTGTTTCGTATTTTTTTTGGAGCCATCGAAAGTTAACGACCTCAGTGAATTTGTAAACATGGAAAAAATTGGTCACCGTTATGTAATTCAATACATTCATTTGAAAGGTCTCAGTCCAACGAATATTAAAGCCTCTGGGGGAGTCTGCTCCTTCATTTACGACCATAAAATATTGGGTGGCAGAGTTTAAACGAGGTCGTACGAGCTGCCAAACGAACACCGTAGTGGTCAACCAATTGAGGTGGCCACGCCAGAAACAGTTAAGAAAATCCACAAAATGGTATTGGATTATCGCCGGCTGCAGGTGCGTGAGCTAGGTGAAATTACAGGCATTTCAATAAGTGCTATACATCGTATATTGACCGAAAATTTGGAGATTAAAAAAGCTGTATGCAAGATAAGTGCCGCGTTTGCTCATAATAGAACAAATCCAATGAGTTAAGGCTTCAGCACGCACCTTATTCGCCAGATGTAGCTCCTTTGGATTAGTTTCTATTTCCAAATTTGAAAAAAATGGCTTGGTGGTAGAAGATTTGCAAACAATGAAGAGGTGGAGTCTGCGGTAGATGGCTATTTTGATGAGTTACACAGTTCATACTACAAACAGGCTATCGAAGCTATAGAATATCGCTGGGGAAAAGTGTATAGAGCTAAAAGGAGATTATGTTAAAAAATAAAGAAAAAATTTTCCCACATTTGTTGTGTTTTCTTTGTTAGGTCGGGTAGTTGTGGGACCACATTCGTATTTTATTTAATTTTATATAAATACATTCTTTTTAGCAGTGCCGATCTGTGAGAAAGCTTCTGCAATCATTCCAATAATAGAAATTTAATAAGAAAGAGCTTGCGATTAAGCTTTATGAAAAAGTTTGGGAAAAGTCTTATCACTGTCAAGTTTGTCTTTAAGCCAATTTAAAAAAACAATCGTTAAATTAATAAGAAAATAATGAATATTTCAGGCAATATGCTTCTGAAATTTCGTTTATTTTTAAATAATCGTATGTCGTATTGTATTTTATTAAAAAAAAATGAAAATAAAAAAAAAGTTGTAGTACAAAAAATTTATGTAGACATGAAGACATGATTAAGATTGATATTATAATAATTATTTTGTGAAATTTCATCGTAAATATCATAGTATGCTTTTTGGCAGTCTTCTCTTATTACGATTTATTTGTTTTCACATCGTCCACAAATTGATAACCAACTTAGTTCTAATTGCGAATCCATATAGGTAATGTCAAATGTGAAAATAATTGAAAGGTTGCTATGAATTTGATTGAATCTATTAAATTGAATGATGGAATTTATATATGACCAACTAAAGAAGTGATGCAACTTATTTATGAACATATGGGGATGTATGTTGTATATAAACAAATAATTAATATAACAAAAATTTTGATGATGACCATATGTGACCTCTGAATTATAATGGGAACATATGAAAAGTTTGTGTTTGTTGTCCTTGTTGTCGCAGTTGGAAGTTTTATGATTGAAATTCGTGAATTGTGTTCATACAGTTTGAGTTGGAGAGTTTCATATTAATTCCAATACACATACTCGTACATTGCCACAAATGCAGGCGATAAAGCGGTAGAGCGTGTCAAAAAAGAAGAAAAGAAATCGACCAAAACGAAAGGACGAAAAAAAAAAAAGTAAATATGTCAGATATTTTCGAAAAGAGCAAATCAAAAAGTTTCTTTTGTCTGCCACTCATGGAAATACATAGTACTCACGAACACCAACATGTGAACGTACACACACACACACACACACATTCATGCATATGAAAGAAAGGGAAAACGTATTCAAGCGTATAACTGAAATCAACTATCGTGTCCTTTTTGTTTTTTTTTTTCTTTGCGGTTGTGATTTGTTGTTGTTTTCTTTTCAGTTTGCTACTTTTTCAATGGTACAATGAATAAATGAAGGAATGGTCGCCTCCATATCAACATTTATTTTTCAAAAAGATGACTTTTTAATAATAGCCCTTTACATAAATTTCATTTGTACAATCATTGTGTATATTATTTTATAATATGTTTTGTAAAGTGTCAATAGTTTGTACTGGAGTTTGGAGTAGGAGAATGTATGTACTATATGTTTTTATTTTTTCCAGAATAAAATAGTAGCTTACGCACTCGACCGCAAGTAATCATTACATAGAGACACGTAAAATGGTCTTGTACAGCAGATCGCGATCAACAATTCCATTTACACCCGCTGGCCATTCAGTCATCGGCACGGGTTCCTCAACACCCTGGCACGGTTATCTCGGTACGCGTCGCAGACATTATTCTCGGAGTTCCAATCTTGGGTCCCCTTGTATAACATCTGCAACTATTACCGAGTTTGCCTCACGGTAAACACGAAATCCCCCTGGCTGCTTACGACCATATAAGGTTTCCTGACCAGAGAAACCCATTGACCGTTTAAACCCAAGTCTGGGCGCTCTGCGTCATAGAATGCTATGAAAATTCGTAATGGACGACCTCAAGGAACTCGCTAAGACCAAAATAGATGATATTAGTAGGTTTATTAACAAATCAAGGTGGTTCGAATAAACCACATCGCAGTGGTCACACCAGTGGTGCAACAAAATGGTACTGATTGTGCTAATTGAGCCTGGGTTTTTGTCTCCCAGGCTACAATCAAACCAATCAACCAATAGCAGAGGAGATAATGATTTCAATATTCATTAAAATAGCCTGAATCACTCATAGAAGGGCATAGTCCATGAGTAGCGATTTTTCAACTTTACGATACAACTTTTATAGTATAATTTCTCTTTCTCGTCAAAGTAGGCCTCAATTTTAGAGATTGCTGCATCATCGAACTTAAATTCCTTTCCAGAAAAGCATTCTCTTGAGATCTGAAAACAGGAAAAAGTCGCTGAGGGGTTAAATCTGGAGAATATGTTGGGTGGTGAAAGCAATTCGAAGATCAATTCATTCAATTTTGCCATTGTTTTCATCGATTTGTGCTACGTTGCATTGTCTTGGTGAAACAACACTTTTTTCTTTGGCAAATGTGGCCGTTTTTTTTTTTTTTTGCGTTTTCAAGTGGACTTCAATCGGTCTAAAAGTACACAATAATGTTGATGGTGGTTCCTATTTGGATATAGTTGATGAATATTATTTCGTTCGCATTCCAAAATACAGAAGCCATCACCTTACCGGCCGACTGTTGCGTCTTTGCTCACTTTGGATTCGATGCGTCGTCGATTGCTGCTGGATTGCGGCGTGTTATGGGTGAAGCCATGTTTTATCCATTATCACATATAGACAATAGAATTCGGTTTTATTGCATTTTAACACCATCAAACACTCCGTTGTAGCATCGATACTTCGTTATTTTTGGTTGACCGTGAGCTCACGCGGCACCCACTTTGCACAGAGCTTTCGCATACTCAAATGTTCATGTTAAAATGGTAATGACATTATCATCTGATATCTTTACAATGTCAGCTAGCTCGTGCACCTTTAATTTGCGATCGTTCATAACCAATTTGTGGATTTTTTTTTTATGTTTTCTAGAACAACGTCCTCAATTGAGCGTCCACTGCTTTCTTCATCGTTTGTGCTGGTACGACCACGTTTAAATTCACCAATTCACTTTTCTACCATTTGTCTCGAGATTGAGTAGAGTCCGGAGAATGTTTATCAAGTCATTGTTTGGTTTTCACTGTATTTTTTTTTTTCATCAAAAAGCAATGCTCTATCAAAACAGGAAATTCACTCAGAACTCAGAACACACAGTTAGAACTCAATAAAAATCATATAGAAAAATTCCAGCAACGCCATCTATGTGTCATCCTACACTGTTAGTAACATGACTGTAAAATTAACGTTTCAAATATTTACGATCATATTTAAGGAAGACGTGCCTTTAGTCTATCACTTTCGATCACTTTTATATACCTCTTAAATACTCTGAGTTGGTTAAAACCGACTCAGAGTAAAAAAAATCATATAAATAAAAAGCAAAATTCTCCAAAACTAATAGCGCATGAATGTTGATTAAAGATTTTTAGGAAATGTTTGGAAAAAAATCTTCACTAACTGTATTAGAAGGTGTTTCCGTTGTGCTCAACAATCTGTCGTGGCATTAAGAGTATTTTGATTTTTTTTTTCCTTTACATATTTTGAAATAATCATTATTTTTACATATCATCACATACATACTATAAATGTATTGTAATACTGTGCCGTAGCTCAGTGGTTAGTGTGTTCGCCTTCTGATCTGTAGGTCGTGGTTCAATCCCCGGCTGATGCATAACAAATTTAACATCGATAAGATTTTTCTTTCGAACGGTACCCACCTGTCGGCAAGCAATTGGCAATTCTTCCGACAGTAACAACTTGCCATGAAAAAGCTTCTTAAAGAACTCTGTGACAAAGCTCAGAAAAAGTGATGTCACAAGTGTTCTGCCGTTCGGAACCGGCTAAAATAAGTAGGTCCCTTCTAATATTGTCCAAAATTTAAGACGCACAACAGTAATGGAAGAGAAGCTCGGCCAAATGAGCCCTTTGGGGCTTTATGTGCCACATATTTATTTTTTTTTTTTTTTAATACTAAATGAAGTATATAGAAAAAACAAAGAAATATTAGAAAACCAATGTTCGCCGACAGGCGACAAATGATATCACAAATTTAAATGACTGTCGCTATTGTGAGCTGTCCGGATTTTTATATAAATTGTTCATGATTGCTAAATATCCTCGCCCTGCAGTCAGTTATGATCTCATATGAATTCATGTTATTTTTATTATGTGTCCATTCAGTATTTACAAGTAAATATATTCAAAATAGAATAAAAACAAACAAAAAATGTTTGTAATTTGTTTTAGCTTTATTTTTCTACTCCTTTTTTCATTTTTATTTTGCATTTCATTGTTATGAATTGTGTTTTTTTTTTTCATTTGATTGTTTAAATTTTCACATATGTAGCTGTCCATTGTATTGTATCTATGTAATCGTAGGTTTTGCGGCAGGTGTCTGTAAAATGTTTTTGTCCTCTTGTTTACCACCCCTCCCTCCCCACCTAAGTGTGTTTTTATCAAATGTGACAAATTTAAATTTCCATTTATAGCACGAATATCACAAGTATGCACATAGAATCATAGTGGCCTATTTCATAGTGAATTTCACACATTCGTTGTACTAAAAATATTTACGACAATTTACAGGTTGTCTGTTAAGAGCTTGACTTTGAAATGTGGTTTGCATAGGGAAATAATGAATTTTCGAGTCAATGAGGTGCAATTTGGATTGTTTGAATTGCATGAGCTTTAATTTTAAAAGTGATATGGCCCATTTTTAAAATTAACGCGAAATAATGAATTTTAGTGATTGAAGTGAATTTTGTGAAATTTCAAAATTCTTTATAAATTAGGCTTACAAAGAGTAAATATAAATTCAAAAATTATGTTGAACCGTTTTGAGAGAAAATTAAAAACTATTCAACATTTTAGTATTTGTAAATAAATAGAGAAAATTAATACTGAAGGTACGGGTTTCAGAAAAATTTCAAATATACAATTTTAATCAAATTTCCCTAATATTATGCTACTTAGACGTAAAATACATTAAGTGCATGAAAAAAATATAATCACATTGAAACTATGCATACTAGAGAAATATTTTTCAATGAATTCAGATAGAAAATTGCATTTTATTTTAATTTCAATACTCTACACTCAAAAAGTTGAGTTCGTGCTTAACTTTGTAATAATCTATAAAGAGAGATGACATACATAGAAGCGATTAATTAGCTATTAAAATTGGACCAGTTCAAAAATGCAGGGAATCGGGTTGTCTCCTATGCAAAATATTTCTTGTAGAACCCGCTGTTGTACACTTTGCTAGCGAAAAATATAGCAAACTCAAACTAACACTAACATTTGATGTGAAAACTAGCTCATACCACAAAATTAATATGTATATTATAAAATAGAGGTAATCGGGTGAAAACTACGCTGAATCCACATTTCAAGTGCATATATGTTCTTGAAGGTATGTTTTCATACTTTAAGCATGAAAATATAAAGTAATCGAACTGAAACTTGATATGTAATATTATACTGATCACAGAATGCCTATCTCCCATATAAAAAATTTAAGGCTAAATGTATGTTTTTGCGAAAGTATAAAGAAGAAGAAAATCAATTTTTCATCAAGAAAACGTACGTCCTAAATTCGAGGAACTAAATTACGACCACCCACCGTATTCACCAGATTTGGTGAATTGTGTATTGAATTGTTAGGAGGTTATACTGAATAAAAAACCAAAACTTAAATCAAAATAACTATGTTTTCATATTTAGGTGGTCTGGTGGTATTTTGGTGCTGATGGCATGGCTGCCGAGTTGTTTAAGACCGGAGGCGATGAGCTGCTCACCAGCATACACCAATTTATAAGCAGAATATGGTCGCATGAAAGCATGTCCGATGATTGGAGGCTCAGTGTTCTCTGTTCCGTACATAAAAAAGGAGACCCCACAATTTGTACCAACTACCGTGGGATAAGACTCCTGAGCATCGCATGCAAGGTTCTATCGAGCGTACTGTGTGAAGCCTATCCTTAACAACTAGATTGGACCTTATCAGTGTGGCTTCAGACCTGATAAATCCACCATCGACCAGATTTTCACACTGTGCCAAATCCTGGAGAAGACCCAAGAAAAACAAATCGACACAACCCACCTATTTGTTGATTATAAGGCCGCTTTCGGCAGTCCGGTAAGGTATTGCCTCTACACAACAATGTCTGAGTTCGGTGCTCCTGCGAAGCTCAATCGGCTTTGCAGAATGACATTGTGTAACTCCCGTTGTACAGTGAAAATTGGGAAGGATCTTTCCCCGCCGTTCAATACCGAACGTGGTTTCAGACAAGGTGATTCGTTATCGTGCGACTTCTTCAATCTAATTATGGAGAAAATAATATGAGCTGCTGATCTACGGCATAATGGCACTATCTTCAACAAAAGTGTCATGCTGTTAGCGTATGCCGACGATATTAACATAATCGGCAAGAACACGCGAGCAATCAGTGCAGTATTCTCAGAGTTGGAAAAATAGTTGCGTCGAATGGGTTTTGCGATGAACGAGGGCCAGACAAAGTACCTAGTATCAACAAACAAAGAGTTCCAGCATCTTGAACGGCGCGTCGCTGTTGATAACTACGCTTTCGAGGTGGTGAAGGACTTCGTCTCTCTTGGAATCAGCATTAACACCAGTAATATCGTCAGCCTGGAGATATTGCGAAGGATTACTCTTGCTAATAGGTGCTATTTTGGGCTAAGTAAGCAATTGAGAAGTCGGGCCCTCTCTTGAGCAACGAAAATCATACTCTACAAGTGTTTCATCATACCCCTCTTTACATATGGCGCCGAAGCTTGGGCAATTTCCACCTCAGATGAGAGAATGCTCGGAGTTTTCGAGAGAAAAGCCCTACGCGAGATCTTTGGATCTATTTGCGTTGGTGGCGAGTATCGAATAAGGTACAACCATGAGTTGTATGAGCTGTATGTCGACACCGACATAGTAAAGCGCCTTAAAATTCAGCGGCTATGTCATGTCAAGCGAATGGAAGAACACGCTCCGGCTAAGAAGGTGTTATATTCGAAACCCGCTGGTGGACGACGCAAAAGAGGAAGAGCTAACCTCCGGTGGAAAGAAAACCACACTCTACAAGTCTCTCATCATTCCTATCCTTACATATGGCGCCGAGGCTTGAACAATTTCCACCTCAGATGAAAGAATGCTTGGAGTTTTCAAGACGAAAGTCCTACAGAAGATCTTTGGACCTATTTTAGTTGGTGGCGAGTATCGAATTAGGTACAATCATTTTAGTTGTACTAAAATTAACTGCGCTGGCTAGGTCATGCTGAGCTAATGGAAGAACACGTTCCGGCTAAGAAGGTGTTATATTCAAAACCCGCTGGTGGACGACGCAGAGGAGGCAGACCAAACCTCCGGTGGACAGACCAAGTACTGGAGAACTTGTTAGCGCCTGGAATTTCTAACTGGCACCAACTTGCGATGGAAACAGCTGGCTGGCGAAGCATCCTAAAACGATTTTCGTTTGTAATGGCCACATAAGTAAGTAAGTAAGTATGGCAATTGGTTGGTTACGTCTTTGGTGTGTTATGTAAAATGCGTTAAGGGTTTGAATGAAGATTTGTTCGTTGACATTTTCATTTAAATGCTATAAGCATTAAGTGATCACATGACTCACGACCACAACGAATTTCAAGTGATATCCTTTGTGGTCGTGCCGGTCATGCCATCAAGGATATACTTTACTCGATGACACTTAAGCTCAATTTCCAACTAGGTGAACATAGATGAACGTAAATACGAACGTATTTGACCTATTTCCTACCACGTTTAAATTCAAATAAAACACTCACACTTTGTAAAATCACAAAATGAGAGAGAAAGCCAAAAGACTATCACCCGCACAAATTGAGTGTGATTTCCATTTGTGTGTACCTGTGTGAGCATTTATAGAGGATACGACCATATATACATATGCATAGCTGCTTGTGTGTAAATGCGTATCATCTACATAGTTATTGCTTTTGTTTTCTACTATTATCTTCTTCTTCTTCTTCTTCTACGTCTTTTTCTCTTTTTTTTTATGATTGTCAATGTGAATGGCGCCAATGTTTGTTTTATTTTGCGGTCATAAATTGTCAAAGTGCAAAACAAAACAACAACAACAGTCACACATCTTTTATACTCGCTGGCACTTCTTATTGATCCCTTTTACATATGTACGATACGTATGTTGCTTGCTTGTTAAATTTTTTTGTGCGTTTTATTCGTTTTCTTGACACCTTTGGGAATAAAGTCCTACAAAAAGTTCGTATTCACAACACTGAAATATTTTTGCACAACAGATTAGCAGTTTATATGCGTAATATGAGAATGTTTCGATTGGGGCATTTGAATGTATTAAATGGGTATGATGGTATCCATACGTGTGGTATGAGAGATATTCGAGTGCGTGTTAGTATATAATTTAGCAATGAAATCAACAGAATCCAAAGCGAAATTTATTTTTATGACGGTTGGCATTTTTTTTTTTTTTTTTGGCCAAATTGGACGAATCCTTATCGAGATGTTAATAAATTCGTTTAGAACTTTTCAGGTGTCAACGCAACATATCCACCCACATGCATATATGCCTACACCTACATGCATACATATTGTAAATGTATACAAAAAGCGAAATTTTATACAATTGATGTTTGTGTTTGATGTTTTATTTATTTTTTCGTTTGTTATTATTAATATTTTTGTTTTTTTTCTGTTGAAAAGTTCTTATTTGTTGATATTTTCTTGGGAAATTACACATTGTAAATGCTTGATTTGGCTTTGTGGGTGTTTAAGTACGTCAGTGTTTCATGTGTGTGTGTGTGCGTGTGTATGTATGTTAAAGAATGTTTCAGATTTCCAATTTGTTTTTTGTTTTTTATGAAAATATTCTAATTTTAGTATTTAATAATAATTAAACCTTGTGCAAACGATTATCTGTACTTACATGATGCCACCAGCTTTCATTCATAATTTCGTCATCGGCGTCAACGAGCTCATTCTAGCGCAATATACAATTGTATACAATATACAAAGCAAAAGAAGTGGGGGGAAAATGAAATAAAAAAAAAATCATAAAAATTTTAATAATTATAAAAAAATAAAAGGAATTATATACATATGTATTGTACATTAGAGTGGGTCGTGGAAAAAATTTGTCATAGTTCGTTTCTATATTGAGAGTTTATTGGGAGAGTATTTCTGGGTCATTAAAAAGTTTGTTCGAAATTCGAAAAAGAGTCAAAGATTTCAGTTTCATTTTTATAGATTTGATATTTGATGTCTGATTTGAAAATATGCTAGGTTTTTCCCTTTTCTTCCATAGTTTCATTGATATTCAATGTCATCTTGGACTATTGAACTGCTAATAGGGGTCTGCGAAAAGAGCCCATACTGATCCACATTAAGCGTGGGAAGTGGCGCTGGAATGGCCACACGCTAAGAAAGCAACCAGATAGCATCATGCGAACGGCCAAGAAACACCTGGAGAAGGTCAACCTTAGGAGAACTATCTGATGCCAGCATCACATGGGAGGGTGCTAGAACAACTGCCCAAAACCGTGTGCGATGGAGAAGGCTTGTGGAGGCCCTATGCTCCAATTTGGAGTTTAAAGGAGGGAAAAAATAGGGATCTGCATATTAAGCATGACTGTTAAATACAAATTCTTAAGAAGATTCCAAGTGGTAGATCTATGAAATAGTGGTTGTGGTAAGACAAATTTTCATAAAAATTTTATGCACTATATTATGAATTCGTAAACCAATATTCGTAAAGCCTTGAAGTCATTTTTAAGGGATATATAATGAGATTTTGTAAGGCAGCAATATTAAGTTGTAGGCGTGGCTTTCCCATTTTTTTTTTTACTAATTTTGAAAACACTGAAATAAAGAACCGCATATCAAGAATGAAGGATAAGATAGTGATACCATTGAGCGCATCATTTATATGGGAGCTATATGAAATAGTGGGCGTGGCTCAACCAATTTTTACTTGCATATAAAACCTTATAATGTAGATCTGTTTACCAAATATGAATGCCACAGAGTTAGTTTTAAGTGAAATAGAACGACATCGATGAGCGGTTCATAGTAGTGGCTTTATATGGGAGCTATATGAAACAGTGGGCGTGGCACATCCAAATTTTAATAACATATAAAACCCTACAATATAGACCCGTTTACCAAATATGACTGCCACACAGTTAGTTTTAAGTGAAATAGAACGACATCTATATGAAATAGTGGGCGTGGCTCAACCAATTTTTACTTGCATATAAAACCTTATAATGTAGATCTGTTTACCAAATATGACTGCCACAGAGTTAGTTTTAAGTGAAATAGAGCGACATCGATGAGCGGTTCACTGCAGTGACTTTATATGGGAGCTATATGAAATAGTGGGCGTGGCTCATCCAATTTTTATTAACATATAAAACCCTATAATGTAGATCTTTTTACCAAATATGACTGCCACAGAGTTAGTTTTTAGCGAAATACAGAGACGTCGATGAGCGCTTCACAGCAGTGACTTTGTATGGCAACTATACTAAATAGTGGGTGTGGCTCTATAATTTTTTACTAATTTATAAAATACTAATATATGCATTTGAATTCCAAATATGACTATTTGTCATACATTTTTATGGAAAATAAAGCTACTTCAATCAACGGATCACAGCAGTGACTTTGTATGGGAGCTATACTAAATAGTGGGCGTGGCTTTATAATTTTTTCACTAATTTATAAAATACTAATATATGAATTTGAATTCCAAATATGACTGTTTGTGATACATTTTTATGGAAAATAAAGCTACTTCAATCAACGGATCACAGCAGTGACTTTGTATGGAAGCTATACTAAATAGTGGGCGTGGCTTTATAATTTTTTTACAAATTTATAAAATACTAATATATGAATTCGAATACTAAATATGACTGTTTCTCTGATATTTTTTAAGCAACATAGAACGATTTCAATGAACGGATCACAGCAGTGACTTTGTATGGAAGCTATACTAAATAGTGGGTGTGGCACTAAATTTTTTTTACTAATTTATAAAATACTAATATATGAAATCGAATGTCAAATATGATTGTCGATGGTATATTTTTAAGCAAAATAAAGCGACTATACACTTAAGCGTATCACAAGAGTGACTCTGTAGGGGACCTATACCAAATGGTAGGCCTGGCATAAGCATTTATTGTGACATAATTATTATTCTTTAAAATATGAATTAAAGTATAAAATATGGTTAATCTATGTGAAACATTCAAAAAGTTATAATGTTTCCAAAATGTTTAAAAATTCCGCGTTTAGATATCAAGATTATTCTATGTGGAGTGAGTGAGTACCAAAAGTGAGTAGTGAGACATTTATCGTTCCAATCTCAGATAACAAAATACGGATGAGAATGCTAAATTTTTAGGGCTTTCTGAGGTGTGGCTAGGGTATACATTTTTACAGTCCTACATCTTTACCGAAAATGGATTTCAACGAACTTTTTAGGTACCGTGATCAAACCCGCTTTAATGTACATACATAAGAAAATAAGAAATCCAATTAAAATTAAATAGAAAAGAAAAATTGATAACATACCATGCCAGAGCCAGCTAAATCATTTAAAGTATCGTTTTCAAATTCCTAAAAAAAATAAAAAAAAATAAAAAAATAAAAAATAAAAATGAATAAAACGAAATTAAAAACCAATGAAATTATACAAATAATGATACAACAACAAAATGAAATTATGATAAAGTAATTATAATATGAATAAAAAATCATAAACTTTTTGAACTTAATATTATTTGTATTATTAATTATTAATAAGAACAGGTTTTTTTTTTCAAAAATTTCTATTAAACAATACATTCAATCCACTCGAATATCGATATAAAAGAGAATAAAAAATTATTGATTTTAATGTCTTAATTATGAATTTCATTTTTAAATCACAGCATTAATAAGAACAAGTTTTTTTTTTGTTTTTGTCTAAATTCTTCATTCAATCTACACCAAGTTGAATACCAGACTAAAAGACAAATAAACAAACAAACATTTAAAATTTGTCTGCTTCATGCGAAATGCGAACAAATAAGAATTCTTTCACACAAAATGAGATTAAAATATTAGAGCTTTGCTCTAATCATCATCTTCATATTGATTACACACTACAGCACATTTTATGCGTGGTCGTTTTTTTCTTGATGATTAAATGACGATTAATATATAATGTATTATGTATGTATTAGATTATAAATAGAAAATTATAATTCCCGTACTCAAAGAATATAGTTTGTGAAAAGAAATTGCAAAATGTGATTAACTCACAAACGGGTGAATCGAAATTAATAGGCGATGACTCAAAATTTGTTGCACAGTGTCATATAGAAATGTATGCTCTAATATTTAGTGCGTATTATTAAATTTCATTCACTTTAGGGCATCATCTAGTTTTGTTATTACTTTTTTTTTTCGTCAATATGCTTGTACATATGTAGTACAAGGTCGGTCCCAGAACTAGCCGACCTAACAAAGAAAACACAACACCAATTTGGGAAAATTTTTCTTTATTTCTCAACATAATCTCCTTTTAGCTCTATACACTCTATATCTAGCGATATTCTATAGCTTCGATACCCTATTTATAGTATGAACTGTATAGTTCATTAAAATAGCCATCTACCACAGAATCCCCCTCTACATTTTTTGCAAATCTTTTACCATACCCTGTTTATAGTATGAACTGTCTAGCTCATTAAAATAACCATCTACCGAAGACTCCACCTCTTTATTGTTTGCAATTCTTCCACCACCAAGCCATTTTTTCAAATTTGGAAATAAAAAATAATCCAAAGGAGCTAAATCTGGCGAATAAGGTGCTTGCTGAAGCATTTCGAGCTTTAACTCATTGATTTTGGCCATCGCAATAGCGAATGTGTGAACTGGTGCATTGTCTTGATGAAACAACACTTTCTTTTTCGCCAAATGTGTACTTTTTTCTTTAATTTCATCACCTAA
Organism: Megamerina dolium; assembly: GCA_963854835.1. Lineage (NCBI taxonomy): Eukaryota > Metazoa > Arthropoda > Insecta > Diptera > Megamerinidae > Megamerina > Megamerina dolium. Next base: position 66,650,593 of record OY978528.1, on the reverse strand, counting down.
ACGCTGCAACAAATTAGCATAATACCACGTGCATCCCAAAAACCAGACGGCATAACCTTCCATGCATATGGAACTGTCTTCGCCTTCTTTGGATACGATTCTCCCCTTTCAGTTCACTGTTTTGACTGCTCCTTTTTCTTAGATGTGAAGTGGTGGACCCATATCTCATCCATGGTTACGAATCGACGCAAAAATTTGGCTTTATTATTGTGAAACATCGCCAAACAGTCAAACAGAAACATCTTCATGACGTTGTTTTTGTTCTAAGGTGAGTAAACGCGGCACTCATCTTGAACACAGGTTTTTCATTTCCAAATTTTCGGTCAATATACGATGTAAAACACTTTCTGAAATTCCTGTAAAATCACCTAGCTCACGCACCTTCTCCCGGTGATCATCCAATACCAATTTGAGGATTTTCTTAACCGTTTCTGGCGTGGCCACCTCAATTGGTTGACCACTACGGTGTTCGTCTTGGCAGCTCGTACGACCTCGTTTAAACTCTGTCACCCAATATTTTATGGTCGTAAACGAAAGAGCTGACTCCAACAGAGTGGAATCTCGTTTAGCTTTAATATTCGTTGGACTGAAACCTTTCAAATGAAAGTATTGAATTCCATAACGGTGACCAATTTTCTTCATGTTGACAAATTCAATGAGGTCGTTGACTTTCGATGGCTCCAAAATAAAATACTAAATAACGTGGCGCCTTGAAACTTAAAACATATGTTTTATGTATGTTTTTGCCACTTTTCACAGAAGTGGCATATATGCCTGACGGGTCGAGACTTGACGGGTCGGGTAGTTCTGGGACCGCCCTCGTATAATATAGCACTTTATTAAAAAGTGCTAAAATGACTAACCATTAAAGCACACAATAAAAAACAAAAATATCAAAAAAATAATGCATACTACCAGAGATATCAAAAATTCCATTAAATCAAATATTACACTATTTACACTATTGTGGTCGATGATTTACATATTTATGCATTGTACTTGTACGACCATGCTTGGTCACGGTTTATATTGTTTGTTATTGAATCTATTTGATTCATTTTATGCAAAAGCATAAAACTACAGACTTCTAACATATTATTTTCTAATACCACGAAATGCTTTTTACAATGTAACTACACGTATGTATGTACATGCATAGAGTTATTGATTACATATACATATGCATGAGATTGAATCAAAAATTGTGGTAAGCTGATTGAAATAACTAATGTTTTTCCTTGTACGCGTATGTGAGTGAGTGGGTTAGAGCGCTTTAGTATGGTAAATAGTAATTGGGAAATTATGAATTCAATTTAAAGTTGCAATTTTTATGTGTAAACTTTCGATTTTCATCTCTTTTGAAAATTGCAATTTATTGAATTTATTTAAATGAATTATTTACTGCTGAGTATGAGAAAAGAAAGTCAATGAGTTGAAAAACTGATTCAAAAAAATCTTCAAAATAGGCTCATTGATCTAAAATTAATTTTTCTCCATGAATAATCAACCTTTTGGTGAACTAAAAGTAATCGTCAATCAATCAGCACATAACTCTCTTCTTCGCCTAGTTGGACAGCGTCGTTGTGACGAAATGGTCTCTGAGCTCAGAGAACACACGACAGTATTGCCGTTTGGATTTAGTCATTATAAGGGGCACTTGTTAAATTTACGATGCACTAGAGCACTGAAAGAGAATATTGATCTGAGCACTTTAGAGCTGTTAGAATCGTAGAGATGGCCATCAAATGGATTTGATATCTTGAGCGCCACTTGTAATTCATATAAGCGAAAAACATTCGATCTGATAGAAAACTCCAAATTTAAAAGTTTCGTTACAATTCATGCAGTTTTAGAACACACTCATGAGCCCCGATTGTATTAGGTTGGGTTAGGTTATTGTGGCTGCCCTCTCTCTGAGAGGACACACTTAGTCCAGAAAGACCCATTGTGATACCACCGAGCTTCGCTTCCTATACTGTTGTGATTGTTAAATTTGGACAGCATTCGAAGGGATCTACTTATATTAGCCGGTTCCCAATGGCAGAACTCTTGTGACATCACTTTAACTTAGCTTTGTCACAGAGCTCTTTTAAGAAGCATTTTTGGCAAATTGTAACTGCCGGACAAATTGCAAATTCTTGCCGTCAGGTGGGTACCGTTCGAAAGAAAAATCTTTTCGATATGAAATTTTGTTAAGCTCCAGCCATTGATTGACCTCACGACCTACAGATCAGAGAGCCAACGTATTGACCACTGAGCTACGGAACCCACCCCGATTGCATTAAAGAGAAATTAATTTCCTTTCAGGTGATTTTAAAGCCAATTTTCTATGAGAGCCACTTCAAAGAGGGAAGGCAGGAAGTGTGCTGCGCGAAAATTTGGGGTGAAAAGACTAAAAGAGGTCAGTCAGGTCACCCTAGGGACCATGGCGAAAAAAAAAATATTTAATTTTGTAGAAAAGCACACCTAAGGAGTGGAAATAGGAAGTATGTTTAGGTAAAATGCTGTAAAATTTAGGTAAAAATTAGAGGCTTGTCTTACATATCAGCGCCACAGGTGATTTACAGGTGCTTTTAGCTTTATTTTGTAGGGGAGTCCATATAGGAAATAGAGATTTCGTATCAGTATGTTTGAGAGAAATGTTGTAGAGGTAAAACTAAGGGAAGCTGCTCTTAAATATTTTTCCAGAGGGTCTGTTGCTGACCGCTTAAGTAGGCATTTCTTGATTTTCAAGTATTTTAGGTTAATTTTGAAGAAAATACCCCTAAAGAGGTATAGATTTGGTGTAAGTATGATTAGTAGAAATGTTTGGATTAAAAAAAAAATGGGGGATGACCATAAATTCTACTCCCCCTCTAGGGGAATTTTAATCCCCCAGAAATAAATTTCATAAAACCTTTTATTAGAGGCGCCCCTTAAAGGGTGGTAAAAAGCCGAGAATAAAAACTAATTGGGGTAAGCCCAATATTTCGTTGATCTAGAGTCGAGTTATTATGTATAGAGAATAACAGAAATGATGGAAAAATACTTTCTTCCAATTTTTTGTTCCTAAAGTTTCATCAATCGGTAAGAAACTTTTTAATTTTTATAATATGGTATGGTATAGATCATTAATCGGCAGCTCATAGCTTACTAGGTTGCTGCCAGAATATGAAGCAAGCATGACTAAAGTTGCCTTATTCGAATTAATCATTATTACTGGTTGATTAGGGTTTGTTGCTCTTTCTCTCTCTCTCTCTCTCTTTTTCTCTCAGCACACACACTCTCACGGATAGAATTGTGTGCCTGGTATGGCTGTTAGGTCTTCGATGAATTATCTACATACTTTTGTTTCACATATTTTTCTCTGTAAAATGTAAAACTATTTACGTATCAGAATTGCTGTATTACTGTCACCAAAAAGCAGACTAAATATTGGTGTTATAATTCTCATTTGGTTTATGATGCAACATGCAGATTTTAAAATATGATATTAATATTTCACTAAATAACTATGAAATTATATATACGAGATGATGCAGACTATTGTTTCTTTAAAGTGGTCTTTCATATTTCTACATTTTACTTTAAGTATTTGAATAGGTATGATCAAATACGGTGAACTGGGTTCGCATATACTATTCCATCGAATTTTTCGACAAAAAGCGATTAATTTTTCTAATTTGCAATTCCTTGCTATAATTTAGTCCTATAAAACAATAGAAAGAATATTGCTTTTGAAGTTTAGTTTGAATTTTAATTTTCCATTTGCTTTTATTACTTATTACTTTTTTATTTGTTTTTTTTTGGGATAAAGAAAATAAAATATAATTTTCTATTATACAAGCGCTCATGCAGAAAAGTACATACTAAATTAAAATGTTGCAAAAATATTAGCAAACATAAAAGAAAAAAGAAAAAAAAAAATGAAATTGAAAAGAGTAAAAACCAAACTGGACCAAGCAATCAACGCTGACCATTGCATTTTATGTAGGTACCTACATACAATATATATACGATATGTATATTTGTGTATATAACATGTGTATGTGCGTATATTGTTGAGCTGAGCTTTTATGAGAATGTATATGTGCGTATGTATGCATGTATATCATGCAAATACAATACGCCAAAAAATAATGTTGATGGTGACGATGATGATGATGATGATGATGATGATGATGATAATGTTGATGCTGATAATGATGACGTACCAAGGACATTCATATCATCATCAACTGCCACAGCAACATCGCATCAATGGCAACAGCAAATGTTATAAACAATAAAAACAAATACTCGTATGTATATGTTCATGAATACCATATATGTGTGTATATAGTCGTATGTGTGAGAATGGCTAGTGAACCAGCCAACAATGAAACTAAAGTGAAAAGTTCATCTGTGCGTTTATACACGTACTTGATGTATTTGCTTGATATACGTTGATTGTTGCTTGTCGTATGTACCATGTGGTGGGTGGTCTCTGGAATGAGTCCGTGGCTAGATAAGTGGTTAGGTGGTATATGTGGTGTAGCTATACAGTGATATATATTGCCATATATTTTGTACAACTAAATATTGTTTTGGGTTGATGAAAAAATAACGAGACTTTTTCTTAGCACATGCTTAACTATTGATAGCAGCTGGCAATGCTATACCACACTGTGTGACAGTTCACACAAAAGTCACTAAGGGGTAAGAGCCAAGAGCTAAGTGTTACATTTGATAATATTCCGTCAAAAATATTCTAATCGAAACAAGAAGATATTGTACAGAAGAAATTGTATGGGTTGAATAAATTACTGTCGACATTATTTCAATATTTTTTGCAATAATACCTAAAAAGTGACAAACAATTTTACAATAATGTCGAAATTTATTTTCGAACTTTTTGACATTATTGCAAATTGCAAATTGCAAAAATTATTGCAAAAATTACTGAAATAATGATGAACAAAAATTGGATAGAATGCCTAAAAAGTGACAAAGTTTTACAATAATGTCGAAAATTATTTTCGAACTTTTCGATATTATTGATAATTTCTGAAATAATGACGAACACAAATTTGATAGACATTATTTTCGAACATATTGTAAAAATTTTTGCAAAAATGGCAAAATGTATTTCAATATTTTTTGAAATAATGCCTAAAATGTGACTAAAAGTTTTACAATAATGTCGAAAATTATTTTCGAACTTTTCGATATTATTGCAAAAATTCTGAAATAATGACGAACAAAAATTGGATAGACATTATTTTCAAACATATTGCAATAATTTGTGCAGCAATGTCAAAATGTATTTCAATATTTTTTGCAATAATGCCTAAAAAGTGAGAAAAAGCTGTACAATAATATCGAAAATCATTTTCTAACATTTCGATATTATTGCTAAAAGTCTGAAATAATGACGAAGAAAAATTAGATACACACTATTTACGAACATATTGCAAAAATTTGTGCAACAATGTCAAAATATATTTCAATATTTTTTGCAATAATGCCTAAAAAGTGACAAAAAGCTGTACAATAATGTCGAAAATTATTTTCTAACTTTTCGATATTATTGCAAAGATTTTGAGATAATGACGAACAAAAATTTGAGACAATATTTTCGAACATATTGCAAAAAATTGTGCAACAATGTCAAAATGTATTTCAATATTTTTTTTTGCAATAATGCCTAAAAAGTGACAAAAAGTTTTACAATAATGTCGAAAATTATTTTCGAACATTTCGATATTATTGCTAAAAATCTGAAATAATGACGAACACAAATTTGATAGACATTTTCGAACATATTGCAAAAATTTGTGCAACAATGTTAAAATGTATTTCAAATTTGTTTTGCAATAATGCCTAAAAAGTGATAAACTTACAATAATGTCGAAAATTATTTTCGAACTTTTCGATATTATTGCAAATATTCTGAAATAATGACGAACAAAAATTATAAGGACTCCATTTTGTGTTTTCGAATTTATTGCAAAAATTTAAATAATTTTTTTTTTTTTTGCAATAATATCGTTTTATTATAATTGGATTGCCTTTTATATTTTTTTAAAAGGTATGAAAATGGATTTGATTATCATCAAAAATGGTTTTATGGTTTTTCAAAATATTTTTCATGAAGATTTAAAGACTTTTGCGTGCGCTCAAACCAATTGCCGAAGCACATTTGCCGACTGACACTCCCAAAATATGATTTTGGTTGGGTTTGGCTCGTCTTGGAAGACCCACACGGGCGATTGATGTTTTGTTTTGAGCTCATGCGCATGTATCAATGATTCGTCAATTTTCAATTAGTTCCATGGTGATTGGTACTCGACCAAGATTATTTTGACTTTGAAAGCCCCATACTTTCTTCCCAAATTAATACAAAATTATGCAGTGTGTGTGTATGTGTGTACATCCTCAATTGTAGTTATATGTATGTATAATTTTGCCAAAGCATTGATGAAGTACATACGTACGTACATTGAAAGCATTTATGTCAATGATGACACAATACAAGTCAAGCATAAATGCTAAACAGTTTTCATAAATCGTAATTAAACAAGCATGCTTATTTGTATGTTTACAAAGCAAGCAAACAAACAAACAAACAAATCAAAATAAAAATAAAAATAAAAACAAGACATTTAACATTTTATATGATTAACCCAATTTAAGTTGGCCTAAATTTATACACACTCTAATGCAAATACAAATATGGCATAAGTTGTCATATAAACATATAACATACAATATACTCATATACTCATTTATGATGCTGATGCTCTTATCCAAATTGTTCACAACATAGAATTCCACTCAGCTAACAGTGATTGTGTGCTCTCTGTTGGTAGTATAATGATATTGTTGTTTTTGTTATTATTGTTTCCTTATTTCTTGTTGTTTATTTGCTTGTTTATTTTTTTTTTTATTTAAATGGCATGCATTTAGTTTAAAATATTTTGCAATTTAACTTAAAAGTAGTTCAGAGCCGCCACTCTATTGCTGGATGCCTCGAATACTGCTATTCAGTTAGTTACTCTTGATGTCATTATTATCATAAGCAAATACAATGGATGCATTTGTATGGCTGTTGTGTGTTTATAAAATGTGAAATAAAATAAAAAAAGGAGAAAAAAAATATTTAAACTGACTAATCCACAAACAAAAAAACCTCTTTTAACTTTGACATGATAAAATGCCGAGAATACTTGTGCATCATTCCTTTGCTCTACCATCCATATACGATACAACACCTCAAACCCATCTTGTTATGGTTGAGAGTTACATTCTATGGATGGTTAATTTTTGGAAATAACTCTGAAATATTTCCTCAAAATGATGATGATGATGATGATGCTGAAGAGGGGACCCAAATCAAGTACATATTTATGTTGTTTTGCCATTTTCTCCAAAAATATTTACATTACATACACTGTGGTGCTCATACTTATACAAGATGATTTTTTTAGAGCCATCGGATTTGATTTAAAACACAAAAACAACACATAAAATTTAGAGAAATGTATGAAATCTTTATTTGAGTCGATAAAACGATCTATATAATTCAATGTTTAAAGATGATTTCATGTAAATGTTGAACGCGACTGCGCCTCAAATGGTTCATACACTGGATTCAATTTTGGCATACTCTCTCCAACATATCGGCCGATATCTCACGAATAAATTCTTCAATATTGGCTTCCAGTGCGTCAACCGTTGCGGGCTTGTCACTATAGACATGAACCTTAACATAGCCCTCACAAAAAATAGTCTAAAGGCGTTAAATCGCACGATTTAGGCAGCCAATTGACCGGCCCCAAACGTGAAATAAACTCTTCACCGAACTCGCCTTTCAATTGGGCCGTCGTTTGGCATGCTGTGTGGCATGTCGCACCGTCTTGTTGGAACCACATGTCAGCCAAGTCCAGCTCTTCCATTTTGGGCAAAAAAAAAGTTTTATAATCATCGCACGGTAGCGTTCGCCATTTACAGTAACGTTCCTGCCTTCGTCGTCTTTGAAAATGTACGGTCCAATGATGTCAGCGGTCCATAATCTACACCAAACAGTGCATTTTTCATCGGGATGCATTGGCAGTTCTTGCAATGCTTCTGGCTAGGCTTCACACCAAATACGGCAATTTTGATCGTTCAAATTCGTCGCTGAACACAATTTTCCGATAAAAAAAAAAAGTGGATTTTCATCCAACTTTGCCAGCGCCCATTCACCAAAAGTTCGCCATTGTGGTAGGTCGTGTGGTTTCAATTTTTGCACCAGCTGTATTTTAAAAGGTTTTACACCCAAATGCTACTGCAAAATTTTCCACGTAGTAGAGTAACAGAGGCCCATTTGCTGCGAACAGTGCCGAATCGATAATTCACGGTCATCAACAACACTGGCGGATACAGCTGCGATATTTTCGCACTGTCCGCACTCTACGTATGCGTGTTGGTGGTTTAATGTCCAATAATGTCAATTTTGTGCGAAATTTAGTCAGACAAGTTTCCGAATAGCCGCCACAGAAGGTCACCCAAACTGACCATATGGAATGGAAGAAGTGCACGATGCCTGAATTTTGTTAATAAAATTCAATAATCTCCAAGCATTGTTCGTTTGTAAGTCGATTCATGATTAAATTATGGACCAAACTGAACATGTTTGACAGTAACATGTTAAGACGAAAACAGCTGAGCTGTCAAAAATAGTGTTGCCAACAAGAAAGTTGCTAAAAAAAATCACCCTGTACTATAGTCACAATCACATACTCGTATACTTAATATGTACGTATCTTCTTTTGGGTAAAGAAAAGTAGTTGTAATATTTTATAGTATTAATATTTATAAGGGTTAATGCAATAATATTATGTGAACTATACACGCAGCGGCGATATCTTCATATGTATCGTATATACGTATAACCATATATATAAGTTTATTAGCTCAAAGGATTATTATTTTTTTCTATCGTTGCGTATGTGAGAATGAAAAGGGAAGATATGTAATTTTACCTCCACAACAGGTAGAATAAATAAGATAGAGCATGATGTATTTATGCTGATTCTAATATAATCCCACCTGGGAAAAGATACCGAATATGTGTATATGTACTTAGTTTTATTTCTTGTATTCATTCTATGCTTAAATAAATATTTCTCCAAATATTACAAATACTAGATGTAAATGCTAATATGTACATTCTGTCAAATAAGTACCCGGAAATTCTCATTTTTAATTTTCCCTCTGAGAATATTTCAAACAAATTTTTTTCCCAGGTTGGCACAACTGTCAGCCACTATACTGTGAATTTTTATTGCTATGTGTCATTTAGTTTGGTTACGGCGTCATTAGGAACAAGTCAACCTTTTGTGTGCGTTGCGATTTTTACTATGGATATGGATATGGATATGGATTTTTTTCGACATGGTTGAATCACCAAATGTTTTTTTCAAGATTTCCAACGTTTTGGCACAAGAAATTTCGTTTGAAACACACAAAAATTTCACACAAACTCTTTGTTCGATATTTTTATCCATAGTAAAAATCGCAACGCACACAAAAGGTTGACTTGTTCCTAATGACGCCGTAACCAAACTAAATGACACATAGCAATAAAAATTCACAATATAGTGGCTGACAGTTGTGCCAACCTGGGAAAAAAATTGTTTTAAATATCCTCAGAGGGAAAATTAAAAATGAGAATTTCCGATTTCCGGGTACTTATTTGACAGAATGTATAATATACATTTACATATTCATGCAATGTAAACATACTCTACGCGACAAGGACTTACATATAAACTCAGAGAGAACTATTCATATTTTGATATGATCTATATGACTATACTACTATACTACTATAATTAAATCAGTTGAATATTTAAAATATCATATTAAAAGTTTTATATATTTGTATTTGTTTATTTTCTATTTGATTTATAATAATAAATATTATAATGCCTTATTTATGCTTCTTCTTTATGTTTGAATAATGAAAGCATTCAAATTCATTGAAATTGAAATTTATGCCATTCGAAAATTTTAGCTAACTAACTTTGTTCGAATCAAAGCCATGCATATATTATTTTCAGTTTTCTATACGAAATGATACAAGTAGTCTTTTGCATTCAATTTCCCCCTTAATTTGCATGATTTTGAAATATTTCGAATTGTGGACTAGGGGGAAAATACGAGAACTTTAAACAATTTAAATTAAATTGATTACATTTGTGTAGGCCTTCAAAAATAAAATAAATATGAATTTCACATACAATTAAAAGAAGTAAACTGGACCAGTCGAAAATCCATGTTTGTATAAGAGGTCGGTTAGGTTAGGTTATGTGGCTGCCCTCTCTCTCTGAGAGGACACACTTAGGTCAGAAAGGCCCATTGTGATACCACCGAGCTTCTCTTCCAATACTGTTGTGCGTGTTAAATTTGGAAGGGACTTAGAAGGGACCTACTTATATTAGCTGGTTCCGAACAGCAGAACCCTTGTGGCATAACTCTTTTTGAAGAAGCATTTTTGGCAAATTATTACTGCCGGAAAAATTGGCAATTCTTGCCGGCAGGTGAGTACCATTCGAATCTTTTCGATATAAAATTTGTTATGCTTCAGCCGGTGATTAAACCCACGACCTACAGATCAGAAGGCCAACACACTAACTACTGAGCCATCGTCATATTAAATTTGCAATTTTTTGACTGAGCGCTATTAGAATAAATGCAAAAACAAGGGTTAAAATTCATTCGGAGTGAAAAATGAAGTTCGGATACATGCAGTAAAATTTCACGAGAAATAATAATAATTTTGAAAAAGATTTTATCTCACGAAAGGGTCATTTTGACCCATATTTTGGAAAGTCTGAATAACACGGCATTTGAGAGGTCGCTAGAGGGTTAAAATGTTCTAGAAAATTATTTGCCGGACAATTTCATTGGGCGTATTCTCAAACAAAATCAGTTATTCAGTCATACGTGGAGATCATGTGTAGAAGGGCGGTCTCAGAACTACCCGACCTGACATATAGATAGCGGCTCTAGTTTGAAAAAATTACCACTTTGTTTAGTATTTTTTTTTTTTAGCCTTCGAAAGTTAACGACCTCAGTGAATTTGTAAACATGGAAAAAAAATTGGTCACCGTTATGTAATTCAGTCCAACGAATATTAAAGCCGAATTAGATTCTACTGTGGAGGAGTCTGCTCCTTCGTTTACGACCATAAAATATTAGTTGGCAGAGTTTAAACGAGGTCGTACGAGTTGCCAAAACAAACACCTTAGTGGTCAACCAATTGAGGTGACCACGCCAGAAATGGTTAAGAATATCCACATATCGCCTGCTGAAGGTGCGTGAGCTAGGTGAAATTACAGGCATTTCAAAAAGTGCTATACATCGTATATTGAGCGAAAATTTGAAGATGAAAAAGCTGTGTACAAGATGGGTGCCGCATTTGCTCACAATAGAACAAAAACAATGTCGTGACGAAGTTTCTATAGAGTGTTTGGCGATGTTTCACAGTAATAAAGACGAGTTTTTGCGTCGATTCGTAACCATGGATGAGACATGGGTCCACCACTTTACACCTGAGATAAAGGAGCAGTCAGTGGACAGTGGACTGAAAGGGGAGAATCGTGTCCAAAGAAGGCGTAGACAGTTGCATCTGCAGGCAAGGTTATGGTTATAATTTTTATTGATTATCAACGGCGAGTATGATGCCAATTTGTTACAGCGTTTAGGTGATGAAATTAAAGAAAATAGGCCGCATTTGGCGAAAAAGAAAGTAGTGTTTCACCAGTTCACATACCCGGATATTGCGATGGCCAAAATCAATCGCTTCAGCACTCACCGTATTCGCCAGATTTAGCCCCATCAGATTATTTTCTATTTCCAAACTTGAAAAAATAGCTTGGTGGTAGTAGTCTGTGGTAGATGGCTATTTTAATGAGCTAGACAGTTCATACTATAAACAGGGTATCGAAGCTATAGAATATCGCTGCGAAAAAGTGTGTAGAACCAAAAGGAGATTATGTTGACAAATAAAGAAAAATTTTCCCAAATTTGTTGTGTTTCCTTTGTTATGTCGGGTAGTTCTGTGACCACCGTCGTAACTCAGATTCTGATGCTTTCAAAGGGCACATATTTGATTTTTATTTTCTGTGGACTTTTACATTCTTTGTGAAATTTCTCTTCCCTTCTGTTCTTTTTTCTCTTTCATTCGGTACATAAACATTTGATTGAAAACTTACTTAGTAAAATATTACCATGGTGGTGTGAATTTATTATTTTGACGATATTTCTCATTCTGTCGAAAAGGTTAAGAATGATGTATTGTTTTTTTTTTTTTTTTTTGTTTGAGAATAATTTGTTGTGTTCTAAGCTAAACACATGTAATTTTATTTTCTTATGTCAATATATAAATCAAATTATTTTTACCTAATTTATCAGATAATACAAAATAATCTATACTATAAATAATGTATTGTTGTAATATGACATAAAGGAAAAAAAATCATGATAATTTTCCCCTTCTTAATTTGCTTGCCTTCTGCATAGCAATCAAATGCTAATTTCATCCTTATTAAGCACGAAATTAGACTTCTAACTACAAATTACTGCTATGATCTACCACATTGCATACGACACACAACACATAAACCCACACCTAATCTACACACACACACACACACACACACACACACACATAAACATATTCATTTACAATAAATAATTGAACATACTTAATATAAATAATGCATAAATGGTAATGTATGTCATCATTATCATATAATATCAACGTTTAACTCACACTTTATCCTCGTACACACACTCACACACACACACACACACACACACACATACTAATGAACACTCCCACGCCGTATACATTCAGCTACATGTATGTAATAACACTAATAAGGTTGACTAATGCCAAATCTAACACTTGGACTAACAATAATTATATACTGGTTAGTAACATACATATTTATATATATATATATAAAATATTATGTAATGAGGTACTTGTGGTTTGGTGTATTCATGCATGCTTGTACTACATTGTATCATTGTGCCTACCTATTGATAATAGATGATATACAATATATAAATGGTGGCACTTCTTGTATGATTACCAACATCAATACTCGTAGATGTAGATGTGGTAAAGAGTACATACATATATACAAGATACAAACCACAACAACAACAACAACAACATTTAATACAGCATTTATGCAATAGGATTTGTAAACAACTTTTAATCCAATTGAATTACGCTTTAGCACGAACACAGATACGCATTGTCGTTTCGTCTACTACCTCAATTGAGTTGAGAATGAGATGCGTGAAAATATGCGTGTTTCTACTATTGTTGTGTACGTACATAGTTACAAATATATATATATATATATTGGTAATTATATATTGTAGGTACGTATACATACATATGTATATTCTTGCATGAAGGTAAAATAAATTGACCTATCATTATATCAAATGAATTGTACAAATCCATGTTTCATTTGGATATCAAAAAGCCATTTGTACCTACTTAGATTTGTTATTTGATTTCAAAGGTCACACATTCTCATACTATACTTGTATATTCGATAAATTGTTTGCTGTCAGATATGAAAATTAAACCCATTTGATGTTCTGATTTTTTGTTGGCGATTGAAAATCGTTAAACCGCATGAACTATTTACGGTACGGTAGGAATTTGTATGGTCGAACGAAAGTAGGCCCGATGATTGAAGTCTCAGTGTTCTTTGTGTCACACTTAAGAGAGGAGACCCCACAATTTGCGCCAACTATTGTGGCATAAGTCTCCTGAGCATCGCATATAAGGTCCTATCGTGCGTATTGTATGAACGATTGAAGCCTACGCTCAGCAACATGATTTCAGCTTATCAGTGTGGCTTCAGACCGAATAAATTCAGCATCGATCAAATTTTCACACTACGCTAAATCCTAGAGAAGACCCAAGAAAAATAGAACGCCACACATCACCTATTCGTCGATTATAAAGCCGCTTTCGACAGTACCATAAGGGACTGTCTGAGTTCGGTATTCCTGCAAAACTCATTCGACTTTGCACAATGACACTGCTTAGCATTCGTTGTGTAGTGAAAATTGGGAAGGATTTCTACTCTCCGTTTAACACCGAACGGGGTTTCAGACAAGATGATTCGTTATCGTATGACTTCCTCAACCTTATTGTGGAGCTAATTATACGAGCTTGCAGATTTACGACATAATGGTACTATCTTCAAAAAAAGTGTCGGTACCAACTCGCTAGCAGTCAATGCAGCATTCTCTGAATTGGAACGACAGTCACGTCGAATGGGTCTCACGGTGAATGAGGGTAAGACGCAGTACCTAGAGTGTCTACAAACAAAGAGTCTCCGCGTCTTAGACAACACGTCACTGTTGACACTTACACTTTCGAAATGGTGAAGGACTTCGTCTATCTTGGAACCAGCATCATCAACTGTAATGACGTCAGCCTGAAGATCATGCGTAGGATAACTCTTGCTAACAGGTGTTACTTTGAGCTGAATACGGGATTGAGTAGTCGAACTCTCTCCCGCAGATCGAAAATCACACTGTACAAATCCCTCATTATTCCTGTTCTAACATATGGCGCAGAAGATTGGACAATTTCCACCACGGATGAGAGGATGCTTGGAGTTTTCGAGAGAAAAGTTCTGCACAGGATCTTCGGACCTATTTGCGTTGATGGCGAGCACTGAATGAGGTACAACGATGAGCTGTATGAGCTGTACGCTGGTATTGATATACTCAACCGAATCCAGCGGCTGCGCTGGCTGGGTCATGTCGAGCGAATGAAAGAAGACACTCCAGCGAAGAGTGTATTTAATTCGGCACTCACTGGAGGATGCAGAAGAAGAGGAAGACCGAAGCTCCGTTGGAAGAACCAAGAGCTGGGTAACCTGGCGGCGCTTGGAATATCCAACTGGCGCCAGGAAGCGAAGAACAGAGAAGACTGGCACCCTATTATCATTCAGCCGGCGATCATCCAAAACCATTTTGTAGATTTTCTTAACCATTTCTGGCGTGGCCACCTCAATTGGTCAACCATTATGGTGTTCGTCTTGGTAGCTTGTACGACCTCGTTTACACTCTGCCATTCAATATTTAACAGTCGTAAACGAAAGCACAGATTCTCCCAGTGTAGAATCTAGTTCAGCTTTAATATTCGTTGGACTGAATACTTTCAATACTTTCAAATGAAAGTATAGAATTACATAACGGTGACCAATTTTTTTCCATGTTTACAAATTCACTGCTTTATAAGGTTGCCACTTTTCACCAAAGTAATTTTTTTCAATGGTGGGTACCGTAGCTCAGTGGTTAGTGTGTTGGACTTCTGATCTGTAGGTCGTAGTTCAATCCCCGAACGGTACCCAGTTGTAGGCAAGCAATTGGCAATTCTTCCGACAGTAACAACTTGCCATGAAAAAAGCTTCTAAATGAACTCTGTGACAAAGCTCAGAAAAAGTGATGCCACAAGAGTTCTGCCGTTCGGAATCGGCTAAAATAAGTAGGTCTCTTCTAACACTGTCCAAAATTTAACAAGCACAACAGTAATGGAAGAGAAGCTGGGCCAATGAGCCCTTTGAGGCTTTAAGTGCCACATATTTATTTTTTTATTTTATTCAATATTTTATAGTCGTAAACGAAGGCACAGACTCTCCCAGAGTAGAATATAGTTTGGCTTTAATATTCGTTGGACTGAGACCTTTCAAATGAAAGTATTGAATTACTTAACGGTGACTAATTTTTTTCCATGTTTACAAATTCACTGCTTTATAAGGTTGCCACTTTTCACCAAAGTAATTTTTTTCAATGGTGGGTACCGTAGCTCAGTGGTTAGTGTGTTGGACTTCTGATCTGTAGGTCGTAGTTCAATCCCCGAACGGTACCCACTTGTAGGCAAGCAATTGGCAATTCTTCCGACAGTAACAACTTGTCATGAAAAAAGCTTCTAAAAGAACTGTGTGACAAAGCTCAGAAAAAGTGATGCCACAAGAGTTCTGCCGTTCGGAATCGGCTAAAATAAGTAGGTCTCTTCTAACACTGTCCAAAATTTAACAAGCACAACAGTAATGGAAGAGAAGCTCGGCCAATGAGCCCTTTGGGGCTTTAAGTGCCACATATTTATTAAAAAAAATTTGTAACAATCTACTGCCGCCATCTATATGTCAGGTCGGATAGTTCTGGGACCGCCCTGGTATTATAAATAATAGGTATATTGTGCATATGCTTGCTCAAATATCAACAAATTGGTGTTTAATTGTTATATTTATGACTGTTTTTTTATACGCATAAATTGGCACATGCACAATACATAAGCTTTTTTTGTTTTTAATTAATAAATTTACTTTCTTTTTGCCAGTAATTTTTAAACAATTAATTAAAAATTCATTTTAATTAAATTACAAAAGCCAATTAAAATGATGAAACTCTTTTTTTTTTCCATAAAGTATATGCAAATAAATATCCACCCAGTTGAATACCCACAAAGTTAAATGGATTCCTCCCACTGAAAGTACTTAT
Source organism: Megamerina dolium (assembly GCA_963854835.1). Taxonomy (NCBI): domain Eukaryota; kingdom Metazoa; phylum Arthropoda; class Insecta; order Diptera; family Megamerinidae; genus Megamerina; species Megamerina dolium. The sequence goes on along the minus strand of OY978528.1, from coordinate 66,634,039 downwards.
TGATATTTATTGCTTACACATTGTGTTTGAAAAGTTTCAGAACTGAAGCTTAGTGGAGCTTATGACAGCAGATCGAAGGTATATTTCATCGTTTGTGCCTTAAATTCGGATATTTGTTGATGATTGACGTGATTTGAAGGTTCTCGAAGGCTTGCATTTTAAAATTCACTCTTATGTCAATTGATGTCGCTTGCTATCAATACCGATTCAGCAACTTTTCAAACACTTAGTGTATTCAAATGTACCAACAAGTATTTATAATAATGCATTAATATTATATATTATGTACATTATTGTTATTTACATTAAAATTGAAATGTAAAATCTTACTTACATGCATCATACATATAATATAAATGTATGCATGAGTTGTAAATAATGTACACCATAATGTGGTCGAGTGGGTTTATGTGATTATAGTACTGTAGAAGTATGAATTTATTTAGTGTTTAAATATTATATCATTTATATGTATGGTATATATGTTTACTTCTACTTATTAACACATACACACACACACACACACATTTAATTATTTATTTACATGTACATACAGTATATACATACATACTGTTGGTAATAAAATATATATATATATTTGTAAATGTATTTGAATTACACTCACATGTAGTTGTAATTTATATTATTATTACAAAATAATATAAAATTAATTGTTATACTGTTTTGTAAGTGCTTTTTGAACTGAAAATTATGTTTTGCATTATTTTACATATATTAAGTTTATTCAAGTAATAAGTTCATTTGGAATAAATTATGAAATTATTAATGAAATTGAAAATTGAACTTTTAACAAAAGAATATATAGACTAAATAGTCTCTACTAGAGAACTTCTTGAATAGAACATACATATGTAAATGATATAAAGGGCAAGAAATAAAGGTGAAAATATTCAACTAAGATTTGTCATAAATTTATTTTCATTCAAATTTACTCTCATCAGTTGTATTTCAATTAAACAGTTTGTCGTTGAGTGTTTTGATGTACCCAATTAAGGCTCAAAGTAAAAAGTAATTTAGACACCCCTAATCTGCCGCACTAGTTACTGTGATTAACGGTAGAAAATGCGACCAAAAACCGTTATGAAATGGTAATAAATGTCAAATCTCTCTCTTGGTGTGACCAGATGCAACCCATGGCGAACGCACAAACTCATTTTGACAGCGCTGTCAGTCTTTGTTTATCATTTGTGAACTGAAACATGAATTCCGAGTATTTCGAAAAACTTTTTAAAGCAGTTTTCTTAATATATCTTAATAAATGTCAAATCTCTCTCTGATGGTGTGACCAGATACAGCTCTTGGCTAATGCACAAACTGATTTTGACAGCGCTGTCAATCTTTGTTTATCATTTGTAAAGTAAAAACATAAATTCCGAATATTTCGAAAAATTTCGAAAAGCAGGTTTCTTATTTTGTCAGCATTGTGGTCCAAAACTATGCATTTCAGCGACTGCCAAGGTTAGGTTAGATTAGGATATGTGGCTGCACTCTCTTTGAGAGGACACACTTAGGCCAGAAAGGCCCATTGTGATACCACCGAGTTTCTCTTCCAATACTGTGGTGCGTGTTAAATTTGGACAGCATTAGAAGGGACCTACTTATATTAGCCGGTTCCGAATGGCAGGATCCTTGTGACATCACTTGAACTTAGTTTTGTCACAGAGATCTTTTAAGAAGCAAATTGTTAATCACGGAAAAATTACCAATTCTTGCCGGCAGGTGGGTACCGTTCGAAAGAAAAGTCTTTTCGATAATAACTTTTGTTATGCTTCAGTCGGGGATTGAACCCACACCCTACAGTTCAGAAGGCCAACGCACTAACCACTAAGCTACGGCACCCACTAAAGTTTCAGCGGCCACCAAAGTAATGAAAAAGTCAAAGTCGAAGTCATTCCTTCAGTATTGGGTGGAGCAATGAAACCGTGAAAAAAACTATAAACGATAGCCCCATCATCAAGCCAGATGTAACAACAACATCTCGTCAAGATCAGCAGATTATTCATGTGTTCGGTTTTCCAGGTCCTTTACTGCCTCAAGCCGTCCAATGCGCCAATATTCCAAAACACAAAAGTCACTTGTACACCGCATGGAAGGAGCGACATGAGATTCATCAAATAATTTGATCGTCGCAGTCATCAGACTACAATTCAATTGAAAAAACTTGAGCAGTTATCAAGGCCAGAGTAAAACCATGAGAAATTTAAAGCAACTCGGTGCTTTCATTTAACGAAAACGGTGCACTTTTCCACAGGACTAGGCGAACATTTTGAACCGACGTATGCTTTGGAGCCGCTGCTTTGGAGTATTAGAGAAACAAGGAAAGTGGATAAAATATTGATCCACCATTTCTGAAGCGAATGATCACGGGTGATAAAAAATAGACCACGTACGACAATAATGTGCGAAAAAGATATTGGACGAAGCGAGGTGAAGCTTCGCAAACGGTGGCAAAATCAGGATTGACACCCAAAAAGGTAATGCTGTGTGTCTGGTGGGAATGGAAGGGAATTGTTCATTATGAGCTTCCACAACCTCGTCAAACGATTGACTCTGACCTCTACTGTCAACAATTATCGAGACTGAAGCAAGCAATTAAATTAAAATGGCCACAATTGATCAACAGAAAAGGTGTTGTGTTCCATCATGACAACGCCGGACCACATACATCTTTGATGACCCGGCAGAAACTGAAAGAGCTTGGCATATCAGAGTTTTTATGCATCCATCATATAGCCCGGGCATTGCACCTTCAGATTATCATCATGTTTCGATCTCTGCAGAACTCTCTCTTAATGGTGTAAATTCAAATTCCGTAGAGGCCTGCAAAACGCACTTGGATCAGTTTTGAGTTCAGAGAACCCGCAAATTCTACACAGATGGAATAATGACAAAAGGCTATCGATCAAAAACGGCACACATTTGATTTAATAAAGCTCGTTTCAAAAGTATAGAGAAATTGGTTTGGTTTCATTTTTCAAATTTCCAAATATAGTGCCGCAATGCGTAATCTGTATTATCCTTGCATTCATCAATTTGTTGTTCCATTTATAGATATAAGTATATATATGTATGATTATGTATATAATTTATATCCACTTCCAAAAATAATCACTTCTATTATAGCGTTTTAATACATGCTTAGACATTCTCAATGGTTATCCAGGTATGACAGTATGGGACAGTTACAAAATAATAGTTTCAACTTACCGGTAATTTAGGAGGCGGCATACATGTTGAATTAATTGCTTCAGGATTGCCATATACATTCAATTTCTCTAGATTACCCTAATTTTATAAAAGTAAAAATTAAAATTAAAAAATATAATCTTTGCCTGTGGTGAAAGTACATTGCAGATTAGAGAACGGACGCATGTATGTGATTAGATCGGGTACGTAGGGGGGAAAGTACACATTTGTTGATGCATTCTAATGCACTGAGATGAGATACTCATAGTCATATGAAAAAGATATATTTAAAGTAGATAGTACATATTTGTAGGTATATTACACCTGTCCAAAAAAAAAACATATTTGGTCTATGAAAATTTTATTTCAAAAAAATTCAAAAAAGAGTCGAAACAGATCTCATGCATGAAGAACATCATTTTCAAAAATATTTTTTGAAAATTCTTTGTTTCTGGAAAAGCAAAAAATTAATTTATATTTTATTCAAAAATTGTTTTTTAAGAGTTTCTTTTTCTGAAATTTTGAAATTTATTCGAATTTTTCTTGTAACGTCCTAAAAATATTGTTGTTGATTACGAACAGATTTTAAAAAAATAGTTTTTAAAGAACCTTCAGAAAACCGTCTTCTTCTTCTTCTTATGTGGCCATAACAACCGATGCCAGTCTTCTCTGTTCTTCGCTTGCTGGCGCCAATTGGATATTCCAAGAGCCGCCAGGCTACGGAATACTTGGTCCTTCCAGCGGGGGTTTGGTTTTCCTCTTCTTCTGCGTCCTGCGCAGCGGGTGTCAAATTAAATACCCTCTTCGTTGAAGCGTCTTATACCATTTGCTCGACATGACCTAGCCAGCACAGCCGCTGGATTTTGATTCGCTTGACTATATTAATGTCAACGTACAGCTCATACAGCTCATCATTGTACCTTAATCGGTACTCGCCATCACCGCAAATAGGTCCGAAGATACTGCGCAGAACTTTTCTCTCGAAAACTCCAAGCAACGTCTCATCTCTGGTGGAAATTGTTCAGGCTTCTGCGCCATATGTTAGGACAGGAATAATGAGGGATTTGTAAAGCCTGATTTTTGATCTTCGAGAGAGGTCTCGATTACTCAATTGCTTACTCAGCTCAAAGTGACACCTATTGGCAAGAGTTATCCTACGCATGATCTCCAAGCTGACGTCGTTACATTCGTTGATGCTGGTTCCAAGATAGACGAAGTCCTTCAGCTACTCTAACAGTGACGTGCTGTCCAAGACGTCGGGATTCTTTGTTTGTAGACACTCTAGGTACTTCGTCTTGCACTCGTTCACCATAAGACCCATTCGGAGTGACTCACGTTCCAATTCAGAGAATGTTGCACTGACCGCTCGCTAGTTGATACCGATTATTCAGAAAAACTTCCATGGAAAAAATTTGTATTTTCGAAAAAATATCAACAGATCGAATGTATCTCATATACATGCAGGTCGTTAATGTTGATGATGTTGCAGGTGAATTTGCGGCAAGTGTTGCAAACAAAATATATTCTAAAAATAGCAACCAGAACAACAACAACAAGAAGCACTCCAGAGTCAAGTACGAAATTAACTTGCAATATTGCACCTTTGTGAGCGGCGCTTCAACAACAGTCGTCCAGTAGCTTTTCGTAGGCGGCAATTGAACCGGCACTGTTACATAGCAAGCAGCCATGCAACCAACTAACCAAGCAAACAAGCATGCAACGATTCTTGTAGCTCATAATGTTTTACATTTTATTTAACAAGCACTTCCTGACTGTCAGACGACTCATTAGCATTTTTTGTTTTGTTGTTGTTGTTGTTGATGTTGTTGATGTTGTTTTTGTTGCTACTATTTGTTGTTGGTTGTTGCCTCTGGCTGCTGATAGCTTCACATACGACTATGTATATGGCGAGTAGAGTTATTTTGATCGCCATCATCAGTGTGGTAGCTCTTGCTACTGAGAGTTGGTAGGTATGTAGTATTGTAGAATATAACAGAGTCCCTTGTAACTTGCAAATTGTTGCACTAATTTAGCACTACCTTGCACATTGCAACATATCATTGCAGTGTTTTTTGACACCAGCAATGAGGCATTGCCATACTTGTATGAGTGTACTAACATGATGCATCATATTTTGCTGATGTTCTTCTACCACATAAATCTTTTTTGGCTTTTATCTCACTCAGCGTGGCTTTGTTGTTTTGGGGGGGAGAATTTCGTAATTTTCGTTTTTCATATTTTTTTCAGTATTTTTATTTTATTTTTTATTTTCTGTTGATGTACAATTTGGTACAAATTAAATAAATGACACTGTTGCAATGCAGTGCAAAAAAAAAAAAAAATAATAATAAACATGAGCAATTTAAGTGTGTAAGCTTGTCAACTGGAAATGCAAATAAGCACTTTATTTCAACAAATATTGTAAACGACCTCTTCTGTACATAGAGAGAAGGTGTATGTGAGCAACATATACACAATCATAGAGTGACATTTAAGATGGATGGATAGGTGATGCTTGTGCTTTTCGAAATTCATTAATATTTCGTTTTTCATTCAATTCAGAACAGCAATACATTTATGGTAAAAATAATGAATTTTTCTATATAGTGTTCTTCTGCATTCTATGCACATTATTTGCAAGTAATTCATCATTAATTTCATGATTAGATTTATGTATTCGAAAATCGAAAATCAACATATCGTAGAATGACTAACGTTGCAGGAAATCAAAACGGTATCATTAAATGTCAATCATTTTAAAAAGTATAAATGATCGATTAATAAATATTTGAAAATATCACCACTTTTGCTATGTTACATGCATAGCAAAAGGCCACAAGTGGGTTCAGTACCACATACGCCATGAAAAAATGAAATAAAATAGAAAAGAAGAGAAAACCATAAAATATTGTCAAATCTTATCATCAAAGCAATATTAGACGACAATATTCGTTTCAGTTAGATAGATAGAGAAGCAGACAGAAAGACAGACTAAGAGTCATTGTCAGACAGACTGCTCTCTCACACTCTCTTATCAACATGATGAATTTCATCATTTATGTATTTAATTTTAATGTATTGTCGGTTAAGGTGTCTTATTCTCATTTTGATAAAATGTGATGGAGATTTGATAAAAAATCTTGTTTTTGGGAAAAAATTTCAAGGTTAAAACCAATAATTCGATAGTACAGAATTCCATACACAATGAAAAATAGATTCAAAAGTATCCATTTGATAATAAAAAGTCTATATACAGAAACTCAGCACAATTGCTGCATGTTTACGTGGGCAAAGTCATATATCATACATTCGAAAACATATTTTTATATGGGAGCTAGTTTTGATTTTAAGGCGTTTTCATCGATTCTCTAACAAATTCGTTAGTTAATGAAAATAATCATATATACCGAGTTTTAGCTTGATATCTTTACATTTGCAGAAAAAAAATATATTCGAAATGATATTTTTATATGGAAGGTGGTCTTTATTTTGATCAATTTAAAATCAATTGCTAACTAATCTATTAGTTGATGAAAATAATCATATCTGCGAAGGTTCAGCTTGATATGTACATGCATAAAGTCAGAGAACATATATTCGAAAACATATTTTTATATGGGAGGTAGTCTTGGTTTTAATGCGTTTACATCGATTCTCTAACAAATTCGTTAGTTAATAAAAATAATCAGATATACCGAGTTTTAGCTTGATATCTTTACATTTGCGGAAATTCAGACAAAATACAAATATTCGAAGTGATATTTTTATATGGGAGGTAGTCTTTATTTTTATCAATTTAAAATTATGTGCCAGCTAATCTATTAGTCGATGAAAATAATCATATTTGCAAGTATTCACCTCGATATTTACGTGCATAAAGTCAGAGAACATATATGTATTCGAAAACATATTTTTATATGGAAGGTATTCTTCATTTTACTTCGATTACAACGATTCTCTTAAAATTTAATTATTTAATAAAAAAAAATGTTATGCACATCAAATTTTAGCGTAATATCTTTATGTTTATATACGCAAAATCAGACAAAATGTATTCAATGTGATATTTTTATATGGAAGGTAGTCTTGCTTATCATATATTTAAAATTGTTTGTTAACTAGTTTTGTTAGTCGATAAAAATAATAAATATATATACAAAGTTTCAGCTTGATAGCTTCATATTTATGTGTAAAAATCCACTAAATACAAATTCGAAGATGTAATCTTATATGGCAGATGATTGTAATTTTCATCCAATTACTACAATTTTTACAACACTGTAGTTACTGGTAAAAATAATCAAATTTACTAAATTTCAGCTTAAAATCTGTATATTTATGCCTCCAAAGCTAGAAAACATATCTTCGAAAGCATACTTTTGTATGACAGCTAGGTGTATTTTTAATCAGATAATGTCTATATTAAAACTAGTTTATTCTATGATAAAAATACCTCGATGTACCGAGTTTTAGCGCGATATCTCTTTTCGAACATTGTAAATTGTATCAAATTGTACATATAATTATAATTCAAAGCAAATTTTTAATGGTTGTTGTTAACTTTCGTTTCTCTTTTTGAATAAAATTTGAATCATCCTAATATACATATATATATGTATGTACTCGTATAGTGTCGAGAGTACCATAACATTCTCATAATCAAACTTCAGTTGCAGTGTCATTTTATTTGTTCGTTTCCTGGTTCGTTTGTTCGTTCTCTCATACATATAACATATAAATGTATACATATTCGTTATTCGTTCATTCGTTACACCTGTGTTCCTGTTTGGCGTTGATGCAAAAGTTATCACAAAAAAAAAAGAATACACTCACTGTGTTGATGTGAAGTGAGCAGTTGACTGATTACGCTTCACTCACCATATCCATTCATCCACCAGCATATACAAGTATGTAGACCAACACCAAAAATCCCTAACAACGATACCAGCAGTTAGGATGGTATAGAGCAACATCAGCAGCATATACATACAATCACATAAATACTCATACATACACACACATATATGAGAATGGAGGACATATTCAATGCCAGCATGAAATCGCAGTGACAAGAAAATTGCTTGTTTACCTCAACTACAGCAAATGACAGCAAAGTGAAGAATCTGTTTTGTCCGTCTCTCTCTCTCTCTCTCTCTCTCTCTCTCTCTCTTCCCTCTATCTATCTCTGACTATCTCTCTCACTTTCTCTATGTGAATGGGAGTGTGTGTTGCATGTGTATTTTTTGCAGGTGAATGTCATGTAATTTAAAAGTTTTCAAATTTTACACGCTTATGTTGAGTATGTAATGTGGTAATATGTATTTTAAGCTCAATTAGATTCCAACCAATTTGATTCGACATAATGTTCACAAATATCATATATTATATTTACTTTTAATGTATGAGTATGAGTTCATGTAAGTAGGTACTCATGTGTATGTGTACCTTCATTTATATTGTATATATTTGAAGGAATAAAATTATAAAACTCTTTTGTTAAATTACATTTAATAAGCTCGTTATATATTTATTTATGCATATGTAAAATGTTAATGTTGCAATTCTCAGCCAATGCACCCCTTCAGATATATAAATGTATGAGGGAGAACAATTTTTAACGATTAATTACTTACTACCTAACTTAATTACATATACATGGGTATGTACATTTAAATATGAAGGCGTATTTAATATGGACGGACCAACAGCAAAAAATGGAGATATCATTTGCAGATTTTTATTTCAATTACATATTAAAATAAAATGCATTTTATTAAAAAAAAATTTTTTTTATTTTTTTTGGCATTTGTTATGCAGACAGACACTCACACACACACACACACACACACACACAACACAAAGGGACAGTGCGACATAAAATAGGTTTGTCGTCTGTCCAGATTTAATTAATATATGGCTGGGTGACTATTATACTCTTGTATGATGGTATTTGTACAAATATGTTTACCTACATATGTTTATATACATATGTATAGATGCATATGTATACATGCATGTTCCATACAATGAATATTTGTACATTTATTGCACTTGTTATTGTTGATGTTTTATGTGGAATTTTTTTTAAGCGAGTCTTTTGTTTTAATTATTTTTCATATACTACATATATGCACATATACTACGTATATTCTCTTATTTAATTCCATTTAATATTACATATGTATTTTTATTTTAGAGGTGAATACGATTGTGTGTATGCTTGTCTCTGTTTATTTTAATTGGTCTTAATGTATATATGCAATATGAATAATTATTAAAAATTTTGCCTATATGGAAATGAAGTGATTGTTGCTGGTTTTTGGTTATTCTTTGGTTCAAAAGGAACCATAATTGAAATTGGTTGCATATTATTTTTGTCAGAGTAAAAAGTAATATATATTGGAGATTACTACTTCACCTTTCATAATGTTCATGCTAGTTGATACTTTATAATACTAATATTTATTAGAATGAATTATCATAACATTATTGCCATATAGCCTTAATAATCAAACATATATGCAATTATTGTTAATTTTTTCCACTTTTGGAATAGAAATATTAGTATGTGCTAAGTTTCAGCTCGATAAAACTTTAATTCTGCACATAAACTCAAAAAAATCACTTTCAAAATCAATAACTCTGCTAATTTTGTAAATATGTTTAACTAAAAAACAAAAATATTAATGCGTATCATATTTCAACCACATAGCTTGATAATTCTGCACAAAAAAAGTGAAAATTTCATTCGAAGATATACTTTTATATGAGAGATGCAAGTAGTGTACAATCAATTACTTCAATTCGTAAACACATTCACTCATTGTATCAAAATAATGTTATGTGCCAAATTTTAGCTCGATAGCTTTATATTTATGTGCTTAAAACAAAAAAATATATTTTCGAAAACATTATTTTGTATGGCAGGTAGTTTTGTTATTCATCACATAAGGTGTAAAATAAAAAAAATGTTATTCGTTGACAAAAATATGTTGATTTACAGAATTTCAGCTCAATAGCTTTATATTTAACAGGCTAAAGTTAGAAAACTGATTTTCGAAAACTTTATTTTGTATGACAGGTAGTTTTGTTTTTCGTCATATAAGGTGCATAAGAAAAAAAAAATGTTATTCGTTGACAAAAATATGTTGATTTAAAAAGTTTCAGCACTATAGCTTTATATTTAGGAGCCTAAAGTTAGAAAACATATTTTGGAAAACATTATTTTGTATGGCAGGTAGTTTTGTTATTCATTATATAAGGTGTATAATAAAAAAAAAAGCGTTATTCGTTAACAAAAATATGCTGATTTATAGAGTTTCAGCACGATAGATTTATATTTAGGAGCCTAAAGTTAGAAAACAGATTTTCGAAAATATTATTACATATAGCAGCTTTCTTTATTTTTCATCTAATAATGCTTATCATTAAAAATAATGCATTAGGCGACAAAAAAATGTTAATGAAATGAGTTTCAGCTCGATAACTTTATATTTGCGATTGAAACATTAGAAATCACATTTTCGAAAATTTAATTTTTTATGTCAGTTATGTGCTTTTTAAAAATTGTATTACAAAATATTTTGTTAATTGATCAAAATTATTTTGGTGCAACGATTTTCAATTCGATAGTTCAGTATTTATATATTTAAAATTTAGAAAACAAACTTTCGAAAATATTATTTTGTATGGCAGATAGGTTTGTTTTTCATTATATAAAGTTATTTTTTTTTAATTTCATGTTCATTGCTAAAAATAATTTTGTGTACTAAGTTTCAGCTCGATATTTTTATATATATGTTAACGAAGTTAGAAAACATATTTTTGAAAATATGTTCTTTGTATGGCAGTTAGCTATGTTTTTCATTACATTTCGAAAGTCTATTTTTAAAATGATTATTTTCTTAACATAAATATGATTATGCACTGTATTGAGTATTGAACTGCAATATTTTCATGATTACATATATTGAGGTTGAAAAAATACTTTCGAAAACATATTTTTATATGAAAGGTACGTTTGATTTTTATTCGATAACATTGATTTATGAACTAGCACATAAGTCAGCACAAGAAAATCTTATTGAACGAATTTTATGTTGATGGAATTATATTTATATGCATGCAAAGCTAGAAAATGGGACCAATAGAGCTGTAAGGGTCGCATTCTATTATTCCCCTATAATAATAAGTCAGAAAACGCATATTTGAAAATGTATTTTTGTTTGAGTGTACCAATCTGCCATCATACACTACTTGACAACTAGTGCCTGATTAGGTCTATAATGAAAGGTCGACATTGGGTTTTAATATTGGTCAGCTTTTCGATAAAGTAGTATCATATATTTGACATCAACGATAAATATACAAAGTGGCATGAATTTATTTTAATGAACTTTAGCTTGGCAATAATAAAGTATCTTTAATGCTCTTTAATGTAGCTCATATAAAAACAGGACATATTCGCAGAGTACACTTTTCAACATTATGTACAGTTATTTATTTTATTCGAGAATGAGCTTATGTGAATCATAAGTACAAAGAGTTGGGAAGAGATGATAGTTGGAATTAATGCTATGGTGGAGTCTCATACAAATCGAGTTTGCTGTGCATCAATCATGCATCAATCATGCATCAATCATGTTGGAACTAAATATTACTACTATTTTTACTCGATAAAATATTCAAAGTAAATATAAATCATTGTTGCGATTAATCCCCAAGTATAAATTTTTAAAACATGACAATTTAGTTTAATTACATTCTACAATTATGTATTACATGTTAATATCAATTAATCAGCAATAAACATAAAACATTTGTACACAGCCACACACACACACACATACTCAAACACAAAAACGAAGGTATTAAATCGATGATCACACACACACACACACACACACACACACACACACACACAGATAGCTTACGAATGGACCAAAATAAGAGGATAAGCTGTTAGTGAGCAACCAATACGTACATACGTAATACACACCCAGTATATAAATCAAAATGTAATGTCGATGTCGATGATATCGACGATGTAAAGACAACGATTATATATGCATATAACCACACACACACACACACATACACACAAACCAATTGTAATTATCAAATCGTTAGAGTGCGCACACATAAACACATGGACGCACAATGCACATCGCATACTTAATTATATGTACTTATACATGCATACATACATACATAGCATATATATACATAGATGCCTAAACAGGATATTAAGTGCCTGACAATAATTTGTTTACGACATATTAATGGGATTTTAAGAGACAGCTCTTGTACTACGTACATTCATATACTAAATACTGTATACTACTACGTAAAATTAGCCACTATAAAATTTATTGGCAATAAACACCAATGTGAAGTCGATTTTTCAGATGAGCAATGTCAATTTTGTATTAGATATATACAAAAAAAAAAAAAAAAAATTAGAATTTTAAGAATTTTATCTCTTTCGAGCAGCATTCGAATATTTACATACATTTTTTGTACAAGTCTAATGTAGATATTCGATTATATACTGGCTAAATGGTAAGGCATTTGAATGAGTAATTGTTTAAATATAATTTTAAAAGAGTCCAAATTAATTCTCCATATATATTTGCATAATTTACTGCGTAGTCGAATGATTGAAGTCGGGTCGGCATACTTAAGCTAATGGTAAAAGTTGAATATGGCCACATTAAGCATCTTAACACCTTCAGGTGTACTTTAGTATCTTTCAACTATACGACGAATGAAGTGAAAACATGTGACAAAGAACAATAAAGAAAGGCTGGTTGTCTGGCTGGTTGGTGTTGGCCATTATCATGGAAATTATGAAAACAGCCTCCTACCGAGGCTGAGTCTTTTATCTACTGTCTAACTTACTAACATAATTGAAGTAGATGATGGAATAAATGTTTTCATTCTTATTGTTGTTGTTTTCAACAACAAATGTGTTACGCACATGCTGTCTTTATTACACGGGTTGACTTTTTGGGTTTGGGTTTGGGATGAGCTAGTGAATGCCACTATTGTTTTATTGTTCGGGCTACTCATCCCCCCGTCTACGATATCTACTATATGCCTATATATAGAAGAACAGTTCTTTATTTTTCATTCATTTACGAGTTTGTCTGCATCACAGACAATGGTTTAATCTATACACTTTTGTTGTTGTTGTTTTTCAACAACAGCTCAATACTGCTAGTGAATGTCTGAAGAGAACACAAAAACAAAATAAAGCACAAAAAAAGTAGAGAATTCAAAATGAAATAACACAAAACTGCAAAACAATAGAATTTCATAGACTTAGCCAGTATCTAATAGTAGCATACAATACACATACACATATAATGGATTGCATGACAGTGAGAGAGAGAGAGAGAGAAGGAGGGAAAGAAAGCTAGAGATTGTGATTGAGATTGGGTAGTTGTTGTATGTGAGAGAGATGCTGTTCGTTCAGTTCGTTAATGGTGTTTGGCAGAAAATTAACGGAAATGAAATTCAGTCTTAACGGAAATAATGTACCTCATCGTTATTCGAATCTCTTGTGTGTGTGTGTTATACTCTGAATCAAGTGTATAACACGAACGAAAGGATTCACTCGGACGACAAGTGTGTGTTTAGATATGAACGTATGTGTGGGTGTGTGTGTGTGTGTGTGTGTGAATATATATATAGAATGAACATTTTTTACCTATTGTTTTAATTTTTGTCTTATTTTTTACACACTCACTCACAATTAGAAGATTATGCTAAATAGTGCAGGGAAAGATTGGGGCAAGATATGACCTTCTTTTTTGGTTTTTATATAAAAAGGTCTTAAGAATTGAAATCGAAATTTTAAGCAGATCCAAAAAAATTGATGAAATTTCGAAATATGAAAAATTCGCTATCTGGCTAAGAAATTTCAAAGGTAACAAAAATTTATTATTTCAATTTCATAATTGAAAAGATTGCATTTCGTCTCTAACATCACAAAATTTTACGAAAAATGAAATATTCATTAAAATTAGAGACCAGAAATAATGATTATTTTTTAAAATTGAAATGAAAAAAATCAACATTTTCCACTTGTCGGAGAGCACAACCGAGTATATCAACATATTACTGGTTAACTGTTTTATCAGAACCACTAAACATTTTAATCTTTTGAGTGTTACGTGAAAAAATTAAAATTAATTACTATTTTTGGATTTTTATTTTTTTAATCTAAAATTAATATTATTGTTTGATTTTAATTTTTTTACTCTACCAAAAAAAAGTATTTTTTTGTTTTTATTTTTTGAGTATTACATGAAAAAGTTAAAATTAATTATTATTTTTGGATTTTTATTATTTTAATCTATAATGAAAATTATTGTTTGATTTTAATTTTTTTTTTCAAGAATAAATATTATTTTTTAGTTTTATTTTTTTTTTTTTTTTTGTGCTCAGCTATAAAAATTACTTTTTGAGTTTTATTTATTTTTTGTTCGAGAGTAAAAATAAAATTTTGAGTTTTATTTTTTTTCCCCCAAAACAACAAAGCTGTATGAAGCTTTGAGTTTTATTCTTGGACGAAAAAATAAAACCAAAAATTTAATCCATGTTCCCGAACAAAGAAAATGAAGTTTAAAAAGTAATTTTTATTTCTAAGCAAAACTCAAAAAATAATATTTACTTTTGCAAATAAAAATTTAAAAATAGTTTAGAAAGTAAAAATATTCAAATCAAACATTAAATTTTCATTAAAGATTAAAAAATTTTTAAATCTAAAAATAATTTTTTTAATCATAAAATAATCACGTATTTTTATTTTTAAATATTGCTTATAAAAATTACATTCCCAAAAATAAAAATTTCACCATGCTTATAACAAAAAAGCTCTATATGACGTCTTGTTTGAAAAAATATAACTTAAAATTTAATTTATATTCCCGAACAAAGAAAATAAAACTCAAAAAGTAATTATTATTCGAGAGCAAAACATTAAAACTAAAAAAATAATGTTTATTCTTGAATAAAAAAAAAAAATATTTTTCAGTAGAGCAAAAAAATTAAACAATAAATTTTTATTAAAGAAAAAAATTTTTTTTTTACTAAAAATAATTATTATCGTTTATCATATAATTGAAAATCATAAAATAATCATTAAATTTTGATTTTTTAATATTGCTTATAAGAATTACAGTCCCTGATTATAATGCGTTGACCAAAATCAAACAATAAATTTTCATTAAAAAAAAAATTTTTTTTAACCTAAAAATAATTTTTATCGTTGATCAAAAAAATTAAAATCACAAAATAACCATTAAATTGTGATTTTTAAATATTGCTTATAACAATTAGAGTCTCTGATTAAAATACCTTGATCATCATTAATTTCGTTCTTCTTACATTTTTGTCAAAAATTGTTGTCCCATATTCGTCTACAAAAACACAAGAACCCCTTAACTACACAGAAATCAATCCTAGAATGATGAAAAGTATGATTGACCTTCAATCATTATTTTTCCTTAATATTTTCTCCAAACATACTCAAGATCCTCTATTTCCACCTTTTGAGGTGACTGCCATATAAAATGGGTGTAGAAGTCCTCGAAAATTGATGAGAGGAACCCAGGAATCGCTCGTAGGAGATTGTAATATATGACCGACCTCAATTTACTTTTATTTTTCTTAACATCTTAACCCTGTATCTTTGCCACTTAGAGGAGCAGCCCTACAAAATTAACTTTTTTAATCAAAATTTCGTTCCAATTTTTCCCAGATTGGTTTCAGAGGGTTAAAAATTATGACGAACCTTCGTTGAATTTTACTATTCAAAATTTTTTCTGAACATACTAACGTCCTATCTGTAGTCCTTAGGGATCCTTTTATACAAAATGGAATTCAAAGTTACTGAAAATCGACAAGTAGTCCCACAATTGCTCAAGGATCATCCCTAAGGGGGTAAACGATATGACCGCGCCCTGTTAATTTTTTTTATAATAATTTTTTTTAAAATACTTCATTAATATTTAATTTTTAAGTTAATATTCTATAGTCCTTAGGGAGCCTTTCATACAAAATGAATTTCAAAGTTCCCGAAAATCGACAAGTAGTCCCACAATTGCTCAAAGATCATCCCTAAAGTGGTAAACGCCCTGTTATTTATTTAAAATAATTTTTTTAAACATATTTTTTTCCCTATCTTTGCTACTTAGGGAGGCTTCTTTACATAATTAACTTCAAAACGTATAAAAATCGACAAAAATCTTCAGAAATTGTCTTTGAACGGCACCTAGAATGTTTCAATATTCATATAACCCATAAAAATCACAAAAAAAGTGACAAAATGATATAGCAATTTGAGTATATCTAGATGATGAAAATTCATTGTGACTTCCCTAATGCTCATTACAGCAGAATTCTTTCCACTTCACCTCTATATAAATGTACTTACTAATCATTCTAAAATTGACTATCAGTGTATGAGCATGTAAACGTATGGATAGGTATATACTCAATTCTCAAGTGGACTGCCTTTCAGCTTAGCAGTTTTTTTTTTTCTTCATTCTAATACACAAGCATTCTATAGTGTATATACTATTGACTTTATCAAGTTAGAAAATCTGTCAGTCAGTCAGTTAGTTAGTCAATCCATTCGTCAGCTTGCATATGTAGGAGGTGTGCATTTGTTCCTATTTGAGAATATCTGCTTATAAATGTGAAATTGTACAAGATCAACATTAATAAAATAAACAAACATTTGCACAATCATACATATGTAGTGTACCTTAATATCTGTATGAGTATTTGCTCATCTATTGTATATACATACATACAACTAACTGGCAGCTAAACAATGGCATTGAGTTCGTATACAAATTGCTTCATTTAATCAGGTTTTCAAAATGCCACAAACACAAATGAACGAGAAGCCATTTTATTACAATATTATTGTTGTTGTTGTTGTTGTTGTTGTTTCTACTGCTGCTACTCCCTACTTATGTCGAATACACAATCTTTGTTTTGTTTGTATTACTTACAGTCATTGTCGTTGCTGGTTGCTGATTGTTCAACAACCCCCTCATAATTCAAAAGCTTCCAACAGTTCATTGCTATTTGCATTGTATTTTTAAGGTGGTTTAACTTTTTGTTCTTCATTTAGCCGTCTTTCTTTATCTATGAGTATGAGTATGCTAAATGTGTATGAATTGTTAGATGGGTGTCTTCGTATATGGTATGAGTATGTATTTACAGTCATTTATCGGTATTGCCTTGCCTTTGATGCTTGATGTTCTACCTATGAGAACCTTATGTCGTACTCATTCAGTGCGATTCACTTAATGAGGTAAGAAACTTATGCAAGTTTATAGGTCATTGCAGGCATTTTACACATAATAGGCATAATGTGATTTATGTAGGTGTATGAGTACGTACATATTGTATGTATGTATGCAGGCATAGATGTGTAAAGTGTCCTTTTATTATGTATGATGAGTTTTTATTCTTGTTTCATTCACAATGCCAAATACCTGCTATTATAATAGTAGTATTATTAGTACAAGCATATTCAAGTGGATAAAGCTCTTCGATATATAACCCAGCCAAAAAAAAAGAAAAAAAAGAATGTGGAGAGAGATAAGAAACAAAAGTCCTATAAATGAGTTAATCAACTCATGAGTTAAACTCATATGGTATGAGCTAAGGTGTACGATTTATTAGTAAAGCCAATGGGAGAGATTTTTTTGCGTACGTCCTCCATCAAAGAGTATAATCATATATCAAAGGTATGAAAGATTCAATAGTGCAAATGAGCACATGAAATTTATTCTTGTGTACTTATGATGCATCTGGCTATTAATATTAGGGTGGAATATTTGGCAAAACATTCATTAAACATATGTTCTTGTCATTTAGATATTAAATAAATTATCAAATGTACACGCAAAAATATGTTTGACATTACAATTATCATTGAAAGAAAATATATATGGTTTGTCCTCGGCAAAACTGTATATTCAGAGATAACATGTGCAAGTGTTTCCTTTCAACTCACGCTGGTGATAAATCGAATGCACAGTACCTCCATAAAGACAGACCGTGATGAATGAGACTTTGGAGGACCTTGGGTCGATCCTAGAAATCTGAAATAGTTCACTGATGAGTCAAAAATAGACTCTGGAGTCGATTCGGGTATCTACGGACCCAATACCAACATTTCAGAACCAATGGGCAGATGGGCTAGCATCTTTCAGGCTGAAATTCAAGCAATTTCAAACTGCGCAAAGATAAATCTGAAAAGAGGCCTCAAAGGCGCACATATTGCTATCTACTCAGATTCATATTCTATGGAATCGAAATTACTGGAAGAATGCTTAAACAACCTCCAATCTTTAGATGCAATGAATAAGTTTGTACTTGCCTGGATTCCTGGTCATAGGTCTAGAGCCATACTCTGGTATCAACTGGGTGGAGGCTAAATCACGAATAAATAACTGGGAACATAATCTTAGGGTGTCCCATTAGGAAGAAATACAACAATTTCGCCAAGCCAAACGATTGGTAAGGGCTCTGTTCTTACATACAACGAGGATATTAGGAATGTAGTAAGTTTTCTCTCAGGTCACTACTACCTGAAGTATCATCTTACCAATTTACATATACTCGACGATATGGAGAGCCGCCTCTGTCTAGAAGAGGGTGAAACCACAGAACACTTATTGTGTAACTGTATTGCGTTGGCAAAAACAAGGGTAAGCATATTTCATCATTATCATTTGGATCCGGAAGAAATAAGAAATACCTCTGCTAGGTACATTGTAAACTGCATCCGCAAGGAGGAAAAGATACTGGAAGGACATGGGTGTCAGCTACTTCCTTTATTTAGACTAGGAACATATAGGTAGGTAAGGACTTGATGATATAAATTGCAGCTAAACCAATAGGGTATAGTAGATGATACAATTGTAATCAAGTGGATCACAAAAAAGTTAAATGTAGTGTGCCATAAAAGATCTATTAGGCCGCAGTGTCGGCCTTTGGGCAACCTACTACAGTAAATTATTATTATCTCCATATGGACAGCAATAAGACCAGCAAGATATCTACGATCTCGTGCAAGAAGTAATACATAATTATTAGTTACTTTATTTTTCAACTAGACAGCTGAAAATATTGCAGAAACGTACTGTTCTTAAGGAGTCCTAGGAGAACCGTGACTGGTATTAGGAAGTATTTATGATTCATTAAGATTTTAGTTTTGTCAAAATATATTACTGCAAATTTCATTTCTTGGTGTTGTGGTAAATTCCCTTTTTACTAGAGCTACCATATATAATTTTGTGATTGGCCGATCCTTATCGAGCTTTTCTCTCAGCTATATCTGAAGAGATCGCTGGTGATCCAAGAACCACTAATGACAATGGTCTTCTGAAGTTAATGTAGTCAAAGTTATTTATATGAAATGTAACCGAAGTCAAAATCAAACATTCATTGGAACATTTCACTGCAGTAGAAACTAGGGCTGTGTGATTAATCGTTTGTTCAGAATTTTTGATTAATCAAAATATTCAGTTAATCAATTATTCGATTAATCAAAATTTTTATTAATCAAATATGAAATTATTTTAATAATCATGATTTTGAATAATCAAAAATTGCAATTATTCAATTAATCAGAATTTTGATTCATCATCAGAATAAAATTATTCGAATAAAATATTGATAATAGATAGAATACAAAGTACAAAGACAGGTAGTTATGAATATCAGAGAAAATTTCAAAAACAAATTTAAAAAAAATAATAATCAACAATATTTCCATTAATAAAATTCTGATTAATCGAATAATTTCAATCTTGATTAATTGATTAATCGATTATTATGATTAATCAAAATTTTTGAATATTATTCTTCGAATTTTTTAAAGATTCAATTACATACATCAAAAACTGTTGATAGATTTCTTCAGGGAATATATAGTTTAAAATATAAGCAAAAGGTCTGTCTGTAGATTTCACTAACAAAAAAAAAGCTCTCTCATGCACTAAGAATGATATGACTTAAATGGCTAGCAAGTAAGTAATTGAAAATGTCATTCATTTATTTCTCACATGAGTTTTTTTAAATTGCATATTTATGGCATTTTTACAGTGATTTTTCAGAAGCTTTTTAAATTTCTGAGCTTTAGCAGAAGCTTAAAGCTTTTCATTGAAAATGTTTTACTATTATAGTACAATAAATTGTAAGAATGAACAGCCTGTGTAGTACCGAAAAAAAGCTCATGATTCAATGTCATCAAAGATTTTTCGTAAGCTTTTTGAATTTACGAGCTTTAGCAAAAGCTTAAAGCTTTTACATGGAAAATGTTTTACTCTTAAAATATAATAAATTGCAAGATATTAACAATTTTCGTTTACTTTCCAGAAAAAAGCTCAAGATTCAATGACGAATTTGAGCTTGCATGTCCACAAAGCTTTTTTTAAAGCTTTTTTTTTTCTTTATTATAGAAAACTTTGACTATCATAAGAATGAATAAATTTGCTTACTCGTTTTTATTACCAACTATTGAATGTATATCAAAATTCAGTGCACAATATAAACTCATCGTATTATTTATGCGTCTTTGTTTTATGCTAAAGAAGAAATTGCAAACAAAAAAGAATTGCATGTAAGCATTTCTTTATGAACATGAAAGGAATTGCTTATTCTTTATTCACCGGGCTAATTAGTGCTTTCATCAGTGTTGAATATAGTTGAATGTCTTTTTAAAATCAAATGATTGCCTTTAGTTCGATGGCAGCCATTATATAATTATGTCTATGGCAATTCAAAAGTGCTTGGGTAAGGTAAGAAATTGCATAGAACAAAATGTAAAATAAAATAAAAAATAAATAAAAAATAATTAAAAATAAAAATCGACAAAATATAAAAATCGAAAAGAAAAACAAAAATTCGTAAATTAATTAAACGTCATTAGCTGTATTTTTTATGTAAGTAGGAGAGCCAGTTAAGTGCAACTACAATCGATAAAATGAACACACAGAACACACACAGTTCACTGATATGAAGATGAATATCTTGTTTTGATTGTGTGTGTGTGTATGCACACACACAATAGATTGAAAATTTATAAGAATAGATAAAACAACAACAACAAGTATCAGAAGACTAATAGCAGCAATTTTACATACACCTGTAACTGTCCATAAGTTGAAGAAAATCGGAGGAAATCCTTTGAAAAGCGAATACTTAGTTGTACGATTTTGTTGTTGCTGTTGCCAATACTACTGCTGCTGCATTGAGTTGAGTGTTGCCAATTTAAGCGCAAGCTAGCTATTGTTGTTTTCAACAATAAAACCGAAACAACTATGTATCACACATACAGACATATAAAAACACTATAAAATGGCGCAAAGTGCTAACTGAATAGAGGGCGCTTTCGCTCATTGAAGCGTAAATCGTCGATTGAATGAATGTACAATAGTCTAGTATGCAGTGCAGTATACCTGTGAGAGTGTAACGGACATAAATACACACATAGAAACTCTAACACATACTTACTTGCATATATTTTTACATATGAACAAATGCTATTGTGTATATATCTAGTATATTGACGAAGTGTATTGTACTGAGCGACATAGAGAGTATAATGCAGTGCAATGCAGTGTGTATAAAAGCAAAAAAATAAATAAAGAAAATAATAACAAAAAAAAGAAACAATGCTGTAAACACGCTATGCTATGTATGGTTAAAAAATAAAATGGAAGACAACAAAAACTTGATAACTTTGTAGAAAAAAAATAAGAACAAAGTGAGAAACACAAAACATTTGTATATACCTGAGAGTCATACGAATCCCGCAATATCAGAATGCCTTCTTAAATATTGTAATTTGGCGAATTTATAAAAAATTATTCACCTTAAAATTTCCATAATTGAGGCAATCATGTCTTTCTGTTTATTTATACGCACGCTAAATTCTAAAATTATTAAAAACCACACTTGCTTTCCATAGAAAAGTATGCTTTCGAAAGTATTTTTTCACATTTCGAGTATGAAAATCTAAAGTTATTAAGTTGAAACTCTGTACATATGATATTATTTATTAATTCATAAACGTGTTTGAAAATAATCGCAATCTGATTACAATTACGCATACCTCCCATACAAAAGTTTGTTTTTGTATGTATGTTTTCGAATTTTAATTACGAAAATATAATGCTATAATATCGAAACTTGGTACATATGATTATATTTACTAACTAACACACCAGTGTGAATTTGATTGAAATCGGATAAAGATATCGCATAGCTCCCATACAAAAGATTGATTTCGAATGTGCATTTGCACATTTTAAGAACAAAAGTATGAAGTAGTCCAGCTGAAACTTGGTACATACGATAGTATTTATTAGTTCTTTAATATGTTTAAAAATACTAGCAATCGGATGAAAATCTCACATAGCTCCCATACAAAAAGTTGATTTCGAATGTATATTTGCACATTTTAAGTACAAAAATATGAAGTTTTCAGCTGAAACTAGGCACATTTGATGATAATATATATTAATTCTTAAATATATTTAAAAATACTCGCAATCGGATGAAAATCTCACATAGCTCCCATACAAAAAGTTGATTTCGAATGTGCATTTGAACATTTTGAGTACAAAAATATAAAGTATTTCAGCTGTAACTCGGTACACATGATGGTAATATTTATTAATTCTTAAATATATTTAAAAATACTTGCAATCGTATTAAAATCATGCCTACTTCTCATACAAATGTTTGTTTTCGAAAGTATATATTTACACTTTGTGCACGAAAATAGAAAGTTTTGTGAGCAAAAATTTATTAAATATGATTATTTTTGCACAGAAATGATTGGATTGGAGTTTGGCTGATATTGGATGAAAAGCACACCTATCTGCTAAGCAAATTTTTGATTTCGAATATATATTTTCACATTTTGAGCACGAAAATATAGTTATCAAGCTAAAAATCGGTACAAATAAATCAAGTTACTAATTAATGAACATATTTGAGTGCAATGCAAAGCTATACAGCTCAAATTTGGTTTCCTTAATGCGATTTTCTAATTAATGAACAAGTCTGAGACTGGTCCGAATCGGATAAAAACTATTAATAACTCCCATACAAAAGTGTATTTTCGAATGTATTGATATTTGTAGATTTTTAGCACGAATATAAGCATCTATAGTTGAAAAATTCTACAAATGCCCATATTTTGACAAAGAAGATTCATTGTATAATAGACCACTCTCACCTCTAGCACATAAAGGTGATTTTTCTAAGGTATATCATGGTATTGGATATATAAGCTTAGATATTACTGCACTTGAACTTCTCAAATTCTTCTTTTTATTTTTTTATTAATTTTTATTTCATAAATGAAACTGAAATTTTCCTTGGGATCAGCAAGATACCCGAAAATTAGCAACTCTACTTCCGTTACATATAAAGAGCAAAAAAAAAAAAGCAAAAAACTAAAAAACAAATTCATTCAACCAAACTCATCTTTACATCCATTGCATTGGTAACACGATCACTAGATAACTATTGTATTTCATTCTCTACGATTTCTATTCGTAGCTACTCCTACCAAAGCTATCATCAATATGCACTGTAACACACCAACATGACCATTATTACACACTAGTTGGTATTAAGTAAAAAAAAAAAAATATTGTATTGTGTACAATATGCTACATTGGATTTACACTGGCGCTTATTTGTATTTGTTGGTGGTTTCAAACAATGCGAACTCCCCCAACACTCTAACCAGGTATCTTGTACCTATTTTTCTGCTAGTTTACTTATATTCTTGCTATTGTTTTTCTTGTAAAATATGAATGATGAGATGATGGTGTTCGATTTTAATGAACATATGAACAGGTGGGTTGTATAAGATCTTTAAAGTACTAAGGTAAAGTTGAATTGATAAAGGCACTTTACTTAGCATACCCGTAAAAAAAGTGGGCCAAAAATCGGAATAACCGTTGGGTTTTGCCAAACAACGTCTTATGGTATCGTGAGTTTGATGGTATTTGAAGTAAACATTGTTATGACATTAAACTCTACAATATAATCCTTAAGAATACCTTATAATTATGGTTCAACGACAATTTCGTCATCTATTTCCACCGGCACCTGCCGAGGAAACACTATGTTCTTTAGGTGCTTTAGTTGCCTTTGGTAAAGTTTATATTGCTGCTTTAAATGTGCAGTATTTGTTCACCATATCATTACCCATTAATATATCATAGTATTATTAAGGTAAGCGCATTGCTTTGCCATTTTGTCGTACGATGATATTATGCTTCTACTATTATTACTACAATATAGTTGCACATTCTATTATATCGTACTACTTGCATACTACTCTCTCTGTATACTCTTTAATATTATGTATTTTATGTACATATATCATTTAACGTAATCACTTGAGCCTGACATTACTGTTGTTGTTGTTGTTGTTATTGTTGTAGTAATTGCCACTAACTTTATATAAAACATTATGTTCAATTCTTAAACTAAAGATTCATTCAAAGGCGCGTGTAACACGCAGTGTTTACTTACATATTGTAGTATAAGTAATGCGGGTTCTCATAGTATGTACTACATACTATATGAGGGCTCTAGCATTGGTATGAAGTGCACGTAGTTGTAGTAAAGGCATTTTTTACTCTACCATATTCAGGTACATAATCGGATATAAACAGTTTGCTGTCCGGCGTACAAAACAATGTTTAGAATTTGCAAAATTTCCGCTTCTCGTGTTGATGCAGCCACTTATTGTGATGGTTAATCATTTTTTATGGTGATGGTGGTGGTGGTGGTGAATACTGAGTGCATTTATTTTGATGATGTTGCACATAGTATGTATAAGTGCCTTCTTATATATGTATGTAATCGTACATGCTTTGTATATTTCTTATTTTGACTTGCAGTGATTATAGGTTTCATTTTATTTGATTATTTTGAAAGTAATCACTCATTGTGATTTTATTCAAACATTTCAATAATGCGACTAAGAAGATTATATTTTCAATTGTAATATTTGTTGTTTTTTTGTGTATTTAATATACAAAAATGTTGCTAAACATGTTATATTTGAGTATAAACATGATTTATCAAATTATGATATGGTAGCGGGTTCAATGGCCTACGATTTTGATTGAAATGAAAAAATTAATAAAAAATAAAAAAAAATTATATTAGAAAATAGGCTTTGCTAATACGAAAATTTTCATACTATACACTGGGAATGAAATGAAATTATTTTAACTTCCATAAATTTTAAAATTAGATATTCGAAATGATGCTTTTGTATGGGAGGTAGGTGTGATTTTCTTTCGATAACGCCCATTTTTATAAAATATGTTTCCTGAAAAAATATAATGTAACATATCGATTTTGAGCTTGATAGCACTCTATTTATGCACACAATGTTTGAGAATATATCTTCGAAAGCATGTTTTTGTATGGGAAATATGTGTGCTTTTCATCCGACAATGTCCGTTTTTAAAATTTATTCGTTCGCCATTAAAAATAACATTAAATACTAAATTTCAGCCCGATAGCGCTATAATTATGTGTGTAAAGTTATTAAATATGAATTCGAAATCATAGCCAGGTATAGTTTTGATCAAATTTTGCAAATTTTTCAAATGGTTATAGTGATATAAAAAATAATTATATGTACGAAATTTTAGTTCGATAGCTCTATATTTAGGTGCTCAAAATTTAAAAAAAAAAAATTAATTCCAAGATGTATTTTTGTATGAAGACAGGTAGGTAGGTTGAGTGGTTGTCTGTCGACGTACTTAGGCCTATTAAAGGCCCATTGTGATGCCGATGGGGTTTTATTCCATACCCAACTGGGTCCTCTTTGAGCCAACCTGTGGATCTTATAAATGACACTATCTTTGTTAGTTTTATTTTCGCAATTTCTGAGACACCACCAAGTGAAGCCGTTCCGAATGCAGTGAGCCTTCTTCCTCCCCGAGCCTGGGATCCGTACAGGAGATGCAAGTTAGCTAGATTGCTAGTTCATCTGCCCTACAGTTGCCTTGAAGTTGAAGTAACTAGTGAGATCTGTTAGTAGTTCGTGACAGTTTATTACCGTCTTAGATGATTGCCTACTCATTTGCAGCGTTTTTAGTGCCGCCTGACTATCGGAATTGATATAAATATCTCTTGTACTCAAAACATATTTTTTGATAATAGAGAGTGCCTTCTTTATGGCTATAATTTTAGCCTGAAATACACTGCAATGATCTTGTAGACGGAAGGCTACATTGGCGCTTAACGCTTCCTCGAATATACGCCTCTTCCCACCTGATCATTAAGTTTGGAGCCCGCCGTGAAAATACTGACTTTGTTCTCGCAGTCCATCTTATCGTTGTTCCAGTCTTATATCGTTTGGAAGGTTGCAGCGAAGGGCTTGTTAAGGAGTATTGCCGACGAGTTGCAATAGTCGGTTGTACTGGGTATGAATGGAAAACTGTCGAAGATGGATGAGTGTCCTTTCGGGTAAATGACTTTGTTCTCGCACTCCATCCTATCGTTATCCCAGTCTTCTATCGTTGGCAAGGTTGTAGTGAAGAGCTTGTTAAGGAGTATTGCAGACGAGATGCAATAGTCGGTGGTTCTGGGTATGAATGGAAAACTGTCTAAGATGGATGAGTGTCCTTTCGGGCGAGTGGCTAATAGAGAAGATTCCCTTAGCCTTAAGGCCGATTTGGCTGCTAGTTGTTTACCAAACAGATCGATCGGTAGCAGGTGCAGCATGACACTTAACGCTGCTGTTGGGGATGTTCTAAGAGCTCCGCTTATAGACAAGCCAGCTATTCTCTGAATATCTTCCATGCATTTAATTGCATAGCTTTTATTTAGAACCGGCCACCAGACTATAATATAGTAGGTCAGAATTGGGCTTACAACAACTGTACGATCTGGGGCTTCAAACCCCATTTCGCTCCCACTGCCTTTTTACACGAGTACAGAGCTACAGCCGCTTTCCTAACTCTATTTTCTACATTTTTGTATGAAAGGAAATAATCTTATATATTAAGTTTCAGCTTAAAGTTTTTATATTTACGAAAATGCATGCAATTCAGAGTATATATTATTTTTGTTCCTCCTCACAGTATCAAACTTCCTAAGTATGACATAAAGCAGCCAGAATGTACCCTTTGAATTTGATACTTAATTCACCTGCCATGTCTACATGAAACTGTCTGTTTGTATATTCAATTGGCTATTCTTATGATTTCAATCTATAAGCCGCTTTTGCTGCCTTTGATGTTGCATTGCAGTTTCGTTCAGCATTTAGGAACTACTTTGTGGCACGTAAGAAAATTGAAAATTGTATGAAATTAACTGACATGCCACGGAAAAGGTAAACCGACCGCAATTGCATTATACTGCACACCCACACAAGCTTATGAATATGAGCTCGAACATATTAAAAAAAAAAAAGCGAATATCATGCATATTGGCAATGATGATGGTAAAACATTAAAAATGAAAAAAAAAAAAAATAATTAACGCTCACCATTAGAGGGTGTCTAGAAAGAAATTCCCAACACTACTTAGTACATAGTACGTATTGGGGTAAAGTTAGATGTTGTAATTAGTATTTGGTTGTTATGGTTGTTATGTTATTGCTACTGCTGTTATATTACACCAATATATGGTTAAGTGAAAAAAGAAGAAGAAGAAGAAGAACAACAACAACAGCAGTATAACGACAAAATATATACAAACAACAAACCACAACACTAGTATCAGGTATGTGAATGAGAAAAACAAAAAAAAATTCCATACTCCACGTTTCATATGGTTGTGGGAAGTGGGGCGGTTGGGTGATTCGATGGTTAGTTGGATGATGATGATGACGATGATGATAATGGTAAATGGTGAAGGAACAAAATAATTTCCGATATTTTTTTCGGTGAGATTTTAATTGGCGGTACAATTAAAATTTTGACTATAATTTGTGGGAGACCGTCTATGTTGGTGTATATGTATGTGTTTATGGGTGTTCGTGTATTATGACTATATACGATTGTTGTTGTTATTATTATTATTGCTGCGGCAATTACAAGTGTACCTAAAATGTATGTATGAAGTATGTAAGTGGCGCTGTTAATTGTACTTCAGATAATTGTTGATCAGTTGAGCGTGTTCAACTGCTACTGCTGTTGTTGCTGTTGTACACAAATACTTATAAAGTTCCATTATAAGCGTAATATTGGCACTTATTACCACTATATGATAGCATATGTAGTTACCTAAATATACTCGCAACTATATGAAAGTATGTTTATTATAAAATCGAAACAATTTCTAATTTTTGGCAAAAGCACTTATTGAACGTTTTTAAGTACTCGCATCTAATGGTTATTGTACTAAAGTACTTGTAAATTGTACTCGTACTTGTTTAAAGTATACAATAAACAATATCTATTGGATTGGAATGAATGGAAAAATATTAGTACTCATGCTCGTCTATGTTATCAAATACATGTACTTATATTAAGTGGTCTACAGTATTATGTTCGATTGGTTTTTATGAAAGATTTAATATTTTCCATGTATAACAATGTCTAAGAGTAGATTAAACTTGACTAAAATCAATAATGAATCAACTATTTAAAAACATTATAGTAATGTAGTAGTTCAATTGATATGTTTTTTGGAGTCTATAATGCCAGCAACATGTGTATATAAATCAAGCAACATATATAAACATATATACATATGATTTGCGTTTCCACGATTTGATAAATTTATATTTTCGTAAGAGAAATGTGAAATCGACATATTCAACAGCATAATTTTGTATGGGACGTAGGTGTGATTTTTATCCTTTTCAGCAGTTTGCACATATGAGTGCAAAATTTCAGCTTGATAGCTTCATCCAACAACATACTTTTGTATAGGTGATATCATCCAATTCCAATTTCACTCATTTATGAACTCATACGTTCGATTGTGGATATAATGTTATGTGTCCAATTTTAACTTTATAACTTCATAGGAACATGGATACGTACTCATATTGTTATTATGATAAATAATATAATATATGCTTTTCTGCTATATATGCTATTTGTCATAACAACAACGATCTAGCTAGATTTTGTATATATATGCTTCCCTATTTTATTTTACGGTCAAAGTTGAAGATTTAAAGTATTTGAAGTGTTTATATACATTTTATGCAATGTCAACATGTTGCTATAGTTCTCTCATGAGAACTATAGCAATGAATATGAGAAGATATGTTTAGTTATAAATGTTGCTATACTCATATTTATACTGTATTTATTCTACACATGCTGCAAAGTTATATATACATGTTCTTGTTCAACTAGTACATTTTCCTTGGTATTTTCATTGACTGGAAAGCATTTCTGATTTCAAAACTTCACAGTTTTATTTCAGTAATATGAAGATATGTTTACGTTATAAATGTTGCTATACTCATATTTATACTGTATTCATTCTACATATGTTGCTAAGTTATATATACATGTTCTTGTTCAACTTGTACATTTTCCTTGGTGTTTTTATTGACTACAAATTATTTCTAATTTAAAAAATTTACATTTTTATTTCGATAATATGAAGATATGTTTAATTATAAATGTTGCTATACTCATATTTATACTGTAATCATTCTATACATGTTGCTAAGTTATATATACGTGTTCTTGTTCAACTTGTACATTTTCCTTGGTGCTTTTATTGACTACAAATTATTTCTAATTTAAAAAATTTACATTTTTATTTCAATAATATGAAGATATGTTTAGTTATAAATGTTGATATACTCATATTTATACTGTATTCATTCTAAACATGTTGCTAAGTTATATATACATGTTCTTATTCAACTTGTACATTTTCTTAGATTTTTTTTATTGACTGGAAATCATTTCTGATTTAAAAAATTCACATTTTTATTTCTACACAAAATCACAAATATTTTCCAGTAAAATTTTTAATATGTAGCTAGATATTGTTTAGATAAATAAAAAAAAAATAATTTTTTTTTTATTATCCATATATTGTGCTACAAATTGTCGATCCTACCAGGAGACAAAATAAAAATCATATATTGTAAATACAAAGAGATTGATACAAAAACTATCAATCAAATCGATCAAAATAAAAACATGTATATAAACAGAACAAATAAAATGTATATAACGAATAGAGTGTAATCAAATCAACATTTGTAGCTAAGCAACATCAACATCATTCATCAACATGTATGCAAATGCTATGTATAGCATCATGTATAAATACAAACAAAGTGTATTTAAATACAAAATTTATAAACATAGAGAATTCTTACGATCTTGATATGGTTTGCATTTACATTTCAATAATTCAGGTTTTAATTTTTTTTTAATCAAAAATATTTTGCTCAGATATATTTTTGAGAATATTTTTAGTAAACAGTTCATTAGAGTATTTTAAAAAGTCGGTAGAAATAGTGCAGAAAGAATTGCAGTGATAAAATTTTTTGTTTGTTTTAATATCTTTGGTAAAATTTCAAGAGGAATTTTTCCATAAAACACTTTTTTTCTAGCCTACCATTTTTACGAGCCCTTTTAATGGGTTATTTTGAATGCCAAAAAAAAAAAAAAACAGTGCACTCATATTGGCGAACGTAAAAGTTGATGGAAAATAAAAGTTAAAAATTCCAATAGCTATAAAAACTGTGTACGTTATATTACATATTAATATTTTTATTATGCATTTATTTAATTTTTGCCTGCTATTATGCATATTTTTTTGTTGTTCTCTCTTCATTTTTTTTTTGTTGCATTCTTTGCGTCAATCAAAAATTACGTACATATAAACACGATTTACTGAAGCATATTTTACAACATATATTGCACGTTATCTGTGTACTATATGTATGCATATATGTAGTTAAAAATAATACAGTAAAATCATAGACACATACACACACAGACACATATACGAAATTATTTCAACTTTACTATTACATTGGGTTTATAATTGAATTTACATATCAATAAACATTCACATGCACATACAAGACAAAACGAATAACGCCTGCAGCAATATATATGATTCTATGATGTGTATGTGGGTGTGTTTGCGTGTGTTTGTGAGTGCCTTTGTACGTTTGTATAGTAGAAACACTAAATAGTAGTAGTAGTAGTAGTAGCTATAAAAGCATCAGCAGCAATAGTATAAAATGTCAATTAAATAATTGCAAACAACAACACCACCTATATATGTAAATATATAGAGCAGTTAAGACGATCTTTCATTTGGTAATAAATACATACAAACACTATGTATTATTGTATATGCATAAAAGACACCCTACAGTGATATGAGCAAACAAAAACAAAAATTAATTAATTCTAATACGCATTAAATACTTTATATTTACAGAAATATAAACAACAACAACAACAACACCAACAACAATGTAGACAATAGTCATGGCAACATGAAATAAAATATTTATATGCAAAATAATAATGGAATGGAATGTATGATGATAAAGTACAAT
This sequence comes from Megamerina dolium, assembly GCA_963854835.1. Lineage (NCBI taxonomy): Eukaryota > Metazoa > Arthropoda > Insecta > Diptera > Megamerinidae > Megamerina > Megamerina dolium. The sequence continues at coordinate 66,602,250 of OY978528.1, read as the reverse complement.
GAAATTGTAAAATACAAGTCGTATTTTATAGAGAAATTGAGAAGCTACAAATACATAGTGTTGTATTCTTGTTGTTGTTGTTGTTGTTGTTATTATGTTCATAAAGGGCTTCTTTAAAATTATTTAGTTTAAAATTTTGCTCCATTTTCATATGTATAGAGATTGAGAAGAAGCAAAAAAAAAAAAAAAATGAAAAAGAAAATAAGGAAGTAGAAGAAAAATGAAGGAATTTAATTTGAAAATTTTTTATAAATACAATTTTTTTGAATATCATTGTATTTTTGTAACTCTTCTTCAATGCTTCACTGCTTTACTGTTTATTGTTTCATGAGCAAAATTTTTTTTTTCTCTCTTTTGCTTATTTTACTTTCATTTTTTGCATTCATGCATTCAAAAAAAAAAAAAAAATTAAATAAAATTAAAAATAATCACGTAAAATGAGAAAGCAAGAAAAGAACACAGAAGGAAGAAACAAAGAAAGAAAGAAAAAAAAAGAAAAAAAAGCAAACGTCAAAAAAATATAAAAATAAAGTTCTTTTTTTTTTTTTTGTTTCACGAGTTCATTTCCTTTCCCCACCATTACTCATTGTGCTTGTGATTGTGAGTAAGTTTTCCCCCCCTCGCTTCTCTACATATTTTCGCATTCATAATTACATTTTAATTACGCAACTTGTAGGAATAACCCGCTCGACCCGGATGCGTTACCCGGTCAGAATGCGTTCGTATATAAATAAATCACAAGCGAAAGATACAAGCACGGGTACATCGTGCAACACATACAATCGTACCGAAGGGGTATGCCATCGTGTGGTTTCTTTTCAATTTTTCATGTCATTTTGACACTTACAGCTTTTTGTGCATTCATTACGTATGACAGAAACTCAAAATGCCATATTTTTGCGGTTTCGAAATGTCAAAAACTTATTCTGTAAAGTACAGGGTTGAAATGAGGGGTGGAGTTGCCTTGTTCAAGTTTGTTGTACCGAGCTCCATTTTCCCTATTTGACTACATTCAGGCTTTCGAATGTCTCGGACTATATCATTATGAGTCACAAGTGAATCAAATTAAATATAAAAAATATTAAATAAATAAATATGTGGCACTTATAAGCCCCAAAGGGCTCTTTGGCCGAGCTTCGCTTCCATTACTGTCGAGCGTGTTAATTTTTGGACAGTCTGATAAGGGTCCTATTTATTTTAGCCAGCTCCGAATGGCAGAACTCTTGCGACATCATTTTTTCTGAGATTTATCACCGAGTTTTTTAGAAGCTTTTCCATGGATAATTCATACTGCCGGAAGAATTGCCAACTGTATGCCCACAGGTGGGTACCATTCGAAAGAAAAATCATTTCGATATTAAATTTGTTACGCTTCAGTCGGTGATTTAACCCACAACTTACAGATCAGAAGGCCAACATAATAACCACGGAACTACGACACCCATTCAAATTAAATGTAGATTATATTTCTGACGAAATAATTTTCTTAGCAAAAACTATTGAAACTTCAGAATTTGCTTAATTTTTAAGAAGTGCTTTTAAGAAGCTTTTTGAAATTAGCCTCTTAAAAACTCAATATTTTCATCCATGTTCATCTGCAACAACGACTGTTTTATGAGACCAGCATTTGAAATACTCAACTTATAGCCCGGTGCCCTATTTGCGGCACCACTTTGAGCAATTCTTAATCCGCCCTTGTCACAGTGTATGATGTGTCGTCGCAAAACAGTGGAAATATCGAAAAGAAAGTTCGATCAAAATAGTGCAACAGCTGCTCTTGCTGAATACACTAATGTTTTTATTAATACTAAAGAACGGGTTGATCCCAAAATCGAGAATTGCGATTTAAGTCATCTACTCTGCTAATAATATCTCCATTGATGCAAAACAGTGTCTATAATTCTAATGAAGGCTGCATTTGCTGAACGCATTACTATTATGAGGTTGGCCCATAATTCAGTTCGCCCACTGGGACCCAAAAGTAGGACTGGTTGCTTGATTGGTTTGGGTGCGTCCTGGGAGACAAAAACCCAGCAAAAACCCAGCAAAAAAAATTAGCACAATAAGAGCCATTTTGATAGACCACTGGTGTGACCACTGATATGTGGTTTATTCGAACCACTTTGATTTGTTAATAAACCTACTAATATCATCTATTTTTATCTTAGCGAGTTCCTAGAGGTCGTCCATTACGAATTTCCCTAGCATTTTATGACTCAGAGCGCTTAGACTTTGGCATTCGCATAGAAAATGGAAAACCGTTTCCCTGGTCCCTTCATGATCGCAGTTTCGGCATCTGTCATTGTGGGGCCATCCCATCCTTTCGGCGTGGTCCCCCATCGGCCAGTGGCCGGTAATTGTTGAAGTTATTCTGAAAATGTCTGTTTTTGGCTCCATTATCAATTCGTTTGTTCTTGACTTATCGTCAAAAATTGGCCAAATTTGCTTGCTTATTTTGCAGTTTTTTTTTTCCCCAACTGGTCTCTGCCTGCTTCTTAAACTTAAGGTGGAGCTCTTTTTAAGGCTGCTGTGGGGGCATCCGACAGCTACTGACTCGGCTTCGCTGAAAGATGCCCCCCTTCTTGCCAGTTCATCTGCCTTCTCATTCGCCTCTATGTTCCTATGCCCAGGTACCCAGATGAGAGTGATGTCCATTTTGAGCGTTAGTGAGTTTAGTGAGGCCTAGTTTAGAATTTAGAGGCCTAGTGAAAAAAATTTATTGTCGACTGAACTGAGGAAGGCTGCACTGACTACTCCTTGTCTAGTGCGAGCCGAGAGTTGTGCTGAAATATTTTGTCGCTTTGTAGAAAAAAAAGTTGTATCTTCAGACTTCACACTCATTTAATAAAGGCGATAGCTTCTGTGCAATCGAAAATCTAGTTTGTTAAAATAATACGGAACTGAAAGCTGTGTTTTGTTTGAGACGCTCACTGACTTGCCTAAAACTAGTGGTGTTGTTCCAGCTCCAGATCCATTCACGTTAGAGGCAACATTAGAATCAATATTTTCGTCAAAGATGTGGATGGTCATATCGATGCGGTTTGAAATTGTACTGTATTGACATTATATCCGATGATTTTTACTGCGAAAATTTGAAGATTTGGATGTAGGAAAGCTTTGGTTACCTAAATGCCAGTGAACTTATACCAGTATAAAGCTTCCAAGCATATATATTTTGTGCTCGCAATTTAAATGTCGCGTCATAAGCCACTTTGGCCGTTCTCCAATGTCTTTTGGCTTCAACAAATTTGAAATTTGATATGATTCGACTTGATTCGATTTATGAGTCACCGTTTGATCTGACAGTGTAATAGAGCCCACCCAATTCAACCGAGATTAACATCCCAATGAGCTTTTATCCGATAATTAGTTGTGAAAATTCAAAAATTAACACTTTCTAATAAAACAACAACTGTTGTAAGGATTCTTAAAAAGAACCCAGCCGATGGACGACACTTTGAATATATGTACGTATGCCAAAAGCATACTCGTACAAATACTAATTTCCCCCATGCATATCAAATAGTACACCAGGCAATATATTTATATAGTTGACTTATGACTGCTGTTGTTGTTGTAGTTGTTATTGTTGATGTTCCTGATGTTCATAATGATGTACCTATGATGATGATGATGATGATGATGATGATGATGTTAATGATGATGATGATGATGTTAATGTTGATGATGATGATGAAGATGATGATGATAATGATGATATACGAATTTAAATGTTCAAATTAAATGCATTAAATGCTTAAATATTTCATTGTTTGTGATGCAACATTGTAAACAATCGCGAGGTTTGTACATATACACATGAATAACATTTGTAAGTGTTTGTGTGTGTGTGTGTGTGTGTGTGTGTGTCTGTGTCTAAATGAATAGGTATGTATATACATTCGTATTTGATATTTATTTGAAATGCTTGAAATTTAATACGCAAATCTTCTACCCCATGGGCGCATTATAATTAACTAATTTAACCCGCTTACAAATGGATTAGAATGTATTTGGTTGTATCAGTGTTGTTGTTGTTGTTGCTATTGTGGATATATATATATATATACAATTGCAACTAAATACATATACATACATATGTATGTGTATGTGTGTGTATACATATACATTGTTGGTAATTAAAATTCTGTACGAACACAACAACAACAATAATAACAATAATAACAATAACAATAATAAAGTGTAATTAAAAATGATAAATTAGAATTGTAATGGAATTGTTAGCAAATGCTTAGTAGCCTAAATATTATACATACCTATACATATGTACTTATGTATGTATAAAGTAAATGCCTATAATTTAATATTGGCAATATTAATATTTCAAGCCTCATTTGCTTCGTCATCTTCGATTTTACGTTTTCTAACTGCTATTCATCAAAATTACAATGGAACAATTTTAATTGAAGCCAATTGCGTATAAAATTATGACTTCAAATCCATAATTAGATGATTAGCGATATATTAAATATACCAACACAAATATGGTTTTCTCTAAGATGGCTTAGAAGCCTTCTTTCACTTGAAGTATGGTGACGATAACTGCTATGAAAATATCAAGATGAAACTTGGCGCATTCGAATAGATTCATCAACCAATGAAACAGCTCATAAATGGATGAAGTCGAATAAAAACCATGATTACCTCTCCATACAAAAGCATGACTTCGAACATATGTTTTTAATTTTTTTGTAAATAAATATGAAATTATAGTGCTAAAACTCATTGAATGTATTTATTTTTTATCAGCCATGGAATATATTCGAGAATTGCAGTAATGAGATGACAAACATGCCTACCTTTGATACAAAAGAGTGTCTTCGAATATATATTTCTGACGTAATGCACGGAAATATAAAGCTATAGAGTCAATACCTTGATCGTATATCACTTTTTCCATCAGCTAATATACAATTTCTAAAATGAATGCTATCGGATGAATATTAAACATAGCTCTCATATAAAAGTATGTTTTCGAAAACATATTTTTTCAAATTTGTAGACAGAAATATAAAGATACTCAATTCAAACTCCACATTTAAGATGATTTTTCTAGCAATAAATGGATATTTTTGCAAATAAATAAAATTGGTGGAAAATCACACCAATCTCTCAAACGAAAGCATGTTTTCGAACATATGTTTTTTCACTTTGTGCTAGTAAATAGCAAGTTATCAATCTGAAATTTGAAATATATGTTGATTTTGATTGAGAAATAAATATGATGCAGTTTGAATGCAATTGAATAAAAATTCAACCTATCTGCCATACAAAAGTATGTTTTCGAAAGCATATTTTGAGACTTAGCACACAAATATTTAATGCTAACGACAACAACAACAAATTTTGGAAATGGAGATAATCGTTTGAAAAATACGCCTTTATTTTCGAATACATAATTGCCGAATATATGTCATAACTATAAAATTATAGGGTGATTTTTAAGCAATTTTCATTTTGGCAACATTGTTTTTTTGGCAGCTCAGCTGTTTTCGTGTCAAACATGTTACTGTCAAACATGTTCAGTTTGATCTATAATTTAACCATGAATCGACTTACAAACGAACAAAGCTTGGAGAATATTGAATGCTATTATCAAAATTGCACTTCTTCCATTTTATGGTCAGTTTAGGCGACCGCCTTCTGAGGCGGCTATTCGGAATCTTGTGACTAAATTTTGCAACAAATTTAAATTATTAGAGAAAACTATCGTAGCTGTAACGGCCAGTGTTGTTGATGACCGTGAATGATCGATTCGGCGCCGTTCGTAGCAATTGAGCCTCTCTTACTCCATTACGGGGAAAATTTTGCGGATGGGTTTAGGTGTAAAACCTTTTAAAATACAGCTGGTGCAAGAATTGAAGCCATACGACCTACCACAATGGGTAACTTTTGGTCATTGGGCGCTGGCAAAGTTTCATCCACTTTTTTATCGGAAAATTGTGTGCAGCGACGAAGCTCATTTCTGATTGAATGGATACGTGAATAATCAAAATTGCCATATTTGGTGTGAAGAGAAGCCAGAAGCATTTCAAGAACTGCCAATGCATCCCGAAGAAAAATGCACTGTTTGATGTCGATTATGGGCCGGTGGCTTCATTGCACCGTACTTTTTCAAAGACGACGAAGGCAGGAATGTTACTGTGAATGGCGAGCGCTACCGTGCGATGATTATAAATTTTTTTTTGCCCAAAAGAAGAAGAGCTGGACTTGACTGACATGTGATTTTAGCAAGACGGTGCCACATGTCACACAACACGCGAAAGAAAGGCCCAATTGAGAGGCGAGTTCGTGGAACAGTTTATTTCACATTTTGGATCGGTCAATTGGCGCCTAGATCGTGCGATTTAACGCCTTTAGACTATTTTTTGTGGGGCTATGTTAAGGCTCATGTCTATAGCGACAAGCTCGCAACGGTTGACATACTGGAAGCCAATATATTTAAGAATTTATTTGTGAGATACCGGCCGATATGTTGGAGAGAGTATGCAAAAATTGGATCCAGCGTATGAACCATATGAAGTGCAGCGGTTCTATAGACTCAAATAAACATTTCATACATTTGAATAAAATTTTATGAGTTTTTTTTTTTCAAATCAAATCCGAAGGCTCTTAAATAATAAAAAAAAAAAAATTTAAAACTTAAGTAAATTAATTTGGTTTTTGTAAATTAATTTCATATTTAAATATATAACTTGCAGAATACAGAAATACAGAATTTTTGCCATATCTTGTAATTTTTTATTCTTTACCTATTTAGCTTTTATAGCAATTGAGTTGACATTAAGAATTTAAGCGAATTAATATCATATATTTTCATATTTCATATTCTCTGATGGTATTTGTCATATTTTTTTTTTTTTGTGAGTACCATTTGGATTGCTGTAAAAGTCATAATTAAATGATATTATTATTTTTGTTGCTATTGTTGTTGTTGTTGTTGTTGTTGTTGTTGTTGTTTTGATAAAACTTACTTCAAACGTATTGGATTTGTTAAGAGAACAGCTGCGCGCTGTATTTAATCTTAAATTGTCATATTTCAAAGGCTTCATCTCTTCTATTCTTGCTATATTATGCTTCTATGCGTATGCTTCTTGGAATATATCCTTGGTCTTCATCATTTATTAGTATCATTCATTGTCTGCTTAACTGAAATGTAATAAAGTCAGTTACACGCACACAAATACTCACTCACTCACTTCACTCAGTCAGTCGTTCATTCACTGCTCTCAACAAGATGTCCACTTGATCACTAAAAGTGGTTTTGATTTATGTATTTTATTTTATTTTTTTTTTTATTTTTTTATGTTTATTTTTTTTTTCTCTCTTTCTTATGTTTTCTTTTAAATAAATCTACTATACATTTCCTGTCCCAGTTTTTATTATTGTTTTTGCTTGTGACTTTCCTTTTAATGTGTTGTTCTTCATTTATTGTAGTCACTCCTTTGGTTTTTACTTTTTTTCATTTTGTTTTTGTTGTTGTTATTTTACACAATTTTTTATATTTTTTTTTTTTTGCAGCGGTCATCCTTTGGTTTACTCATGCAGCTAAGCTCTGTTGTTCTTAATTAAACTTTGTAACATTTGAAAAGATTCCCTATACACTTATATTCCAACTACTCGTATTCTACTACTCGTATTTCAGTTGATTCACTTCACAGTGGTACTTGATAGTTTCTCCCAGAGCCATGCATCTATGCACTATGCACTGCAAATGATACATCGATTTTGTTCATATTTTTTTTTTTTTTTCCTTTTACTTATTCGATTTGTTGAAAATTGCAATCAATACATGTAATCATTGAAGCTCTACGATTGTTGTATGCACCTATATACCGATTTACTTGAAATGTTTAAAGTTTTTCACTCCTTTTGCATAGTGAGGGAATGAGTGAGTTCATACCAATAGCAATCTCGTTTGACTTACTGAGTAAATTTGACTGTACTGGGGGGGATGTGTATTGATGTCTGTGGGATGTCTGTGAAGTTCACTGAAATTAAAGTTCATTTTACATTTATTGTAGCATACTTTAAGGTGAAATATTTATCTAAGAGTAATACTCAATCTGTGGTGGGGAATAATTAATGGACGCATTCTCTCAGTCGAAGGCTTTGATATCCCGCTATGCGATCTAGACACGATCCGTTCAAGCTGGTGATTCAACGAAAAGCCACATAATCAATTTTTGTTGACACATTGACTCATTCGACATACACTGGCCTATCAGCAGAGCTTGAGTGCTGTAATTCGTAAAAATGCCTTATTTTAAAAAAATGTCATTATAACGAGATGCTGTATAAAGAGCGATTGTATGATGATATGAGATTCAAATGAGTCAAAATCAGTTAAAACAAACTGTGCCAAGCTCAGAATTCTGGAATTATTTGTAGAGATTTTTCATTTCATTCATAGAGAAGTCTTTCTAAGAACTAATGGGAATTGGTAATATATTTTATCCTTTTAAGTGTACCCAGGAAGTAGTGGTAGCGAATTTAATACAGAAAAATGTCAATTTTTTAGGGCAGCTGCGCTCAGGGGTTGAAATAGAAGGTAGGTATGTTGAGAAAAAAATGATGAGCAGGTAAAAATTAATTGGGATTGGTAATACATTTTACCCTTCAAGGTGAGATTCTGGCAAATTTAATAAATATTTAAACTTTCACCATTTTTGTGGGAGTAACGATTAAATGCTATAAATAATTAACACGCTCCGGCTAAGAAGATGTTATATTCGGAACCCGCTGGTGGACGACGCAGAAGTGGAAAATCTAACCTCCGGTGGAAAGATCAAATACTGGAGAACTTGTCAGCGCTTGGTATTTCTAACTGACGCCAGTTAGAGAAGGAAAGAGCTGGCTGGCGAATCATGCTAGATTCAGCATACATCGGTTTTCGGTTGTAATGGCCATATAAGTAAGTAAGTAAGTAAGTAAGTAACGATTAAATGCGACTGATTTGAATTCAGCAACACCAAATACGATAATAAACTATTTATTTTGTTCTTGGATGAGATATTTTTAGCGTATCTATTTTTTGTGGTAAAAATGTTTAAGCTTAGAGAATTTTTCGATAGCACTCAAAGTACTTTGTTTTGTATATTTCAAATACATTGATAGAAATGTGTATACTAAGAAATATTTAGTCTTAATAAATAATTTTGAAAGTTCAGGAATTTTATATTTGAAAAAATCACAAGGTGCAACAAAATTGTTTAAAAATAACAAATAAATCGTTTTTATTATAGACCGATATTTTTTCTTCAACCGAATGCATTGAGTCGGAGATCGAATGCAATGGTTCATAACGTCCATAACGTGTATTGTTTGAATTTCCACATTAGAGTTGTCTCTAGCTCTATCGATAATTATGTATATGTATATTTGAGTTACTAAAAGAAGAACCTCCTTTTTAATGCATCAAAGAAACATTTTCAAAAATTTGATGTTGCATATAAATTTTAAGGCATGCTGCCTAGAACCAAAAATTGACCTATCGACGAGATTTTTTTTAAATTAAATTTATGTCAAGGATAAAACAATTTTCTTCAAAATTCAAAAACGTTATGTTAATTTCGAGATTGACAAATAGCGCTACAATTGGCCATAAATTGTCCTTAGAGCGTTGAAATGAATAACCGAACCCCCATATTTCTTCCTCCGCAACATTTTTCACATATCTCAATTTCTAAAAATGTATACTCTATACTGAAAATAATTTACCATTCATAAATTAAAAAATAGTTGAAAAGCAGTTGAATATTTGAATTATTAGAAGAACATTTGGAAGGAACTAAATATCAAATGTCCTGCAAATTCTAGCTAAAGTTATACTGGACAATATCTAGATTTTAAATTTGGCATATTTAAAAGGTTTAAATTAATTAAATTTAATTAAATTTAATTAAATTTTATTGTGTGGGAAAAAATTAATTTTGCTCTAAATTTGAAAACGGATTGCTAAGTTTGGGTATAATTTACAAGCTTTGTTACTTAAATAATTATCGAGATGTTTTAATTAAAGGAAAAGGTTAATACCAAATTTTTTAAATTAAAATTTTCCATATCTTCTTAATTTGAACTTATGCATGTTGGTCTTACAAAAAAAAAAAAAAAAGAAATACATTTTTTATAACATTCGAAAAGCATAAATTAAATAAATTTTTTATAAACTTAAAATATCTCGAGAAACAGTAACAGAATACAAGACACCTGCAATAGAAGATATTTATAATTCAGAAGTAAAAAAAAATAATCATGTGGCACTTAAAGCCCCAAAAGGCTCTTTGGCCGAACATCTCTTCCATTACTGTTATGCGTGTTGAAATTTGGGACAGTATTATAGAAGGGACCTACTTATTTTAGCCGATTCCGAATACGGCAAAACTTTTTGGCGGTATCACCTTTTCTGAGCTTTGTCGCAGAGATTTCTGTTAGAAGCTTTTCCATGGCAAATTGTCGCTGCCAGAAGAATTGCCAATTGCTTGCCGACAGATGCGTACCGTTCGAAAGAAAAATCTTGTCGTTATTAAATTTGTTTTATTATGCTTCAGCCGGGGATTGAACTCACACAACCTACAAATCAGAAGGCCAACACACTAACCACTGAGCTACGGCACCCAGATTCAGAAGTAGCATATGAAAACTCGTTGAAAATCAACTCAATAAATCATTAGAAAAAAATTTTTTTTTTCAATAAGTAATAAAACTCAGGCAAATAAATCAAGTTACCAGGATTTGTTAACATTGGTTCCGAGACGGTAGTCGCTAATAGCCTAGACAGTGGGCAGCGATAATCCGGATTCACGACGCACTTAATCCGGATTACCGGCGCACTTAATCCGAATAAAATATTAACCTGACAGACGGTAGTATTGCGGATTAACTAAACGATTGCTGATTGTTGTTATATTAGATCTGCTCACATACATTACTATCACTATCAATTTCTGTCATCTATCCCTCTCGATATGAGAAAATCTACAAAAAGTACATGAACTGAAAACTATTAGAAATTTGTAAATTGACATTCACAGTTTGTAATTGATAGTTGAATTTATTTTTTCGCCAACGTTTTTCATGTCGAAAACTGTTAACAATTGTTGAAAGTTTTTTTTTTTATAAGCGAACACACCTATTATTTTGTAAGTTGAATAGAGAAAAATTCACAATAGAAAATTTTCAGCACTGTTGCCATCGCAAATTGTCCTAATCCTCTTTTATTTTGAGAATTAACTCATATAGTTAATGCAGATTAGCTACAGTTAATACCCGAGTTAATTCGAATTAAATCGTTAATCCAGATTAACGGGCTATAATACAAAGCCACTAAATAAGGACTGCTCTAATGCTTTTATATATACCTATATCTCTATTTAGAGCAAACTCTTGAGTGCTTCAAGTATTTGCGCTCTTTGCGTACTCAATTGTGTACTTCATAATAATTGCATACTTTTGTGCGTTTTTTTTAATTTATTTTTTTTTTTTCATATTCTTATTGCTTGCATTTTCTCATTTTTGCATTTGATGGCATTCTGATTTGCGAATTGTTGCGAATTGATTGCTATCTCTTTCAATATCACATCACATTAACATCATCATCATCATCATCATTATCATCATCATCATTATCTTGCTAAAGTAGTATATATGAATTTGAAGATTTTTTTTTTTGAATTCTTCTTCGTTTTTATCTATTATTTCTTAATTTATTGCATGTGTTCTTGATATTGGTATTATTGCTGCTGCTATTGTTAAAGTTATTGTTGTTGCTATAATGATGGTTCATAGTGAAACAATTATCATTGTATTGTTGGCATTGTTAAATTGTATGCAGAACTATTCTTCAATGATAAATACAATATAGATTTTTTGACTTGTATTTTATTCTATTTTATTTTTCTCTTTCATTTCTTCAAGTTGCTACCGTCCCTATGATATTTACATACCATACTGTGTATGTACAAAAATGTATAGTAGAAAAGAATCAGAATTCATCTTACAATCCAAATGGCATTTTTAACTTTTCCTTTGTATGTATTGTAGGTATGTAAGCATGTGTCTGCTTGAGGGGGTGTGTATATTTAAAATAGTATTTAATTAAAAAAGTTTTCATAAATATTGTATGTACATAGTGTAGTACAACATATTTTCATTGTTGTTTACAAGTGAATGTTTTATGAGAATTTCGAATCTTAAAAAGTTCTTAATTCAAGTAAGTTGTTATATATAATTTGTCAGCACTTACTTTAATTACGAATGTTTTTTGCGTTCTCTTTTTTTTTTTTTTTTCTTTTATTATTTTGTTTGTTTGTTTGTTCTGTTTTGATAGCTGAGTGCCTTGGTGAGTATTTTTCATAAAGGTAGTTACTATGTAGTAGTGGGAGAATAAATGCTTGGGTAAGTATATATGTATGTATTCGTATATACAATATGTAAAAGATTTCTTTTGATTTTTCTCAAGTGTAAGTACTTTAATGCGTTGCAAATTCTTTCATATAACAAATAATAAACTCAAACAGACACTCTCATACATACACACACACACACACACAGAGTCACTATAGCAAATATCAATTCCAAAATCTCAATTAAGCCCATGTGATGTGACTTTGAAGGTTTGGGACGATGGAATTTTTATGACATTCATATCAAAATTTTAATATTTGTTACTAAATAAATATGCACATTTTTTAACCTTTTTCTTAGAAGGCAACTGACTCCTTTTACTTTTCGGTAAAATGCTAAGTCTTTTGTTAAGTAACTTATATATTTGCACAATGAATGATTTAATAAAGAGAGGGTAGAATAGTGGCGATAGAAGTGGAAAGAAATTGAAATTTGAGAATTTCACAAATATATCAAGCAAGGAAATTTTCTTCAAGCAGTTATGCTGGGATACATACAGTTCGGGCAGATGTACAACTCAATACTTTGGTCAAAGTATATATTTGACAGGACCTTGGGTAGTATGCTTTTTGGACGACCAAATGGAAATTTGTAAATTCCAAAATTCTAAAAAACCGGTACCGAAAGTTTCACGAAACTACAAATCCTGTCCATGTAATTAGATTGAATTAATTGGTACAATTTTAGCTCAATTTTTCAGTATATCATAAATAAATAAAATAAATATGTGGCACTTAAAGCCCCAAAGGGCTCTCTGGCCATTGCTCTCTTCCATTGCTGTTGTGCGTCTTAAATTTTTAGACAATATTAGAAGGGACCTACTTATTTTAGCCGGTTTCGAATGGCAGAACACTTGTGACATCACTTTTTCTGAGCTTTCTCACAGAGTTCTTTTTAGAAGCTTTTTTCATGGCAAGTTGTTACTGTCGGAAGAATTGCCAATTGCTTGCCGACAGATCAGAAGGCGAACACACTAACCACTGAGCTACGGCACCCACCAGTATATCATATACTTAGATTTTTTACAAATGCTTTTCTACAAGTTCAAATATGCTACTTCCTACTATGTGTATATTTCCTTACGAAGCTCACTCTTCATATATTTTCAATATAATATATCAATTAAGTTAAGTTTAAGTATATATGGGGCAAATATGGAACCAACAGAATTAATGGGGCTCTTCTGGCAATATCTGGGAGAAGTGAAGTGAAGTGAAGTGAAGAGGTGGGCAAGACAAGAATCTTGGGCACTCAGTTAAATAACCATGGTACCCAACTCTAGAAACGGAAAAGAAAATAGAAGGACAGGTGAGAGGAAGAGAATAACAGAAAAAGGCGATAGAGTAGAGAATATTACTTTCCCTCAAACTTTCTAGTACTCTTAATGAATCTAAGAAGATCGTATAGAAAGAGAGACTAAACTGTGTTCAGGCTCAAAACAACAACAACAATCCCAACAATCTCAATCTTGTTCGTGCAAAGGCTGGACAGTGACAGGGGTAGTGTTCTGTTGTGTCCATATTCTCTAGACAAGACTTGCACGTCGGATCGGTGATAACCCCAATCAGCATCCTGAGGTCCTTCCTACTTAATCGTAAGAGAAAGTTCGACCGTCTGCTGTCAGGTTCATTCACAAAGCCTTTGGCAGCCCTGCATGTCTCTAAAGTGGACCATCGAGTCTTGTGGATCAGGCCTACAGATCCATCTTTGATCCATCGTTGGATCCACGCAGAGCTTACGCCAAATATAGGTTCGGGATTCATGGGCGTACCAGCAGAGCCCTCATTGGTCAAACTATCTGCCAATTCATTCCCTTCGACATCGCAGTGTCCCGGAACTCAAAGAAGACGAAGCATGTTGAGCGTGTCAATGCTATTCAGCCTCATCTTACATTCACTAATCAGAAGAGATCGATGGAAGAGATGGCAGGGCTCGCAATAGCTTTGAGTGCAGCCTGACTGTCACTGCAAATGATAATTCGCTTCCCATGCTATCTCCTCTCAATAATGCAGTGAACTACTTTTAGAATGGCATATGCTTCTGTTATAAATATAATCGCCATACTTCCGGTGGAGAACGAGTATTTGGTATTTTCATCCAAGTACCAACCGCCTCCAGTACCATAGAAGTTTTTAAAATCGTCAGTGTAGAAAATGTGAGTCATTCCCCTTAGCGGAGTGTCTGGACTTAACCGTTAAACTCGTTCGGGGAAAATGGCCTCAAATCTACGTCCGAAGCGTAAGCGCTCGGAACGAATTCAATATATAAAAACGTCACTTTTGTAGGAGAGCCCTTCTAAAGGAGTAGAGGCAGAGGAAACATTTCTTAAGAAAAACAATTTGAGGTGAAAAAATTAGCGGCGGTCAGTTAAACATTTTATTTTGCTAGAGGCAGTTATAGGACAATTTCTCGATGTTCACGTACTTTTATATTCTTTTCATAGGAGAGCTTCCCAAAGGAAGTAAATATATTTTTAGGAAAAATTTTGAGTAACAAAAATTTGTGAGGGCAGGTCAACGATTTCACACCTATATGCGTATTCTGGGAGAGGTGATAGCGATTGATTGATTTTATATTCAGCGTCAGTTCTACGGTCGATGAGGCGCTTTACTAAGTCGTAGAGTTGCGGGGTGCCAGTTATGCATTTGAACCCCCTACGGGCACTCTGGGAGCGATTGGAGTGAATTGTAAATATGTTCAACTTGAGTTTTGTAGGGGAACCCCTTTAGGAAATGGAGCTACGGGACAGGTATAATATATACAAAACAAAAAAACAAAACAAAAAACAGTTGGGTCGTAAAGTTAATGGGGGTCCTTCATACGTTTAACCCTCTATTTATAAAAATTTATAAAAATGTAAATTTTATAGTGTCCCCCTCTACTGGATAAAACATAGGGACAAAAAAATTAATGAGGATCAATTAAAAATTTTACGATTATAGATATGGTATTTTAATTAATATTCTAAATTTCATGATAATTTTTTTAGGTTTTTTTAAGCAATGGGACTTGACCGAGGTAAATCAACTTAGCATTCGTTAATTTGATTCATGAATTATTTGTCCTCTTAGCCATCTTCTTCTGAATTTCTAATAATTCGTGAAGAAATCTTTTTTGTTACAAAAAAAAAAAAATGATGTTGAGTTCGACGAATCGGAATTGGAACAGGCCGGACTCGGACTTGATGCACAAAGGCCAATGCAATAATCGTTAATTTATCATCAGCCAATAAGAGAATTTTTTTCTCTCTTTCAGTCATTCAAAATTTCGAAAAATTGCGCAATCCAATGCAAATAAATATCATCAATTATTTCAGAAGGCAGAAGTCAAGTGTTTCGATTATTACAAATTATTTTTATTGAGTGTTATAATACTTCATATCTATTTATTTATATATTTAAATATAAATAATGAAGATATATATATATAAATATATCTGCACGAATGTAAATAAGCTTTAGAAATATAATTAACGATTTTATGTATTAATATGTATTGCCATAGAGCTTCAATGGCATAATAAACGTCTCTGTGTATATTATTTACATATGAAAATGTTAAATATAAATCAGATCGCATTATAAGTTGCCATTAGCATTTGCAAAATAATACTATATGTATGTACTTATAATAGAATAACAATTTTCATAACCTTGACATTGTCTGTGCTTATTTTGACTTGAATAGGTCAAAGACTTTGATGTCGCGTTGACAAGTTTTTCTTTTTTGTTTTGTTAGGTTGGCATTTAAAATGACATGTAACATGTCACATATGATAATAAATGATATCGAAATGCTATAAAGGTAATCGAAAATATTTGAAGACAATTTTTTCTATTTATAGGAATAAGTGTACGTTATTTACTTAATTAAATGATTAATTACGTGTAGTTGCTTCATTGCTTCATTTGCTTAGTGGTGATGAATCAAATACTTCAGAATCAAAATAAGCTTCAAAGCAAAGATGAATACATTATTTTGTCGTCACAAATATTAATTCATTTCTAATTTAATGGCATTAAATGCTAGGTAACCAAATTCTTTTAGAGTTTTCAATCTTAAATTTTCAATTTAAGATTACTTTGTAGCGATTTATACCCTATTCAATACAATATTTCAAAAGACTATGAATTAAATTTCTTAAATTGGCTTTTAGAGTAATTTCTATATTTATCTCGTTTTATTTCACTTTCTCTCTCGCTCTTTCTTGAGCAGTTTACAACTAAGAGCCTCAAGAATGATTATGATTCCAATTTTAGATAATAAATTGCCTACATTAACATAATTAATGAAAATTGAGCCTAATAATAAAATATGTATTGTAAGTAGGTATTGAAATATTTTCAAATTTCCTTGCATGCAATGGAATTTTTATATAGAGGGTGTCTCGTGTTTTTTTTTTGTACTCAGTAAGGATTGAAATGGATTGAAGGATTGATGAGCTTGATTCCTCAGCCTTGTGAATCGAACATAATTTGTTTCAAATGTAACAAAAATTTTTATTTTTTTCACACAATCTTGACTTGTCAACAAGTAATTGACAATTCTTAAAACATTTTGCGATGAAAAAGATTCTGAATGAGATTGGTAACTAAAATAATTAGTAGAGTTACATGAATTCTACCAATCGGAGTCAACTAATATATTTAGGTTAAGCTAGGTTAAAATAAGTCATTCCGTAAAAAATGGGTCACCAACAGATCGTGATGGTTCTTAGAAAGATTTTTAACAATTACATGCAATTATAGTTCACAGAAGTTCTGCTGTTCGGAGTCACCTAATATAACGAGAAAATCTGGAAATGTCAAAATTTATGTTATATGCGATTATTCTGGCTGACCCTCCGAAAAGTGGGTCACCAATAAACTGCCATGGTCTATTTGTGACAATCAATGGACCATCAATAGAATGCCATGGTCTATTTGTAAATAGATAATAAGAGTTGTGCCATTCGGAGTTGCCTAATATATCGAGAAAATATATATTAGTGTGGAAATTTAGTTTAGCTAAAGCTGTATTGGCTGACTCTCCAAAAAGTGGGTCACACAGAGACGGACCGTCATTTGTGATATCAGCTATATCAGAACGGGCAAACCTAGTTACGATATGTGGAGAAAATTTTGAAAATTTCGTATCTCTTCGCAAACTACAGTAACGGTGTATTGATCAAGGTCGTCGACTCAAGCTAGAATTGAAACCGAATGACTATTGTTGGAGTCATGTATGGGATTAGACACAACTGTCAGTTGATCCACGGTTTCATCGTAACATTTTTATTCAGCAATAATGCTATGTTTAATGAAATAATTCAAATTTCAGTAAGTATTTGGAATGAGAGGGCTTTTCTTTCTGAGAAAGTTAAGGTTTAATGCCTTCTACGGGTTGGACGAGTCTTTGGGCAGCACTTCTTGATAAAATGAGGCCGATTAGCGCGTTAAAGTCAATGTATTGGGTGTGTGAATCAGTAATCGGCCTTTTACGATAGATGGCGCCATGTGGAAGCGTGCGATGTTGTGATTTTGATATAGAAGACAAGGAACGCTCTGGACAGTCGTAAAGGTTGGAAGGCGAGAATTTGGATAGCTGTACCGACAACAATTGGTGCGGTAGAAGAGCGCAATGATCGAGAAATGGCCGGAATATACTACCAGATACGAGTCCTATAATTTTTCACCATGACAACGCACGGCCCACATTTCTATTTAGGTCAAAAACTATCTTTCTAATAGCGGTTGGGAAATTTTACCGAACTCGCCTTATAGCAGAGATCTGGAGCCTTAAGATTACGACTTGTTCCAATACATGCAGAACGCCCTAAATGGAATACGCCTCACTTCTGTCACCGGAATCAAAAAAATGGACTCGGTTCGTTTTTAGCCGCCAAGCCGGCGAAGTTCTTTTGGGCATGGAATCCATAAATTGCCAGAAAGATGGGAAAATGTCATAGTTTCTGATGGACAATATTTTAAATGACATGTTTTTTAAAGAATTCTTAAAAATAAATGATTTTTGAGCACTAAAAAAGGCCGGTTACTAATTCATACACCCAATAAAAGGAGATTGAGTCATAATATTCCGTTTCATGCTAAGGACGAGGCATAAATTTTGAGAAAATACGATCGGTCATGCAGTGCATAAAATAGTGATATAATGAATCGAATGAATTTGCTTCATCAACAAGAAAATTGTTGTGCGAAATGGATGTGTCGTTTGGTCACCTAGATTGTATGCCCTTTGTGGAAATAACAAGTTGACCTAGTTGCAGCACTTTATGCCCAGAATTATCACTTTATTACTAAGTGACATAAAATTAAAATCCCGTGGTGATTTTAAGAAATATGTATGAATTTTTTTTTTTTCGACAATCTATTATACAAAATAAAGAATAAAACACCCTTTATATTGCTTATAAAATATTCTTACTCTTCAACACTATGGTATAGGTGAATGTGATTATTGACACATTTACGTAGATCAATATTCCTACTTCTTCATACATACAATACATACATATGAGCTCATACTTGTTTGCCTTCCTTATTGATTCATTGACCAGTCGTGTCGTAATTTTTTTTTTTTTTGATTTCGTTTGTGGTTGCGTGCACGTAAAAACAAATTACATTAATAATTTCAGAACCACAATAAATTTCATTTGATTTTGTGCCAATTTGTGTGATATACATGCATGCATATGTATGAGTATATATGACCAACCATTGCTAGCATATTTGTATGTACCACACTGGTGGGTCACTAGTAACATAATACATACATACATGCATACAATGCATACATACATATAAATAACTGTTCAGGTAGACGACCATTACTGTATGCGAGTATTGGAAAAGTTTGGTTATTAAATTAAACATCATAATAATTTTATTGGCAGACATTTGTCAATAAAATGTATATATATATATATATATATATATATATATATATATATATATATAAATAAATATATATATATATATATATATATATATATATATATTTATATATATATATATATATATATATATATATATATATTTATATATATATATATATGTATATATATGTATATATATATATATATTTATATATATATATATATATATATATATATATATATATTTATATATATATATATATATATATATATATACACATATATATATATATATATATATATATATATATATATATTTATATATATATATATATATATATATATATATATTTACTATACATGCCCTGCGTTAAAATATTAGTGACCCATACATATATATGATATGTATATACATATGTAAGTACTAAAGTGACTGACGGCTATGCTCACATAATGTGAAAGTTATTTTTCTTTCTAGTAGCTACATACATACATATATCGTTATGTGCATGTAACAACAAACCACAAAAATGTAGCGAAGAAAAATAAAATGAGAAAAAAAAGGTGAAACAGTGCGAAAAACAAATATATACACATTCAGCAATATACATGTAATAGTGTGTGTATATATATGTGGTTGTATGTATGTGCCAAATAAAACAACATCTCCTTGAGCAGCAGCAGTAGCAGTAACGACAATATCGAAATTGTAATAAATCAAATATTGCACACGCAATTTCACACTCGAACATAGCGCAGCACGATATCTAGTTGTTGTTGTTGTTGTTGCTGTAATGGCGCTTCTTCTTTATCTTCTTGTTCTTCTTCTCTATATATATATATTTTTTTGTTTTTCAATGCTTGTATGTCAATTTAAAAAATTGCTTTTCAAATGTCGTATCATTTATTTATTTATACGATTTAACCCATTAATGCGGAAATGTATACATAAATGTTGTCATTGAAATTTATTCAAGATTCACATATCCCTGAATGAGATGGGGTCGCTGGTTCATAATAAATACAGATGTATATTTATTAGATTATTGGGATGCCAGAGCAGAGCGGCATATTTTAGAGGATTGAGGAGATTGTGATTTGTGCCCAATAAGGCAGAGAGCAATTTTCTAGAATAAATTCTTCAAAAGTATTTGGCTAGTTAGTGAATTTATACCTTTGGTTTTGGACTTACACGAAACAGGAAAACTATGGAATTAATATATATTCTGTGCAAAAAAATTGACTACAAAATTTGTTGAAATTTTTTATGGAACAATTTGATGCCTGGCTGACATTGCCATCTTAAGGTTTTTGCAAGGACACCATAATAGGCCTCAGATAGCCCAAGCGCGTCCGCGTACCAAAATCTAATCATATTTGGGTCAAATTCTCAGAAGTGAATCCAATAATTACTATTTGTGTCATGTAGTAGAAGAGTTTGTTAAAACAGTGATGTCACAAAAGATCTTCCGTTAAGCACAATTAAAGCAATACCCATATTGTCTGACGATCTCATATTTCTTTTTCAACAGCATCGTAATGAATCGGGAAGACAAGCGCAGTGGGTGATCTTTATCACACACCCGACAATCACGACGTTGGCTCGGAAAAGTACTCTTCTGCCGAAAAGGACGTATCGGGCTCCAACGGTTCGAACTTGGATCTCTCGAAGACAGATCTCAGAAAAAAAAAAACAACAACAAAGAAACAAATTATGTATTAGAATTTTGCTGGAAGACTGGATTAGGGTTGAGACATGGAGAGTGCGACAAATTTTACAATAGGCCGAGTAATTGTGCATTTGACGATACAAATAACAGCCACACTTTAACGGGAATCGCAATCTAAGGGGTCTAGGTCTGCTGGGTTGTCAGACATAGGGCTTAAAGTGCATATAAGGTACTCAACTCCTCTAGAGTGTATTTCAAATTGGGAGGAAGCTTCCTCAGATGAGCTTTAAAGCTTTCAGCACCGGCTTTCCACAGACCACCTATGTGGGTAGCCCCAGCGGTAATGAATCGACATTCTAAGTTTTGAAGGCAACTGAAAGATTCCACGCTTTCACGTATATAACGTAAAAAGGGTTAATGAGGAGTCTTATATGGAAGTTATGCGACGAAAAAAAAAAAACGCCCGGAATTGTGGAAAAACAATTCATGGATTTTGCATCACGATAACGCATCAGCTCACACATTGTTGTTTGTAAGTGATTTTTTGGCCAAAAAAACCACCACGATCATGCCTCAGCCACAATATTCACCGGAATTGACCCCCTGTAACTTTTTCCAGTTCCCTAAACTGAAGAGACCCACGAAACGATGGAGATTTGCAACAATTGAGGAGATAAAGATTGCATCGCTGAAAGAGCTCAAGGCTATATCAAAAAATGCTTGTCAGAAGTGCTTCGAGGTGTGGGGGATTACTTTCAAGGGGACAACATAAATATTGATGAATAAATTAATACTTTTTGATAAAAATGAAAAGTCACCTTGCTTTTTGATCACACCTCGTAAGTGGGTCCCTTCCAATGCTGTCCAAATTTAACAGTATTGGAACAGAAGCTCGTCGGTATCATAATGTGCCTTTCTAGCGTAAGTGTCTTCTCTCAGTGAGAGGGCAGCCACATAATCTAACCTATGGAAGCAAGACGTTAGTTTTTATCCGGTTCAGTCCATTTTAGAACATATTCATTCTCTGTTAAAATTAATCATATAAACTGAATTTTAATTCTAAAGCTTTATCTTCAAGGCTTTATAGTAACATATCTAGGCACAGCTGGAATGTTAATTAAAAAAAAAATTATTAAATAAAAATACTTATGACTGAAAAAGTAAGATCAAATTAAATAAAAAGAAAATCAAGAAAGTTATCATACATGAATGAGTAAGTATGACTGAAGAGGACTTTCACTGGTGAAGCATGAACTACAAACAATATGAAATGAACGTTGAAGTATAATGCAATCGCAAAGTGATAGCATAAAATCGTAGTATACAATATGCGTATACAAAAGCATACTCTATATACTCGTCATTCCATTTTTTTTTTTTTTTCAATATTCACTTTTTAGCTCATTCATTCACTTGAATACGAGTATAATCGCTGCCTAGTACAAGTACACTTGATGGCCATCAATACTTGTACGCTCATATTGAAAAAAAAATGCATATGGTTTTACTCTTTGAGTTGCAATTTTATTTGCACAGTTTTATCATCAATTTATTTATTTATTTATTTTTATATACTCTTATGTATGTACACATCATGAAAGCTTAGTATGACTCTACGATATTTATGTGTAGTAAATAGTTGTCAGTAAATAATTGCCACATACATAATTACATACTAAAGCCAGCTAAACTGTATCATTCATTGCTGGAACAAGAACAATAACATATGTTGCTAATTGCAATGTTTTTTTTTTATTTGTTTTTGTTGTTGTTTTAATTCTTCAGCAATTTGCTAAGTACTTGATGTAATTAGATGCAAAGAAGAAGTTGCAAAAAAATAGCAGAAAAAAAATTGATAATCAAGAATGAATGATAGAAGAACTATTTTGCTGCATCAAGCTAATTTGCAAAATCCGTGCCATTCAACAAAAAAAAAAATACCATAATGCTCAAAAAAGTACAGAGTGAAAGATAGAGAGTGGGTAATATGTGTGCGTGTGTGAAAGTAATACAAATGTGGGTAAACTATATAACTTATGTAGGCATTTGGAGTGATAAATGGAGTAGATCTGTGCAAATTTTCAGAATATGATTTTTCTATGTGCAGAAAATTTCTTTGAAAGCTCTTTCCATCCAATAAAAAGACTTGCAGAAGATGAATTGGATTTGAAGAATATTTTCCAAAAATGTCGAACGTTTTTTGGATGTTTCGCTAGAAAGTCAGGAATATAATGTGTGAAAATATTGGGTTTATTTAAGGATTGAACTAAACGTCAAGCATATCGTGTATGTGAACCCGCTGAATGCACTAGAGGAGTAATAAACACTCAGACATACAGTGCTGAAGTAAATTTAATGCCAGATGGATTGAGGAAAATGGTCCCAATGCTTCGTGATTTTGTAAGCAGAGGCAAAAGACCATCTAGATCGAGAGACTTTCTCTATAAGCGGTACTTGAAGGTGTGCGGGCCTTACAAGTAATCTAAAATCATTTACATCAAGAAAAAATATTGAAGAGGTAAAATAAATGGGGGCTCTAGTTGGATTGCACACTCCTAGAGGCAATTCATTGGCAGCTATATGATTATTTGTTAAAGTTCATGCGATTTTCGTTTATTTTGTATGGCAACTCCATTAAAGGGTGCAGATAGGGTTTAACTATGAACGATAGAAATATCTGAAGATAAAATTAATGAGGATCGGAGTTAAGTTTCACTTGTGGGTGCCGTAGCTCAGTGGTTAGTGCGTTGGCCTTCTGATCTATAGGTCGTGGATTCAATCACCGGCTGAAGCTTAACAAAATTTAATATCGAAAAGATTTTTCTTTCGAACAGTACCCAACTGTCGGCAAGAATTGGCAATTTTCCCGGTGGTAAAACAATGCGCCTTTCTGGCCTAAATGTGTCCGCTCAGAGAGAAAGTGCAGCTACATAACTTAACCTAACCTAAGTTTCACTCTCATAGAAGCGATTTCTGCGAAACTACGGAGACATTTGTTGATCTTCAGGCTTTCTTAGGCTCTTTTTGTATGGGATTTAAGATAAGAGATGAGTACGTTCGAACAAAATGTTGTAATAAAAAAACGATTATATGATAGCCATATCGTGGCATTTTGGGGCACTGTGGGAGTATTGGGAGACAATTTAATAAAAAAAATCAATTTTATAGCAGACCTCTCTTCAGGGGTGAATTTAGGAAATAAATGCATTCCAGAAGAACTTTGTAAAACTTTGAAATTTGAGTTCTCGAACTTCAACTGCAATTATATAAAAAACATCAATTTTGTAGGGTAGCCACCCTAGAAAAATATTGAACAGAGAAAATTGGTAAGGATCGGTTGTACTTTTAACCCTTCTAGAGGTGAGTTTTATGGAAAAATAATAAGCAAAATATTGAAGAACCACTTTTCGCTAACTTTAGGGCTGGTGAACGAGTTCTAAAATATGAGGTCAGTCCATAAGTTCGTGCATTAATTTTTTAATAGTTTTAATAGTGATGTATTGTGCATTCAACAAGTCATTTTAATCGCGGATAAATGGCATCGAACGAGTATAAGAGTCATATTTTGTATTTTTTTTTTTTTAAAGGTGGAAAAAATGCAACAGCTCATAGGGAGAATACCGTGAGTGCAAGGATTGTGCAAAAGTGATTTTCCAAATTCCGAAGTGGTGATTGTGACGTTGAGCGTAGGACACCACGCTCTGGTCGTCCTGAGGCCCTTAACTCCGACGCCTTGCTGGAATCCGCGGAAGCTGAGCCAGGTTTGACAATCGATATGATGGCCAGAAGGGTAAATTCATTATATGGAACAGTTTACAGGCACTTTGTTCAATTGGGCAAAGTTCCGCATAAACTCTCCGTCACAAATCTTCAGCAGAAAGTGAATGTGTGTTCTCAGCTTGAAAATGAGAGTTTTTTTAACCGTCTTGTTACTGGGGACCAAAAAAATGGGTCTTTTACAATAATTCTGTTCCCAAATGTCAGTGTTTAGATAAAGATGAAACACCAGAACCAACCCCCAAAGATGGTCATCACCCCAAGAAGATCCTCCTGTGTATTTGGTGGTATATGGCCGGTATCGTGTATTTTGATTTGCTGAAACCAAACCAGACGAGCACAGTTGATTATTATTGCCATCAACTATCCAAACTGAATGAAGCACTTGTAAAAAATTGACCATCTTTAGTCAATAGACGCAAACTTTAGTTTCATCATGACAGCGCAAGACCACATACCGCAGGACAGACCATACGCAACCTGAACGAGCTCGGATGGGAGCTAACGCCGCATCCACCATAGTCTCCGGATATTGCAGCTTGCGAATTTAACATTTCAAGCCTATGAGGATGAGAGCTTTCGGTTAAAATCGGTCAAAAAATGGCTTTTCATTAATCACAGATCGGCAACTGAAGACCAAAGAGACTAAAATCACCTTATTGAGAGTACCGTTTTTCAAATCCAATTTTTTTTTTTTGGAAAAAACTTTTATAAAACCCTGTGGCACATATCAAAATATCATATTTTAAAAGCTCTCATATATTTTTAGGTGAGTGTAATGTAAATCCATACTCGTTACTTGTTACTGTTAGTAACTGCTGTCATAAATTTTTATTGACGGCACTTTTAACAGCAATTAAGGCATATACATATATGCGAAGTAAGTTTCAATTCATTCTTTTTGTTTTTTCGTTTTAAATTTCATTGCTTCCTCGATTTCGTTTAGCCTATTTTTTTTCATAGCAATTCAATTTGTTGACTGACTAACTGACTAACTGACTAACTGACTGAATGGCTGAGTGGCTGATTGGCTGACGTTATTTTATTAAAAGATTTTCGTCTCGTTTCCCATAAAACCTTTTGCAGAAGATTTTTTTTTTCTATTCTTCATGTATTCTTTTCACAATTTATACTTCGTATATGATTGCTATAGTAATGTAATGTATGTGTGTGTGTGTGTATGTGTGTCCTGTGTCCTCTTTTTTATTTTTTATTTGATGATATCTGTCTGCATTCTATATCTTCATATATCGTATCCTTTTACTTTATTGTCTTTCCGTGCCATCGTCATAGTCATCGTCTTTCAAATTTCATCTTTTTTGTGATGACATCTCCACTGCCATTATGTACGAGTATCGTACTTATACGTGTAAAATTTAGACAAAATGAGCTTTGAAGATAAGCCCATTTGCTGTCGTTCAAGTTGTTGTTGTTGTTGTTGTTGTTGTTGTTTGCATACTATATATTTTGAATAAAGTGAATTTTTATTTTACGCTCTCTTTCAACATTGATGTGTTTTTCATGTTATCGTCATCGTCATCATCCGAATATCAGCCGAAAACATTATATTCCTTGAATTTTATCATTATCACTTTGCCTGTGAGTAGATAAGGAGTCTTTTTTTTTTGTTGTTTCTCAGTTTTTTTTTTGTTGCTTTATTTATAACTGCTCTACCAAACTGGCAAGCAATAAGGACGAAAGTAACAACAGCAACAACAATCAAAAATTGTGTAATAACAACAAAACTTGTCGCTTTATCTTCTTTTTATTAATGTTTTTGTGTTTTTTTTTTTTTGTTCGTTTTTTGTTTTACTAAAGTTTTGTTTAGATTTTCACACCCATTCCACTCACTCACTTACTTTCTCTTTCTTGCGCTCTCACTCGATAACTATCTCTTTGCGAGAAAAGAGTATTTACCTTTTTCGCAGCGTCGTTATCATTTTTGTGTTTCTTGTTGTTGTTGTTGTTGTTGTTGTTGCTTTTTTAATGAATATAAAATGTTGCTCTTGTTATGTTTGAAGGACTTTATCAGCATATTATTAAATTAAAGTGAAACTTTTAAAGGTCCGCAAAGTAAGTATACAAATATAGGGGATTGTGGGATGCGTAGGTGGGCGCTCAATTCTATATGTAGAATGTGACATTTGATTTTGTGAAATTTTTTTGGCAGTTAAAACAATGGAATTTTGTGTAAAAAATCATTATGATGAAATTCGATGTCGAATTCTATGTATGAGGAGCTCTTTGTGGTCATATAGATGCCAATTCATCCTGATTGTAACGGTGTTATTGTCTCGCAAATCTTCAAAAGAAAATGTTATAACTAATAAAACCCACAGTGCTTGCCATATCACAGTGCTTGGTGTGTTGCCCTTCTGATGTGTAGGACGTGGGTTCAATCTCCGGCTTAAGCATAACAAAATTCGATATCAAAACGATTTTTTTTTTCGAACGGTACCCATCTGTCAGCAAGAATTGGTAATTTTTACGGCAGTAATAATTTGGCAAAAATGCTTCTTAAAAAAGGGCTCTGTGGCAAACCTAAGTTAAAGTGATGTCACAAGGGTTCTGCCGTTCGGAACCGGCTAATATAAGTAGCTCCCTTCTAAGGCTGTCCAAATTTAATACGCACAACAGTATTGGAAGATAAGCTCAGCGGTATCACAATGAGCCTTTCTGGCCTAAATATGTCCTCTCAGAGAGAGACGGCAGCCACAATAACCATAATCTAATAAAACGCGCTATAAAATAAACGAATTTTTTAATTAAGAAACTGAAGAACTGGCTTCGGTTACAAGTTGACTGAAAAGTTTGTAGAATAATCAATAAAACAAGAAATTTTTTGTCATCATTTGACCTAATCCATCAACTAAGGAAGAAGTAGAATTCAATTTTGTAAGGTAACCGATTTCCATATCTATTTACAATTGCATTTTCTTCGATATCCCATAAAATAGGCGAGCTCGTATTAAGAACCCATAATTTCTAAAAATTTTGGCTGAGAGACCTCAAGAAATTATTTTATTCTAATCAATAAAACAACAAATTTTTGGCAATATTCGACCATATTTCCACTCCATCAACTAAGAAGGAAGTAGAATCCAATTTTGTAAGGTAGCCGATCTCCATTTCCATTTCCAATTGCATTTTCTTCGATATCCCATAAAACAGGCGAGCTCGTATTAAGAACCCATAATTTCTAAAAATTTTGGCTGAGAGACCTCAAGAAATTATTTCATTCTAATCAATAAAACAACAAATTTTTGGCAATATTCGACCATATTTCCACTCCGGCAACTAAGAAGGAAGTAGAATCCAATTTTGTAAGGGAGCCGATTTCCATTTCTATTTCCAATTGCATTTTCTTCGATATCCAAAAAAAAAAAAACAGGCGAGCTCGTATTGAAAAAAAAAGCAATTTCTGAAAATTTTGGATGAGAGACCTTATTACTTTCTGACAAAAATTGTGAAACCCATAGCCTCCACAATGGATGAATTAAAATTCAAATTTTCAAAAAGACTATTTGCTCTTCGGTAGCCCTAACAAAATAAGCAAAATAAATCATTATTTCTACCTTAGAAAATTAGTTGAATTTCTTGTAATTGAGCTCAAGTAAAAAAACTTTGTTCTATGGCATCTAAGTTTACTCAAGTCTTTTTGCAATGATCTCTATATTTTATCAAATTAGTTCTTCAATTTTTATCCAACAATTTTCTAAGCAGAAATTCATGCTATTGAAAAATGTGTGTAGGAGAGTTTCCGAAGACAGATGCAAGGATCCTACATTTATGTATTATCAGCTCTTCAATCTTTCACAATCATCTCCAAATTAGCCTCAGCCTTCTAAATGAGCTAGGAAATCTACATACTGTAGTATTAAGATGGATACCGGACCATGAAGGACACGAGGGCAATGAAATAGCTGATAAACTAGCCAAAATGGGCGCTGAAAAGCCCCTGATCGGCCCTGAACTGTCCTGTGGTTTAGCAAGATGCCCTGCCAAGGGGGTTATCAGAAAATGGGAGGAAAAGAAATTTGCAGAACACTGGCTCAGTAATACACGGCAGCGTTCAGCAAAACCGTTCCTCATCCCAAATAGAGGGATATCTAAAAAGTAACTTACGTTTGGTAGAGCTGCCCTACGTATTCTTACAGACCACTGCAGCCTCAGATAGCACTTAAAGAAGTTAGATCTATCTGACACTAATCTGTGTGCATATTCTGCAACTTAGACCTCAAAAACTCGGAGTATATTTTCTGTGAATTGCAAGCTCTTGGCAGACAAAGCCACTAAGCCACTTTGGTAACAGTACAGTGCCTCCATATAAATTGTGGAATAATGAAGCCAAGCCCAATTAAAAGCTTAAAAATTTAGGGTTACTCCAAAGACTGCACAACAGATCAAGTCTGGTCACAGTGCATAAGGGTCTATTAATAATAATAATTATTATTAGAGGGGTTCTTCAGTAAATTTGTATGCATAAAAAACGAAACTCATCCCAACATAAGCATCTTTCCCCAAAATGTATAAAATCAAAATTGAAGAGTATCTAAAAAAAACGGTTAGGGTAGTACGAGTGAATAATTTACAATTTGAAAAAAGTTTTACGTGAAATTTTGCACACACACACACGCAAAAGATTTATCTCATTTCAATATTACCTGCAATATGCTTTTTAAATTAATTGAAATGCTTATTGAAATTGCCTTTAGATTTCTATATGATGCTCGTACATATGGAGTAGGTACGAGTAATTCCTAAATACACAAGAATATGTATATTTAGGTAATTTCATTAGAAATATGTATGACCTTTTCATTTCGTTGTTGCCTTTTGTTACATTGTATTATGTACTTATTTGATTAGGTTCACTGCATAATAAATACATACATGGGAATATATTGTATATATATATATATATATACAATATGTTGTGACAATCAGTGTGTAGATTTGGATACTTTTTGCGCTTGCTGTCTGTCTGTCTGTCATTAGTGGGCTAAAATAATGTTAAAAATCTGTGAATAAACGAATATACACATATAGAGTGACAAGCAGTCGGAATATTAATCAAAAGTTCATTTTTGTGACACATGTCTGTTGCATTCAAATGTGTGTTTGAGAGAGAGAGAGAGAAAGAGAGAAAAGAAGGAAAAAAAATCGTAAACAACATTTTTGATTTTCTTTTTGTAGCCATTGTATGCGAGTATGATGCGCGTAGTATGAGTATTATGTGCTCTTCCAAAGAATGAAGAAGAGTAAATACCAACAAAATTATGAGTCACACACAATGACATTTTCCTCAGAAATATATTTTCATTTTATTATAATTTCAGGTTTATGTTCAATAATAAAATATATTAAAAAATTATTTTTCGATTCAGAGAAATTGCAATAACAATAATTATATTTCGGCTTTATTGAAATTTTTTATAACGATTACGGTTTCTGATTAAATTAGGCTACATTAATTGTGTGTCAAATGAATTAATGTCGAAAATTGTTTGCAATAATATCGAATTTTTTTTTGTCACTTTTTCGACATTATTGCAAAAAATGGAATTGCAAAAAATTATTTAAAAAATTATGCACTAAGCTACTTCAGTACATTGTATTTTTGTCCTTACTGATAAAAATATTTAAATAATGTTAAATAAAAAATGTATGTAAAAAATTTAATTTTCGATATAATTGCAAAAATTTTGCAATAAAAAATTTTAGGAAAACTAGTGTTGAAATTGAACGAAAAATCATGAAATATTGTGTGCATTTAGTGCACTTTGCTATTTCGACATTATTGTAAATAATAATGAAATAATGTCAAACAATAAATGCAAGGAATTTTGGAATATCGTAAAATGCATGGAATTGCAAAAGCGATGAGATCAAATTTTGAAAATTTCCCATACAAAAAAGAAAAAGTCGACAGTCGAATCCAGACATTTTCGACAATGATTGACATCATCTTGGCGTCAGTGCATTGTGCTTTTTCGTCCATACTGATAAAAATATTCAAATAATATTGTATAAAAAATGTATGTAAAAAAATTGAATTTTCGATATTATTGCAAAAGTTTTGCAATAAAGATGTTCATCAATAAAGATGTTCAAAGGTGTTATTGCATTTTGCTATTTCGACATTAATAATGTATATAATAATGGAACAATGTCGTAACAATGTGAACAGCATTGCAGAAATTTCGCAATACAAAAAAAAAAAAGTCGACATTATTGCAGACATTTTCGACATTCATGCATTATAAAAGGAAAAAATTGTGAGATATTGTAAAAACAACATCATTGCAGAAATTTCGCATTACAAAAAAAAAGTCGACATTATTGCACACATTTTCGACATTGATGCACTAGAAAGGGAAAGAATTGTTAAATATTGTAAAAATAAAAGATTATGAACATCATTGCAGAAATTTCGCCATTATTGCACATTTTAAATATAATGCATGCGCATCAATAAATTAATCCAAATTCGCAATTATTCATTTAATACATAGGGGATAAATGAGATGAAAAAAAAAAGTAGCAAAAAATTTAAATTTTTAATATATTTCTTTGCTCACAAGCTTTAGCAGCATATCTGATTTTATTGTTCTAAATTTCTAAACTCATAAGTGGAGAGATTTTGAAATTATGTTTCAAATTAAATCGTTAAACTATTGCTAATATAAAATTTGCAAAAAAAAAAAACCGTAATTTAATGAATATCTAAATCATAACTCATGAGTAGTTCAAAACACAAACACTGTGGTGAGTTCTTATCAATAATTGTCGTTTAAAAACTATTTCACCCATAAAATTATGCTTTATGGAGCTTTAAATCATAAATATAACTTTTCTACGTCGTACAATAGGTCACATTTACAAATGACATTGTTATAAAATTGTCGATTATTGATTGTGTTAACCTGTATTGACACAAATGTGAGTTTCCATTCAATAAACGATGTGTTGTTCTAAAAGTATCTACGTAAATTCTAGTATATGACATCACAATAATATAACAAATCGGCCTCATAATCTGAACAGGTCCTTTCCGATATATTTTTTTGTACTCTTTATTTTCCTGTTATTTGTTTTCAATCTATTTTTTTTTTTTTTTTTGTTATATTGCAAATATATTCGTATGCAGGTATCGTCACTTTCGAAACTTCCAACTGAGAAAATAATTTTCATCACACAATGAATAAGTCGTATGTATACTATATGGTGGTCTGGTGGTGTTTTCGCAAGGTAACGTGTCTAACTGCCTCAACTGGGTGGGGCTAGCGCAATCCTTGTTGAACTCATCGCAAGTCAACTCACTGGCTGTCATGTAGTTTGATCTGAGCGCTATGTGATGATACCTTTATTTGTTAATGAGGGGTAGTCATATAGCTTGCTCTGCTTACTATGTGACGGCGCTTTCATTATTATTAATGGGGGCCCTCCATGTGGCGACCACCGGGCAACGTCTTCCTGGCACCCGCTGGGAGGCGGCTGAAGTGAGTGGCGAAAATCTCCTCGGTTAGAGGTTGTGCGTTGGGTTTGGGACCCGCCACATAAAAAACCCCCCCAATGAAAAAAACTAAAATGCCTCGGATAAGGACTACCGCTTTTGTTGATGACCCCCGCAAACGAAAAAAGGACAATGATTTACGGATATGCACCTGGAATGTCCGTTCCCTTTATAGGGAGGGTGCCTCTATCCAGCTGGTTGATGTCCTCGAAAAATACAGAGCTGACATCACCGCTCTCCAGGAAATGCGATGGACAGGACAGGGCTGCTCCAAAAGAGCGTCCTGTGATATCTACTACAGTTGCCATGCTGAAAGGCACGAATTAGGATGTGGATTTTTGGTCAGCAAGAGACTACGACATCTTGTCTCACAGTTCACGCCTGTGAACGAACGGCTGGCCACAATCCGCATCAAGGCAAAATTTTTCAACATCAGCCTTATATGTGCCCACGCTCCGACGGATGAGAAGGACAATGTGACCAAGGAGAGCTTCTTTCAGCGCCTCGAAGAAGCTTATGACCGCTGCCCCCGCCACGATATCAAAATCGTGCTTGGCGACTTTAATGCCAGGGTGGGCAAGGAAGGTACCTTTGGTCCAACTGTCGGAAAATTCAGCCTCCACCAGAACACCTCCGATAACGGAATGAGGCTGATCGACTTCGCCGCAGCACGAAACATGGTAATTGGTGGTACCAGATTCCAGCATCTCGACATCCACAAAGCGACATGGCTGTCTCCAGATCATCGTACAAGAAACCAAATTGATCATGTGGTGATTGACGGAAGGCATGCTTCCAGTGTGATGGACGTGAAATCGATCCGTGGTGCCAACATCGACTCGGATCACTACCTTGTTGCAGCTAAGGTGCGCACACGCTTATGTGTTGCAAATAACAAGAGAAGTCCCACACAGAGAAAGCTCGACGTCAGTAAGCTGCGATCACCAGAGACAGCATATGCATTTTCCACTCGACTATCGGATCTGCTTATACAGAACACTCCCCAACTTGATGATACATGCGCACGGTGGACACATATATCCCACTCCATGACTACTGCTGCCGAGGAGGTAATCGGTTACTACCGGCCTCTGAGGAATGAGTGGTATGATCAGGAGTGTCGCGACGCTACCGCAGAGAAAGACGCCGCCTACAGAAGAACCCTGCGTGCAGGCGCAACGCGAGCTGTTAAGGAGCGGTATAGAGAGAAAAGGAGTGCAGAGAGACGTCTTTTCAGGCGCAAGAAGAGGGAGTTGGAAAGACGTGAGTGTGAGGAGATAGAGATGTGTACCGACAAGAATGAGACTCGAAAATTCTTCGAAAAGATCAAGCGCCTAAGTGGAGGTTTAAATCCCGGAGCCTCTTCTTGTCGTGATGGAAATGGGAATCTGGTTACAGATGTCCAGAGTGTACTGAGCCTATGGAGGGAACACTTCTCCACGTTACTGAATGGCGATGCTACGAACAATTCCGCCAGTGGAGGAGATTGCCCGATAACCCCAATTACAGATGATGGTGTTGATGTTCCACCACCCGACTATGAAGAGGTTGAAACGGCCATTTTAAGGCTGAAAAACAACAAAGCTGCAGGTGCTGATGGCCTGCCTGCCGAGTTGTTTAAGACCGGAGGCGATGAGCTGCTCACCCGCATGCACCAGCTCATAAGCAGAATATGGTCGGATGAAAGCATGCCTGATGATTGGAGGCTCAGTGTTCTCTGTCCTGTACATAAAAAAGGAGACCCCACAATTTGCGCCAACTACCGTGGAATAAGTCTCCTGAGCATCGCATACAAGGTTCTATCGAGCGTACTGTGTGAAAGGTTGAAGCCTATGCTCAGCAACCTGATTGGACCTTATCAGTGTGGCTTCAGACCTGGTAAATCCACCATCGACCAGATTTTCACACTGCGCCAAATCCTGGAGAAGACCCAAGAAAAACAGATCGACACACACCACCTATTTGTTGATTATAAAGCCGCTTTCGACAGTCCGGTAAGGGATTACCTCTACGCAACAATGTCTGAGTTCGGTATTCCTGCAAAGCTCATTCGACTTTGTAGAATGACACTGCATAACTCTCGTTGTGCAGTGAAAATTGGGAAGGACCTCTCCGCACCGTTTAATACCGAACGGGGTTTCAGACAAGGTGATTCGTTATCGTGCGACTTCTTCAATCTTATTATGGAGAAAATAATACGAGCTGCTGATCTACGACATAATGGCACTATCTTCAACAAAAGTGTCATGCTGTTGGCGTATGCCGACGATATTGACATAATCGGCATGAACACGCGAGCAGTCAGTGCAGCATTCTCAGAGTTGGAAAGAGAGTCGCGTCGGGTGGGTCTCACGGTGAACGAGGGCAAGACGAAGTATCTAGTGTCAACAAACAAAGAGTCCCGGCGTCTTGGACAGCACGTCACTGTTGACAACTACGCTTTTGAAGTAGTAAGGGACTTTGTCTATCTTGGAACCAGCATTAACAGCAGTAATGACGTCAGCTTGGAGATCATGCGTAGGATAACTCTTGCTAACAGGTGTTACTTTGGGCTGAGTAAGCAATTGAAAAGTCGAGCCCTCTCTCGAAGAACGAAAACTACACTCTACAAGTCTCTCATCATGCCTGTCCTAACATATGGCGCTGAAGCCTGGACAATTTCCATCTCTGATGAGCGAATGCTTGGAGTTTTCGAGAGAAAGGTCCTACGCAGGATCTTTGGACCTATTTGCGTTGGTGGCGAGTACCGAATAGGGTACAACCATGAGCTGTACGAGCTATATGCCGATATTGACATAGTAAAGCGCATCAAAATCCAGCGGCTGCGCTGGCTAGGTCATGTCGAGCGAATGGAAGAACACGCTCCAGCTAAGAAGGTGTTATATTCGGAACCCGCTGGAGGACGACGCAGAAGAGGAAGACCAAACCTCCGGTGGAAAGACCAAGTACTGGAGAACCTGACGGCGCTTGGAATTTCTAACTGGCGCCAGCTAGCGAAGAACAGAGATGGCTGGCGAAGCATGTTATTTTCGGCCTAAATCGATATTCGGTTGTTATGGCCACATAAGTAAGTAAGTATACTATATGAGTACTTTCAACAACCATATCTACATATATATCTTCGCCTACATATTCTCATCACCCAAATATGATAATTGTGTTACACATCTACAGCAGATTCACTTTCTATGCATACACTATATGCTTGTCTCTGAATCGGACGCACAATATATTGGTCTAAATGGGCAGAACGTTGACAAGTTTGCGTAAAATCATAAACAAAAGACACTATACTACGAATACAACAGACCATGTGTTACGTACATGTCCTACGACATACATATATGTATGAAGTATGAAGTTACTACACTTGTACGGATACACACTTGGTATGGTAACTTGTATTTCTTTTCTCCTTGGAAAATTAGAATTTCATTTACTCGTAACAAAATACATCCGAGTATGATGTAACTATAGTATATATGAAATGACTAGCGGTAGTAGAAATGTGCCATGAATCATTTCTATGGTCAATTCATTTTATATCAAAATTGCCTAGTGGGCAAAAAAAGAAGAAGAAAAAAAAAATCACAATAATAATAGTAATAATAATAGAATGGTAAATAGTAGAAAAAGAATATTTATATCCACAAGAAAAATTGAGAGATATGGAAAATAATATATTTTACTAATCAGAATTACACGTTCAGAGTCGATTTGCCCATATCCGCCTATCTATTCTCACGATAACTCGCGTAATTGTCTAGCAATCAAGCTTAAAATTTGTATATATATTTAATTTTCGCAAAAACTGCACGAGTTCAAAAATGAGCAAAATCGAATGAAAATTATGCCTACCTCTCATATAAAAGTACGTAGTTGAATGTGTATTTTCATACTTTCCACACAAAAATATAAAGCTTTGGGCCGAAAACTTGGTATATTATGTTAATCTTACAACAGGACTAATATGTTAAGAAAGGAACGCAATAGGATAAAAATTGAGCTTACCTCCCATATAAAAGTATGTTTTCGAATATATTTTTTCAACCTTGCTATAAGAAAATAATAGCCTTAACAAGTTAAAACTCATTATACACCATTAGAATTTCTAACTTATGAACATATTTGAAAATGGGCGCAATAGGATGAAAATCACAGCTACCTCCCATACAAAAGTATGTTGTCAAATGCATATTTTCACATTTTATGCACGAAAATATAAAACTATACAATTATAACTTGCCATACATGCTTATATTTACCAAATTTTGATCACACTTTTCAAAATAGTTATCATTCTATTTAAAATATGCCATCTCCCATACGAAAATATGTTTTCAAATGCTTATTTCCATATGTTACTTTATGTACGAAAATGTAAAGTTATCAAGCTGAAACTTGATATAAGCGATTATATTTATGTATTAATAAAAGAGTTTAAAAACGGGTGTAATCAGATTTAAAATACATATACCTCCCATACAAAATTATGTTTTCGAATGTATATTTTGACACTTTGCATATGAAAATATAAAGTTATGACATGAAAATTTGGTACATGTGATTGAATTTGCTAGTAAATGAATGAGTGTGAAAATTGGCAAAAACAGATGAAAATCACGCTTGCCTCTCATACAAAAATATATTTTCGAATAATTTTTTGTAGATTTTTAGCACGATGGTATAGGACTTTAGCTTGCCACATATGATTATATTTATCAACGAACGAATATGTTTAAGAATGGGCATTATAGAATGAAAACCACGCCTACTTTTAGTACAAATTTTGAAATTTCGAAATTATTTGTCAGTTAAAAAACTCGAAATTATTAATTTCGATTACAAAATCTGTAAAAAAAATTCAAAATAAAAAACATTCAATATTATTTTCTTAGTCTTACTTTGCAGAAGTGCTATGGATCGCCTAGACGGTGTTAGAAGTACTGGAGTATCCATGCTCATTTTACAAAATATTTAGGAATTTCATGTTTGGAGAATTTTTGTGGAGAGACTGAGGTAACGATTCCTTCGATATCATTTCTGTCGAACGAAATACCCTATAACTGCGTGGGGGTAACAAAAAATGTAAAACAATAATTTTTTTTTAAAAGTCCTCCCAACTCACTATCATGCAATATTATTTTTAAAATAATATACAAATAATATATAAACACAACTGAATACAGAGCAAAGGCCAATAGCAAACAAAGGATGAGTTGAGATGGTTTAATAAAAAGCTTTTCTATGTTCTTCCATAGCTATTATGATAGCCACAATGTAACATAAACGATTTGGACAGCCGGTGACATTTGTGTTTCACAGTTGGTTGATAGTGGACTTTTTTGTTGTTGTTTTTTTTTATTTTATTTGTCTAAATACAATTGTACGAATCGATATCTATTGAAAATGATAGCCACAAAGCCACATAGTGGCAATAAGCCAAAATGTTCTATCAATGAATGATGTTATACATACATACTATCGTGTAGTATATATGTAGGTGTACAATGTACCATACATAACGGTGTTGGTGAACGTGAAATGATGAAATTCATGAAATATGCACTTGTATACCAAATCCATTTAACAAACTCAGCAACAACCAAATTTTTATCAATGTCTCTAACTTCGTCCTTTTCGCTTGCTCTACCACGCTCTTTGTAATTTTATGAATGATTGACTAACGAAGCTTTTGAAGGCATACGCTCATGGCATATTTTAAACCATTTATTTATTATACAATATTATATTTGATTGCAATTTCCCTTTTCACTATAAACTTTTTTCATCTCGACATTGATCTCAAACTAAATTACTATGATGGATTTGTGTATAAACTTGTAGGTAGGAGGGCGGTCCCAGAACTACCCGACCTGACATATAGATGGTAGCAGTAGTTTGAACGAAATTACTTGGGTGAAAAGTGGCAACCTTATAAAGTTTTAAGTTTCAAGGCGTCACGTTGTTTAGTATTTTTTTTTTATTTTGGACCCATCGAAAGTTAACAACCTCAGTGTATTTGTAAATATGGAAAAAATTTGTCACCGTTATGTAATTCAATACTTTCATTTGAAAGGTCTCAGTCCAATGAATATTAAAGCCGAACTAGATTCTACTCTGGAGGAGAGTCTGCTCTTTCGTTTATTACCATAAAATATTGGGTGGCGGAGTTTAAACGAGGTCAAACATCGTAGTGGTCAACCAATTGAGGTGACCACGCCAGAAACGGTTAAGAAAATCCACAAAATGGTATTGGATGATCGCCGGCTGAAGGTGCGTGAGTTAGGTGAAATTGCGGGCATTTCAAAAAGTGCTATACATTGTATATTGACCGAAAATTTGGAAATGATAAAGCTGCGTGGTCGACCAATTGAGGTGACCACGCCAGAAACGGTTAAGAAAATCCACAAAATGGTATTGGATGATCGCCGCCTGAAGATGCGTGAGCTAGGTGAAATTACAGGCATTCCAAAAAGTGCAAAATATTGACCGAAAATTTGGAGATGAAAAAGCTGTGTTTAAGGTGTATGTCGCGTTTGCCCACAATAGAACAAAAACAACGTCCCGAAGATGTTTCTATAGAGTGTTTGGCGATGTTTCACAGTAATAAAGCCGAGTTTTTGCGTCGATTCGTAACCATGGATGATACATGGGTCCCCCATTTTACACCTAAGACAAATGAGCAGTCAAACCAGTGGACTGAACGGGGGGAGAATCGTGTCCAAAGAAGGCGAAGACGGTTCCATCTGAGACATGGGTCCACCACTTCACACCTGTGACAAAAGAGCAGTGAAAACAGTGGACTGAAATGGGAAAATCATGTCCAAAGAAGGCGAAAAGGGTTCCATCTGCAGGCAAGGTTATGGCGTCTTTTTTTTGGGATGCACGTGGGATAATGTTTATTGATTATATTCAAAAAGGGAAAAACAATCAACGGCGAGCATTATGCTGCTAATTTGTTGCAGCGTTTAAGTAAAGAAATTAAAGAAAAAAGGTCGCATTTGTGCGAAAATAAAGTGTTTTATCAAGGTAATGCACCAGATAACACATCCGCTATTGCGATGTTCAAAATCAATGAGTTAAGCCTCGAATTGCTTCAGCATGCACCTTCATCGCCAAATGTAGCTCTTTCGGATTATTTTCTATTTCCAAATTTGAAAAAATAGCTTGGTGCTAGAAGATTTGGAAACAATGAAGAGGTGAAGTTTGCGGTAGATGGCTATTTTAATGAGTTCTACACAGTTCATACTATAAACAGGGTATCGAAGTTATAGAATATCGCTGGGGAAAAAAGTGTAGGTCGGGTAGTTCTGGGACAGCCCCCGTATATAGAGCAATTTTAATGAATTTTTGCATCGAAAAGCAAAAAAAAACATTTTTTTTTTTTCTAAATTAAAATCATTTGCTATAATATTTGCAATTTTTTCTTTTGATGGGTCAGCAAATTATTACATCATCTATGAGAATACTAGAATTTTCATATAATATTTCTTAAATGCGCACAGTCTTTTATTTACAAGGACAACTAGGTACGCACATAATATTATTATAATATCTTCTTATTAATATTATTACAATTAGATACAATAGAGAGGTCTCTTATTCTCCAATCATTTGCATTAATTTGTCGTAATTGTGTATATTTATGTGTGCAAGTGTTTATCTATGCAGCAGTGTTGGTGTAAATTATTACAATATTATTATTTTTTTGTTCTTTTCCTTCATCTTACTCTTTTTCTTCTTCAATTTTCGCAATTTTCTTTTTCTTTCCGTTCAATATGTAATTGCATTACATAGTATTATGTCGTCCGTGCTCATTGTTGTCATCAACATTATTCTCATATCGTTGTTACCGGTAAATTTATTGAATGTGCACATCCTCCATTCACGCACCTCTTACCTATGTTCCCTAATAATGAACATAGGTACATACTACATATCGTATATATACTCGTACACATGCTCATACTTATAAGTATTTGTGCCTCTATTATAATAGGTACTTGTATAGTAATTCTTCTATTGCTACTTTTTCTGGCTGTTGCTGCTGTTGCTGCTGCTGTTGATGCTACTGCTACTGTTTTCATTACGTTCATATTGAACTCAAGTATCTACATACATGTGTATACACATGTATGTATCTATACATGTTTACATACAATTCGTATATACATAGTTGCTTTTGTGAGCATCATTCTCGTTTCTATTATCATCATCATCATCATCATTATCGAACAGTGATTCATTCAATATACCAATGGCAAATAAATAATTGTCTTAAATTGTCAACCGTGAAAGATTTAAGTTCACAGCACAGCTCGAGGTCTTGCCAAATCGATAATTTTTACGTTAAAAATTATAAAGTCTGCATTGTCAAAAATATTTTTTGTGAAAAAAAGGGGGTTTGCACTTCAAATTTGTTCCTTTCCCGACCGCAATCAACCTTTTCATAGCAAATGCGCTTTTTTACAAACTAAATTCAGCTGTAGAGTTCAGAACATATTGGTTTTTCACTTCAAATTCGTTCTTTTTCAAACCAATTTCACTTTTTTCCAAACCAAATTAAAATTTTTTCAAATTAAAGTCTACATTTAATAATTGAAAATCAATGTTTGACAACTTGGTCTAATTTAGAGTGCAATTAGTGGACTTAAAATCTCGAAATGGTGAACGTTTTCGTCTGGAGAAGGGTTTCTATTATTTTTCTTAAATTGAAATTTATTGAAATTTATTAAATTGATTTTGTGTTAAAAAATTTGTTTATTTCATTTCTGAGATATAAATCGTTGAAGATCTTCTTCTTCTTCTTATGTGGCCATAACAACCAATGATCGATTTATGCCGAACATAAATATAATGCGGCGCCAGTCTTCTCTGTTCTTCTTCAATTGGATATTCCCAGCGACGTGAGGTTACCCAACACTTGGTTCTTCCAACGGAGGTTTGGTCTTTCTCTTCTTCTGTGTCCTCCAGCGGATGCCGAATTAAATACCCTCTTCGCTGCAGTGCCTTCTTCGATTCGCTCGCTATGAGCCAGCCCGCGCAGCCGCTGGTTTTTGATTCTCCTGGCTATGTCTATGCTAGCGTACAGCTCAAAGAGATCATCGTTGTACCTCATTTGGTGCTTGTCATTAACGCAAATAGGCCCAAAGATCCTGCGCAGAACTTTTCTCTTCCAGGCTTCTGCGGCATATGTTAGGTTAGGTTAGGTTAGGTTAGGTTATGCACTTCGACCAAAAAATTGGCCCATTGTGTCACCATGCATCACTGATGCTTACTATCCTGTCTCCTCTGTTAAGCGGAACCATTGGGATTTCCTAATGAATAGAGCAATGTCCCTGACATCCATGGGTGCAAGCTCAGTGGTATCTGTAAAAGAGGCACTTGCCAGTAGAGTGCGCCTTCTGCGTGCCAAGGCGAGGCATCTACAGAGGAAGTGGTGAACACTTTCCTCCTCTTCCTCGTCCTGGCAGCTGCGACAAAAATCGTTGGCCGGTAAACCGAGCCTTGCAGCATGCCTAGCCACAAGCCAGTGGCCCGTGAGTACGGCGACTACATTACTGATGGTTTTCCTACTCACTATTGAAGAGTCAATATTGTCAAGAGTTGGCCAGACTTTCCTAGTAGTAGCACAAGAGCTCTCATCTCGCCATCTCTGTTGGCTATGGTGAGGTAATATTGTGTGATAAGAAGCTTGCATGTTGCAAGCGGAATTCCGGCTTGATGAGATGGATAGATCTCTGGCAATATAGTGCCCGATCTCGCCAATTCATCTGCCTCTCAGTTCCCTGGAATGTATCTATGCCCCGGTACCCATACAATGTGTACATTGTTGTGCTCCGCTAGCTCGTTAGGACAGGAATAATGAGGGACTTGTAGAGTGTGATTTTCGATCTTCGAGAGAGAGCTCGACAACTCAATTGCTTACTAAAGTAACACCTGTTAGCAAGAGTTATCCTACGCATGATCTCCAGGCTGACGTCATTACAGTTGTTGATGCTGGTTCCAAGATAGACGAAGTCCTTCACCAGCTCGAAAGTGTAATTGTCAACAGTGACGTGTTGTCCAAGACGCCGGGACTCTTTGTTTGTTGATACTAGGTACTTCGTCTTGCCCTCGTTCATCGTAAGACCCATTCGAAGTGACTTTCGTTTCAATTCAGATAATACTGCACTGACTGCACGCGAGATGATACCGATTATGTGAATATCGTCGGCATTTGCCAGCAGCATGGCACTTTTGTTGAAGATAGTACCATTATGTCGTAGATCAGCAGCTCGTATTATTTTCTCCATAATAAGATTGAAGAAATCGCACGATATCGAATCACCTTGCCTTAAATCTCGTTAGGTTTTGAACGGAGGGAAGAGGTCCTTCCCAATTTTCACTGCACAACGAAAGTTAAGCAGTGCCATTCTGCAAAGTCGTATGAGTTTTGCAGGTATACCAAATTCAGACATCGTTATGTAGAGGTAATCCCTTATCGGAATGTCGAAAGGGGCTTTATAATCGACATGCCTTTCCTAGTAATGTTTCATTCAAATTAAATGCTCTTCCACCACGTAGGCTGAATATTTCAAAAATTACGATAAAGAAGTATAACAAGTTTTTTTTTCCAAATTTTAGCAAATTTTTGAATCACTGTGCATCGTTCCCATTGTTGTCCCCATTATCGTCATTGCCAACATTCTTTTGTACAATGTAAATATGCCATTATACGCTTGAATCAACATCAACTTTGCTGCATTTGCTCTCTCACTTCTTATACTGTCTCTGTTATACTATTATTCTATCATGCTTTCTCTCTCTCTCTCTCTCTCTCTCTCATTCACTCACACAATCTCTTACTCTTGTCTTGACAATGTTATTGTCATTAGAGATGCTTTAACTGCTATTTCTACTATGTACTATTGCTAAATTGTTGTTTTTGGGCATATATTGATATTGTGTGTGTGTGTGTGTGTGTTGAGTATATGTATTTGTTTACAATTTGGTCTACTTATATATCGTAAGGTATAGAGAACAAGCAATGCCTTATTTATTATTTGTATTTCTTTATATGTATGTATTTATTTACTAAGCCAAGCATCCCTCTAACACACACATAGACTATTAAAAGTCATGTTGTTCACATTACAATTAACACATTAGAAAGAA
Source organism: Megamerina dolium (assembly GCA_963854835.1). Taxonomy (NCBI): domain Eukaryota; kingdom Metazoa; phylum Arthropoda; class Insecta; order Diptera; family Megamerinidae; genus Megamerina; species Megamerina dolium. Next base: position 66,558,827 of record OY978528.1, on the reverse strand, counting down.
TTAAATATGAAATGTATGGCAAACATAGAATTTACTCTCATTCAAACATACTCCTACATAGACAAATATGTACATGAAATGGCAATTTGAAACTATTTTGCAATTTAAATACACTTTTTTCAATACGCTACATAGATATACTACATATATGAAAAGGACTTGTATGTATTTCGAAATTATAATAAAAATATTTTAAAGCAAATTTTCAAATATTCCAAGAATTTCAATATAAATATGCATGACTTAAGCAATAATCATATTATATAAAAAGAAAAGAAAAAAAAAAAAAAATAGAACAATGAAATTCATGTGTCCTCTGATAGAAATAAAATTCTTTCTTATCTAATTACTTACTTGTGTTATATGAAATTAAAACGATCTTACAATATGAATATTAAATTGGATAACTATTTCACAAATTGATTTTAAAATTTAATTAAATCATACGTCGAAGGGAAGAGAAAAATTCTTTGAAAGAAAATAATTTAATCGAAGCTTTATACTTCAATCAAAGTGTGGTGGTAGTTGTTGCGGCTAGAAGAATGAGAAAATGTGATAAATGCTTTCGTTCAAAATGCCTTTGTAAGCCAAAAAATTGTCAAATTTTGTCACAGAGCTGCCAGAATATTTTTATAGTAATTTTGATAAAAAGAAATTTTGAAGTGGGTTAAACACGATACAGTACGACAAACAGACAGTTTCCCGAAAAGTTCTTCAGTTCTAAATTTTTATATATTTGTGTCCAGAGTCGATAAACAAGCATTCGAGACCACACTCAGAGAGGTAGAGAGGTTAGAGAGGTAGAATTGCTTTTCATAAAATTCCGCCAAATTTAAAGCTGGTTAATTTATTAACAAATAAAATTATATGAAGGAACTTTCTGCTCCATAATTTAGTACTTTGGTTCACAAAAATACTTACGAAAACAAAATTTTATAGGAGAGCTAAGTCTGGTCGCCAAGTACGATATTGATATCGTAGCGGGGGCAGCCGTCATAAACTTCTTCGACGTGCTGAAAGAAGTTCTCTTCGGTCGTATCGTCCTTCTCTTGCGTCAGAGCGTGGGCACACATTAGGCTGATGTTAAAAAATTTTGCCACAATGTGGTCAGACAGGCCGTTTCTAGGTTGAAAAACAACAAAGCTGCAGGTGCTGATGGGCTGCCTGTGGAGTTGTTTAAGACCGGAGGCGATGAGGTGCTCACCAGCATGCACCAGCTCATAAGCAGAATAGTGTCGGATGAAAACATGTCCGATGATTGGAGGCTCAGTGTTCTCTGTCCCATACATAAGAAAGGAGACCCCACAATGTGGGCAAACTACTGTGGAATAAGTCTTCTTAGCATCGCATACAAGGCTCTATCGAGCGTACTTTGTGAAAGGTTGAAACCTCCCCTTAACAACCTGATTGGACCTTATGAGTGTGGCCTCAGAACTGGTAAATCCACCATCGACCAGATTTTCGCAATGCGCCAAATCCTGGAGAAGACCAAAAAAAAAAAAAAAAACAGATCGACACACACCATCTATTTGATGATTATAAAGCCGTTTTCGACGGTCCGGTAAGGGATTACCTCTACGCAACAATGTCTGAGTTCGGTATTCCTGCGAAGTTCATTCGGCTTTGCATAATGACACTGTGAAACTCCCATTGTGCAGTGTAAATTGGGAAGAATCTCTCCCAGCCCTTTAATACCGAAAGGGGTTTGAGACAAGGTGATTCGTTATCGTGCGACTTCTTCAATCTTATTATGGAGAAAATAATACAAGTTGCTGATCTACGAAATAATGGCACTATGTTTAACAAAAGTGTCGGCATGAACACGCGAGCAGTCAGTGCAGCATTCTCAGAGTTTGAAAGAGAGTCGCGTCGAATGGGTCTTGCGGTGAACGAGGGCAAGACGAAGTGTCTAGTGTCAACAAACAAAGAGTCCCGCCATCTTGGACAGCATGTCACTGTTAACAACTACGCTTTTGAAGTAATAAGGGAATTTCTCTATCTTGGAACCAGCATTAACACCAGTAATGACGTCAGCCTAGAGATATTGCGAATGATCACTCTTGCAAACAGATGCTACTTTAGGCTAAGTAAGCTCTACAAGTCTCTCATCATGCCTGCCCTTATATATGGCGCCGAAGCTTGGACAATTTCCACCTCATATGAGACAATGTTTAGAGTTTTCGAGAGAAGAGTCCTACGCAAGATCTTTGGACCTATTTGCGTTAGTGGGGAGTATCGAATAAGGTACAACCATGAGCTGTATGAACTATATGCCGGCACCGACATAATAAAGAAGGTGTTATATTCGGAACCCGCTGGTGGACGTTGGAGAAGAGGAAGACCTAACCTGCGGTGGAAAGATCGAGTACTGGAGAACGTGTCAGCGTTTGGAATTTCTAACTGGCGCAACTAGCGAATGAAAGAGCTGGCTGGCGAAGCATGCCAGATGCGGCCTAAATCGATTTTCGGTTGTAATGGCCACATAAGTAAGTAAGTAAGTAAGTAAGGTAGGTCTGGTCTTCTTTCGCTTGAGTTTATTCTCTAAATCGTCTATCAATTAGTAAATTTCAACATAACTACCAAGTTTCATCTAGATAATTTTATATTTTCATGCACAATGTGTGAAAACCTACATTTGAAAACATAATTTTGTATGGGAGGTAGTCGTAGTTTGCATCCGATTACATCCATACTCAAACTGATCTATTATTTAGTAAATATAAACATTAGCACCAAATTTCAGATTGATAGCTTTATATTTTCGTACAAAAAGCGATAAAACATAGATTTTAATGCATACATTTGTATGGGAGGTATACGTGGTTGTTGTCCGATTATGTCTATTTTTGATTGTGGCTATTAGTTGGTAAATATAATTATATCAACCAAGTTTCAGCTTGATAACTTTTTAACTTCATGTGATCGGTGTGTAAAATATCGATTTAAAAGCATACTTTTGTATGAAAGGTAGGCTTGGTTTTCATCTGATTACTTTCATATTCGAATTAATTTAATTGTTGGTAAAAATAATATTCAGCACCAATTTTGAGGATGATCGCTAAATTATTTGCTTCTTAGAATTATACGAACGCAAGCAGAAATTTAATATAACTTTGCCACTTTAAGTGTAGAATAGAAATAAATATCTATGATATTTGGTAAAAGAAGTTTGTAGAAGATATCATTTTATTGTATATAAAATATTTGAAAAATATTATATTACCTATTAGCAAAGTAGCTCTTCTATATCACTTTAATAGGCGGCAAAGTGCTGTAATCTAAGTTTTTTCTGTTTGACGAAATCTCTTATATCAAAAGAATCGGCTGAGTGCCAAACTTTTGGTACGAACTACATTAATCGCCTTACATTTTATTGCATTCGGACATGGGTGAACTAAAAAAGTATGTACTAAATAATAGAGCCACACAAATTTCTGTCAAATTCAACCTAATAAATTTGCAAAAATTTATTAATTAATTTCATATTCCAGAAATTGCAGACAAATTTGTCTAAACATCTGGATATGTAATTTCCTGATGAAATTGATTGTTTTTTTTTTTTTTTTTTTTTGGAAAGGGATTCATGAGATTATTTTTCACTGTGAACACTTCTTTACATCTACGTGCAGTCTACTACATAGAAGCAAGTATATTTCAGTCTTTACTTTATGCTTTTATACTGGCGCACTTTATATTTGGATTTGAGCCAAGCTTTAGTGCAACTATTCACTTTTTTATGTAATTTTTTTTTTTTTTTTTTTTTTGCATTATAAAAGGCACACAAATCCTCTGACATAGTGATATGTATGTATGCATGTCATTTGTATGTATCACACCATATTATAGTCGTAAGCAATGGCAGGCGGTTGTTTTGTAAATTCGCTTTTATAAATGTCGGTTGTCTTAAAGGCAATAAAAACCACATACTCTTGCACATACTCACATCACAACTCACATCAACAATATGTGCATATATATAGCAGTGTTATTAGTAGGTCATTTTGCATTACTCACACACACACACACGCATAACACATCCTCATACACACACAGACAGACAATTTAAAGAAGTCATTGTACTTCTAGTCTTTTATGCAAATAGTGTATGTCCACATATGTGCAATATAAATGTATGTCGGACATATTTACACACACACATACACACATATGTAAATATATATTTGACTATGTATATTTGTAGCTGAAGGTACCAAGTAGGAAATTTTCAAGCCTAAAATACTAACATAATTCATGAATAAAGAACTGATTATTTCATCTGATGCGTGGAAGCAAACAGATGCTGAAGCTGTTTCAATATTTCACAATTTCCCATCAAGCATAACTCTAAGCATATGCATATGGTATGAAGATATTTATTTAACAGCTTCTGGGTGTTTTGCTAAGTAAACATTACCCATCATTTGATTATTTCTATAATATAAATATATAAGTATGTCAATAATGATAATGATGAAGGTTGTATATGTGGACGCAAGACAAAAGTCATATTTAAATTTGACATAAATTGAGACATTGAAAAAAGTAACCGCATAAAATTTCAATTGAATGCCAAAAATTGGTCATTTTTAAATTGATGATTTTTCCAATAAAATGATAATTTTAAATTTAGACAGGGTGATTTTTTAGCAATCGCAATGGGCGAAAATAGCTTTCATCTTTCAGGCGGAGGTCCATGCCTTAGAGGTATGTGCGAGAGAATGCAAACGTAGGGGCACCCGTGGTACCAAAATATGCATCCTGTCGGACAGCCAGGTGGCTCTAAAGTCGCTGGCAAAATTCTCGTTTCAATCAAGGCTGGTTTGGAAATTCTCAATGCACTGGCAACAAAGAATCCTTTCACCCTCATGTGGATGCCGGGACATGAGGGACACGAGGAAAACGAAATGGCCGACTCCCTTGCAAAGGAAGGCGTCAGCACTCCTTTCATTGGATCAGAGCCTTTCTGCGGGGTTACAGACAGTTTCATAAACAACTTGATATATGAGAGGGAGAAACGAGATCTACTCGACTACTGGAGAGCCCAAATGGGCATGCGGCAGTCGAAGGGACTTATTGGTCCCTTCACACATGTTAAGGTGGATGCTATTCTTAACCTCAGCAGAAATGACATAAAACTCTACACAGAGTTGCTCATTGGGCACTGTGGACTCAACTACCATATGAAGCAAATAGGTGTGGTAAAAAACGATACCTGTCGACAATGTCATGAGGAGCAGGAAATATCGGAACATATTCTATGCAATTGGCCAGCGGTGGCAAGACGTAGACTTGGTGTTACCTAGCTAATGGAATCTTGACTCCAAAACCACATAGGTAAAATCAAGCCCACAGCAATTATAAGATTTATAAATAGTCTGGAATTGTTTTAGTTGGGCAATAGGGCGCACAAAAGATCTTTTGGGTTGCAGTGCAAAAAATAGCCTGTATAATAATAATAATAATAATAATAATAATTTTTTAGAAACTTTCTCTTTAGTAACACTATTTTTGAAAGCTCAGCTGTTTTCAGCTGTAGGTTGTTACTGTCAAACATGTTCAGTTTGGTCTATAATTTAATCATGAATATAGCCTATATCTATCGTATATCTATGGTTATTATGTTTGCCTTCTGATCTGTAGGCCGTGGGTTCAATCCTCGGCTGAAACACAAATTTAATATTGACAACATTTTTCTTTCGAATGGTGCCCACCTGTCGGCAACCAATTGGGAATTCTTCCGGCAGTAACAATTTTCCATAGAAAACTTCTAAAAGAACTCTGTGACATAACCCAGAAAAGGAGTTCTGCCATTCGGAATTGGCTAAAATAAGTAGTGCACTTCTAATACTATTAAAAATTTAACACTCACAACAGTACTGTAAGAAAAGCTCGGTCAAAGGGCCTTTCGGGGCTCATAAGTGCCACATATTCATTTTTATATATTTTTTTTCCTGAAAGGTTCCCGGATAAAATATCGAATTAAAATCCAATGAAAACCGACAAATAAACATATAGTTGCATGGGTATCACCCGTAGAATAGTAAAATGTAGGATCAACGTCCATGATAATATTTTCTCTATACATACTTATCTCTGATTTTTAACCCTTATGGGGGCTCCCTTACAAAGTACTCACGGATATATCTAAAAATCATCAAATACCGCAATAGCTGCACAGAAATCATCCCTAGGATGATGACAAATCACCATTCATATTTTTTATCGCCAATTTTTTCTCTATATCTCATCTCTTACTTATCTCTGAACTTTAAGCCTTACGGGGACTACCGAATAAAATGCACGCAAAATCACCAAAACATCGACAAATAACTCAATAGCTGCACAGCAATCATCTCTAGAATACTGAAAAACCCGCACGAATATTTTCGCTAATATTTTGAGATGAAAACATTACCTTTCTCTACAATTTAATGAAACTTCCCCACAAAATGCACTCAAAAATATCAGAAAATGGATGAATAGCCCTATAGAGCCCAAGGAATCTTCTCTAAATTCATCCAGTTTATGATGGACCCCCAATAACTTTTGCTTGCCAATATTTTCGCCAAACATACTTATCTCATATCTTTAACCCTTATGGGGACGTTCCTCTATCATGCGCGAAAAATAGTTAAAAATCAAGAAATATCTTAATTGGTTTTTTATAAACGAACAACGCTTGCAGATTATTGAATTTTATTATCAAAATTCATGCTCTGTTAAAAAAGTGCATCGTCCATTTCTTCCATTTCATGGTCAGTTTGGGCGACCTTCTTCTGAGGCGGCTACTCGGAATCTTGTCTGACTAAATTTTGCACCAAATTTACATTATTGGACATTAAACCACCAACACGCATACGTAGAGTGCCAGACAGTGCGAAAATATCGCAGCTGTATCCGCCAGTGTTGCTGATGTCCGGGAATTATCGATTCGGCGCAGTTCGTAGCAATTGGGCCTCTGTTACTCCACAGCGTGAAAATTTTTTCGGAAGGATTTGGGTGTAGAACCTTTTAAAATACAGCTGATGCAAGAATTGAAGCCACATGAGCTACCACAATGGCTAACTTTTGGTGAATGGGCGCTGGCAAAGTTGTGTTCAGCGTCGAAGCTCATTTCTGATTGAATGGATACGTGAACCATCAAAATTATCGTATTTGTTGTGAAGAGCAGCCAGACGTATTGCAAGAACTGCCAATGCATCCCGAAGAAAAATGCACTGTTTGGTGTGGATTATTGGGCCGGTGCCATCATTGGACCGTATTTTTTCAAAGACGACGAAGACCCAGGAACGTTACTGTGAATGGCGAGCGATACCGTGCGATGATTACAAACTTTTTTTATTTGCACAAAATGGAAGAGCTGGACATGTAGTCTCAACAAGACGGTGCCACATACCACATAGCACACAAAACAATTGCCCAATTGAGAGGCGAGTTCGGTGGACAGTTTATTTCACGTTTGGGGCCCGGTCAATTGGACGCCTAGTTCGTGCAATTTAACGCCTTTAGACTATTTTTTGTAGGGCTATGTTGAGGCTCGTGTCTATAGCGAGAAGCCCACAATGGTTGAGTGCGTCAATATTGAAGAAATTATTCATGAGATACCGGCCGATATGTTGCAGACAGTATGCCAAAATTGGACCCACATGCCACACAGGACGCGAAACAATGGCCCAATTGAGAGGCGAATTCGGTGAAGAGTTTATTTCACATTTTGTGTCGGTCAATTGGCGCCTAGATCGTGTGATTTAACGCCTCTAGACTATTTTTTGTGGGGGGCTATGTTAAGGCTCATGTCTACAGCGACAAGCCCCCAACGGTTGAGGCACTAGAAGCCATTGTTGAAAAATTTATTCTTGAAATACCGGCCGATATGTTGGAGAGAGTATGCCAAAATTGAACCCAGCGTGGGGACCATTTGTGGCGCAGTCGCGTTCAACATTTACATGAAATCATCTTTAAATATTGTATTATATAGATCGCTCTATGGACTCAAATAAAGATAAAGATCTGAAGGCTCTTAAAAAATCACCTTATATAAGCACATAGTACATATGTAAGATATTTAAATTATCATATTTGATTTATGCCTTCTTCGAATGCGGTGGCATAAATGTATTACATACATATTAGTACAAATAAAGGCAAACTTTTCTTTTCTTCCCCCCAATTGCTCCCAAACTTGCTACTTTTCACATCAGAAAACATTGTATTAGCTTTGTTGTTGCCGCCTACACTTCTTGGAAATTTAATCACATTTTATAACTTTCTCAATTCAAAATTACAATGAAATACAAAAAAAAAAAAAAATCCTCTTACACTGTTGCAATAATATCACACTCTCTCATTGCATTGCATTGCGTTGAGTTGAGTTGGCAAAAACTTTCACTTATTCTTTGTGTCGCATTTATTGTCGCATTTACTTTAGCTATCCAATATTCCTACAAAACCCACCCTCAGCACCATCACTATCAAGTGTGCTCTATAAAAACGAAAAAAACTTTTTGAATTCAATGCATTTATTGTATGTTGCAAATTATGTAGTATTTGTTTGGTCTTCTACTTGACCATTTCTTCCTTTGCGCCAATCAAAAAGAAGAAAAAAAAAGCAGCGAAACGAAATGGCAAAGTCCATTCACTAATAAATGCTGAATAAATTCAAAACTGAAAACTAAGAATAATCGGATATAAAATCAAAATGGAATAAAGTGTAAAGATATCTGACAAATAATCTGAAATATTGTTTAAGTGCATTGAAACTATGGACTAGTAAAATTTCAAGAAGAGACAAAGCAAACGGATAAAAGCATAAAAGTACTAAACTTGTTATATTCATCTTTTGCTGGCGATGCTGGTGATGGTGGTGATGATGATGATGATGATGATGATACTGATGTTGTCGATGTACATACAAGCATATTTGCCTCAATGAATTTGTTCTATTTGTATGTATATACTTAGTGTGTATATATTTGTTTTACGTGCTTAAAGTATTAGTCCATTTATATGGGTATTTATTGCATTCCACTATCATTTATAAGTATGTCTATATATGAATTTTCTTGCATTCGCTCTAGTTAGTAGAGATCAGCACGAAAAATATAAAGTAAATGAAAATATGTACATTGTTGAAGAAAAAAAAAAAAAAACGTATGTTGTTTGATTTTTTGATATTGAATTATATAGCTGGCAGCAATGAAATGGATTGAGTGGATATTCTTCGATTTCTACGTTCAATGACATATACACATGAAACAGGAAAAAGGTATTATCCAGGCAGCAAGATAATTTGACGTATTTCGAGTCACTGAATATCAAGAATCAGCCACTGAGATGCAAATTGCATGACCAATTCCCATTCATTTGTTCTTCTCAATATTTTTTTCGATCATACTTATCATCTATCTCTAGAGCTTAAGGAGGCTTTCTCAGAAAATTTGCATTTTTGTAGAGGTCTCTTAAAGTACTATTTAGAGGTTATATATAAACGAAGCCCATTAATTCTTTCTGCAAATATTTTTTCTAAACATACTTTCCACTTGTCTCTATATCTCAGAAGGACTTCAGTATAAAATTCACTGTTTTTAAAAATTGAGCTAACACCTTTTTCAGAGTGCCGCTAGAAGGTTAAAATGTATAATTGACCTCCATTAATTTTTACAATTGAACATTTTTTTAACACTTCTACCCTCTGTCCCTACCCCTGAGAGGGGCTTCCCTAGAAAAAAAAACTTTTTTTTAACAAATTTCGTTTCCACCTGTCTCAAAGTGCCCCTAGAAGGTTAAAATGTATAACCGACCCCCATTAATTTTTACTATTGGACATTTTTTCTGAAGATTCCTACCCTTTATCTCAACCGCTGAGAGGGGCTTCCCTACAAAAAATTTTTTCTTAAACCAATTTCGCTTTCACCTCTCTCAGAGTGCCTCTAGAAGATTAAAATGTATCACTGACCCCCATTAATTTTTACTATTGAAATTTAGTTTTGGACATTCCTAGGATAGTGAGGTGCAAACTGCATGAACCATTCTCATTAATTTGTTATTCTCAATATTTTTTTCGATCATACTTATCATCTATCTCTAGAGCTTAAGGAGGCTTTCTCAGAAAATGTGCATTTTTGTAGAGGTCTCTTAGAGTACTTCTATAGAGGTTATATATAAACGCATCCCATTCATTTTTTCTGCTAATATTTTTTTCTAAACATATATTCTCCTTACCTCTATCTCTTAGAAGGACTTGACTATAAAATTGACTGTTTTTGAAAATTGAGCTACTACCTTTTTCAGAGTGCCCCTAGAAGGTTAAAATGTATAATCGACCCCCATTAATTTTTACTATTGAAAATTTCTACCCTCTGCCCCTACCCCTGAGAGTGGCTTCCCTTGAAAAAACCTTTGTTTTAAACAAATTTCACTTTCACCTCTCTCAGAGTGCCCCTAGAAGGTTAAAATGTATAACCGACCCCCATTAATTTTTACTATTGGACATTTTTTCTGAAGATTCCTACCCTTTATCTCAACCGCTGAGAGGGGCTTTCCTAGAAAAAACCTTTTTTTTAACAAATTTCACTTCCACCTCTCTCAGAGTGCCCCTAGAAGGTTAAAATGTATAATCGACCTCCATTAATTTTAACTATGGAACATTTTTCCTTCACATACTTATAACCTATCTCTACTTCTAAAAAAGATTGCCCGAAAAATTATACAAAAAGTAGCTAAATAGTCCTATAAATGACCACAAATCATCCCTAGAGTGATGGAGTGTAGCATCGACCTGTATAAATTCTTCTGCCGTAATATTTGCGCTTCAAATACTAAGCATCTAACTAGAAGCCTAAGGTTGTTTCATCAACAAAAATTACATTAGAATGTTTTTTTTTTCAGATTGAACTTGAAAATTTTGACAAAGCAATCAAAAGAAACGCAATCTGGCTGGCATTAAGTAGAAAAGGAATCCTCGCCAAGTTAATCCACCTCATAAGAGCCCTTTACGAAAATTTCGAACTGGCTGTGCTTCATAACGGTATCATCAGCATTCCATTCTCCACCAATGCAGGCGTAAGGCAAGGTTGCCCTCTGTCGCCCCTTCTCTTCGCCATCGTTCTGGACGACGGTAGGTGCCAACTTTCCTTACATAGGAGAGGCATCGTAGGGAATTTTAGCAAGCACCTGGAGAATTTGGACTTTGCCGATGACATCTGCCCCCTCTCACATGAACTTATCGACATGCAAGCGAAGGGAGACAACTTAGTCGCGCTGGCACGTACTGTCGGACTGGAGGTCAATATAGCAAAGACCAAGGGAATGAGAATTAATCACAAAAACGCAAGACTTATAATGGTCGACGGATGACCGGTGCAATTTGTTGAAAGCATCGCTAGAAATATTCATGCCGAACACCATCAAAAACGACGCGCTATGGAGACTAACGAATGGAGATCCCGTCCTGTGGCAAATCAAAAACAGAAAGTGGCAATGAATAGGTCACACGCTAATAAAACCGTCAGATACCATTACAAGTAGAGCACAAGACTCCAGTATTGCTCCCGCAAGGGAGCAGAGGTCGCGGTCGGCCAAAAAATACTTGGAGTAGGTCGATACTGCGCGAGCTAGCCGATGTCAACACAACAAGGGGCGGCGCAAAAATAACAGCACAGAACCGAGTACGATGGAAGAGTCTTGTTGAGGCGCTATGCTCCCAAGAGGAGTGAACAAGGAAAAAAAAATAATATTATAGAATAAAATTCGAAATCGAAATCCAAGCCAAAATTTGATCTATCAATTGTTTAGAATTGTTTCAATTACTTCGTCCAATGCGATATTCCCATATTCCTCGCTATATTTCATTATTGTATACTATTTTATTATGAGCTATAACTTGAACAGTTGCTAACAAAAGAATTTAATAAATTTCTTGAAATAAATATGCAAAATTTTAATAATATTTCCATTTTCGTAGTAGATACTTTTCATATTATTTCCAGCTTGACCATCAATATTTTCTCTTCATAAACCAAGATATTGCCAACAATGCGTTCGATATGCATTTGCATTATTTTATAATAATTTTTTTTTATTAAGAAATTTTTGCTTTTTCTTTTTGTATTGTAGATGGAATTGTCCCATATTACCAACTACTACAGACGCTCACAGCAAAGCATTAGTTGTTATATCCAGTGTCGTTATAAATTGGTTTTGCAGATTTTGTACAAGGATTTGAATAGTATTGCCATTACTTATGCACTGTATTATGTGACTTCATCATTGCAATACTTTATGCATTAGTATATGTGTGTGTGTGTGTGTGTGTTATTTTAGCCGCTCTCTAACATGAATTTATGTGGAGCAACTTCATTTTTGGAATATTTATTATCGACTACGAATAAAAGCAAAGAAATTCAATTCTCTAAATCACCAGCACACAACTTATGAAAAGTATATATATATATGTGTGTGTGTGTGTGTGTGGGGGGGATTATAATTTAAAAGTGAAGCATAAGAAATGCTAAGATATAGTCAATTGTCACTATGTTGAAAATCACAAGAAATTTTATATGATATTAATATACGCCTTAGGATATGCTATGATATTTTTCTTTGTAAAAATATGACAAATTAAATAGAATTTCATTCTCATCAACACCAATTTGTAGGGTATTTCGATTATGCTAAATGTACATATTTACTCTGTTTTTTTTTTTTGAGATTCCATTGAATAGAGTACCTTCATAATACTCATAGGAGTCAGTTGTATTGTATGTAACAAATCGTTATGTGTACTCTTATTTTTGGTGGAATCTATTGAAAGCATTGTCACCATAAGCAAATCTATAACATATAGAATATATATTGAATATTAGTAGAGAAGCACATTTGAAATTCCTTAAGGATGTGTCGTTTCGAATTTGCTCAGCATTTGCAACAACGACAATAGAACAGAGGATAAGTAATATAATATGGCTTACATATGTATGGGTTCATGCTTCTGAAATATACAAAAATACAATACAATATAGAGAGTATAGAGTGATCTCACTATTATTCTATTAAATAGTTTTTTTTTTTTTGTAATTTCAAATAGAAAGAAAAACTCAATCTTTTTCTCTATATCGTGTATAACACCAGCTGTTCTCAATTTCATGTCCTTTCAATTGAAAAATTATTAGCTTTCATTTTTTGTACTCCATTATTGAGATACTATTTCTTACATTCACATATGTACATCCATATGTAGCTACGTATGTGATCGGTCCCAGAACTATCCGACCTGACAATAGATGGCGGCAGTAGTTTGCAAAAAAAAGGGCTCAATGGCCGAGCTTCTCCTCCATTACTGTTGTGCGTGTTAAATTTTGGACAGTATTAGAATGGACCTACTTTTTTTAGCCGGTGTCGCAAGAATTACCACGTTCTTGCGACATCCCTTTTTCTGAGTGTTGTCGCAGAGTTCTTTTAGAAGCTTTTCCATGGCAAATTGTTACTGCCGGAAGAATTGCCAATTGCTAGCCGACACGTGGGTATCGTTCGAAAGAAAAATCTTTTCGATATAAAATTTGTTATGCTTGAGCCGGGGATTGAACCCACTATCCATAGATCAGAAGTCCAACACACTAACCACTGAGCTACGGCACGGTTTGAAAAATATTACTTTGGTGAAAAGTGGCAACCTTAAAAAACATATGTTTTAAGTTTCAAGGCGCCACATTGTTTAGTATATTTTTTGGAGCCATCGAAAGTTAGCGACCTCAGTGAATTTGTAAACATGAAAAAAATTGGTCACCCTTATGTAATTCAATACTTTCATTTGAAAGGTCTCAGTCCAACGAATATTAAAACCGAACTAGATTGTAGAATCTGGGCGAATTTGCTCGTTTACGACCCTAAAACATTGGAAGGCAGAGTTTAAACGAGGTCATACGAGCTGCCAAGACCAACACCGTAGTGGTCAACCAATTGAGGTGACCACGCCAGAAACGGTTAAGAAAATTCACAAAATGGTATTGGATGATCACCGGCTGAAGGTGCGTGAACTAGGTGAAATTACAGGCATTTCAAAAAGCGCTATACATCGTATATTGACCGAAAATTTGGAGATGAAAAAGCTGTGTGTTGCAGATGGGTGCTGCGTTTGCTCACAATAGAATAGAAAAACAACGTCGTGAAGATATTTCTATAGAGTGTTTGGCGATTTTTTACAGTAATGCAGCCCAGTTTTTGCGTCGATTCGTAACCATGGATGAAACATGGGTCCACCACTTCACACCTGAGACAAAGGAGCAGGGAAAAATTGTGTCCAAAGAAGGTGAAGACAGTTCCATCTGCAGGCAAGGTTATGGCGTCCGGTTTTTGGGATGAACGTGGGATAATTTTTATTGATTATCTTCAAAAAGGAAAACCAGTCAACGGCGAGTATTATGCTAGCTAGAAAAAAGGCCGCATTTGTCGTAAAAGAAAGTGTTGTTTCATCAAGACAATGCACCAGTTAACACATCCGCTATTACGATGGCCAAAATCAATGAGTTAAAGCTTGAATTGCTTCAGCACGCACCTTATTCACCAGATCTTGCTCTTTCGGACTATTTTCAATGACCAAATTTAAAAAAATGACTTGGTGGTAGAAGATTTGCAAACAATAAAAACGTGGAGTCTGCGGTAGATGGCTATTTTAATGAGCTCTAGACAGTTCATACTATAAACAGGGTATCGAAGCTATAGAATATCACTGGGAAAAGTGTATAGAGCTAAAAGAAGATTATGTTGAGAAATAGAGAAAAAATTTTCTCAAATTTGTTGTGTTTTCTTTGTTAGGTCGGGTAGTTCTGGGACGGTCCTTGTATAAGTGACTGTAAATTGCATGCAATAGCATTTTTTTTTTTTTTGAGAATTTATTTAAAAACTTAATTTTTTTAACATATTGACATATTGGCAGTAAATTACAAGCGTCTTGAATGTTTCGGCCCTAATTCTAAATTGTGTGTGAATTTATTATACCTACATCGATGTATTTATGTGTATGTTAGGTATCTCGTATTTGTATTAAACGAAAAATGGGCATAAAAGCCTTTTTATGAATACTCATCGAAGCACAAAAGAGAATAAAAACAAAACAAAAGTACCTACAACCTACAACTTCTGAAAAAAAAAAACAAAATTTCTCATAAATTTTTTTTTTTATTGATTTCATTCACTTTCATTTATATTTTTTGCTTCTTGACTAAGGTTGTGTTCTCGATTAGCCTTGAATGTGTTCATTTCTCACATTATACGAGTATCGTATATATTTTTCGCGATTATTATTGCTCGATAAGAAATTTTTTATATCAATGAAAATGAAATAAAAAATATTCTTATGTAAGTAATACTTGAACAAAGCACGAAACAACAAAAAATAAACACATATGCTTTTTTTATGCGAAAAAATCAAGCCAATATATGTGTGTGTGTGTGTGTGTTTGTGTGCGATAATGAAATAGAACCATTATTTTGTAAACGATCCATTGGAATTTTAATATGTTTTTGTCGTTCGTCTATATAAACGTATATTCCGTTGGGGAAAATGTATTGAGCAGTTGAAAATACACTTTTGTATGAGAGGTAGGTGTGGTTTTCATTCGATTCCAGCCATTTTTCAACTTGTCCATTTGTTGGCAAATTTATTTGTTTGTACTGAGTTTCAACCAGATAACTTCAGACGTTCGCGCTTAACTACATATTTTTGTATGGGAGGTAGTCCTGGTTTTCATTCAATTTTATAAATTTTCTAACATATCAAACTTGTGGTTGAAGACACTTCATATGCGAAGTTTTAGTGCGAAGGCACTATATTTTCATGTGTAAAATGTGAAACATGCATTCAGCAGCATGCTTTTATAGGAGCGATAGGAGTGGTTTTCATCCGACTTTGCCCATTTACGAACCAATGTGTTTGCTGATGAAAGCAATTTTATGCACCAAGTTTTAGCTTAATTGCTCTATAACTACGGCACTTAACGTGCTCACATAGACGTGGTTAAATTACACTATGACAGTAGATGCCGTAGCTCAGTGGTTCGTGCGTTTGCCTTCTGATCTGTAGGTCGTGGGTTCAATCCCCGACTGAAGCATAACAGAATTTAATATCGAAAAGATTTTTCTTTCGAACAATTTGCAAAAAAAAAAAAATGCTTCTTAAAAGAGCTCTGTGACAAAACTAAGTTAAAGTGATGTCACAAGATTTCTGGCGTTCGGAACCGGCTAATATAAGTAGGTCCCTTCTAATGCTGTTCAAATTTAACACGCACAACAGTATTGGAAAAGAAGCTCGGTGGTATTACAATGGACATTTCTGGCCTAAGTGTGTCCTCTCAGAGAGAGAGAGAGGGCAGCCACATAATCTAACCTACACTATGACAAAATTTGAAGGTCTCTGTCTCGGAGGTGAACCAAACTAGTCTCAAAAGATAGTATAGTATCTCAGTAACAAAAGTCCTAAACACTTTCTGCTCTACTTCAAACGCTATTTCTTGAGACTGGTTTGGTTCAGCCCCGAGGCAACAACCTTTAAATTATTGAATGAAACTATCACACAATAGTTTCTTAGTTTTTCACATGTTACCTGTAAGTGGTACATAGTTTTTGTCTTCAGTGACCCACAGTGAAAATTTCTGGAGAATATTTTTGTGAATGCCTTTAACCCTTGTTCTCTTCCCATTTGTTGACTTTTATGAGAGTTTTCGGAAAAAGGTCAAAAATGACCCATATGGGTGGTAGTTAGAGGGTTAATATTTTCGACGAAAATAATTCTCGGAAAATTTGATTATAAGTCTCCAAAGACAAAAAGTCTCCCAAATGTAATTTGACATATGATTTTGTTCCAAAATTCCATGATTCTACTTTTGACCGAAAATTGCCAACCAATTTTAAACCACTGTAAAAAAAAATTGTGACATAGTACCGCAAAATCGAATTGAGAATTTTATGTTTACCGAGGGGAATTGCTGTCGTTTGAGATTAGTTTGGTTCAACCACCCGAGAAGATGTGTTACACTGTGTTATGCATCAATAATGCCGAAATATTGATAATTAATGAAACCAACAATATGATAAACATTCTCAAAATCTGTCAATGGGTTATGAATGTTGAAAAAAATAAAATTGTTAATTAAAATCATTTGAAATAAAAGCTATTTGCTTATACTTCAGATATATTTGCTTGAGGTATGCCCGCAGGGAAAAAAAGAGAAAGCCCATTAATTTATACCCAACGCAAAATTTTTAATGGAAATATTTGTGACATATTATTACCAAACCGCAGACAATATCTTTTTCATTTCTTCTTCACTCGCTCTCTCTCTCTCTCTCTCGCACTCGCTCTTTCTTGTGTGCAAATCTCCTTCAAATATTGAAATATCTCGAATAATTCGACCAACCCTCATCATCAGATCAATCTGAGCACTAAAATCATGAAAAGTATTTCAATAAGTATATAGTTAGTGTCGTAAGTAGCAACTGTCTTTATAGTACATATAAGTATAAAATAGTTAAATGCCAGTCGGCGCATATTTCTTTAACACCATTTACAGTATGATGGCGGCAGATCATAAAAATTGTTTGCCACCCTCCTTTTGACACTTTATCGTGCGTTTATACGTTTTTCTTTTTATTTGCATTTTTTTTTTCTCCTATCAATTACCAATTATGTGTGTGTAAGTGCCATGCTATACTCCAATGAGAAAATGAAATAAAAAAAAAATAAATTTTTTTTATGTTTACGAATATTACACTCGCATTAACACCATCAATTGGCAACACTTTCACACCCAAGATAATAAATTAAAAGCAAAAAAAAAAAAAAAAAAATTACAAACCAAAAACAATATTAATATTAAAGACAAACCAATACCAACAACAACAAAAAATCGAATCATAAAAATAAATGGCGTTGGCAAACACAAAAGCGAATAAAGTCAATCTGACGTGTACGTACCAGCCTGCCACGTATGGAATATTTGTGCGTGTGTGTGAGGAAGAAATGAAAAAAAAAAAAATTCTTCGAAAACTCTTCACTCTACACGCACATTTGTAGGATATCGAATGCAAACATTAACAACGCTTAACACGCACCAGTCTCTGTACGAGGTAATGCCACACACAAAGAGGTCGCGCGGTCGCTTTAGCATGAGCATTTATATATGGTAGCTAAGTAGGTAAGTATGTGGCACGGAATATGAGTATTATGTAGAGCTTCCGTTTCCGCGATATTAGTTTCGCTTTTTATCTACATTCATATATACATATGTGGTTATTGTATGCTTTCAGCGAAATGATAATAAAAATACAAAAATAAAAATAAAAATAAAAATAAAATAATAATAATAATAATAATAATAATGATGAAAAGACAACGACAAACATACTATACAATGCAGTGAAAGGATAAGGATATCGGTATTTGGTGCGTGTGCGTGTGAAAAATACTTTCAACTTTGATCCTGATGTTAGGCGCTTCCGATTGTGATATCTTGTTGCTTGTGCTGCCGCTGCTGCTCTAATTGTAAAGGTTTCACTCGGAAATGGGGTGTGACACCTTTAAATGCAACTTCAAGTTATATATAAATAATTCCACTTGTCTTGCCCCAAAATGTTCTTCTCATTCTCCATGCTCTCAATGCTCAATGAGTATATGTGCAGGAAATTTTTGCGAAAAGCACAAAGTGAATTTAAGGATATTATCACAAAAGTGATGATAATCCACTGGAACTAACATTTCTTTTTTGTTTTACTTAAGAAGAGAATGCCATAAAGAGGTATTTTTTTTTTTTTTTTTTTTGGGTACACTCTTTTAGAGCAACGCAACTCATTTAGAGATGATTCGACCAGGTCACCAGGTCACCAGGTCACCTTCAATATAATGATGCAACTTGAGACATTCATTAGAGTACCCAGAATCGACCCTAGAAGAATAAATTGTTTGACTGACCCCCATTTGTCGTATGATTTCAGCAATTTTCCCTCTCTTTTCACCCCTTAGTGTAGGTTAGGTTAGGTTATGTGACTGCCTTCTCTCTGAGAGGACATACTTAGACCAGAAAGGCCCATTGGTGTACCATCTAGCTTCTCTTCCAATACTGTTGAGCTTGTTATATTTGGACAGCATTAGAAGAGACCTACTTATATTAGTCGGTTCCGAACGGCAGAACCCTTGTGACATCACTTTAACTTAGTTTTGTCACAGAGCTCTTTTAAGAAATATTTTTGGCAAATTGTTTCTGCCGAAAAATTGCCAATTCTTGCCGACAGGTGGGTACCGTTTGAACGAAAAATCTCTTCGATATTAAATTATGTTATGCTTTAGCCGGGAATTGAACCCACAACCTACAGATCAGAAGGCCAACGCACTAACAACTGAGCTACAGCACCTACACCCCATAATGTAGCTAAGCCCTTCAAAATTTTTATATATAAAAGATTAGCTTCTATCACTCCGAGGGTGACCATAACGAAATAATATAAATGTCCTACCTCCTTTTTCTAAACTTACTTTATCGCTATTTTTACACCCAACAATGGATTCCACACAAAAAGAACTTAAAGGCTCTTGCAAAGCACTAACCAATAACTGCATATATATTGACCGTAGAGCTGTAAAGTAGATGATCAAACAATATTTCTTGAAAATATACCAGGGGCAATTCCTGTGGACGTTTTCGAAATTCGAAATTATGTTTTCGAATAAATATTTTCAAATGTTTTATCTGGAAAATACTAAACTAGCTCCCATATAAAAGTACGTCTTCGAATGAAATTAATTATTTAAAATTTTACAATTTCAAAAACGCTTGTTGTCGATCTCTCATTCAAATATTTGTTTTCGAATGAATGTTTTTAAATTTTAAATGCGAAAATATAAAGCTATTGAGTTGAAACTTTCTGCATAAAATCATTTCTAATAATAGAAAAATAATTTAAAAAAAATCATTATTATCGAATAAAAATTTCATCTACCTTCAGTACAAAAATGGGTTTTCGAACAAATATTTTCTGTTTTTGAGCACGAAGATATTGAGCTACAAAAGCAGATTTTTTTATATTTGAATATTTTTAATAACAAACGTCTAATTATAAAAATTGTTGTTGTGGCATAAAAACTGCGTTTGTCTCCTATACAAAAGTACGTTTTCGAATGAAGGTCTTTTAATTTTCACTAGGAAAGCACAAAGCTATCAAGCTGCAATTTTGTATAAAGAATTATTTTTCACAGCAGATATATAATCTCAAAAATTAGCATTATCGAATAAAAATTTAGAGTACCTCCCATACAAACACATATATTCGAATGTATGTTTTTAGATTTTGTGTACAGAAAAAATAAAGCTATCGACCTCAAACTCAGTACATATGATTATTTTCACCAGAAATAGGAAACAGTTAAAGAATTCGAGTCACCAATTAAAAGCTACACTTAACGCTCATACAAAAGTCTATTTTCGAATAAATGTTTTCCGATTTTGAACAGGAAAATACACAGGTATTGAGCTAAAATTTGGGTCATACAATTTTTGCTTGACAACAAAGCAATTATTGGCAGAATAGATATTTTAGAACAAAAACTACGCATACCTCCCAAACAAAAGTTTGTTTCCGTATTCAATTTTTTGATTTTACACAAAGACATACAAAAGTTATCAAACAAAAATTGAGCATGTAAAATTTATTTTTATTATTGAACACATAATTTCAAAAATATTTGTTATCCCAAGAAAACCATGCTTACTTTCCATACAAAAATCCATTTTTGAATTCATAATTCGAAGTTTTGTTATAAATTTATCATTTCTTTAATTCAATTTAACATAAATGCAACTCGCATATTATAATTGCAACATTTGGAGATAAGCATTGTGGGCATATTGTGGCGAAAAATGAAATGGGCAAATTTTTTCATCTCCATCATACGATTAAATGACAGTGATAAGAGACAGTAAAGCTGCATTAATTGTACAATTTTGATGAGATTCATCAATACGTTAGTGTAGTATAAATATAAGGAAAAGAGATGCTATTGCAGTGATTGAAATAATTCAAATTCATTTAACCCATTCCAAATGAATGTTCAATATAACCGATGCGGTATATATTTACATTGCTGCTATCCTTCACTACACACACACACACACACATATACACAAACACATACCTATTAATTTGTTGCCAAAAATTCGACAACACGTCTTACAAAGTGCACTCACACACACACACACACACACACTCACAAATGAACGAAGCTAATTGGATGAGTCATGAGCCCACCATCAGCAACAAAGCATCAAGGCTTTATGAGTCGGTAAAAAGGATATATATATATATATATATATATATATATATATATATACATACTTGTATTCAATGGATTACGATGAAGCATTTGTACTTTCAGACGTTCCCACATATACTTTATTTACACATATACAGCACATTTTATTATGTTGAAACGTTTTTTGGTGTAAGAGCCTAGCATATATGCACGTGCATACTGCACCCTCTCTCTCTCTCTGAATGTATTTATTGTCGTTGAATCGCTCGCTCATTGTCATACGCTTCAGCCTTCATTGCGGTGATGGTGATGTTGTTGTTGACACCGAACCAAACGACATTGGTTTCTTTTGGTGGTGTTGTCATCTTTTTTATCTTTTGTGCCGCATTCTTGTCATTGTGCAACACGAGTACAATTTGTATTTATACAGTATACCTGTATGCATATGATACATACATACATACTTACGTAGCACTTAGCATATACATATAGCTGGTACATGTAAGAGCTTAAGAACTCTATTGCTTTTGGAATTTACTCATCGTCGTCATCATCATCTTCATCAACAGTTGCAGCAGCAGCAGTAGCATCATAGTAATGATCTCAATATACTGCTTCTGCTGCTGCTACCACTACATACATACTACGTAAGTACTTCCACGACTTTTTCTTCATCATCATCTTTTACCTCAAAAGTAGAATGTGTGCCAACGCCAAAAAGTATGCAATGTCGTCATAGCGTTGTTCCACTTACATACATAACTATTACTTACATGCCATATGCATGCATATGCACATGCTTATGCATATACACATCCTTACATGAGTATGTGCAGGCATAAAAGTAGGTTAACGTATGTGCATGTGAGTCTATGTAGTATCACATTGCTACATTTTTACTCCACCGCAGTACAGTGCAGGTATGTACAATTATGTGGAGAGAGAGAGAGAGAGAGAGAGAGAGAGAGAGAGACTGTATATTATATTGTGTTTTGTTGTTATTGCTGTTATTATTGCAACAATGCCATATTGTTGGATATTGTTGCCACTGAAATAGCACTTGTAGTAGGTACCTATGTACCTACTACCTACCTGCTACCAAGAGACATAAATAAATGAAACAAAAATGAAACGTTTGTATTGCAACTATGCTCTCTCTATGCAATGTGGTGGCGTTGGTGGTTATGTTGCTGCAATAAACTCAAGTAGCAAGCAGCAGTAAGAAGTACTTTGTATTTGGAGTATTTTGCATTTTGTGCGCTTCAAGTGAAATCGTTTAAAATGGCATCAACTCACCAATGTCACCAATCACAATGTCGTATCGTACCTAGTTACCTTCTTTCTTTTTCTCCTGTGCGTGTGTATGTTTTTAATTTACGAAATGTTTTCAATTATAGTCCGCTTTGATGAGGGCGCAAGTAAGTGTATACATAAATGTATACATATGTATATAGTTAAGACTGTATTGGTTTTGGGGAAAAACTCAAGGGTCGAGAGACATTTTTTTAGACTGTTTTGATTTAAATGTTCAACAGTCAAAACTATTGTTGGTTGGTCTAACATCGCACCTCTCTAGAAGTCATCCCTTGACAGGGAAACCTGGATGAAAGTATTTATCGATGAGTTCATTTTCTAGAAGAGCCCTCGTGAGTCGGATTTGATTAAAAAACAAAGAAATAAAATTTAGAGAAACATATGAAATTTTTATCAATAGAACGATCTATATAAATCAATGTTTAAAGATGATTTCATGTAAATGTCGTCTGCAGTTGCGCCTCAAATTGTTCATACGCTGGGTCCAATTTTGGCATACTCTCTCCAACATATCGGCCGGTATCTCACGACTAAATTCTTCAATAAAGGCCTTCCAATGCGTCAACCATTGCGGGCTTGTCGCTATAGACATGAGCCTTACCATAGTCCCACCAAAAATATTCTCAAGGCGTTAAATTGCACGATCTAGGTGGCCAATTGACCGACCCCAAACGTGAAATAAACTGTTCACCGAACTCGCCACTCAATTGGGGCGTTGTTGCGCGTGCTGTGCGGCATGTGGCACCGTCTTGTTGAAACCACATGTCAGCCAAGTCCAGCTCTTCCATTTTGGGCAAAAAAAAAAAAGTTTGTAATCGTCGCACGGTAGCGCTCTCCATTCACAGTAACATTCTTGCTCTCGTCGTCTTTGAAAAAGTGCCACCGGTCCATAATCCTCACCAAACAGTGAATTCGTCTTCGGGATGCATTGGCAATTCTTGCAATGCTTCTGGCTGTTCTTCACATCAAATACGGTAATTTTGATTGTTCACGTATCCATTCAATCAGAAATGCGCTTCATCGCTGAACATAATTTTCCGCATATGCTTGAGTGATCGCAAATGGTAGTTGGGCGGAGAGATGAAAAATCTCTAGAAAAGCCCAAAATCTAAGGTGAAACAGTATATGCTGATAGACGTATGGCCGTGGGGCTACACAGTCTTAATATACGAACTCAGAATACCTAATACCCTTCTGTTTTTAGCTAGGCTTCCCTTGGCAATCTGGCTCTACCAAGGGTGACTTCTACTTTCATACTACTTAGACAGCTGAGCTGCCATCAAATCTCTCTCCGCATAGGAATTATCTTCCAAACTAGTCCCAGATCCCAGATCCTTTCTCCGGTATAAGCTGGGAATCGACCAAATCTATAATAGAAAAACATTACTACGACAAATACCAAATAGAATGGATAAATTCCACATGTCTCCGCCAAGCGAAAACTCTCATCAGCTTTGATACAGATTGTGACAGAATTAGCCTCAGCAGAACAAATCTACGCCTAGTAACCGGCTATCCCTCAGGACATAACTTCCACAAAATGGGATTCCCAGCCTTGGCCGGCCTTTGCCTCAAACACTTTCAGCTGAGTTTCCCAAAACCAGCTTTAATCATCAAAAGTTCGACAAGAATAGTTCTATCTTTTATTAAAAAGGTAAAGGAGATTCTAGTGACGTAGACGAGCTTGGGTACAAAAGACCTCGTACGTACAAAAAGTCAAACAATTATTTATACTTCAACTCAAAAAAAAAGCCCAAAATATTTTCCCCAAACCAATCTCTATGCGAGTACAAGTAAATAACAACAACAACAACAACAAGAACAATAACAATGTAAGTTGATGCTTTGACTATTGCTTTTACGATGATGATGCTTCTTCATCATTTACTTACTTTTATGCATATGCAGATTTTTATGCTCATTGCATGCATGCATCTTCTGGCACAAAGGCGCACAGTGTATGTAATGTACAGTACAGTATGTCATCGATGCATTGAAATTTAAAGAAACATAAATAGCAGCAATAACAATAACAACAGTGAAACAACAAATAATAAAATGTCATATAATTTTCTTCTACTGCTTTGTCATCAACATACAGTGATTCGAATGTGAAATAAAATTCATAAATTTCCATAGTACTCAAGGTTTGGAAAGTAGGCCAGCGGCCATGCCCAATTTTAGAAACAGCTTCAGAATTTGGTGAAATAGTTATGGAAAATTTTTGTTTAAACAATTATATAGATTAAAATGATATTTAAATATTTGAAACCATTCATTGACTTAGAAAGTGGGAGTGGCAGTTTTGCTATAGCTTCATTTTTTTTTTTGAGGGCGTTATCCTTTTTATTTTATTTTTTACTTACAGTAAACTTTCTATTGTATTATGTCATCTCAGAATGGGTTCTAGATCTTTTGAAACAATTTATTTACATGAAAAGTGGGCGTGTAAGTTATGCGATCAAACCCATTTTTGGAGAACTGTTTTAGTTTTAAATGTAGTACTAATGATAAATATTTGATTTAATTATATCGATTAGAATGACATTTGGATAATTTAAAGCAATTTATTTATATAGAAAGTGGGCGTGGCAGTTATGCAATCATGTCCATTTTTGTGGAACAGCATTAGTTATTGATGAAGACCTTAAGGTAATTAAAAAAACAAATTTATATCAATTAGAAGAATATCTAGATACTTTTAAAAAATTTATTCATATAAAAAGTAGGCGTGTCATCCTATTACATCAATTTTTGGGGAACAGCTTTAGTATTTTATGGTATTTTATACTTATAGTAATCTTTAGAACACTTTTGAGCAATTTTGAAGCTATTTATTGGCATAAAAGTAGGCGTGGCAAGTACCGATTATTCCGATTTCAATAGATAGCTGTAAAATTTATGGAAATTTTATCGATTTGAATGATTTTTAGCGATTTTGAAGCGATATATTTGAATGAAAAGTGGGCGTGGCCGTTTCCGTCATACGCCCATATTTTGTAATAATGCCATTTCATGAGATAGCTCTAAAATTTATGGAAATTATACCGATTAGAATGATTTTTAGCGATTTTGAAGCGATATATTTAAATAAAAAGTGGGTGTGGCAGTTGCCCCATTACGCCCATTTTTTGTAATAATGCTCTAGTATTTAATAAAATACTTATGGTGAACTTTGAATAAAAATATCTCAATTAAAATAGTTTTTATCAACTTTTAGGCAATTCATATTTGTATGAAAAGTAGGCGTGGCAATTAGATAATTAAATACAGACATCAAAATCATTCATAAGCTCAACTGAGAAATGACTTATATTAAATTAGATTAGATTAGACCAATATTGAAGCAATTGATTTGCATGAAAGTAGGCGTGGCAAGTACCGATTATTCCGATTTCAATAAATAGCTGTAAAATTTATGAAAATTATTTTGATTAGAATGATTTTTAGCGATTTTGAAGCGATATATTTGAAAAATAAGTGGGCATGGCAGTTGCCCCATTACGCCCTTTTTTTGTAATAATGCCATTTCAATAGACAACTCTAAAATTTATGAAAATTATATCGATTAGAATGATTTTTAGCGATTTTGAAGCGATATATTTGAATAAAAAGTGGGCGTGGCAGTTGCCGCATTGAGCCCATTTTTTATAATAATGCCATTTCATGAGAGAGCTCTAAAAAGTATGGAAATTGCATTGATTAGAATGATTTTTAGAGATTTTGAAGCGAAATATTTGAATAAAAAGTGGGCGTGGCAGTTGCCTATTACGCCCATTTTGGTAATAATGCTCTAGCATTTGATAAAATATTTATTTTTATAAACTTTCAATAAAAATATCTCGCTGAGAACAGTTTTTTATCACATTTTCGACAATTCATTTATATGAAAAGTAGGCGTGGCAGTTAGGTAATTAAATGCAAACATCAAAATAAATCATAATATCGACTGAAAAATGGTTTATATCAAATTTTGTTGATTCCCAGATAATGCCTTATATGTAATTCTATCCCAATTTTGCATGAAGTGCAACCACTGTGCGTCACCAATATCATCGTCTTTCTCCGCTTTATGTTATTTAACTACTTAATGTTTTTGCTGTATGACATTTTCTTAATTTTCAACATGCCACACATAAGCACATATTTTTCATTTATAAATGCATACTCATAGAACATTGCTATATGTACTCATACATACAAATGTATGTAGAGTTACCTCTTTCATTTCAGTGTAAATTGATGTCGCAACTGCGTGTTTTACTTTCATCGTATTATTTATAATATTGTATTATATATATAGACCAGTTTTTTTTTTTATTTGTTTATTCAAAATCCTGCTACGGCAACGTCATACTCCATGCGACTATTTATAAAACGATGACAACAGCTTCAGCAGTAGCAACAACGACAATAATAACATTTTACAATTAATGACATATGTTGACGCCTTAACACTTCGCCACCACCAGCTAGCATTAGCAACTACTGAATGCATTTGTTATGTATGTTTATGCA
The DNA here is from genome assembly GCA_963854835.1 of Megamerina dolium. NCBI lineage: Eukaryota > Metazoa > Arthropoda > Insecta > Diptera > Megamerinidae > Megamerina > Megamerina dolium. The sequence continues at coordinate 66,531,700 of OY978528.1, read as the reverse complement.
CTGACGACAGCTAAAGTGTGACAGCATCAGCATCAGTGGTAGTAAAAGCAACAGCAGCAGCAGCAGCAGCATTCAGGCAGCAGCTAATAAAAGGAGATGTTGTAACTACTGTTGGATGCTGTTGGTATTGCACGTTTTACGAGCAAATACCAAATTTTCTTGAATTACTTGCCTTTTACATAAGTTAAGTGCATCACTCTATAGTTACGTGTGTTTCTCTGCATGTGTGTGTGTGCTTCTATAAGTTTTGGTTTGAATTTTGCTTACGATCATCATCTGTCATTGCATGAAGGAAATTACGAAATCTTTTATTTTTAGTTTGAGGATTTTTTCCCCCTTTTGCTCCTTTACTTTAACAATCTTTTGAAATACCAAAGCGGAAATTGTATATGCGCTCAGCATGAACAATGTTAGTGAAGAAGATTATTTAGATGATAGAAATCGCATTGGTAGATTGCTAGTATATTACTAGCTAGATAGGTAGGTAGAAAAGAAGAAAGATTTTGATATTGCAATTACACATACACATACACACATATTACTAATATGTATATATATGCTTCAAATGAAATTAATATCAGCTCGTAGTCGAAACGCTGATATGTACATTATTTTTCGTATAGCAAAATAATATTAGTATTTACCAGTAGTTAAATAAATTTCCGCTCATACAATTTCAACACTTAAGCGCAGTAGTTAATCACATCATGGAGATTTTTAAAAATTAAAAGTACAGTAAAAAGAAATATTTTAAAGAATGAGTTTGAGTAAGAATTCCTATGAAAAAAATAGATCTAAAACGAATTTTAAACTACTAAGTTCATCAAAAATAGATAAATGAAATCAATTTACTTCTCATTGAAATTATTTTGCAATAAAATTGCCACTACCTATCATTTCTATGCATAATGTTGACTTTTCTTCTAAGAACTAACCAAAAAGTGTATTAAATCGGCAATTTTAAGCATTACAATGTTCTACAAATATATTCCTCATACAATTTTAGTAAAAGTCTTCTAAGACGAAAATTCCATGCGGTAAATGTAAAACCTTAAAAAAGGCAAAATTAGAATTTATAACTTGATAACAGAGAAGTTAACAGTGAAACCCGCTGTTAGCAATCATGTTATGTAATATGTATGTTAACATTAATGTTAACTATGAAATTATATATGGGGGCACTTGTTTTGGATAGCAGAGAAGTTAACAGCGAAATACACTGTTAGCAATAATGTTATGTAAGAGAATGTTAACATTAATGTTAACTATAAAATTACATATGGGGGCACTTGTTTTGGATTTCAAGATGGTTTGAAACTTATTTTACGGTTCGATCGGCGCATTTTTTACTAAGGATCATTCTTCGAACTATGTTTTTCGATTCAACAAACTTGTTCCACTCTAATGTACTGACATAGCACAACGTGTCAGTTTAATAAAACTAAAAGAATATAGTGACACATTTTTCTGTACTTTATATCAACTAATTTAGTCTCTAAAAGAGTTTTGAGCATAGCATAGGAATGTATTTTCGAGTATTTTATTATGTGCGTTTAAAAATTTCTTATTATTGCGCGCGAATCATTTTTATGCTTTCAACTAATTTCGCTGTGTAGGTACGTGTTGTACTTTAATTACTTTACTAGCTAATTTACTAGCTAATAAATCTTAATAAACGAAATAAATACAATTAAATTGCTTAAAGTTTGCAGAAAGAAGATCCTTTGCAATCTCTTTTCGGATATATTCGAATTGGTGGTGAATTTGTAAATGAGCTGAAACTCTGTTGGAAAGTATTGGGCTAAAATATGCGATGTACTATGACAAGCAAGTGCTAAAAACTGACACGAAAAATGATGGATTGAAAGAATCAATTTATCAGGGAGCCCCCCTTTTTTTGAGGTGGAGTAAAAAATGCCTTCGCACTAAGAAACGCCCTCCTCACCTCCTGGATTCTTCACTTGCCCCGGGACTACTATTGCCACTACTACGGTGCAGGAGGCAGGAGCCCCCTTAAGAGGTGGAGATATGAGCTTAGTATATTAAAGGAAAGTTCTTAGAGAGAAGAATTAACAGGTATTGGTTATACATTTCACACATACAGGAGTTATTTCTGGGCAATTACAAGGTTTTTTTTTTTTGTCGATTTTCAGGTGCTTTAAACTTCATTTTGTATGGGAGCCGATCATACATATTACACCTCTACGGGTACTTTGAGCGACTTGGGATCGAATTTTACAAAAAAAAAAAACACAAGTTTTATAGGTGACACTCTTTAGGGGGTAAAGATAGGGGCAAAGTATGTTTACAAAAATTGTTGAAGAGGAAAAGCGAATAGGAATTGGTCATATGATACATTCATCGCTCTAGGGAAGATTTCTAAGCAAACATCTCATTATTTGTTGATTTTCAAGTGATTTTCAGTTTATTTTGTAGGGTATCGTTCCTAAGTAGTAAAGGTAGGAGCAGTGTTTATTGTGAGCACGTGCCTGATAGCCTAATCTCACGACGCACAAAGCGTAGCACGTTGAATAGACGTGCTACCCTCTTTGGTAGGGATCGAGTCCTACCTAAAACCTCTTCTGATTTAAGGGGTCAGCACCCTTAGATCAGAAATATAACTCCACATCGAGTACCACATGCCTTTGACGTGCAATACTCTACCCGCTTGTTCTTTGGGTTACTACATCGACCACGAAAACCTCGCCGAAGGGCCGTTCCCTACGATCACGTTGAAGGGATTCCATCCTGATCACATCTGGTACCGAATTTAAAGTCTTTTAGTAAGACCTCGTAGCCGAAGCTAGTATCAGTTTCAGCACCATTCGGCTCCAGACTAATGGCGGAGAAAAATATTAGACAGTAAAAATTAATTGCGGTTGGCTATATATTTTACTCCTCTAGGGTTATACTCTGGGAGATTTGAGAACGAAATTTATAAAAAATGCCACTTTTGCAGGGCGACCCATTTAAAGGGAATAGGGTAAGTATGTTCGGGGAAGATATTTCGTTATAAAAAGTCCACTTTGTATGAAGTAAAGTTGGGCATCCGCATCCATTTCATCTTGGCTGCAATTTGATAGTTGACAATAATGCTTCATTGCCACGTAAAAAAATTTTAGCATCAATTGTTTATAATCATGGAATGGGGCGATATCGAAAATCGTATTGTTGTAGTTGGCCAACTAAAATGCAGCGTGGGAAAAGGCGATATCTTTCGGACGTTGCGACCGCTTGAAATCACTCGCAATTTTGTGTATCGCACTGTGAAGTTTTTTGAGGATACTGGTGGAGTATGAGACCGTCAAGATCCAGCCGTCCGCGCACTGGGAGAACTCCGAAAGCGATCGAAGCCATGAAGAAACGAATCGACCGAAAGCCGCTGCAAAAACAGAAAATCTCGTCACGGAAAATGCAAATTTCGCAAAAATGTCCATGAAGATTTGGGGACTCAGCGCGTACAAGCGACATACTGGATACCTGTTCACGGACGCATTGGAGGGAAAATGCAAGCGAAAATCGAAAGCATCCGGTACGCTGACAGAGAAATTCTGTTTACTGACGAGAAAATCTTCAGCGTAGAAGAATCGTTCAATATACAGAACGATCGTGTGTATGCTCAGTCATCCAGAGAAGCATCCGAACTCATCCCAAGGATCCAAAGAGGCCTCTGCTCCAGCTCACAAGACAAAAACGACTCAACTGTGGCTAAAAAACAACATTTCGGACTTCAACATTTCGGACTTTCCGGACATTTCGGACATCGCAAGACTTGCTCTACTCGATACCCAAATATTGAGTCGTTGAAGCAAGCTCTTGTCCGTACAGTGGACAATTTGCCCATGCATGAAGTGCGTCTCGCGATCAATGAGTGGCAAATGAGTGTACCAATATTTATGACTTGTCTAGGTACCTTTTTTCGTGCGTGACCTTTAGAAAAATGTCTCATTCAGATCGCTCGAACAATCACAATACTTCTCTGATGGACGTTTATTGACTAAAGCATAACGTTGTGGTCACCAATGTATGTTTGGTAGCTCTAAGTGATAGTTGAGGTGTTATTTTGGTCTTTTAGAATCTTCTTTGGAAGGAGAGTTTGATTCACTTTCAACAATAAATGAATGGAATTAATATGCTAGTGGAATAAGCCTTGCAGGTGAATGAATAAATATGTTCAGACATTACAAAATCGTTAAAAATCGTTTTTATTGATATCTCTTTTTACTAGCCTACAGCAAAATTTCTTTTTTGGTATGGCTAAATGAGCAATACGTAAAGGTAGCAATGAAATTCGAATACATCAATTTGTTGGTTTTTATTTTATTTCTGTCAATTTTGAGACTCTTTATCAAAGACAAACAAAAAAAAAAAGTATCCTACCTATATGTGGTAATACTTATGTATTTGCTTCAATAACTATAATGATTCAATATATATATTTTTGTTTTGCGTTGTGCCAATATATTCATTTATTGTGCTCTTTTATTACTCACGCTGACTGCTTTAACTTGAGGCTGTAATTTAAGATGAATTGAAATAAATTCGAAAGGCCAACTAACAAACGTGCAATATTCCAATTTCAGAATAGATACCATTTAGTTTGGAAAGGGAACTGAGTATGTCTATACAACCGCTGGAGGAGATGATCATTTTCAATTTGAAGCCAATTGAAGCAACATTTTCAATGGAAATGACAGCTTCGAACATTCGAACATTCTCAATTGAAATGGACCACTGCAAATGAAAGACTCTAATTTGATGGCTCTATTTTGTTGTTCCGGCTGTTGTTGTTGGGTTTGTTGTTGTTTCTGCTGATGCTGCTGGCCACACACTACTACTACTATCAATTCAGAATGGAATACTTAATTTTTGTGCGATGTGAAATACGTTACCATTTAACTCGACGGCGGAAAACAAAAAAATAAACCACATGCATATGTAGAATAGAAAACGTACATGTATACATACACATACACACACGCATGGAGCATCATATGTACTTATATATATCGACTAGTATATGAGAGTAGAAAATCTCTAACGAAACATAAATATTTCATTGAACTCACGAAATGAAGCCGCAAAATCCCAACAGGAATACAAACAATTCTGTTGTCGTTGCTGTTGCTGGTGCTTCTCCTCCTAATTCCCTTTCATTCTCATTTCATCGTAATGAACAATTTAACGTTTTCCTGTGGTACACTAAAATATGTATTAGATCTGTTGAAATTTTTGGAATACTACTAATTTTTATTAACAAAATTTGTGAACACAATTTGTGAATTTTTGTGGAATTTAAGGCTGAAGCATAAATTGAATGCCAAAGAGCCCTTCGGGGCTTATAGGTGCCACATATTTATTTACTATTTTGTTTTTTTTATAAATTTGAGCATATAGTCGAAATCCCCTACAATTTTTGTACTAATGTAATTTATATTTACCTACGTATGACTACAATAAGGTCGATCAAATTGTACAAGGCAATATATTTTTTTATCTTGCACAACGAAAACCATAAAATTTAGATCATTTCAAGCAATTTTTCGCCAAGAAAGTAAAAATCCAACTTTGAGCTCGCCTACTATCTATTTAGTTTTTATAGTCTTTCTAAGATGGAAGCAGAGGAAAGTTTTGCTGGAAAAATTAATGGTGACCGTTGACACGAATTCCACAATTCCAAGGGGCGATATTTGGTTCATTGTCGATTTTCAAGAATTTTTGTGTGAATTTTGTATGAAAGCCACCTCCAGGGGTGAAGTTAGCAGATAAGTCTATATATTAGAAAGCACAAATTAAGGGAGGGAGGTCAAAGATTTTACTCTCTCGAGAGATAATTTTGTAATATAACGTAAAAATTTAAGATAATAAAAAATTCGCAACCACAGCTCTCAGGGCGCACCTAGGTGGATATAATGTATGACCAACCTGCATTAATTTTTCATGTTCAATATTTTCTCCATACAAACTCACTCTCTATCTCAGCCCCTTAGTGAAGTTTCCATACAAAATGTGCGCCAAAGCAGCTGAAAATCGATATATAACCAAATAGCTGCCCAGGAATCGTCGTTATTATAACTAATCGCTAGTAGTTTTCCATTTGCAACAATTTTGCAGAATATACCTACCTTCTATCTCTACTCCTTAATGGAGCTCCCATATAAAATGGACATAAAAACGTTTGAAAATCGACAAGCAATCGAATAGGTACTAAGAAGCCGTCGCTATTATAACTAATCGCTAGTAGTTTTCTATTTATAATATTTTTGCTGAATATACCTACGTTCTATCTCTAATCCTTAAAAGAGCTCATATATAAAATGGACCCAAAAACTTATGAAAATCGACAAATAATCGAATAGGTACTTAGAAATCGTCGCTATTATAACTAATCGCTAGTAGTTTTCCATTTATAACATTTTTGTGGAATATATCTATCTCCTATATTTACTTCCTAATGGAGCTCCCAAATAAAATGGACGTAAAATCGTTTCAAAATCGACAAATAAACGAATACGTACTAAGAAATCGTCGCTATTATAATTAATCGCTAGTAGTTTTCCATTTATAACATTTTTGTGGAATATATCTACCTTCTACCTCTACTCCTAAATGGAGCTCCCGTATAAAATGGACGTAAAAATGTATGAAAATCGACAAATAATCCAGTAGCTACCGAGAGAACGAATCTAGAGCAATGAAATATACGACCGATCGCCATTATTTTTCCCTTTCCGACATTTTCTCGAAACACATTTGCATCCTACTCACGCTCCTAGGGAGGCTAACCTAAAAAATGTCTGATTTCTAAAAAAAAAAAAAAAACAGCATAAAATGAAGTGTAAAATTTCCATCCAATTTCTTTAATAAAAACGCCTAGAATTATCCAAATATTTTATTTTTCAAAATCTGATCTACCTTAATGTACCTCGAATGATGGACAATAAGACTGATGCAAAGCTGCCGCTCTGCCTCTGACAATGTGGTTACTAAATGTGGTGATGTGGTGGTAGTTTTGCTGTATACAACATTTTCATAAACCTCTTTCGCTTCGATGAGCATGCACAGAGCAGCAAAAGACAAAAGGAGAGATTGGGAAAAATGTATGCCAACTTATACTCATAGCACATCAGAACAAAAAACCAAAAAAAAAAAAAAAAATCTACAAAAACAAAAAAAGCAAAGCATTTGATGAATGCATTTCCGCTGTTGTGTTGTTTCATATCTACAATCGTACAATATTTTATGCCGTGTAGGTGGTGGCAGAGAGGAACTGAAGGCGGCGATTAAGTTTATACTTCCGAATCCAGTAGTGTGCTCATCATCAGGCAGCAACAGCGATTTGTGTTGAATGTTGCATGTATATATAGAAGTATTCTTATTTTTTTTTTTGTTTTTTTGCTCTTAACATTGTTAATTCACAAATGAAATGCGCAAAAGAAAATCTCTTCTTTTTTTTTGCAAATAGAAAGGACGCACAAAATAAAAAAAAAATTAAGGAAAATTGAGGAAAATTAAGGATAATGCAATGGTTATTTATTTACTTGCTTTCGTTTTGTGTCTCACAAAAAATAAAGTGAAAAACGAATACAAAATTACGAAAGTATTATAAATGCCGCTTCTACTGTTGCATTATGCTACTCTTATTGCTTACTGCGCCACTTGCTTCCAAGGAGGATTGTGTTTAATTAGCGCAGACGAATTAGCAGCTACTTTCGACTGAGTTCTTTTGCTTACTTGTGTTATGTGTTTGGTTATTTGGTTGGCGTGTGATGAAAAAGTTGCTCCAAGCAAATTTTCATCTACATACTTGTACTCTTCTATAGCAGATTATTTCACTGTTGCCGTTGCTCATGTTTCGTGTTCAATTCAATTGCTTCACTTTGCTGTTTAGCGAAGAGTTTATTTCTTTTCTTCATGCTGGTCTTCTCACATACTGTTTATTGTTCTTATTACGAACTGCTATTATTATTATTATTATTATTATCGTTTATTATTGCATAAACATTGTGTTATTCTTTTAATTACTTTACAACGAATAAAAAACTTTTTCTTTTTTTTTTTACGTATACCACGATTTCTTTACAACTTTTATTACATGTATCTATGCGAAGATATTTGCATAAATATTTCCTAGCAATAAAACAAAGATTATGATGCACAATAATGTACACAATGTACACGAGTGTATATAAACGAGTATAAACTGGGGCAGTGAAAATTTATTAATAAATTATTAGCAATTATGCAAAAGAATATAGAGCGCAAAATTTAGCTTTGATTACATGTTAATTGAATTTTAGTATTTTGTATTTCCTTTCACTTTGAATGTGGAGAAATTTATGCATGATTAAACCTTATAGAAGAGTGCTTGTCCTTTCGGACGACGCGACGTATGAGTAACATACAATTCTTTATTGAGAAAAGTTAATTGTTCAGGTTGGGCAAAAATGTTGCTGCTCTAAACAAGTTTTGATGCAGAAATAGTAGTTGTGATAAATAAATTGCTTCGATATTTCATTACCTGATGCAGGAATGAAGACCTGTTCCTTCGGACGACATGACGTATGTGTAACATACAATTCTCTAACAAAGCTTTAACTAGTTTTGATGAAGGAATAATAGTTGTTATAAATTCGATATATCATAAACAGATTATAGTTTCAAAAAAAAAATACAATAGCTGATTGTATTTTTTTTTTTTTTTGAATATGCAGGAATGAAGATCTGTTCCTTCGGACGACGTGACGTATGTGTAACATATAATTCTCTATTAAGAAAAATATTTTTTTGAGTTTCTGCAAAAATGTTGCCACAATGCTCTAAACTGGTTTTGATGCAGGAATAGTAGTAGTTGTGATATTTCATGAGCTGATTGTAGTTATTTTTTTTGAACATGCAGGAATGTCCTTTGATCAATTCTATATATTTTATCTAACAAGAGCAACTCAGTTATGATATCATACACATTTTTTCCAGCAAATTTTTCTCCAAAGATGATTTATATTTTATAATTTTTTGTTTTCTTCCACTTTGAAAGTGTAGAAATATAAGCACAATGAAATTTAATAGAAGAATGCTTGTCCTTTCGGACGATGTGACGTATGTGTAACATATAATTCTCTATTAAGAAAAATAAAATTTTCAAGTTCGGCAAAAATGTTGCCACAAAGCTCGAAACAAGTATTGATGCAGGAATTAGCTGATTGCAGTTTTTTTATTATTATTTTTTTTTTTTTTTGATATGCACAGGAATGTTCAGGGACCATTTCTATATATTTTATATGATAAGAGCAACTCAGTCATGATATCATATAAATTTTTTCCAGCAAATTTTTTCTCTAAAGATTTTTTGGAGTATTTTTATTAATGGAGGGTATTTTCATTAATATTATTAAATTATTTTCAAATTAATCTTGATTAAAATTTTTAAATCTTTATTATTATTTCTATTTCATACAAAATTTGATGCAATTCTGTTCATAGATCTTAGACGAAAAATTAATTTTTTGAACGAAAAAGTTTACAAATCAAATATAATACAAAATTAATATTCAATGCAACTTCTTAAAAATCTAAAAATCTTAATTTTTCATGAAAATATAACAGCACATTAAATTTGAAGTCATTCAGTTAACAAAATATGTAATTTTTCAAAGAATATTGAGAAATTTTTATGAGAGGCACTACTATTCTGCAATGCTTCATTTTGATATTGCGGAAATATAATTTTTTCGTGAAAATAATACTATCTACAAAATTTGAAATCATTCGTTTCATAATTTAATATAGTTTCAATATAAAATCACAAAAAATTGCATAAAAAGCTTTACTTTTCATTGTATTGTATCATTATAAAAAATTGGAAATTTAAATTTTGTTCGTCAAAATAATACTTCATACAAAATTTTAAAACATTTTTTAACATTTATTAACAACTAAATGCAGTTTATATTAAAAAATTGCATTTTTGAAATCAAATTTGCACAATTTTGTATGGGACATATTAATATTTTTACTCAATTTTATTTATTTTTTCGTTATAATATACTACATACGATACAATAATATCTGAAAACATTTTGTTAATAACTAAATGCAGTTTATATTAAAAAATTGCATTTTTAAAATCAAAATTGCAAAATTTTGTATGGGACATATTAGTATTTTTTAACATATCGTCTTCAAATTTTAGAAAATGATATTTTCTTTTTAAAAGAGTAAGCTGCTAAAATTTTGAAGTCATTTCGCTTATAAATAAATACGAATCTCATACAAAAATTCGTTTTTTTTTTAAAATTACGTTCAAAAAATTACATAAATTATCAAATGTGTTATTCTGAATATTGAGAAAAATTAATATTTAATTACAATAATACTCTAGACAAAATTTAATGTTATTGTGCTCATAAAAAAAATAAGCTTTGCATAGAAAATATTCACTTTTAAAATAAAATTCGCCAAATTTATATAAAAAATATATTTAGTTCTCAGTGTATCGCTGCAATATTTTGGAATTCTTAGTTTTTCAACAATATAATATTCCACACATATTTGGAAATTATTTTGTTCTTAAATAAATATAGCGCCCATACAAAAAAAATTGATTTTTTAAAACAAAAACCAACAAATTTGTATGAAGACTACCATTAATTTTTATTATATTACGCTGAAACTTTGTAAGCAATATTTTTTTGTCAAAATATTATTTATCATGAAATTTGAACTAATTCTATTCATAAATATTTATAGTCCCCATACAAAATGTTCATTTTCGAAACAAAAAAAAAATTTTATTAAATTATATTGCTTTGATTAAAAGTAGATTTTTTTGTTAAAAATTACTCATAATGATTTTTGAAAATGTTTATAATTACAATTTACAAAAATTAAAATATACAATTTTTAAGAATTGCAATTTTTTTTTTTGGCACATGCTCTCATACTTTTTTTTTCCCCCACATCGAAAACAACAAACTCATTGTGAACATCTATATGAATATGAACATATATTGAAAATATTTATTTTTCAAATTGCAAAAATTCTACGCCGAACTAAAAACGACATTCAGCGTCATTGTATTGTAACGAAAACCAAGAGTGTCCTACTTCCAGGTATGTATTAACTTTAGATGCAATTTTTAATACAACAATGCAACCATTCATGTGATGTATATACATCCAGCACTCACACAGAGCTTGAGTGGTTTGAAAATGGTCAACAATATGCCAGATAATGATTGCAGTTGGACGATTATATTGATTGAAAATTTCAAGCAGAACCGCAAAAGATTTTGCAATTAGAATGTGTATGGTGATTTTTTGATGAATTCACATTGCAATCATTTTCATTTTGCATATACCTTTTCGCACATTTTAATTTTTCATCAAACCACATGAAATTTATCAGCGAAAATCATTGTGAAAATGTTTTTGCAAATCTAGCCATGCAGTGGGGGTATTAAAGGTAGAACATAAACTAGAACAAAAAAAAAAAAAATTAAAAGCTTCTATTCAAACATTGATTCTAAAATATTCATCCTTGTGACCAATTGTAAATTTCAAAAATATTTAATATTCTTCATATTGTTATTTAATATTCAAAACATTACTTATTGGATGGTATGCATAAATGTTTCACAATTACACCTTAAGCATATTAATATGAAAATATATATGAAAAATTCAATTTAATGCGATTACTTTGGCTTCGCTCTTATGCCGAAAATGAAAAGAATAAATATAAAGGACTCGGAAGTCTACTTTTGGCATATTTTCAACAAAATAATTCTATTCGAAATCATCATCATCATCATCATTCGTCGGTATGCTTATTCACTTTAAAAGTGAATATATGAGTACATGTACTGTTATACTATTTCTGTATGTATATGAAAACAAATACTCAGATACTCCAGTACATAGGTACATAAATAGGCTACTGTAAACATGTTCCTATACATTTGCTCTAGTATCACCAACAATCTCAGGCACATGCATAAAACATGTCGAACATGATATGTTTACATATCAAAAATAACCTCTCAGTTGATGTTCTGAGTAGCTGAGCAGCCTTTTAGCATATCAGTGGGTATGTGTTTAATTTTAAAATTCGTAATTATTTATTATTATTGCAAGTATATTTTTTTCCCCTTTTTTTATTCTTGTTATTTTTTCCCTTTGAGTTTGGAAAAATGTGAAAATACAACATTTTTTTGTTTGTTTGTTTGTTTCTTGCTCTTATTTGTTCATTACAAATGATATGAAATGCATACATGTGTATGTATTTGTGTATGTATCATCAACATTCGCACCAGAAGTCATCACAATGTATAAGACTATGAGTGAGTGTGTGTATGTGTGTGTGTGTATATGATTATTATTAACTTTTGTACTCTTTTGGTTGAAATTTTTGATTTAAAATAACACTGACATAAATGAAATTCCAACATTCAAACGCGTTCCCTTAGCAAAGAGTTTTTTTTTTTTTTTTGAATGCATAGCATAACGAGTGCTTCATAGAAATTGATGGAAAATATGCGAAATTCATATAATCGTATTATCGCTTGAGTGTGGTAATGGACTTGTGATGAAAAGGAAAAATTTACACTCACCAAAAATAGTCAAAATTTAAAACTTTCGACACAAGATTTTATGTTTTTATACGATTTAGCTCATTTTCGAATATGTGTTCGTTACTTCGAAAAAATTTTTCCATATATACACATATAGGTTGTGGTAAACAAAAATTTATATAAAATCTATTTACAATCGCTTTTTTTGAGAATTTTGTATTTTGTAAAAATTTATGGCGCATTCATTAGTGCTGTCAAAAAAGTCATTTACCTCTAGGGCGGTTCATGCCCGCCTTTTGAAAATTAAATTCAATTTTTTATATATTTATTTTTAATCGTAAAAAATTATAATATATGAAAGAATTAAAGTATATGATATTATCTATTCAATGGATGTAGAATGAATTAAATCGAACAAGTAGAACTTGAGATATTGCGATTTAAGTAACATAGAAATTGGCAAAACTTTGTCATTTTGCAAAATTTCGATCTAACGGTATTGCGTTAAAAAATTTTTTTTCCGAGAGAAATAACGATACATGTGTAAACTTATTTTATGTAAAGAAATTTTTTTTAAATGTTCTGTCAAATCTGAGACATTAAAAATACTGAAAGTTGTGCGATTTAAAAAATAATGACCCATGGTACTGAAGCATAATTTTCTATGTGAGGTAGGCGTGGCTTAAATTCGATTTAGCTCATTTTCATATATTTAAATATACGTTCAACAACGTGCATTTTGTATGGAAGTTGGAGGTGGTTTTTATACAATTACGCCTATTTTCCAAAAAAAAAAAAAGGATTTCTCCATTAAGAACGATAGGATTTGAAATTGAAATAAAACAGAGAAAATTTAGACGAATTTTTGTAAGTTTTGCTTATATTTTATGCCATTTATGATTTAAACAGAATATTGTTCAAATGGCGAATCATCATCATCATCATCATCATCGTTAAATTCTAGAACCCGGCGTGGGTTTTGACATTTTCGACTAAAGTTCTCCATTCTTCATTGTTTTTCAAACGGCGAATGGCGAAATGAAAAAAATGTATAAGAAACAAAAAAAAAAAAATAAAATAAAATAAATGAAAAAATTGTAATAAATGATCATCATCATCGTTCAGTTCTACAACCCGGGGTGGTTTTTGGCTTTCTTTACTAAAGTCCTCCATTCTTACTTGTTTTTCAAATGGCGAATGGCAAAATGAAAAGGATGTATAAGAAAAAACAAATAAATGAAAAATTATAATGAATGATTCTTAAATATCCATATATTATTATTTTGCTATCCTCCTGAACCACAACCCCCCCCCCCCCCATGGATACGCCACTGTATAACTTTTTTTTTTGTAATGAATGAACAATGATTATACACAACGTTTTATTTCTATATCTGTGCATTTTCGTGCACAAATGCACGCGAAATCATATTTTTGTATGGGAGGTAGGCGTGGATTTTAATCGATTACGCCTATTTTCTAGTATATCTATTCCGGAATTATATTAACATTATATACCAAGTTTTGGCGTGATATCTTAATATTTACGCGTTTAAAGTGTGAAAACATACATTCAGCAACATATTTTTGTATGGGAGGTAGGCGTGGATATTAATCGATTACGCCTATTTTCTACTATATCTATTCTGTAATTAGATATCCTTAATATACCAAATTTTGGCGCGTTATCTTTATATTTACATGTTTAAAGTGTGAAAACATGCATTCAGCAACATATTTTTGTATGGGAGGTAGGCGTGGATTTTAATCGATTACGCCTATTTTCTAATATATCTATTCCGGAATTATATTAACATTATATACCAAGTTTTGGCGCGATATCTTAATATTTACGCGTTTAAAGTGTGAAAACATACATTCAGCAACATATTTTTGTATGGGAGGTAGGCGTGGATATTAATCGATTACGCCTATTTTCTACTATATCTATTCTGTAATTAGATATCCTTAATATACCAAATTTTGGCGCGTTATCTTTATATTTACATGTTTAAAGTGTGAAAACATGCATTCAGCAACATATTTTTGTATGGGAGGTAGGCGTGGATTTTAATCGATTACGCCTATTTTCTAATATATAATTTTTATAATAAAATAGACTTTATATACAAAATGTTAGTTAGATAGCTTCATATTTTCTTGCGCAAACTGCAATATATCTTTATATGAGAGATAGGCGTGGTTTTGAGGCGATTTCGCCCATTCACCAACTAAGGCATATGTTGTTAATAACAATCTTATATAACAATAGTAATTATCGAACCTTCAGTAAAAATTTTACAGTGCTTTTATCGACCAGTAAGGAATCTCTCTGAAGATGTTCTATTATAAATCTGATTTATTATTGAAAATTTATAATTTTTTTCAGATCTAATAGAACATTTTGACGCTGATTAACATAGTGTACTCATATTTGTATATTCTAAGAGTTCTTTGTAAGTTAATGATGGATTTTGATGAAGTACTCATATTCAATAATTTCTATGATACACTCCTTCTCGTAACAACAAATTCATTTTTTAGGACGAGGTGGGAGATTCAGACACTTTTTATAAGTAAACATTAATACCTTTTTTTCTTATTTTGTTTATATAAAATACATTCTATATATGTATGCACATATACATATTTGTATATCTACTAGATGTGTCTATATAGCCTTGATTTCTTCGCATATCATGAATGAAATTCCACATCCGACAGTATTTTGGATGCCATTTCGCTCACATGATCTCCATCACGCTCCCCGTCCCCCAACTCCTTCTCTTTTTTTCTCTTAATAGTCGTGAAAAGTTTTCGCGTTCTTGTCACAACACAGTAACAGCAATGGCAGCTGCTACATTTGATACTGTCACAGAATCTCATGCAGGCAAACATTCAGCGCAACGAAAAAACAAACACACTCATATCAACTTACACATATGCAATTATATACTTTACTGTTTACATATTTAAATGACAACTTTTTGCTACTTTTAATGCGCTTACTTATAAGTTGATATGTGTAAATTTGTATATACGACTCTTATGTGTGTGTGGGTGAGCTTTATAAAATGAGCTGCTATATTTAATTTGGACAACGGAAAAAAAAAGGAAAAATATGTTAGACGAAAAAAAAAAGCTATTTAACGTTATTTTTTCCCCTTTCACACATACGATATTTTTTTTTTGTACAATTTTTATCACAATCTATGTCTCATCCGGGTGTTAACCCTTTGAGCGCAGTGAAACGAATTAAATAATTTTTGAGAATAGTGAAATACAACATTATATTTTTCAGATATACTTTAGGTTAATAATTTTTCATAGAGTTTAAGCTTATTTAAGCTACTAAGCTATTTTTGTTTTTTTTTTTTGCTTAATTTTTCTTTCATTCATTTTTAAACAGCTTTTCGAGTTGACTTATAAAATATGATATGAGCTCATATGAGAAGATTATGCATATATAAATATTATTTATTAAATTAATAATCGATTTTTGACGATACGACAGCAGCAGTGACACATTTATATAAAGAAATTAATTAAAAGTTTTCACAACTTTATATCATAGTTGGACATTTGACATATGCTGCACTTCAAATTTGTTTGTTTGCTGCTTTGTCTGTGTGTAGTTATGATAATAAACGCATAGCGCGTATTAAAAATTCACTCACACAGATAGGCACACACACACACTCACACATACACACACATCAACAAGTTCATCATCGTCATAAGTTGGTATTTCAGTTGAATTTTTGCAAGGCGACTGCATATATTTATTATATAGCCGTATATACGCCCCAACATCACAATATACGCAAGCAATTAATGCAAACAAACACTTTGGTATGCCACATCACTATTTATATATACAAATTTATATTAGTGCTGGTAAAAAAAAATGTATGAATCATTCAAAATATGATTTTTTTTTTTTGGTATAAATTGAAGATTTTTCTGAAAGGCCTTTACCAAAAATATGTATTTGTACAACTCAACAGAAAAATTCTGCTTACAAATATATTTTTTGAAAATATCAAATTATGGGACTAGAATTCAGTAAATATTAATATTGTTTAATCAAATATCGACGATAAATATAAAATGAATGTAATCGGATAAAATCTACGATCACCTTCCATTCAAATGTGTGTTTTCGAACATATATTTAGAGTCTTTGCACACTAAAACATTAAGCAATCAAATTGAAACTTAGTGCATAAGATTTTCTAAATCAGTAATCTGATGAAACACGAAATGAATGAAATCGGCTTAAAAGTACACCTACCTCCCATATAAAACTATATTTTCGAACAGGTATTTTGAGAGTTTTGCCAATAAACCATTAAGCTATCATGCTGAAATTTAGTAGACACTATTAATTTGATAAAAAAAATCGACCTAATTAGAAAATCAATAATATTGCGCAACAATTACGTCTACCTCCCATACAAAAATGCATTTTCGAACATATATTTTTTTACTTTTCGCATTAAAGCATTTAGCTATTGAGCTAAAACTCAGGACACGAGATTATTTTTATCAATCAACTTATAAATGAGAGAATAAAAGTAATCGGATAAAAATTACATCTACCTCCCATACAAAAATGCACTTTTGAACATATATGTTGGTACTTTTCGCACTAAAGCATATAGCTATTGAGCTGAAACTCAGCACGTAAGATTATTTTGATCAAAAAAATAATAAATTAGAGAAAAAACGTAATTGGATAAAAATCACACATACCTCCCATACAAAAATGCACTTTCGAACATATGTTTTGATGCTTTTCGCACTAAAGCATACAGCTATTGAGCTGAAACTCAGTACACGAAATTATTTTGATCAACAAACTAATAAATTAGAGTATAAATGTAATCGGCTAAAAATCACGCATACCTGCTATACAAAAGTGTAAATTCGAAAGTATGTTTCGACATTTTGCGCCTGAAAATCTTGATCAATCGCACTGAAATTTAGCAAATATAATCATTTTGATCGAAGAAAAAATGTGATAAAGCATAGGCTAAATTGAATAAAAACAAATCTTAGCTCTAGTATAAAATTATGTTTTCGAATGAATCTTTTCAAGTTTGCCTCATGAAAGCATAAAGATATCGAGCTGAAACTGAGTACATAGAAATATTTTGATTAGAAAATGAACAGATAAGAGAATGAAGGAAATCGGATAAAAAATTCGCTCAGCTCCCTTACAAAAGTATATATTCACTTTGACTGTTTGTCTTTTATAGTGTTGAACATTTAAGTTTATATATAAAACAATTGCTATTTATGCCTTTTTAGAAAGCTCATTAAGTTTTCTCTTTTCTTACAAGTCCTATTGTTGTTGCGTTCTTTGAAAATAAAAAGGTCCAACTCATAAAATAACATATTCTATGAATTTGTATAGATCTAATGTATACCTACTATAGGTATAAATGTGTGACACTATTATTTTCCTCTAAAGTCGCATTCTGAAAACGTCAAAGGACATTGCATGCGAAAAGTTGTTCTATGTGATTATAAAACCACGCAGTAATTTAGATCGTTTTGTGATGGGATGTCTACACATACGACTATATACCTACCATCAGCAACAGAGTGACATTAAGAGCAGCAAGTAGAAGTGCAAAGGACTAAAATTCATCATTATTATGCGATGGCATTAATGTGATGAGAAGAACAACAACAACAACGATGACGATGATGACGTTGACGAGGAAAAGACAACGAAGATGATGGCATTGTGGTAGTGGTGATGAAGCTGGTTAAAGGATAACGATAGATATTGTAGTAGGAAATCGCATAAATATGTGTGTGCAACGATGGTAACCACAATGCTCATGTGTGTTGTAAAATTTTCCATTCAATTAGTTGCAGCAGCATTAACAACAACATCAACAACCATCATCATCAGTAGAAGCAGCAGCAGCAGAAACAACAGCAGCATCAGTAGATAAGTTAAGTCTTAGAATGAAATCAAGTCATAAAATAAAAATGTTCAAGGATATTTACACACACACACACACATACACACGCAAAATCTAGAGTTGTCTTCAAATAAAGGTATCTACCAAATATATAGTACATATAATATGTACTCGTATTGTAGATGGAATGAAGTGTTATGTTTGCAGAAATACGACGTATATACGTCTAACTGACAGATGTTCATTTCAGATGTTGTCGTATGCGGAAGCAAATTACATGCCACATTGGAATTACAAAAGTTGGTGACACATGAAAATACGCTCCACACACACACACATACACATGTGTGCATGGGTTTGTAAGTATGTACTGACATGTATAGAAATTTGCAGACATCAAAGCAGCTACACATGTACTAGAGTAAATGTTATAAAATTGCTTTTTATTTGCTAGCGTAACCCAAATTCTTATTTTTGCATTTTTATTGATTATTTTTTTTTTGTGATTTCTTCAACAATTTAATGCAGAAGATAATTTTTCAGATTATTTGATTATTGTGGTAATTTCCTGAAATATTTAAAGTTCAAAGGAAATAGAGTACATAGTTGGTTTTTTTTTTTGCCATTTGTTGCATTTATTGCAATATGCTAAGGTGGCAATGGTTAGCAGACTATCTATTCGACTGCAGTTGGAGTTGTGTTGTACTCATTGTGTTGTACGCATTATTGTGCAGAAATTAAACTAACCACAATAATCTAATCTACTAATTTTTCAATTAAAAAAAAAAAATTCCTAAGGCCTGCAAATAAAATTTATTTACCAATTTGAAGCTTCTTGTGTGATGTAAAGGCAGACGTTGGTTGGCAGACATTTATTAGTAAATGTAATCATATATACTAAATTTCAGCCTGGTCGATATATATTTCGAGTAAAATGTTGCTTGTGAAAACATACTTTTGTATGGGAGCTATACGTGGTTTTTATCCGATTTCGTACATTTTTGGAGTGCTCAATTTATTACTAAATATAATCATATATACAAATTTTCAGCTTGACAGCTTCATATTTTTGCACGAAAAGTGTGAAATGTTGCTTGCGGGAACATACTTTTGTATGGAAGGTAGAAGTAGTTTTCATCCGATTCCATCCATTCTCAGAGTCATCTAAATTTAATTTAATTTAATCGTATATACCAATTTTCAGCTTGACAACTTCATATTTTTGCCTGAAAAGTGTGAAATGTTGCTTGCGGGAGTATGATTTTGTATGGGAGGTAAACATGGTTTTTATCCAATTTCATCAATTTTTGGAGTGCTGCATTTATTAGTAAATATAATCGTAACTACCAATTTTCATCTTGACCGCTTCATATTTTTGCTCGAACAAAGTGAAATGTTGCTTGCGGGAACACGCTTTTGTATGGGAGGTAGACGTGGTTTTCATCCGATTGCTCCTATTCTCAAAGTGATCCATTTATTAGTAAATATAATCGTATACGCCAATTTTTAGCAGAACAGCTTCATATTTTTCCGCGAAAAGTGTGAAATGTTGCTTGCGGGAGCATACTTTTGTATGGAAGCTAGATGTAGTTTTCATCCGATTGCACCCATTCTCAGAGTGATCCATTTATTTGTAAAT
The DNA here is from genome assembly GCA_963854835.1 of Megamerina dolium. Taxonomy (NCBI): domain Eukaryota; kingdom Metazoa; phylum Arthropoda; class Insecta; order Diptera; family Megamerinidae; genus Megamerina; species Megamerina dolium. Next base: position 66,511,550 of record OY978528.1, on the reverse strand, counting down.
ATAATCATATATACCAATTTTCAACTTCACAGCTTCATATTTTTGCGCGAAAAGTGTGAAATGTTGCTTGCGGGAACATGTTTTTGTATGGGAGGTAGACGTGGTTTTTATACGATTCTATTTATTTTCATGCTGGTATATTTATTAGTAAATATAATTATTTTTACCAAGTTTCAGCTTGATTGCTTAGTGTATATGAGAGAAATGTATTTGCTCTAGATTGCTTTACCATAAAAAATAATTAAAGACATATTGTACGTTTCATACAGCTACATTACATCTTCGTTTCTTTTGTCTACAAATGTTCACCAATAACAACTCCTACATGCTTTTTATTGAATATAACATCTACCGAAGGAGATTTCGATTATCTGTCACTCACCAAAGCAAAATATTCGTAGATAAATATTATTTAGGCTTGAGATGATTACCGAACTACTTATTTGCAAATAATACGTTTACTACTCTCACTTTCACTCACTTAAAATCTCATCTTATAAAGCTATCAATACATATAGCATTTGATCTTTATAGCTACGGCTTCCCTAAAGGAAAGATGAAGTAGAAATGCAAAGATATCCATCGCAAGATTCCACAAGGTTGAAAGCAAAATAAAAAAAAAAAACCAAAAATAAATGGGAGAAAACACTATTAACAACTTCATTAAAATTCAGTCTCTAAAATATGATTGCTGCTGCTGCTGCTATGATACATATCTCCATTGCTGCCAATGGCTAATAACTGACTACTGTAGTCTGCAGTCACAGTAGATTGTGTACGCGTGTGTGTGTGTGTGTGTGCATAAATGTGTTTATTACAATATTGAAAAGTACTCAAGCATTCGATTCAAACCGTACGGATTTAAGTGCAATTTTTCATTGTCTCACTCTAGCATTCTCCTGTTCTCATTCTCTGTGAGACTATTTCACCATTACTTGGAATGAGTACACACCGCAGTATGAAACTTAAAAGAAAATGTAGCAAGAATTAATAAAAGGCGAAAAGTTTTTGACATAACGCGATTATGTGTTGTTAGCGTACATTAATCTAAACTTTTCAATGTGCATTTGCAGCAGCAGCAACAGCAAGTCTCCTCTACCACACATACATATGCATGAGTACATTCAGTCGTTTATATATACCCCTTCCATTTCTCTCATTCAGTTTAGTGTCTTCTTTGCAAACTTTATGTGTGTTGGTATGTGCATGTTTCTCTTTGTGAATGTCTCTTCTCATATACATGTGTGTGTGTGTGTGTGTGTGTGTGTGAATCTATTGGTGTATTTTCCATTTTATTTTAGCACTTTTTAAGATGACTTTATTTCTTCATTCCTCGTATACAATGGTTGGGAAAGGTTGGTTTAGTCTGCTTGCTGTTTTTTCAACTTTTTATTACCAAGATACTTGTAGTATAATTTCTTCATGCTCCTCCATAGATTTTTGATCCACCACTACTCGCTGTACTACATTTGCTTCTTTTTAAGTTATCTACTTTACTTTAAGTAGTTTCGTTTTCATTGTTTTGCGTTTTAACAATACGACTAAGTACAAAACAGGCAGGTATATACATTTACTGGAGAATGTATGTGTATAAGGACATGAGTGTGTGTGTGTGTGATTATGCACTAAAATCACAGTTACACACTGCGCTTGTGGAAGGCTCATTCAGAAATAATACAAGCTAAAAACTTATGTTACATCTTCGTTCGTTCTTTTAAGTTGTAGTCTCCGTCTTCATGTCCTTCTTAGTTTTCTTCTTCTTCTTCTTCTTTTGAAGAAGTTTTAAATTGCAAAGTTCGTATTTCTTTGCTGTTTTGTTGTTGTTGTTGTTTGTTTTTGCATGACATCGATGCCACGCATATTCCATCCTAAACATTTACAACGCGAAGTTATTGTATAATATTTACTAGAACTTTCAGTTTTAATGCGGTTAACTTGGCCTATTCATAATGTCGCTTTAGATGATGTTCATTTTTTTTTTTTTTGTATTTCTTGTTATATTCCTTATACTCAAAGAGTCAAGAAAATATATTAATTTTGTATTTACCTTCTTCACACATATTTATGAAGCTACAGGACAAAAAAATGTGATTTTATAATTGATTAAAATCATAATTTTATTCAAGATAATTCAAACTATCAGATCTAGCGAGGTGAAACTTGAAAAATAAGGTTTTTTTTTCTAACTAATACATATGCTCAAGAATGACAGTAATCGGATGAAAAAAACGCAAAACTCACATACAATAGTATGTTTTCAAACATATATTTTGGGACTTTTCACATGTAAATATGTAGCTATTCAACTCAGACTCAATACACAAGGTTATTTTTTCGTAGTATTAGATATCCTTAAGTTTTGGCGCAATTGGATGAAAATTACACCTATCTCTCATATAAAAGTATGATTTCGAAAGTATTTTTTCTGCATTTTTACACATAAATATTAAGCTATAGAAGTAAAATTTCCTATACAATGATATTTTGTTGAAGTATTGTTTCTGTTCAAAAATGGGAGAAATCTGATACGAACTTTGACTAGCTCTCATATAAAAATACGTTTTCGAAAGCATTTTTCTGATTTTTGAACACGTAAATATTAAGCTATAGAAGTAAAATTTCGTATGCAATGATATTTTGTTGAAGTATTGTTTCTGTTCAAAAATGGGAGAAATCTGATGCGAATTTTGACTAGCTGTCATATAAAAATACATTTTCGAACTGATTTTTTCATACTTTATGCAAGTAAAAATAAATCTATGAGGCTGAAATTCGCTACAGTGACTTATTTTCCCGACACAATACACATCTTCGAGAATAAACATAATTGAATGAAAATCACATCTATCTCTCATACAAAAGTATGATTTCGAATTGATTTTTTTATACTTTTTGCAAGTAAAAATAAAGCTATGAGACTGAAATTCATTATAGTGACTCATTTTTTCTATACAACACATATCGTTAAGAATGAATATAATTGAATGAAAATTACATCTATCTCTCATACAAAAGAGTGCTTTCGAATTGATATTTCCATATGTTTTGTTGATAAAAACTATAGCTATTCGCTTGAAATTTACAAAAAAGGAGTAATTTTAATGTAAACAACACATAGCTTAAAGATCTAGCGTAATTGAATAAAAATCACACCTACCTCTCATACAAAAGTATGCTTTTTTGTTTAGTTTTTTTTGCAATTTTTTCATCTAAATATGAAGTTATCAAACTGAAACTGGGTAGTTGAGAGCAATACATCAAAAGAACGAATAAATATTAAAAATTAGTTGCAAGCGATTGTAAAATATGATTCACTTTGAACAAAATTATGCTTTCGAGCGAATTGTTTTGGAGATTTTGCATGCAAATTGAAAGTTATGCAGCTGAAATTCAGTGCATATTGGTTTTTCTCTCTCATTAACTAGATGAGCTTAAAATTTTTGTTTTCGGATAAAAATCACACCTATCTCCCATACAAAAATATGATTTCGGAAGCATATTTTTTGGAATTTTTGCACTCAATTCAATAGCTATTGGACTGAAATCCAACACACTCAATTGTTTTTACCAAGAAGCTAAGAAACTTGAATATGGACACCTACCTCCCATACAAAATTATGTCGTGGAATATATATTTTCAAACTAAGCGCTTATCTTAGTAAAAAAAAATATGTAATTTTTAAAATTATCGATGCATATAGAAAAAAAAAACATGTTTTTTCTCTAATCTGTTTGCATGAATATGTATTCAACTTTACAACAAAATATTTCTTAATCTACTTGTGGCTTATATATATGTTGTATCATAGGGACATGTGTTAATATGGAATAAATATGTATTGTACCTACAAATACACATGTTAGTATTAAATTTAAAGTTGCCTGTTGGTAGTAGTTAAATGGTGAAAATTTAATCCGACTATCCCTACAAGTGTTGCTACTGTTGCTGCTGGGTCCAATCGTTTGCTCAATTGAATTTTATTGGCATGCTGTCTGTATGTGTGTGTGTGTCTCTCTCTCTCTCTAAATGCTGCCAATTAAATTTGCATTTCGAACTTACTCGAAATAATCGGTGGCACAATTTCGGCAGAAAATATTTTAGCATTGTGGTAATGGTGGCAACGGTGGCGTATACGTCGTATTTACTTTCGTACGTACTTCTAGTGTACGTACGTACGATGTATGCACTCGTTGTCGAAGCAAAAGTGAAAATTATCTACTAATTGACTGTAAATGCTTAATAAGTATGTATGAGTCGGTTGTTGTTATTGGTTGGCCTGTGTGCTTTCAAGTGTGTGTGACTATGTGATTGAGTGGGTGGGTGTGTGGGTGTGTGTGTGTGTGTGTGTGTGTGTGTGTTGGCCTACCCATCCTGAGCATAGCATAACATGGTGAAAATTTTATTGCCTTTAATTTACATAGACACATGGCAATGCAATGTAGTAATTTCTTTCTCCCAATGCTCTCAATAACTGGCAACTGTGGCAAATAAGTATCAATTTTCTTTTTGCTCTCAAAAACAATGAAAATTTCATCTAACGTCGTCTCATAGTCTCAGATAAGAATGTTTTCATGTTTTTAACTAAAAAAAAAACAAAAACAAAAACACATGAACAAACAATAATAGCAAATAACAAAACCAGCACAAGTATAAGAGTACAACCACCACAACAAAATGTCTATTTTCATAACTGTTTATGATATATGTATTTTCTTGACAGAATGTTATACATTCATATTTACATACTTACTGACTGTAGTAGAGATGTATTGTATATGATAAGTGCTTTCGGGTATATATATATAGTGTATAGTTTTCAAATAATAGTTTGTATGCATAAGTGTTAGTGTATGAGTGAGTATAGCACCTACTCATAGTATGTAGTACAAGTATGTTTGTATATTATTTGCTAATGAAATCGTTTAAATATTCATTTATGTATGTAGATACTTGAATCTTTCAAAAATTTACTCTCTTCCTCTCTCTCTCTCTCTCTCTCTCTCTCTCTCTCTCTCTCTCTCACTCCTATAATTTCTATCATTTTCAATTCTCTTATGCTACACTTAACACAAGACCGTCTCGTCTTTCATAAGTTAAGAGGCTTAATGAAGTAGGTAGGTAGGTAGGTAGGATGTGTGTGTGTGTGTGTGTGTACATATACTTAGAACTTATATTGTATGCATTGAAACTTGAACTTGTTGAAAATTACTTTTCTTGCCTAGCATGAGTAATAATTAATGCAAATACAATAATAACACAACACAACAATAATGATACGCAAATATAATTACATAAAATTGTGCGCTAATTGTTGCTTTCACTTTGAGAAGTCAATATGGCTTTTAAGTAGATGTAGATGTAAATGCAGACATATGTATATGTCTAGATGTAATCAAATGTAATAGAAATATTTTATATGAAATTGATAAAAAAGTTTTTTTTTTTTTCTTTGGCAGTGAAATATTAAACCAACGATTTATAAGTGCATAATATTAATTAATTGATTGGTTAATAACTTAATATGACGTAGTCTCTTACGACCTAAAATGATGGCGTAGTCTTACAAAACTATAATAGTACCAATGATCACCTATGCCTCTCTGGCATGGTGGCCCTAGGTAAATCAAATTGGGACTTATATGATCCTTAACATGATTCATCGAATAGCCTATTTGAGCGTAACGGGAGCGATGAGAACTAGCCCAGCACAGCAGCTTTAGGAATAATCACAGGTCTCAATCCTCTACATCTTGTAGTTAAGAGGAAGCAGCCAGGCTTCCGAACTCAATTCACCTGCAAGGGCACATTAAGATTCTAGATGTAGTCTGGAATTCATCGGGTCTCACGGTCTTTGACAGGATGAATAAAAAACGTATATTCTCCAAACTCTTCGAAGTGATCATTCACGATCGCTCAGTGTGGAGTAAAAATGAAATATTTCTAGAATAGGGCTCACAGCTATGATACACTGATGGGTGGGTCCAAAATGGAAGATGGCAGTGCTGGAGCGGGAATTGTAGAGCCAAATTTCCGGAAGGCAATTGCAATGGGAAAAATAGCTTTCATTTTGCAGGCGGAGGTTCACGCCTTAGAGCTATCTGTCAGAGAATGTTTACGTAGGGGCACTCATGGAACCAACATATGCATTCTATCAGACAGTCAGGCAGCTCTAAAATTACTAATTAATTTCTCTAAGTTGGTTTGGGAATGCTGTGAACTTCTCAATACCTTAGCAAAGAGGAACTCTGTGACTCTAATACCGGGTACCGAAACACGGCATGCAATGGAAATGAAATGGCAGATTTACTGGACAAAAAGGGCGCAGACACTCCTTTCATAGGCCCCCAGAACCCTTCTGCGGCAGAGTCACATGATTGAAGATAGCTATCTTTACAGACAGTCAAGCTGCTATCAAAGCTCTAGATTCTGAGGCAATATCTTCAAAACTGGTGCTACTTAGCCAACGGCTCCAAGTTACTCTTGTTCGGGTTCCAGGTCATAGGAACATTGAGGGGAACGAAAGGGCAGACGAGCTGGCTAGGGCAGGTTTTGCATTGGACGTTTCACTGGCGCAGAAACAGTCACAATTCCGTTCAGCAAAATAAAAAGTGTCATAGCTTATCATTACTGTTCCATTGCGGAACAGAGGTGGAAGCGAACAACAACATGAGCGATAGGTATAGTTTACATACAATTTAATCCATTTTTTGCGTCTATATTTTCTCAGCAAATTCAATGCTACGTACCGAGTTTCAGCTTGATAACTCTATATTTGCATGTGCAATATATGAAAGCATGTATGGGGAAGCATAACATTGTATGGGAGGTAGGCGTGGTTTTTATCCCATGCGCCACATTTTCAAATATGTGTATCATTTGGCAAATGTAACCTCATATTACCAAGTTTCAGCTTGATAACTCATTATTTGCATGGGCAAAGTATAAAAAAATACAAATGGAAGCAAAAGTTTGTATGGGAGGTAGGCGTGATTTTCAGCCGATGAATCTCATTTTGATATATGTCTATTACTTAATAAATATAATGTTATATAGCAAGTTTCAGCTTGATAATTTATTATTTTCGTGTGCCAAGTGTGAAAAAATACAAATGGAAGCAAAAGTTTGTATGAGAGGTAGGCGTGGTTTTCATTCGATTGAGCCCATTTTGAAATATATGTATTAATTAGTAAATAAAACCTTACATACTGAGTTTCAGCTTGATAACTTATTATTTTCGTGGGCAAAATGTGAAAATAATCACATGGAAGCGAAAATTTGTATGAGAGGTAGGAGTGGTTTTTATCCGATGCATCTCATTTTGAAATATGTCTATTATTTAATAAATATAATGTTATATACCAAGTTTCAGCTTGATAACTTATTATTTTCGTGGGTAAAGTGTGAAAATATACACATGGAAGCAAAATTTTGTATGAGAGGTAGGCGTGGTTTTTATCCGATGCATCTCATTTTCAAATATGTCTATCATTTGGCAAATGTAACCTTATATATCAAGTTTCATCTTGATAACTGGTTATTTTCGTGGGCAAAATGTGAAAATAATCACATGGAAGCGAAAATTTGTATGAGAGGTAGGCGTAGTTTTTATCCGATGCATCTGATTTTGAAATATATCTATTGCTTAGTAAATATAATCTTATGTGCCGAGTTTCAGCTTGATAACTTATTATTTTCGTGGGCAAAGTGTCAAAATATACCCATGGAAGCAAAATTTTGTATGAGAGGTAGACGTGGTTTTTATCCGATTCAGCTCATTTTAAAATATGTGTATCAATTGGTGAATCTAATCCTATATGCCAAATTTCAGCTTGATAACTTTATATTTTCGTTCGTAAAATGCAAAAACACTCATTCCATAACAACTTTTGTATAGGAGGTAGACGTTATTTTCATTCGATCGTGCCCATTTTCGAGTATGTTTATTAGTTGGAAAATACAATCGCATGTACCGTTCTTTGGGCTAAAAAAACTTTATAAATATGTGCATAAAGATATTAGATATGACATACGCTTACTGGCTCCTATGATTATTTGTGGGCCATTATGCCAATTATGTATATGTACCAGCCTTTTTCTGAGGTCTTTAGATTCGATTTCTCTATTTTGGCACCTATTCAACCGTTTCCTTAGCACTTATTAGTGATTTAATCGCTTTTAGGTACTTACATCACCTTTACTTGTTCGTCCACCCTTATGTGTATAATCTAAGTATGATACAAAGTCGGTGCTATTGAAAATTTAACCACTGTTACATAAACTAAATATACATGCATACATATGTAATGTTTATATGTGACGTTCATATTGTAATTTGTTTGGAAAATCGAAAAACTTTAGGCAAATTCAAAAACTTCTCTCAACTGTAACAACTTGACAGGAAGAACTGCTGCTATTGCTACTGCTACAGTGCTATTGTGGTTGTGGATATTATTCTTCATGAACATTTCAAACAAACAATCAGCCCTGCAACTAAGTATACTTTTACGTATACCATGTACATAAATTCATACCTATCTACTACCTACAATATATACAAATAAATATGTAGATATATATGCTTTAAGGCATTTTCCAAGGTAACAATGACACAATGTTATTTGTCGTCACTTGCGCGCATACATTTCACAAAGTTGTTAGCCATGTTTACAATCTAATTTACAATTGTACACATACTCGTACATATTCATCGTATATATTTATAAGAACGCTGAAGAAATAACGGATGATAAGTCGAACCAAACGAATGCAAAAGAAAAATAAAAAATACATAGAAAAAAAAAAATAAATAAATTGGAAACTGCAACGAGAATAAGAAAGAAAAACTTACAATATTGTCACTTGTTGTTGTTGTTGTTGTGAAAAAGTTGGTGTTGTTCGTAAGGAAACATGATGCAACAAATGTTGTTTTGTATGAATGATTCTATGTGTGTGTGTGTGTATGTTGGCATTGTGTAAATATCTTCGACGATGCAATAGAAATGCAAACGTTGCACAATTGCCACAAGAAAAACGTAAACCACAAATTGACTTTGGTTCGTTTGTTGGTTGGTTGGTTGGTTGGTTAGTGGTATTACCGCACACACCTATCATTGCCATCTGTGAGCATTTCAAGTGAGAATGTTTTTTTTTTTTTTATCACACATAATACTATTTCTTAAGTCAGAGTCGATGATATTATATTCAACGGAAGGAGTTTTATAAAATTTGGATAAATTCAAAAGCGATGTTAGACCCTTTTTGATTATTAGGCCTTTGTGGGAAGCTAACCTAACCGCTCAAAATCGGTAGAAACATTAAAAAAAATTTTTCAATTAAAGATTTTCAATTTATTGATTTTTAAAGATATTCAAAATTCATCCACGGTTTTCGATAGTGAAGGAAATAGATTAAAATATTTATTTTTCATCCTAAAAATATGCAATATATATACCAATAGTACATACTTTTCGCTGCAGTTATTCAAAATTGGTTTACGGTTTTCGATAGTAACGAAAATGGATTAAAATAGTTTTGTTTCATCCTAAAAGTATGCAATCAATATTCCAATTGTACATACTTTTCCCTGAAGTTAGTCAAAATTGGTTTACGGTTTTCGATAGTGGAGAAAATGGATTAAAATATTATTTTTTTCCATCCTAAAAGTATGCAATCAATATCCCAAATATAATTTTTGCTGCAATTATCGCGTTTACAGCGATAAATGGATTAAAATATATATATATATTTTTTTTCATCCTAAAAGTATTCATTCAATATCCTAATTGTACTTTTTGCTGCAATTATCGCTTTTACAACGATCCACGGTTTTCGAAAGGGGAGAAAATGAATGAAAGTATTATTTTTTTCCATCCTAAAAGTATTCAATCAATATCTCAATTCTACTTTTTGCTGCAATTATCGCTTTTACAGCAATCCACGGTCCATTGTTTTTGATAGTGAAAAAAATGGATTAAAAATATATTTTATTTCTCATCCTAAAAGTATGCAATGTATATCCTAATTGTACTTTTTGCTGCAATTATCGCTTTTACAGCAATCCACGGTCCACGGTCTTCGAAAGTAGTGAAAATGGATTAAAAATATTTTTTTTTTCATCCTAAAAGTATGCAATCAATATTCCAATTCTACTTTTTGCTGCAATTATCGCTTTTACAGCGATCCACGGTCCATGATTTTCGATAGAGGAGAAAATGGATTAAAATATATTTTGTTTTTCATCCTAAAAGTATGCAATCAATATCGCAATACTACTTTTTGTTGCAATTATCGCTTTTACTGCGAAATTAAAGCACTCTTTTGAAGCATGGCAAATCGATTTCAGATTTCAACAGTTCAACGACCCAAGACTTACTGGCATACTAAATCGTGAAGATTTTTCGAGGGCGTTTTGTTCCCATTTAAGAAACGAATCAGATACAATCACGTTTCTTTGTTGCAGGTGGCCCACATTTGCTATTTGCTTGCTATTTTCAAACAGAATATGGGTTTTAGTTATTTATTTTTATTTTTATTTTTATGTTTTTTTTTTTTGTCAATTCGCCACTGTAAAATAGAATTCACAAGCTACACATTTGTCTTGCTGTTGACACTGTGGTGGTGATGGTGATAGTGATGGTGGTGGTCTTGGTGTTTGTCATTTCTTTGTTGTTGTTGTTGTTGTTGTGATTGTTGTTGTTTGGTGCAATATGAAAAATTATGCCTGATAGCTTCCTTTTCATTTTTCCAGTGTATTTTTTTTTTTTTTTTTTTTGTGTGGCTGCATTTCTTCTTCTGTGTCGTTTGCAGCTGATAATACACAGCAAGCAAGTCGGAAAAAAAAATAGAGAACAAGAAAAAGGTGGGAAAGATGAAGCATAAAAGCGATAGACGGTAAAAAAAAATCGCAACGTAACCAATGCTATAAGATTGCTATGTATATATATAGTCGCATTTGAATCATAGCCCATCATAGCATCTTCTGGTCTATATACATACAATATCTATGCATACAGACGACGAGAGTACGATACGCAAAAAGATAAGTCACTAGAGAAGAGTGACAATTTTTAAGATATTTCTATTATTTTTGTCGCCATCGTGTTGTTCGTGTTGTTCGTGTTGTGATTGTTGCCGTTATTGTGGGTGACATGATTCCTTACCACATTGCGCTATTTACTGTCAGAATTATTTTTTCCTATCTCGGCTTGTTAATGTGGCATTCAAAGTTATACATTTCTTATTATAAATATGCAGAAATATAAATATATTTTCTCCTCCTCTTGTATTGCATTTCTTTATCAACATATTATTACTTCATCTGGTGCACCAACAGCAGAAGCAGCTTTCTTATTTTACAACTTCAATTTTATTATTTGAACTGTCATGTTGTTTGGTTGTTGGAATTTTCTGTACTGGTTCACTAGAATGAAATATCATCTCTCTCTTTGCATAATTCAAATACATTTCAATTCCATTGCCATCTTATGCATTTATATCGATAGTATATATTGCTATAAATGTTGGTAGCTATTCTAGGTACCTACTGCTTATATTAAGTACAAAAAAAATAATAATAATAATAGTGTATGTTATATTTTCTGTGTTACTGTCAATGGGAATTGCCTGTGGATATACATACATGTCGTATTTGCTTGAATATAGTCTAACGGCCGTATGTGGGTAGAAACATTGTTTCTCATTTATATGTTTCAGTTTATACACGTTTTGGGATAAAATTCTCCATCATCGTTATGACGACAATGCTGATAATGATGATGAATGTTAGCTAAAGGCATTTGCATATACCTATGAGTATGCATTGCCTGAGGTAACAACGAATTTCATTAAATGTTTGCACACGTGGTGAGCACCTTAGCAATTAAACGTGTACAAATATTATATGTACTAGAGGATTGTATGAATGTATGTACGTGTGTGTGTGTGTGTGTGTGTATAGATGGAAATTTTTATGTAGAAAAGTAATAAAAAATAATTCACTCAACATATATTTTTATTCGTATACTACTACATATTACGATATTTGCGGAATCATCAAAATATATCTAACCTATTTGTAACGATTATTGCAACGAGTCTACATGAATAAAGGTTAAATGAATTTTGTGTCACGATTTGTAATCAAAAAAGCGTAAACATTTAGATTTTTCGACATTATTGCCAACATTTATGGAATAATGTCGAAATATTAATAGAATAATATTGATGTAAAAATGGTTGAAATATATGTGAAGACAAAAGAAGTGGTAAGATTTTACTTTTTCGATATTATTGTAAAAAACAAATGGAATAATATCGAATAAAATATGCATAAATTTAGATGAAAAAAAAAATATTTACATTATTGACAAATTTCGTATAATTTCAAAAAAAAAAAAAATAGTTTGAAAAACTATTTAGTTTAATCAAAAATTAAAAACCACTCACTGAGGCTCAACTCTTTTTTTTTCACAAAAATTATTTTAGTATACCGAAATTCTGTAAAATCTTAAAAAATCAAAATTTATGTAAATTATGGATTAGGTTAACATTTCTCTTGGTGCTCCTTTAAAACAAAACTCACTGGTACGTACGTGAAACTTACATAGAACTTACACCTTTTCATATTCACATCCAGTCCCAAGCAAAGCGGGCTATCATGAGAATGACTGCTCTTAATAGCGGACCAGGCAGATGGATGGTCCGCAAGAAATATGATGTTCTAATAAAACAACATTCTGAAGTCGGAATACCGAGGGACTCAATGCATATGGAGTTCAGTTTTACTAAGCGATTCCAAACAGAGCTCAGTAATAAAAACAATTGGGAAGGTATATCTAAAATATACGGGACAAATCACAAAATGATAACATGGTTTACGGACGGCTTCTTGACTAATGATGGGGCCGGAGCAGGAGTGATAGGCTCGGGGATAAAATACTCGGAACCTTTAGGTAAAAATATTAATGTCTTTCAAGCGGAAATATACGCTATTGACAGGTGTGCCCACTGCAATATCTTGCGCCAATACCGGAATAGAAGGATTCCAATCCTGACAGACAGTCAGGCTGCTATCAAGGCACTGAGCTCTGAACCAGATGAAATCAAAACTGGTGTGGGAATGTATTGGCAAGTTGAATAAACTAACGAATTATGGATCCTTTGGGTTCCAGCACAGAGAGAGGGCAGCCACAATAATCTAAGCTAACCTAAATATGTGCAAAATTTGGCTCTCGTTCTGATAATTAGATGAAATACAAAATATTTTGTAATTTTTTGACATTTTTGAAAAAAATATTGAAATATTGTCGAACAACAAATTGAGGTTTAGAGTGGTGCATTATTATAAAAATATTCGAATGATTTTTCGACATTATTTCATTGCAATAAAGGATTGTGAAAATATATTTTACAAACATGCTTTTCCCATATAAAAAACTTTCGACATTATTGCAAACACTTTTCGGCATTAATACAATATATCCCTTCTGTCAAACAAGCAACAAAACAAAGATCAACATTGTCACAAATATTTGTGCATTATAATTAGTCGATATTATTGCAAAAATTATTGAAATAATGTCGAAAAAATTGAAAAATTTATGCCAAAGACATAATTTTGAAAATCTCCGGTTTCCATGTAAAACAAATTTCGACATTATTCTGCATACTTTTCGGCCTTAATGTAATGAACTCAATAAGCTTACACTTTGAATGTAAAACCAAAAAAAAAAAAAAAAAGTGTTGAGTGTCGCTGTCATTGTTCAATACTCGCATTGAATATTTTTCTAATTACTTCGTTTAAACACTTTTTTGTTGTATAAACTATGAAAAATATAATTTCAATTTATTTAAAAAATACTTTGCAATTATTTATACATATAGAAAATTTGTACAATTTTTGTGTTTATTATACCATTTATTTTTTTTATTGACATTTTCGAGCCTTCAATTTTACAGCCACTATAAAAATATATATAAAATTCAAGAGAGCAATATTATTAAAACTTTTTCACTTCACCACTAAATTTTAAGTACTCTCATTGATGCAATCTCAAAATAAATTATTTGCACTAAAAGTCAATCAATCAATCAATCGGTCGGTCGGTCGGTCGGTCGGTCAATCAATTTAATTTAATAACAACCAAAAAAAAAAGGTTCAACCAACGGGTGACAATTAAGCAAGTAAAATATAATGTTTAAAAAAAAAAAAACAAAAAAATATTCAAATTAAAAAAATACGACACTGAAACAAGTTTAACAATAAATAATTGAACTTGTTGAGAATATAGGTACAACAATAAATATTTAATTGGCTGTCATGTGAAAAGCAATAGAAACTTGAGGTGGGAAAAAGTAAAACTTTTTTGTTTATTTGTGCGTTTTTTTTTTTTGTTTTTTTTTCATTTTAAAGACAGCACTGAGCTTTTGGCTTTGTATAATAATTTATTTATGAACTATATTATGGACAATATTATGGGAAAAAAAATTCAATAGTCACAATCTTAAAAAAATACTCCTCCCTGAGCAATGCGTTAAGTGCCTTACACAATCGGTAAATGGAAAATCACTTAAAATCCAACAAAGGACTTTAGATATGCCAATTTGTATGTATAGGAATATATATAGTATACTATTTACCATACATTCATATATATATATATTTTAACTATATATTATACTATTGATTTACATATGCTCCCAAACACCTATTAACATCAACAAAATCCGATTATGTCAACCAGTTGCAATGTTTTTGACTTATGTGGAAATCATCGTGATAATGATGATGACGATGATGATGATGAAAATCCAGGTGTTATACACAGTATATGAAGCATTGGTTTTGCATTTGCGAGAGAAACAAAAAAAAAAAAAAAAAACTTACAAAAAAAAAAACAAACGTCAACTTATCAAGTTTGCAACTAAAATAAATCTGACAGTGAACAAAACAAACGAGCATAAGCAATTTTTTTATTTTTATTTTTTTATTTTATTTATTTTTTAATTTTTTATTTATTATATTTTTGTACTATATATCCTAGTTGAGTTCTTTTCCTTCTCTTACTGAACAACTCAAAATCATCACGAGAGTACCACCAGCACCAGCGTATAGCCTCATATATGAGTGAATGAATGAATGAATGAATGAATGAATGAATGAATGAATGAATGAAATAAATAAATGTGACTAAACAAGAATATTTTACAACGTAAAACAACATGTAGTATGATGGAGATGTATATTGAGTTGGGGAAAAAGTAATAACCCAATTTTGTTAATTTATTGATCTCACGTTAAATGCAGACTTAGTGATTGCGATTGGAAATATACTAAAATTTAATTGATAGAGCAGCCAAAAAAAAATTGTTGTTTTTATAAAGAACTAGAGTATAAAGTTAGACACAAGAAAAGTAGCAATAGAACTTAATAAGCTGCTTCGTCTCACTTGTGTTGGCATCATGGGGGCAATGAAAACCTGTCCTACCGATGCTATGGGAGTACTTCTTCACATCCCTCAACTTACTGTGCAAATTGAAAAGGAAGCCTGCCTCTCAGCCTTAAGGAGATCTAACCGGGCGCTTAAAAGTTTTAGAAAACCAAAATGCCAATAGCCCCATTTTGTTTAGCGAGAACACAGTCACGCCTCAAAAATATCATATACTTCTGGCACTTCGAAATCATTATAAGTGAAAAAGAAGCAAGGAGAAAAAATTATAATCATCTTCAAGCATGACTCGCGCGTCTGGTACACGGACGGGTCGAAGCTGGAAGATGGTGGAACCCGGGGCGGGTATTTATGGAGACAAATTCAGACAATCAAGCCCAATGGTTTTTTTTTTACCCAACAATTTTCCAAGCTGAAAATCATGTCATTGAAATATATGTGCGGAAGTGTCTTCGAAGATAGATGCAAGGATCCCAAATCTATATACTATCAGCTAGCCAAGCAGCTCTGAAAGCTCTTCAATCTTTCACACAAAAAAAAAAAAAATAATAAATATGTGGCACTTAAAGTCCCCAAGAGCTGGCCGAGCTTATCTTCCATTACTGTAGTGCGTGTTAATTTTTCGACAGTCTGAGAAGGGACCTACTTATTTTAGCCGGTTCCGAACAGCAGAACCCTTGTGACATCAGCTTTTCTGAGCTTTGTTACAAAAAAAAAATTATTTAAAGCCCCCAAGGACTCTTTGGCCGTGGCTTCTCTTCCATTACAGTAGTGCGTGTTAATTTTTCAACAGTCTGAGAAGGGACCTACTTATTTTAGCCAGTTCCCAACGGCAGAACCCTTGTGACATCACTTTTTCTGAGCTTTGTCACAGAGTTCTTTCAGAAGCTTTTTCATGGGAAATTGTTACTGCCGGAAGAATTGTCAATGGCTTGCCAACACTTTAACCACTGAGCTACAGTACCCATTTCAATCTTTCACAAGCACCTCTAAATTAGTCGATGAATGTCTCAGCCTTCTAAAAGAGCTAGGAAACCTAAATACTGTAGTATTAAGTTGGATACCGGGGCAAGGAAGAACACGTGGGAAACGAAATAGCTGATAAACTAGACAAAAAGCGCGCTGAAAAGTTCCTGATCGGCCCTCAACCCTTTTGTGGTTTGGCAAGATGCCAGGCCAAGGAAGTTATCAGAAAATGAGAGGAAAAGAAGAACTTTGCAGAACACTGGCTCAATAGTTCAATAGGACAGCGTCAAGCAAAACAGTTCCTCATCCCAAATAGAGGGATATCTAAAAAGTGACTCACGTTTGGTAGAGCTGACCTATTCGTATTCTTTGTGGTTGTTTCATAGGCCACTGCAGCCTCAGATACCACTTAAGGAAGTTAGATCTATCTCTGACACTGATCTATCTGCAGATTCTGCAACTTAGATATCGGAGCTCGAACATCGGAGCTCGGAGCATATTCTCTGTGATTGTCAAGCTCTTTACAGACAAACACTAAGCCACTTTGCTGATAGTACAGTGCCTTCCATATAAATTGTGGAATAATGAACCCAACACAGTGCTGAAATTTATTGGCAGACTAAACATTTAGGGTTACTCCAAAGACTGCACAATAAAATAAGTCAGGCCGCAGTGCATAAGGGTCTGTTGATATAATAATGGACTTTAAATACAAAATGTCCTATACTTTTTACCCAAACCAATATATATTCGTAGTTAGATTTAGCAAAGACATAAAAAATTACCAGCATTGGTAATTTATTTATATACGCAGAGATATTCTTATATACATATATGAATATGTTGCTGCTTTTATTCATAAGCATAGTTGTTGATGTTATTTGAATATTTCATCACTGAAAATCACTCTTGTGATGGACGATGTACATACTTTACCATCAAATCATCAGTAGAAATACTAGTTGATATTATTATTAAGTCAATTTTTATCAACATTTTATGTAGCTACACATGTACGACGTTAGACACATATGTATATTGTATATATACATTCTATGAAAATGTTCTTCATGGTGAGTAAGTTCAACAAATAAATGTCGCATGAAATTCCTTCTGAAGGCACATTAGACACATGTATATATACATGTAGGCGACTATGTATATTATGCATAGCACATACTTGTTTGTTGTCTTACTTCACAACTCGATGAACGACCTTTACATATTCCAACAATAACAACATTAATCAAATTCAACAATTCAATATATTTGTTTTTTTTTTATTCTTAGAATTATAAAAACAACAAATAATAAATGAATGTCCTTTGCTGAACAAGTAAGTACTCGTATACGAACAATAACAACACTGACAGCAGGAGGAAAAATTGTATGTAAATAAAAAAATGGAAAAAGGTAAATATTTATTATACATTTCGCTGAAAAATCCCCCAAAGAGGATGTTGACAAATGCTCAAGGAAGCATATGAGTACATGTTCAGGTGAGCGCATGAGTGGCAAGACAGCATGAAAGAAAAAAAAAAAACAGACAGAAAACTGCATCAGCTTAAATTTGTTGACGGCAAAATGTTATGCAAATAAACGGCTGACTGACTTCCCCTCTAACTGACATTCATCTGACATACGTATGTAAACAAACATACATAGATGGTGATGAAAGAAGAAATCAACATTGTTATAGGGTGTTTGTTAGATGTGCTTGTTTTTTTTTTTTTTTGCTTCTTTCTTACATTATTTCTTTTCTATTGGAAAACATATCCCCTGCTCTGATGAAATTTTTAAATGGAAGCAATGATTAATATAATAGTGACATTTATTTGAATGGTGAGTACCATTTTCGAAATTGTCCATTTATTGGTAAATATAATCGTATACACTGCGATACTACAGCTTCATAGCTTTATAATTGAGTACAAATTATGTGTGTGTGGGTGTATAAACATATATGAGAAAACATACTTTTGTATGGGAGGTAGGCATGGTTTCCATCAGATTTCACTCATTATCGAATATATTAATTCTTTTATATAAAAAAGCTCACTCACTGAGTTTCACTGTGATGACTTTACATTTTCGTGAGAAAATTGTGAAAAAATACATTCGGAAACATATTTTTGTATGGTAGGTAGGTGTGGTTTCTATCCGATTTCGTCAATTTTAATACAGAATAATATATTGGTAAATATATTTGTATGGAAAAAGTTTCAGCTGAATATCTTTATATTTTTGTCACAAATTTGTGAAAAAATACATTCGGAAACATATTTTTGTATGGTAGGTAGGTGTGGTTTCTATCCAATTTCGCCAATTTTGATACAGACTGATATATTGGTGAAGATATTTGTGCGAAAAAAGTTTCAGCTGAAAATCTTTATATTTTCGTGAGAAAGTTTTAAAAAAATACATTCGGAAACATATTTTTGTATAGTAGGTAGGTGTGAATTCTATTCGATTCCACCAATTTTGATAGAGAATAATATATTGATAAATAGATTTGTATGAAAAAAAGTTTCAGCTAAATATCTTTATAATTTTGTGCGAAATTTGTGAAAAATTACATTCGGAAACATATTTTTGTATGGTAGGTAGATGTGGTTTCTATCCGATTTTGCAAATTTTGATGCATAATAATATATTGATAAATAT
Organism: Megamerina dolium; assembly: GCA_963854835.1. NCBI lineage: Eukaryota > Metazoa > Arthropoda > Insecta > Diptera > Megamerinidae > Megamerina > Megamerina dolium. Next base: position 66,492,473 of record OY978528.1, on the reverse strand, counting down.
ATTTGTATAAACAAAGTTTCAGCTAAATATCTTTATATTTTTGTGCGAAATTTGTGAAATAATACATTCGGAAACATACTTTTATATAGGAGATAGGTTTGATTTCAATCCGATTCTACCAATTTTTAAGCAAATTTTGTTATTAACAAATATATTCGTATCGATAAAGTTTCAGCTCAATAGCTTTAATTTTCTTGTGATCATTTTGAAATTATTCAATTGGAAACATACTTTCGTATGAGAAGAAGTCGTAGTTTTTATCCGATTCTTCTGAATTTCAAACTAGTTCATTTTTTAATAAATACAATTGTATGTACCAAGTTTCAACTTGATTGCTTCATATTTTCATTGCGATAAGTTTAAAAAGATACACTCGAAAAAACACTTTTGTATGGAAGATTGGCGTAATTTTTATCCAATGTCCCTAATATTCAGATATGTTGGTTCTTTTTTAAAATTAACATCATAAACTTATTTTTAGTCTGTTAGCTTTATATTTACATATATGTACAATACAAAGTATGAAACTTCGAGCCGAGGGTATAATAAGAATTGCTTCGAAATATTGCACCATTAACTTAACTTAAACATAACACATTCACTTTTAGTACACATATGAACATCAACAATATTTTCAAGAATTTTAATTTGCCCCCCGCTTACAAAAGCGCATAGGTAATGCCAAAACTTTGTTAAGTTTATAGACAAACTACCGGCGAACAAAGAAAATATTTTTTTAATGCTGATTTCATTTAAATTTTATAAAGTTTCCACACCAGTGTGTATGCATCCATTATGTACATACTTATTGTTGTGTGTGTGTGCACATTCTGTCACGCCATTCGAATTAAATTCATTAAACTCGGGTTAATGCGATTTTTACCACTTTAACTCTATATCGACAACTAATACGATATTCACATATATACTGGATGTATTAACGTCTTGTTGAATTTCAATTTTTATATAATTTTTTGGGATAAATTTAGATTGAAGAGCTGATCATTTTCAAGTATTAGTACAAGCGTCTAAGTAGCAGATGTTTTTTATGTCCTTGAAATAGCAAGGTAATATCATTACCATTACCACATGAATATACTCTATACACTATAGGTACTTCTAGGTACTACTCTGTTAAGGTTACTTCAAATCGTACCATGTCATCTCGTAAAAGTTCAATTTATTACGCGCGAATAAATGCAGTCAAATGACCGAAATATAATAGCAAAGTGATTTCCCTTTTATATCTCTTTTTTCCGCTCTCTTGCGAGCTCTCTACCTCTCTCTCTCTCTCTCTCTCCAGAAAGTGTCATCATTTTACCGTTTTCCTGTTGTATTGTACTTTATCTCATACTTCGATGATGGTGATGACAGAGGATATTGACTAGACACAGTGACTCGATTTCAGTTGATTCAACTCGACTCGAATGGATTCACTTTAGAGACTTTTCCTTTATGACATCGTTGTTGTTGTTTTTGTTGTTGGTTCTGTTCTTATTATTATTATTATTATTATTATGAGAATGTACTTCACAAATAAGAATTTTTGTTACATCTCAAGTTCGTGCTTATGGCGCCCATTAGAGGGCATTTTAGTCGCACCATTAGCAACATTGTCGAACGCCATGCTATTATTCTATGGCTTGTGTACTACTACATAGTACTTGTAGTATGTATCCTTTTGTTATTGCTTGCTTGCCTTTGACTAACAACTGACAATGTTAACCAGTTTTACTGTTGCATGTGCTATATACTACTAAGTAAAAACATTAGAATGATTCCCAAGTCCAAAGCAGTCAGTCAGTTAGTAAGGAAAATAAGAAAACAGAAAAAGAAAGGCACGAAAGAAAAAAAAAACATCAAAAAGTAATTTACTAACTTTTTTTTTACTTCCAAATATAATATTCTATGTCACAACAACAATATAATAATCATAATAACAACAGCACCAACAAGTATTAATAATAAAATAAGTTAGGAGAAAGATGGAGGAGGAGGAGGAGGAGAATGAGTTGAAGAGACACAAGTAAAAAAAGTGAACAAGAAGCATAACTGTGTTTATATAGGACTAAGTAAAGATAGTAGGGTTGCCAGATCTAAATTTGATTTTATCTTGAAATTGCTAAACAGCAGTCAGAGTGAATATTTTACTATCAAAATTACATAAAAAATAAATATATGGCACTTATAAGTCCCAAAGAGCTCTTTTGCAGAACTTGTGTCTTCCAGTACTGTTGTGTGTGCTAAATTTTGGACAGTATTAGAAGGGACCTACTTATTTTAGCCAGTTCCGAGTGGCAGAACTTATTGCGACATCACCTTTTCTGAGCTCTGTCACAGAGAGATCTTTTAGAAGCTTTTCCATAGCAAATTGTTACTGCTGCGAGAATTGCCCATTGCTTGCCGACAGGTGGGTACCGTTCGAAAGAAAAATCTTTTCGATATGAAACTTATGCTTCAGTCGGGGGCACTATCCACTGAGCTATGGCAGCCACTTATCAAAATAACACTACAAAACAAATTTCAGGGTCATTATCAGGGGGCAAAATGATTCCAACTTCTCCAAAACTTTTTGCATCCTCAAGCCAAATTTTTTTTTTCTGTAGAAACATTAAAATGCAATTTTTTGACTGACTGTTTTAAAATATGTGAGCAAAAAGGGTTAAAATTCATATCGGAGCAAAATAGATAGTTTTGATACATAAAGTAAAATTTCACGGGGAAATTTTTTGTAGAACACTTTAATCCACTAGCTCTTTTACGAAAGGGTCGTTTTGACCCACTTTTTGGAGAGTCTCAATAAAATGGCATTTGGAAGGTCGCTAGAGGGTTAAAATGTTCTAGAAAATTATTCGTCGAAAATTTTTACTAGGGCTATTCTAAGACAAAATCTTTATACAAAGATCACAAAGTCCACAAAAAATAAAAAACAAATATGTCCCCTTGAAATATGCAATTTGTTTTAACTTTAGCTCTTTTCGAGGGTGAGATGGTTCGTTGGTTCCGCGCTTGGAACATCACTATCGCAATCATCACTATCATTAGAATCTTTTAATAAGAATCTTGGAAGAATCTAGCTAATTCACACAACTCGCAACCGTCTGGCAACCCTAGTAGGCAAAATAAAAGATAAGTTCACCCTTCTTTGCATAGGATATTACATTTAGTATGCATTCTACGACTCTTCCCTAATCTCTCACTCTGTCGAACCATCAGTGATAATATTTACATTTTATTTTTCTTTCTTTTTTTTTTTTGCATAGTTAATTCGCAAACTAAATAAAAAGTGAAATGAATTTAAATTGTTGATTTGATTGATTTGATTTGATTTCAAAAAATTTCTTTCAATGTCTCGTCTCTTTTTATTAATATTATTAGCCATTATCCTTGATGCGTTACCATTTTCTTTTAGATGGGCATAGCTAAAAGTCTTTATGTAGGTACTTAACTGATGGGAAATTTCACATTATTACACCAGCATTGCCATTAAATTTTTCACCTCCACAAAGAAGTGTTTCAGAAACTTTGCATGTGTTAACGTGTATAAATGTAAGGTCTGTTCAAAAAAATAATTTTGTTCAAAATTTTTTCGTAACTGGCAAAACCGTAACCGCTTTCTTTAAAGCGATTACGGTTGGTAAAATTCTAAAGCCTAATTCTCTGAAAAAAGAGCTTCTCAAGAACTTTTTAAAACTTTTAATGTCAGAAAAATATTTGAGCTCTTAGCAAAAATGCAGTACAGCTCTAATGTGCTAATATGTGTATCGATTATTGGTACTGAGCTGTTTCATTTTTTTTTTTTTTTTAGTTTTTGTTACCATTTATATACTGGCAGACGGTATTCACCAGACTAGAAGTAATGAAACAACAAAGCATTATATTATTTAAGAAACAAAGATTAATTTGATTAATAAACTTTCTGGCAGTCAAATCAAATTGTATTGTTTTGTTTTCCTTTTATTATACTTTATTTTTATTATTATTCATTTGGCGCAAGACATACTCGTATGCGAGTATGTAATATATTTTTAGGTAGATACATGCCATATTTCAGATGAATGTATATTGAATGACATGCAAATATAACTAGTGATAAAAATACTGCTTATCTTTAAAGGAAAAATTCAAGAACATTTCTAAATTGATATTTGATTTGAATTAATAATTTTGATCATGTTCGATGACGTTCGATTACGTTCGATAATGTTTGATCACGTTCGGTAATGTTTGATCAGTTCATATCATTGTTGCAACATGTTCGATATTCTGTATTATTAATCACGCTTGATTATTTTGGTACACAAACGAAAAAATGACAATATTATGTGATTTTAATGATGGGAGCATACCTTTATGTTTGATTTGAATGGATTTGGATGCTAACATTTAATAATGTTTGATAATTGCACAGCATACGTGCAACATATTCTATATTCTGTACTCTAATTATATGGAAGCACACACACAATACGTTTAATCATGTTTCAGTAATTAATGCCAAATTGCAACATGTTCGATATTTTGTACTCTCATTGTTTGAACATGTTCGATCATTTCACAGCATAAATGCAACATGTTCGATATGCAATAGTCATATTATATGGGTATGCTAAATTATGCTTATGTTCGATGAATTAATCCTAAGGCTATATTGCATTTAATTATTTTATAAAAAAATTGCAACATGTTTGATCGAGCTAATTTATGTGCTCTGAAGTTGGACGAGGAATGCAAATAATTTCAGTATTTACAGGATCATTTGATACAGAATTTTGCACAGGGTGCATAATATCTGTTAACACAATACATATTCATTGAACAATGTATTCATTCATTCGTTAAATATATTCATTTACTCAATAATTCATTCATTCTCAATTCACAAGTTTGATAGCGCCCTTCCATTGTCAAATGTACGTTTGTTCTGTGGGCCTTTGTTCGTACGGACTTACGTATGTTCATTTAATTCACATTGCCATCACATCATAAATGCCTCAGTTCATTGCTCATTTGTAAGATTAATGTTTACAGCATGACCGACCACCCGCCATTATCTATGGGTTATGACGATGACGTTGTTCTTCTTACAACCACCACCACACCACCCACTTGACGGGCAGTCATGTACATATGGATGTGTATCTATGTACCTACAATATATACACGCAAGTATGGAGCAGATGCTTTAGGATGTGTTTAATTTAGATTAATGTACATCTTAAAGCTGCACAATATGAACTTGTAATAATTTATTTATGCATTCATTCATTCATTCAGTCGTTGATTCATTCATTCATTCGTTCATTTATTATGACCACAATCAAGCATTGTCTGTGGTGGCGATGGCGGTAACAGCGACTAAGCTAGTTTATCGCATATGTTCTGAATGAAATGGAAGACATACATACAGACAGACAGTGTTGAACTGATTTTGTTGTTCGGACACAATGTGTAAAATATACTCAAACATATGTGTGTGTACATGATATTCATATACTCGCATGTATTTAACTAGTCGTCAATCTCTCATTGAAAGTGAACAATTAATAGTAGATGCTCACAACCTGTTTGATTGATCGAACACGCACTCATAATGCGTACAGCATGTACGGCAAGGCAATAAATGTTGTCGTCGATGCCGTGTATTGTATTTGTTTGATTATCGAACATCTCATCGGCTTAAAGTATTAACAGAATCTGTGTATTTGCGATTGATTTAAAATGACTCATCTGTGAATTCAACCCACACATACACATAGTTGTATATAATACAAGTAGGATACAGTGCTGGACATTTCTATAACATCACAAATTAATTCTATTAAACTTGCATACGATTTTTGTTTATGTAGAAACCAGCTTTCAGCTCTTTAATGTTATTGAAGTGTCTTCTCAATCGAGTTTATGATCGGCAGTCGAATATTTTCACATTTTTGCATAAAAAGAACAATATTTTTTCTTTATCGAAAAGGAGTATTAATTCGTTTCGAAGTTCGAAGTATTAAAAACGAAGTCTCTGCATTCATTTAATCAGCTGGAGTTTTTCTTGAAAGCCGAAACTCTTATTTTCGGAATGAATTTTGTTTCCAAAAAGCAACACCTTTCTGAAAGCTTACATTGAAATTCGAAATAATTTTATGCCACTACTAGAATGAGTGGTCGAAGACATAGAAGAGTGTGATTCACGACTCGATTTAAATGGGACTGCTTAATATTGCCGATTTAATCGAAAACTTTCACAGAGTACCTAACGTAATTTCAAAAATTGCAATTTATTCATAAGTAGGCGAAATCGATTAAAAACTACTATTTCCCATACAAAAGCATGTTTTAGAACTATTATAAAAACTGTTTTTATAGTTTTCGAACATCAATATAAACAATCAAAACAAAATTCAGTATGTTTGATTAGTTATAACCAATAACAAACATATCCAAAAATGAGCGTAACGTTTTCGAATGTTTTCGAAATCATGTTTTCGACCTTTGTTACGAAACTTTAAAACTATTGAACTGAATCTTAGCAGATATTACAATATTATAATTACAAATCACTAACTGAGCATCTGAATGTGATTAATGGGATGAAAATTACACCAAAAGTATATTTTCGAAAATATGTTTTCCAACTTTGCGATAGGAAAATATAAAGCTATCGAGCTGCAATTCAGCACATATGATTATATTTACTAATAATCAGACGCGTTTAGGAATCAACGTAATCAGATGAAAATCACACCCACTTCGCATATAAAAATGTATTTTTGAATGAATATTTTAAGGTTTTAGCCACGAAAATTTAAATCCATATAGTTAAAACTCAGTAAATATAATTATATTTACAAGCAATTGATATAGACTAAGATTGGATTTAATTAGATAAAAATTCTGCATACTAATCGTATAAAAACACGTTTTCGAAATGATGTTTCCGATTTTGTGTATGAAAATGTAAAGTTATCGTGTTGAAATTCAGCATATATGATTATATTTACTAATTATGGATTATTGTTCAGAATTGGTGAATTCAGATGAAATTTACACCTACCTCCCATACAAAAGTATGTTTTCGAAAATATGTTTTCCAACTTTGCGATAGGAAAATATAAAGCTATCGAGCTGAAATTCAGCACATATGATTATATTTACTAATAATCAAATGTGTTTAAGAATCAACGTAATAAGATGAAAATCACGCCCACTTCTTATATAAAAATGTATTTTCGTATGAATATTTTAAGGTTAAGGCCACGAAAATATAAAGCTATATTGCTAAAACTCTGTGCATATAATTATATTTACAGGCAATTGATATAGACTAAGAATGGATTTAATTAGATAAAAATTATGCATACTTCTCATATAAAAGTACATTTTCGAAATAGTGTTTTTCGATTTTGGTTACGAAAATATAAAGTTATCGCGTTGAAATTTAGCACATACCATTATATTTACTAGTTATAGATTTTTGTTCAGAATTGTTCAAATCAGACGAAAATTACAGCTACCTCCCATACAAAAGTATTTTTTCGAAATCGTATTTTCAAATTTTGAACACGATAATATAAAGCTAATGAGCTAAAAAGCGGTACATAATATTATTTATATTCAGTGCAGACTATGTCCAAATATCAGCGCAATCTAATGAAAATCACATCTATTTGGCATACAAAAGTGTGTTATTTTCGAAAGTATTAGGTGTCCTGTAATAGTGTGTGTTATCTAAGCTTCAATTTCGATATTTTAACTTACGGATTTCAGTTATTTAGATTATTTATTGCATTTATACAAAAAAAATTTTTTATGTTCAAAAAATTTTTTGTGTTTATAATTATTTCCATCACTGTTCATAGATATGTATACAGATAACTGCTGCGCGCACTTATTGATATTCTATCAATATCAACGTTTGCCATAAAAAAAAAAAGTAAAACTGAACACAAAAGAGTAGTTAATTTATATGTCCGCAAGCAAAGTATTGTGGTTTCATATTAACCCTATGTAATAAATCAGTTAGAGTGGTATAAGTTGGGCCGACATGAGAGCGCAAAGAAGAAGTATGAATATAAATATATGCTTACCTAAACCTTTGTATATGCGTTTTTTGTATTTCCAGCACGTTTTATGCTAACACAAAAGCGGAAATCACCTGTAGCCATTTCACTATTTATCGCACCTGCCATTTTTATTAACTACACATATACATCTACCTATCTGATCTGTGTATATTTATCTATGTATGAGTGTAGATGTGAGTGTAAATGGGCGTGCGTAAATGTATACACATCGTCGTGCATAAATATATGCTTGTATTTGTACATGGGTTCACCCCAAATCAGCACAGCCGATTGCCCTAACAAGCTAACTGTGTTGATCTCAACAAATCAATATTGTAATCGTACATAAAGGAAAGAAAAAAGCCTACGAAAAGCAAATAGATAAAAAAAAAAATAAAATAAACAGGAAAAAACTGAAAATTGATTCCTCATAAATATTTCAATAAATCTTTAAAACAACAACACTCGCATCTACACAACACAAAGGACGAGTACTGCGACCAAAGCAAGCTAGCAACCAAGCTATGCATGAAATCATTTGCATACATACCAATATATTTTGTGCATATATTATGATGGCGAGTGAGTCGAAACAAATTCGTTTTTGTACAACTCGCGTGTATGTATATGATGAGGAGGCTGGAGGCTAACTGCTTTGACTGCCTCTATGCCAGCCTACTCTACTTCTATGTTAGCACATACCATACTACTACGAGTATTACCCTGCACCATCCTTCTTACTAACGAATGATGTGTATGTAAAACAAGTCATGAATAAAATAAACACACTGACAGCTCAATATATTAATCGAACAATTTACCAACATTTTTCGTATCAATGGCAACCGGTATGAGTATGAGGTGTACGATAGACTACAAACGGATTCGAGTACAATCCTTTTTATCAGTTAAATATATGCAAACACATTGTGACACATACAGAGAAGCTCTAACGCACACACACACACACACACACACACACACACACACAAACAACTCAACTCAACACAAACAACAGCTCAACTTCAAGGCGCATATCGAAAAAGCCTGCGGGAAGGCGGCAACAATGACAGCGGCTCTGACGAGAATCATGGCCAACATTGGTGGCCCCAGCCAGAGTAGGAGAGCGCTCCTGGCTAAAGTCAGTCAATCAATATTGATGTACGCGGCGCCTATATGGGGGGCAGCTCTGCGGCAAAAGACATACTCGAAGAAGGCGAAGATAGTTTTCAGGTTAAGCGCTATTAGAGTTGCATGTGCATTTAGGACAGTGTCACAAGAAGGTGCCGGTATTATATCCGGCATTATGCCGCCGGACATAATGGCCTCGGAGTTGGGCAGAGTATATAACAGAACCAAAAGCCTGAATAGACGGTTAACGGCAACCGAACGGAAAGAGGAGAGACAGACGAGCCTAGATGAATGGCAAAGTCAATGGGACGCCGCAGGAAAAGGGAGGTGGACCCACAGGCTCATCAGAAACGTGCAAGCTTGGGTCGAAAGAGGACACGGAGAGACAGACTACTACCTTACGCAGTTTTTGACGGGCCATGGTTGTTTCAGAGAGTACCTCCACAGATTCGGTCATGATGACGCGACAGAATGTTCATTCTGCAACACTGTTGGCGAAAACGCTCAGCATATCTTTTTCTTCTGCCTAAGATTTGAGACGCAGAGAATGACCATAGAGAAGATAATAAATGAAAGGATAACACCTGATAACATTGTGAGCCATATGCTGCGATCGAGTTTAGTGTGGTCTAAGATGAAAGAATGGGCTGCAATAGCTCTCAAGGAGCTCAGGAAGAAGGAGTGGCAGCGGAGAAATATAACTGCAGCTGTGTGAACGCCATGTACGGGATGTTTGAAGAGGCATATTAGCTCAGCTTAGTCCTGCGAAGTAGTGCTTAACGGCGGTCCCGCAGGACACAAACAAGCTATAGAGGTCGGAGTTAAGGGTTTAGTACGTAGGCGTACTGGTTCGCAAGTCCAGCATAGTAAGATATTACTGACTGGGCGTGGTCCCGAATGAGGTGTACCTTTAGCGGACAGTATGAATCGTACATGCCGTCTATGGTGGACGGTATCTAAGAAAGATTCCCCCTTCGAATACAAAAAAAAAAAAAAAAAAAAAAAAAAAAAAACACACACACAAACAAGCTAACACACACTCCCACACACCCTCATACAATTGCTCCCAGAGATAAATGTATATCTAAATAAGTGTAACAACGTGTGAGCATATGCGTTTATGTGATTGTGTGCATGTATGAGTGTGCGTGCCTACGTACGTATGTTAAATGTTTACTTGCGTGCATATTCATTATCATAAATTCATATAACTCTGCGGGTAAACAACTGTTTTGCTTTGATCAATTTTCCGATTCTCAAGGTTAAATATGAGAATGTGACAGTGGTACATTCACTAATCCAAACGATGAGAAAAAATATTCAATTGGTGAGTTTTAAGTCCAATAGGATTTTATTTTCATGCCTGAAGACAAACTATGTTATGAGAAGTCATTGTGATTTTCATCCGATTTTGAGCTAATCGCCAACTAGTTTCAGTTTTATTCCGATTGGCTCTATTTTTCAAATTTAATTACATGTACAGAGTTTTAGCTTGCTAACTTTATGTTTTCATGCGCAAAATGTCAAAAATGTACATTTGAAACCATACTTTTATATGGAAGGTAGGCATATTTTTTAACTACTTACACTCATTTTTATACTAATTTATTTTTTAGTGAATATAATAGTATATACCAAATTTCAGCATGATATCTATGTATTTTCGTTCGCAAAGCGGGAAAAACACGTGCGGAAGTAGATTTTTGTATGGCAGCTAGGTGTGGATTTAATCCCTATGTAACCATTCTTAAGCTCAGCACTTAATTGTTAAATAAAAATCATATGTGTTGAGTTTTAATTTGATATATTTATATTTGAATGCAAAAAATGTGAAAACATACTTTCGAAAACGCATTTTTGTATGGGAGCTATATGTGATTTTTATCCGATTTCATTCATTTTAAAACTAATTAATTTTTTAGTGAAAAGAATTGTATGCACTAAATTTCAGCTTGATAGCACTATTTTTTTGTGAAATCATATTTTCGAAAGCATATTTTTGTATGGAAGATAGATGTGATTTTCATCTGATTTCATTCATTTTCAAACTGTTTCATTCTTTAGTGAATTGGATTGTATGCACTAAGTTTCAGCTTGATAGCACTATTTTTTTGTGAAATCATATTTTCGAAAGCATATTTTTGTATGGGAGCTAGATTTGATTTTCATTCGATTTCATTCATTTTAAAGCTGTTTCATTCTTTAGTGAATAGGATTGTATGCACTAAATTTCAGCTTGATAGCACTATTTTTTTGTGAAATCATACTTTCGAAAACACATTTTTGTATGGGAGGTCCATGTGATTTTCATCCGATTACGCTCATTTTTGAATATGATTATTGCCTCATTCAACAATATGTGTTTACTGAGTTTTAATTCGATAGCTTAATATTTGTATGTTCAAAGTATGAAAACTTCGAAATTCTCTAAATGATGATTTTATATGAGAGGTAAGCATGGTTATTATTCGATTGCATCTATTTTCGAAATCTCAACTTCTTTGATGAAAACAAACTTTTGTGCAAATTTTCAGCTTGAATGCTTTATAATAATCGTGCGAATACGTACAATGACAAACCGAGAGACATGACTAAATCAATTCAGATCGTGATTGTATACAATCATTATCACTTTAACATATTTTTTATTTTCTTTTCAGATACTCAAAAAATCAGAAATAATATTTTTCTTGTATTATTTTCATTATTATATTATTTATATAGAGAATTATGGCTGTATTTGTATAAATAAAGCACCACCGTTCGCTTGGTTTGACATCGTTACAATTCTAACCGTTTTGTTTCATATCCATGGTGGTGTATCCACATATTACCTACTCTTTGGTACTTTCATATACAGACAGATCCATTTCTACTATCATACATACGTAATACGTAATATTTTATTATATCATATATGTACGTACAACGAGTATAACGAGTATCTGGTGCGCGAGATCTCAGAGAATATGGAAAATGGCAATTTATTTAAAATGAATGATTGAATTCTACTGTCATAAAATATTTATTATGAAAACCATAACGAACAAACGAATCAGTAACCAGTTCAATAATCACTGTTGTTATTGATTGGATGAGTGAGTGAATGAGTAAGTGAGGGAGTGAGTCAGTGAGTGAGTGTATGTGTGTATATTATATTGTCAGTACGTACTGTATTGCAATATTCCAATATAAATACTCTTTCTTTATTACATATTTCTTCTCTTATTTTTTTTTTTTAATATTTTTATATTTTTTCCCATGGATTTACTCAATTGTGAACGATTTCTCATTAGCGAGATTTTATATTGCTGCACATCATATTTGCAAATTCATTTCATTTAGATTTGTTTTTCTTTCATGAACACGGACTGATACGGATTTATGCAGTATAATACAATATTATACGAAAAAAAAAATGGAAAATAGAGGACAAGTATAAGAATAAGCATATTGGTGGATTAAGATTTAGCTTCCAACAGACACACAGAGTATTTGCTGAGTATGATTCATTTTCTTTTTTTTTTTTATATATAAATACATAAGCTATTTCATTTCTATTCAAAGAATGCAATATGCGGCAGATATCCTTCCCATAGACGATCATCATATTATATGAAATATATATTTGGCGAGAGACAAGGGTTAACGAATTGCTATATAAAGAGTTCTTTTTTATTTTTTTATATATGAATCGTATATATTAAAATAAGCATATTTGCGGACTTTTCACTTTATTGTAGCATTCTATAAGTAGCATACCTTCTTTGTGTGCTAATATAGAGCTCCTCTGTGTGTGTGTGTTTGTGTGTGTGTGAGTAATATACCTGGGAGTAATATTAGTTGAACTCAACTAAATTCCCGAAAATATAATTTATTTTACATTTTAATGGCAGTGAACCATTTGTTTCGACAAAGCGTAGGCAACAGTAGCAGCAGCAGGATACACTGAATTATGAGCTTTTCCGGCAATGAGACTGAATTATGTATTGATATACCCCAGTGAGAAAAATTCAGAATTAGTTAGGGAATGCATCTAAAAACTTTAATAAGAAAAATTAACGGAAATTAATGAAATTTAATATTATGATTTCATAGGAAATTCATATAGAATTTAAAGCTAAGGTGAGAATAGAAAAAACTCTTAATTGTTGTATGCAATATACCTGCACACCCATACAAGTATAGACATTTTAAAAGAAAGCATATTTTGTGCATTGTTGTTGTTTGTACTCATTTTGTACCCTCTGTTCAAATTATAATTAGTTTTTGAGCCCAAATACTCGAATCCAAATGTACCATTGTATGGCAGGTAGTCTAAATTTTCATCCGTTATCATCCATTTTCAGAATATTATATCTGTTCATTAAAATAATGTCGTATACCAAGTTTCAATGTAATAACTTAAAATTTACGCGCTTAAAATCAAAAATATTAATTCGAAAACATATTTTTGTATGGGAGGTAAGCGTGATTATCGTCTTAGAATGTCTATTTTTTGGAATACTAACTTTCGATGATTAAGAAATAATCTGCCGTACTTAGTTTTTACGAATCAACTCAATATTTATGAAGGTGAAAATATTCATTCGAAAACATACTTTTGTAAGGGAGCTAACCGTGATTATCATCTTATAATGCCTATTTTTGGAATTCTTACGTTTGATGATTAAAAATAATCTTCCCTACCTAGTTTTTATGAATCAACTTAATATTTGCGTGCGCAAAGTTGAAAATATTCAATCGAAAACATATTTTTGTATGGGCGATAAGCGTGTTCATCGTCTTATAATGTCTATTTTTGGGAATAATATCGTTCGATGATTCAAAATAATCTTCCGTTCCTAGTTTTTATGAATCAACTCAATATTTACGTGCGCAAAGTTGAAAATATTCATTCGAAATCATATTTTTGTATGGGAGGCTAACTTGTTTTTGACTCAATATCAACCATTTTTGAAAACTTCTATTCATTCGTCAAAATGACCCTAAATACCTAGTTTCGACTAGCAAACTTTATATTTACACTCGGAAAGTCGAAAATAGATATTCGAAATGTAATTTTTGTATGGGAAGTTTACTTATTTTTGACTCAATATCAATCCTTTTTAAACTCTTCAATTTACTCATCAAAATAACCCTTAATACCTGGTCTCAACTAGTAAGCTTAATATTTACGCTTGAAAAGTCGAAAATAGGTATTCGAAATTGAAGTTTTGTATGGGAAGTATGCGTGTTTTTCAACGAATATCCACCATTTTCGTACTCTTAAGTTTAATGGTAAAATAAATCGTATATATCAAGTCTCAATTAGCTAACATAATATTTGCGTACAAAAAGTCGAAATTATATATTCGAAAATGCTCTTTTGTATGGCAGCTAGGAGCAATGTTTATCCGATTGCAACCATTCTTATATTGGTTGATTTATTAATATAAAAAAACGTTATATACTGAGTTTTACCGAACTAGTTTAATATTTACGAGTACAAAAGTCCAAAAACGGCTTTCGAAAACATATTTTTGTACTTAAGATGGGTGTGATTTTCATTCGAGTACAATTATTCTCAAATTTTATAAAGCTATTGGTCGATATGCAAGAAATATAAGAAAATATATGACTAAATAAATCCAAATTGTGATTTTAATATAGACACTTTCGTACTTGCCACATCTTAGTGGTGTTAGAAAATTCAGATCAAAAGTCTATGCCTATGAATTTCACGCTGGGTTTGCATTTACGCTTCTCCTTCACTTATTTGTTCAACAAATACAAGCATACATATATTACATATATTTGTATATAAGTATATGTGTGTAGGTTTATTTGCTAAAAGGCATTAAGTCGCTATTATTACTTTTTCTCTCTTTTGGTCTCTCGCTCTCAACATCTAAGGCGATTTCTCAATGGAGTAATGCACTTGCCATAAAAATTGAAATAACTTAGAAGCCAAAGTAGCAAATCTACATATGCACACATTCGTAAATATGTAGGTACTAGGTACATAATGGCATTGACCAAGTATGTATTTTATAGCAGACATACTTGTATATAGCATACGTGTATATCTTTCATATATTATACCTATAAGTGCTTATGTTAATTTTTGTATAAATGAAATGGTGGTAAAGGTAATAGAAAAATAGTATGCTTACAAATTGCATGCAACTATTGTTCATAGTCAGTAAGGTACTATTGTAATTGAATTGGCCAGAATATTTGTATAGTTTCTCGAATTAATTTTTTTTTTTTATTTTTGGTTAATTTGATTCACATAATTTTTTATAATTTGTCAAAAGTCATTGACTTTACTATAAAACTTCATAATGGATGATTTGTCATACAGTCGTTAGCTGCATTATTTGCGGTCATTTTCTATAACACAGTGGGATGAGATGTTCTAGAAGAATATTTCTTGACAAAGTTTACTATAAGAAAGTTACAATATCTAAAATCCATTCATTTCCTCAATATCTATTTAGCATTTGCACATCATACATATCGTATGTGCAATAATCTAGACAAAACCTATGTCAAATGAATAATTTAACTGTCATCTGCGGATGTGAAAGTGATAAATCCCCATTGGGATTCCACATAAAATTTGTAACATATAAATTCTACTACATCCACATAACCATTATGCTATGGGAAATATTTTGATCATTTCTCTATAGATGATAATTGTAAAACAACAGCAACAATAATGAAAATATATAAGTATCTAGATACCATATACATATGTAGATATTTATACGTAAATAAAATCATTCCCAAGATAAAAATCAAAAAATCATTTTTACTTCAATTCTTGTATATACAGGGTTAGGCGACTGAAGTGTTACCAACTACACACAAGTATAGCTGTCAAATCGATATTGCCAACTACGTGAAATTCACACCAATAACAGCTGATTATAGAACAAAAGTTATTCGAAACGGAATACAAAAGTAATCGTGTGATTGCATTATATTTTGCTGAAAAATCACTACCAGCTATTGTTCGTGAGCCTCAAACACCTCAAAGTGAATAAAATGTTTGTGTATTGTACCACAAATCATTACAATGGTACAGGCATCGCTATGGTGGTGGATGAAAAAAAAAAACAGCAACATCACCTGAAATGGTTCGGAAACTTCAGAAAGGCTCGACTTGAACGAAATCCACATCGTAGTGGTAATCAAGTGGCCAAAGAACTGAAAATATTCCAGCGAAGCATCCGACACATATTCCTAAAAGAGCTCAAGGTAAAGCCTTACAAGTTCCAAAAGGCACACGAACTTACACCGAAGCAACAAAAAGTTACACACGAAAGAGCAAAGGATTTGTTAAGCTTGCACGAACGTGACGAATTTCAAAACATTTTGTTCTATGATGAGAACATTTTCCCTATTGAGCAGTTCATAAACTCTCAAAATGATCGTGTTTACTTAACTGAATGAACTTCCGAAAAATTGAGACTACGAATGGGCACCTGAAATAATTTTCCATCTCAAGTAATGGCATGGGCAGCTGTAACTGCAGTTGGACGCTCTCCAATCGTTTTCATCCAGCTTGTTGTCAAAGTCAATTATCAACTTATTATCGGGAAAATGTTTTGGAAGTTGCTTTAAAGCCGTGGGCACGCAAACATTTCGGTCGTAGACCATGCACGTTCGCACACGACTCGGTACCGTCTCATAAAGTTTGTGTGAACCAAGAATGGTTAAAAAATTATTTTCCACACTTCATTTCATCCACACAATGACTTTCGAATTCGCCAGATGCAAATCCGATGGACTATTCCATCTAGGCCATTTTGGAGAGCAAGGTGAGGACTAAAAAATATGCCAATATGGATGAGTTGAAGAAAGCCATTGTTCGGGAATGTGCCAAAATACCGGAAGATCACATTCGTAAAGCATGCGACACATTTTTTAACCGTTTGAAGGTCATAGTCACGGCAAAAGATGGTCACCTCTAGCTAGGGTGACTGGATTTTGAAATTTTGATTACTTACACAATTTTTGTAATTTGAGTCAATAAAAAATAATTTCATATGAAGAATATATAGCCGTTTGAAAAGGTAACACCCTGTACAGTTAAAGAGTGTTTGTTTTTCACCACAAAATTTGATTTAGCGATTCTAAAGTAATCATTGAAACGAATTCTTTTAAAAAGCACAGCGACCATCGTGCTGCAATCAAGGGCGAATTATATAGAGTCATGCGAATGTAGTGAAGCCCGAATTATGATTGTGCCCCAAATACGATATACTGAGGGCATTTTACACCATTGGTCACTTAGATTGTATGATTTAATTACTGTGGATTCAGAACTTTCAAGTGCATCAGTTAGACAAATTGGAAGCCAAACTTCGTTGTATTACTATCGAGATAAGGTCACAGGTTATGCCTGGGACTATCAATCAAATACTAAATGGCATGAAAGCATATTTCAAAAAGTTCCAAAGTTGGGTCGTTTTTATGACTCTCTAAATAAATACCCTTTATTTATTTATACACATAGTTACGATCAGATATGTATTCATTTTCTATTACGCAAATTTCCACCATCAACTCTTTAGAGATTTAAAAATTTTGAAATGTATTTAACGTTAAAAGGGTCTGTGGTTGAGGGAGTGCAGAAACCTCTCTTTCTCATCGATGAGAAGGTGTAAATTATATTGAGTGCAGTAGAATATAAACAAATAAAACACAAAAAACAAAAAAAAAATAGCGAAAAGAATATACAGTTGGCAATTGCAACTACATACAGTAACACTCTGTAAATATGTGGGTAACTGTGAGTATGTCCACAGTACTGCAGGCAAGAATAGATGTGTAGTGAAATTTTGTTAGGAACACTGCAACATGACAAGGCCAAATTTGTGTCAATGCTGTAGAGAATTGTTGAATATATGTGGGTACTTTTAGCTAAATTGAAAGAATACATTAATGTATTGTGATGAGTTGTGCGGGTAGTCAAAGATTAGGTCTTAGTATATGGCAATGCTTGTTGATCAAACATTTTGGCTGTTGTTATTATTTTTTTCTCTTTTATTTATTTTTATTATTATCATAATTATTAATATTACATCATCATCATCATCATCATCATTATTCTATTACAACAATAGCGTTATTAATTTGATCAAAATTTATTACAAATATTTTTGATAAGTTTTTATTTATAACAAGGCAATAAATTCATTCGAATTTTTGGATGTTTCTATAAAAGAGAAGGTATGCACACGCACACACGTACATAATGATAATGACTGATATAAATCAATTAAAATATTTTACTAACATTTTTTTATCATATACTATATACATGAAAATATGTTACTTCATTTTGGAATCTAATTTTACACATATTTGCACGTTTGTATTATGTGTGTACCTACACAGGGACAGTGGTAGAAATTCCTCTGAAATTAAATACTAAAAAATATGAAATAACAAATTTTAATTATCTGTTGACGCAAAATATATATATAAAATTGTTGATAGCTTTAGGCATCTTTTCCCAATGAGGCAAAAGGAATCTCTAGATTTGGAATATGAATATTATTTAAAGAGGCGTGGTCACACATATCATGGCTTATTGGGTGATTTTTGTACATATATAAAGGTTATTTGTGATTTTCCGAGTAGTATTTCACTATTATTAGGAATGTTTTGCGTTTATTTGGTACGGGAACCGCATTGCATACGCTATTATATTATGTTATATTATTCGAAAAAGTTCAATTACAAATTTGACCAGTTACAAATGAAACACTTTTTTCGTATATTTAAAATGAGCTTTATTAACTCAAATATATGCCGTTTTGATTGATAATCTTTCGCATTTTTGCGGTAAAGCCATTATTCCACCTCTGTAGAACTTGCGGGTTTTCTGAGCGAAAAATTGACCCAAATGCTTTTTGCAGGTCTCTATGGAATTTAAATTTACACCATTAAAAGAGTTCTGCAGAGATCGAAATAAATGATAATCTGAAGATGTAAAGCCCATGCTATATGGTGGATGTATCAAAACTTCCCAGAGAAGCTCTATCAGTTTCTGCCAGGTCGTCAAAGATGTGTGCGGTGGTCTGGCGTTGTCATGATAAAACACAACACTTATTCTGTTGAACAATTCTCATCATTTTAATTGAATTGCGTGCTTCAATCTCCAACATTTCCTCCGAACCCTTATCTCAATCCCCTAGGAAGGCATACATGCAAAATGAACAAAAAAAAACACGTGAAAATTTACAAATAACCCTAGAAATCGTCTCTAGAGCAATAATATATATAAACGATCTCCATTCGTTTGTCCTCCCCAAAATTTTTTTCAAACATTATTTATCCCCATATCCATTTAAATTTATTTATTTTTATATAAAATATACACAAAAATTCCTGAAAATTAACAAATGACCCCAAAAATCGCCTATATAGTAGTGAAATGTATGACTGACCTTCATTCATTTTGCCTCGTCAATATTTGATCTGAACATACTTGTCCCATTACTCCACATTATAATAAAAATTTAAAAGTAGGCTGGTTTTAACATCTGAAAATTCTTTTTCCATGTTTGGGGGAAACAAAAAATATTTTAAATAATTCAATTTTTATATTTTTTTATTGAGCCAACCCGTTTAAAAAATTGACAACACCTTAATGTAAAAAATTACATTACAAATTACATTGTTGTTGTTGTTGTTGCTATAATCGAAAGCAATTGAAATCAAAATTTAAATCACAAATAGTATATTACAAGTTCATACACACGAATGTGTATATACATATGTATATATACATGCTTAGCAACACAACACAACTGAAGAGCCCATCGTAACGATTTTCATACAAATCGACTTTATTTGAACAAATGAGAATATATGCATACGTAAGTATATGTGCGTAAATATACAACAACAACAACAACAGTACATATTACAACACATCAATAAATTTTGATTTGATTAGTGTACATACAAGTGTAATGCATGCATGTATGTACATGATTCGTTTACAAAAGTTTATGGTATGTGTTTGTAGTACAAACTCTTATACGCCCAATCACCACACTAATGCACACATTTTCAATCATGAGTGCAAAATTTTAATTTTTTTGTTTGTTAAATAGTGTTTATTAGATTTGTTCAAATTTTCCGATCTTTTTTTTTTATATGTTGTATAGTTTTTTATTAAACTCTTGAAAGAAAAACACAAAATGGATGATAAAATTGAGTAAATAAATAAATCATTTGAAAAAAAGTTCAAAGAATTTGTATTCATCCAGCAAACCTTTCCTGGTTTCATATTTATGTGAAAAGTTCTTCCAGAACCCGCTTGTTCAGTTTATGTATAATATAAAAATCACAGATCATAGCCTTTAAAAGCAATATAATACGATTTTTAAAGGCATATTTTTTACAAAGAGCTCTTAGAAAAACCTTTAAAGCTCAATCCCAATGTCCCATGAATCCCAGAGATCTTTTGAACACATCCTATGTTCATATACGAAATATTGAAATCAATCCTCACAAATCCATGTCGTTTACGTAAGTATACTACCAATACATACACATGTTTATTACACGCAGAGAAAGGTGTGTTTATATTCGTGTGTGTGTGTGTAGTAGTAGAGATCCAATATCTTTTAACTTTAGCATTTTATCTGCATTCTCAATGAAAACCATCTATGTACGAGTATACGCACTGTCATATCGATGATGTCGCAAAGATTTGTTGCGTTCATATAGTCAATCATTCGGGGGAATACTTATATACGAAAACGCATACAATTACTTGTTTGAATATTAGGATGGATCATAAGAACAACTTTGTAAAGTTTGACTAGTTTTATTAGTGAATTTAGTTGTATGAATTTGGTCCTACCATCTAAATACAATTTTTTTTTTTTCATAAAGTTAAAGATAGCATAAAATCAATGTGTGATCAAAAGCCAATAAAGAATCATACCTAGTACTTATACCTTCCCAGTGATATAGGTTATATGAAAAGTAAGCAATCTACTATGAAATATGTGAGTGGCAAACCCACCCAGCTTACTTCGTTTTCTATGAAAACCCGGTGATCTAATGTATACGAACAACATGGAATTTCTGCTACTAACCTATATATTGGACTTATACATTGTACAAATATGTACACTAATGTCGCCTTTTGTTTTATTTGTTGAAATTTTTGAATTTCATAGAAAAATGTCACAACAACATCCAACTCATCATAATAACAATTGATGAAATCGATTTTCAAAGATTTACTTGATGATTTTGTATTTTTTCTGTTTTTCCCTTTTTTTTATTGTCCTTGTTTCCTTTTTTCGCTTTTCATTTTCTTTTTTTGTAAAAGTTATCAATCAATTTTTTGTTTTTCTCTCCCAACATGTTTAGTATATGATTTTTTTTTTCGATTACATCAAACGTAAAATCCAAAAGCTTGAAACTTGCATCTATTGTCTCAAAGGGATTGTAAGCTATTTAGAAAGTATGTAAGCAATTTATTTATTGATGCGGTCAATTTTACATACATACTTTACTAACTTTGAATTGGAATTGGAACATTTTTTGGTCAACGAAAATAATTTTGGTTATCAGAATGATCTATTTATAAGACAGATGAGTTACGATAGCATGCTAGTTAGTTAACGATAAAAATTAATATGGTTCTATATATAAATACAAGTATATCGTTGAATATAAATTAGATCTGAATATTCATAGGATTAATGGAGGACACTTTAATAAAATATGCGACGCAAAGAAATTTTTAGATGTGAGAATAATTATATTGGAAAAAAATAGTGAATAACGATGAGGTGATAAATAAGGAAAGGAATAAAGAAAAGGAAGCTAGAATTATTTGAAGAATTTCGACTAAAATGGTGCTCATAATAACCGATTCAATTGTATAATCGAACAGTCTATTAATTAGCTTATTTATCTATATTTTGTTGCTTGTATATGACTGGTTCTAGGACACTACCAGCTGAGTGACCTAGCCCAACTATCCCAGATCGATATTGTCAATCTCCTAAAATTTATTCAACGTTTCGGTTGGTTCAGCGAGTAGCTAGGTGAAGGAAAAATCCGTGTGACGGTATCACAACGGGCCTAATCTAGCCTATGTGCGCTCTCTCTCATTAGAGAGGGCTGCCGCTCTAACCTAACCTAACCTATGACTGGTTTAATACTCAGCGCTTAGGTCTGATATGAAATCCTATTGTAAATAGCTAGAAGAAGAAAATTTTTATAATAAGAAAGCATAAAAAATTCCTGATTTGCGTCAGCCAATTTTCTCAGTTTTTTACAAAATCATAAAGTTTTGTAGAGGAGTCCCCTAAGAATTATGATGAGGAAAAATTAGCAGGGGTCGTCCATACATTTCATCGCTCTATGGCTGATTCCTGGACATATATGGTCGACTTGTAGGTATGGGAGCTCTTATTTGGAGGAAATGTTGAAAATTACAAAAAATTACAAATCATAAAGTTTTGTGTCGATTTATTAAATCTTAGAACTGACGCATGAGCTCTAAAGTTGGAAGAAGTGCGTTTTTATAATTTTTCTTCATATTTAACAATGATATTTTGTCAAATGTAAGGCCGACCTAAATTAAGATCTTGTCAGTAATATTTTTTCGAAACATACATTGTATATCTACTCCTCAGTGGGTCTCTCTAAGAAAAAAATACTTTTTTTACAAGTTTCCACCCAACGATCTCAGGAATCGCCACTAGAGGAGTAAAATCTATTACCTGAGACGGTTAATTGTTTATCCCCAAACATTTTTCAGAACATACTTTTTCACTATCTTTAGCTCTTAGGAGGTCTCCCCTAAAAAATTGAAGTTTTTTAAGAGTGTACTCTCATCGGCACCACCAGTGTGCACGTAGAGTGGTGAAATATGTAATCAATCACCATTTATTTTTTCTCATAAACTTTTTTTTGGAAGCTACTGATGACCTATCTTTTCTCCAAAAGGCTCCCATACAAAATTTTAATCAAACCTATTCTCACCGGCATCACCAGTGTGCACCTAGAGAGGCATAATACATGACTAACCTCCATTCAATTTCAAATTAAAATATTTCCTTCAAATACACTTGCCACCTATGTCTATCCCTTAAGGGAGCCCTTATACAAAATGGATTTAAAATCAATCTATTCCGAAGAGCTAATATCAGCTTTCGAAAATAATTGCTTATTATGTACTTTTGACATGGTCGAAAAAATCCTCCACTAAACCCTCCTCGAGGATGTCGACTGGAAATAGGTGCCACAGGTCCTGGTTGTCAGGAGGCACCCAAATAAGATGGAAGTGCGCTATTATATGTTTGGTACTACTTAATAGTACAGCATCTAGCAGCGCATTCCTATCATGGTCGGGGGTAAGGGGGTAAGGGATCAAAGTATTATGAGACCCGTGTCGAGAATCAGCCTGGCTGGGGGCCTCTATCAAATAGCCTAGCTTACAGATACCTGGCGCCCTACGCAACAATTAGCCCTACCTGCGTACTTGGGGCTTTGCGCTGGCGGACATCCTTTCTCCAACACTCGTGGGACCATTAAAGAGTCCAAATAAAATAAATAAAAATAAACATCAAAAGGAGCACGGTTTTTCTTCATCTAAGCCAGAAAGAACTTCATGTTCTGTCATAAGAGCAGCAGAGCAGAAATATACTTCAACTATGATCTCTGGTCTAGGTGGCACTTTGCGTGAGACTGGAGCTGGAGTATGACGACAATCCAAGCTCGTCTCCAGTACCACGACGCCCTCTGCAGCAGCCGGTTAAAACAATAGTGCGCTTACTCAGCGTTTAGCGGCTACTCAGCATAAAGGGGACGGTAATGCCAAAGAAGGTGCTGTGGCTAGCGCTCGTGATTGGCCAGTATTAAAAATTTCGGACTCAACGAAAGAGGGTTACAATGAGCGCCTAACTAAGAAGAGTCCACACGGCCCCAACGACTGAAGGAAGAGCTAACCAAAGTGCTGAAGGAGTCTATTGATTGGGCGAATGCCCTTTTGCCAGACTTCTCGCTGGATCATATTCAACCACCATCTGCATCTAAACGACAGCGGTCGATAGATGAAGCAATGCCGGCGGCAAGAAAGCCAAGACACAAGGGGTTAACCCATTCAAATCGTTTGCGGATATAGTAAGAGACCGCATTTTAATTGGCGTCTTGGATGAAGTCGATCCTGATGGTGAAATACCAAATGCACAGTGGAAGTAGGTGAAACTCGCTCTCACCAACGTTGTCCTAGATGTTCTTGCCAACAATCCAGGCCACCCCCTCCATCTTGCACTGACTCATGGTGGTATCAAGGTCAAATTGAGATGATTGCCTGCGATTACCAAAGATCGGTAGGGTGGTACAAAGCTGCCATAGCAAAGGTTGGTGAGCTCTACACCGGAGCCAGACTAGTCGCGGTCGACAAAAGCGATATCCTGTCTCGACCCAGGCCAAGGGTGTGGATTCCAGCCGCTCCCTCGGAGCTGGATAAAGTTATGCAGCTGTTTACAGCTTGTAACCCGAACCTCTCCTGTAGTAAATGGAAGTTCTTTTGTATCAGGATAGACCTCATAGGGCCAAAAAGTTCGGTAATAATAATAGTCGCTTCCGTATAACTTTATTTAACATTTATTGTGTATAATTAAGATCAATTAATTTTGAAGATGATGCATAAAAAGGTACACTATTGAAGTCAACTTTATTTTTTCCTTTCTTTCATTGCTTATTTTTTTTTCCAAAGGTAAAGAATATTACATAAAATCTATTATTTTTTAATTTTAATCTTTTTTTGATTCCACAAATCTTGTACTAAGTTGTTTTCTTTTTTTGCTACTCAAGAACTATAATACATAAAATAAATCGATAAATATCGATAATCGTTTTGGGTATTTCTTCTATTTTTGGGTTTTTTTTTTGTTTTTACTGAGAAGAGCAGGGAACAGGATAATAAATTCAAACGCATGAGAGAGCACAACGTATACACAATCGTTAAGTCCGTAAGTACGTGCTTATGCTCTACACGTGCTTACAACGCAATATGTTGGGTATGTCAGTATGTAAGGTATCTACGTGTTTTTTTTTTTTTTTGTTCTTTTATTTTATAAATATAATAGTAGATAAATATATATTTTTTATTATTAAATCTTCATACGACATTGGAAGTTTTATTTTTAAACATTAATTCCTTTTCAAAACAAGCAACGATGCGTAAAAGGCATTGAACGTAAAACCATAAATACTCAAATGTTATCCTTTATTTCTAGGTATGCACATAATCATATATATATATATATATATAGCATAGATTTATATATCGTCTTATCTTATGCACATATCATTCTCTCGAAAAAAAAAAATAATATTCACATACTCAGCCACTCGTAAAAATACTCTTACTCATATTAATTTCTTGCAGTTTACTCAAGAATCAAATGACCCAGCAGCAGCCATCATGATAGTGGTCGTATTTGTAGTGACAGTAGAAAATATCAAATATTCCAATAAAACTAAATCCACACACACACACAAGCAAACATACACCCCAAACTACATCTAAGAAAATGTTAATAGAAAGACTGTTATATCTAATAATAATAAATGCACCGGCTGATCGATAAATTTTGATACTTGACTGTCGATTCACGGAAATTTTCGTCCAAGCTCGAAAATACATAAATTTATAAATTCATTGAACATTTCAAACAAAGTCAAATAGAAAGAAAGAAGAAAAATTAAAATTATGATATTTGAAAAAAATTAAAAAATAAATTGGCAAAAAAAAAAATAAAATAAATTAAAATAAAAACAAACAAAATATTGGCAAAATCAAATGAAAAAGTAATAACAATAATAATATTCATGTGCACAAATCCTTCTTTATGTAAAGCAATAACGAACAATAAAGAAAAGAAATAAAGTGAAGTGAAGAGTAAAGCGAATAGTAAAAGAAATATACGAGATTTCATAATCGACAAAGTGAATGGTAACAATATCGATAAAATTTTTTTTTGTAATACACTTCTCTTCACCTCAATATCCATAACAATATACACACACACACACACAATCAATATACTCAAATGACTCTCTGTGTTGCTCATAAATCCAAAAAGCTACAAAAAAAAAAAAAAAAAATACAAAAATATGATGAAAAATATAAAAAATAAAAATAAATAAAATAAGAAGAGAAAGAGAAAAAGTAAACTCAAAGCAAAGCAAAGGCAAATAAATGGTCGCGAATCAAAAAAATATAAGGGGGGAAGTGAATGGAGTTATTGAATAGAAACGATGAAAAAAAAAAATGCTTCCCCAGTGACCGCTTAAAATGAATTTTGCAGCGATTTGCATATTGTGGTTATTTTTATTTTCGGTCTTCTATGTACTTTTTCATCTTCTTCTTCTTCTTATTCACTCTCTAGTTATTTACATACTAAAGAAAAATACATACATATCCATACATACGAGGGCGGTCCCAGAATTACCCGACTTGACATATGGATGGCGGCAGTAGTTTGAAAAAAAAAAATTACTTTGGTGAAAAGTGGCAATCTTGTAAAACATATGTTTTCAGTTTCAAGGCGCCACTTTGTTTAGTATGTTTTTTTTTTTTTGGAGCCTTTGAACGACCTCAGTGAATTTGTAAACATGGAAAAAATTGGTCACCATTATGTAATTCAATACTTTCATTTGAAAGGGCTCAGTCCACAACGATTATTAAAGCCAAACTAGATTCTACTCTAGGGGAGTCCGCTCCTTTGTTTACGATCATAAAATATTGGGTGACAAACACCGTAGTGGTCAACCAATTGAGGTGGCCACGCCAGAAACGGTTAAGAAAATCCACAAAATGGTATTGGATGAAAGCCGACTGAGCCAGATGAAATTACAGGCATTTCAAAAAGTACTATACATCGTATATTGATCGAAAATTTGGAGATGAAAAAGCTGTGTGCAAGATGGGTGCCAAGTTTGCTCAGAATAGAACAAAAACAATGTCGTGAAGATGTTTCTATAGAGTGTTTGGCAATGTTTCACAGTAATAAAGCCGAGATTTTGCGTCGATTCGTAACCATGGATGAGACATGGATCCACCATTTCACACCTGAGACAAAGGAGCAGTCTAAACAGTGGACTAAAAGGGGAGAGTCGTTTCCAAAGAAGGCGAAGACAATTCCATCTGCAGGCAATGTTATGGCGTCTGTTTTTTGGAATGTACGTGGGATAATTATTATTGATTATCTTCAAAAAGGAAAAACAATCAACGTGAGTAATGAAATTAAAGAGAAAATGCCGCATTTGGCGAAAAAGAAAGTGTTGTTTCATCAAGACAATGCACCAGTTCACACATCCGCTATTGCGATGGCGATAAGTAATGAGTTAAAGCTCGAATTGATTCAGCACGCACCTTATTCGCCAGATTTAGCTCCCTTCGGCTTATTTTCTATTTACAAATAGGAAAAAATGGCTTGGTGGTAGAAGATTTGCACATAATGAAGAGGTGGAGTCTGCGGTAGATGGCTATTTTAATGAGCTAGATAGTTCATACTATAAACATGGTATCGAAGCTATAGAATATCCCTGGGAAAAGTGTATAGAGCTAAAGGGAGATTTTGTTGAGAAAAATTTATCCAAATTTGTTGTTTTCTTTGTTAGGTCGGGTAGTTCTGGGTCCACCCTCGATTATATATATATGCATACATATTTCTTCATCTTCATCGTCCAACCAATATTTATTTTTCCTACAATAAATACAAATACACGCATACTTATGGACTTTGTCGTCCTGTTTTCAATTCGGCCCGTATGTACAACCAATATATGTTTGAGATATTTGCATGTGAATATTTGAACGAATGAGTAGGCAAATAATAATCAAAATCATAATAATAATAATAACAATAATATCTTCAATATAGTAGGAGGTAGATAACGAGCATAGCTTGTTGAAGAGGATTTAAATTTAATCGACCAAGCATTATGTCAGAGCAGAAAGTCTGTGATAGAATTTGATAGCGAGACATAAGATTCATGCACATACACACCATATACTACACATAATATGAACAATTTTTGGAAAGCATATCAGATGAATTTAATATTAGTTTTTTATGCTCTAAAAATTTCTTTGATTTTTTTTTTTTTCTTTTACACAATATGTAAGTATTATTATTTCATAAAGAATGCAAAAGAATGTACTGATATATTTATATATAACAAATATTTATGTATAAAAAAATTTCATAACGATAATTAATGAAATTCATTTGAGATGTGATGGTCGTAGAAAATAAAATTTCGAAATTCAATACATGCCTTATGTTGGTCAATAATTTTTACTGATTTAATATTGTATCATATATACCATACCATATGCAAGAAGCTTCTGGCAATTAATAAATAAGAGAGATAGTTAGGTTTAAAGCGAAAATGTATTAATAGAAAATTTCCTTCATCAAATTAAGCAGAAATTCCTTAGGATTTTGTCAAATATTCTTCATTAAAATACAACAATTCGAAAAACTTGACTTTGAGCATGTCCAAAAAAAAAAAAAACATTGAGAATTGTATATAGGGGCAATGCATATTTTTAAATAGAATGACGTTAAAATTTGTTTGGAGTACAATTTTGGTAAAAAAAATTAATTTATGAGAATTTTACAAAAATAAATTGCATAATATTGACACCTACCATACAAATTTGACAGTTTTTGTATGATGTCTATAATTATTTACGCTCAGAATGACTAGAAATTTTTTATGATGTTTTATTTTACTTAAAAACTAAGTTTCACTCAACAATGCAGAACAATGCATACGAAAATATTGGTACTCATCATACAAATTTGTCGATTTTGGTTTAAAAAATGAACATTCTATATGGGAAATGCAATTATTTCGCAATAAAATTTCGTCAAATTTAATAAAAAGTTATATTTTGTTTAAAAAACAACATTCCTCATATTTTCGAAAAATAAATTGAACAAATAGTAATACCCTCCATACGAATTTAAATGAAAAACTAAAAATGTTGTATGAAGGCTATAAGTATTTACGGCCAGAATGAGTTGAAATTTTATGTGGGATTCTATTTTGCTTCAAAAATAAGGTACTCAAAGTTTCAATAAATTACATAGAAAAATAATAATACATTCCATATAAATTTGTGGTTTTTACGTTTAAAAAACGCAACTTTTATATGGTGACTACAATTATTTATGAACATAATCACGTGGAATTTTGTGTGAAGTATTGCTGTGATAAGAAAGTAATACTCACCAAATTTCAGAATAATATATTGAAAAATATTAGTATGTTCTATATAAAAAATGTTTAAAAATTAATATTTCGTATGAGGATTATAGTTATTTATGAACGGAATGATATAATATTTGGTATGAAGTATTTTTATGGTAAAAAAATAATTTTGATGAAATTTCAGGATAATAGTTTCAACATTTTTTGTAATTTTCATATAAAAAGAGTTTAAAATGAATATTTTATATGGCGGCTATATTAATTTATGAACGGAATGACTCCAAGTTTTCATGGAAATTATATTTTGCTAAACAAATAAGATTCTTTAAGTTTCAGAAGAATAGCATAAAAATTATTTGTATCTGCCATACAATATTGTAGATTTTATATGGGGACTAGGTTTATTTATTAGCAAAATAGCTGTAAAGTGCTTGCCATACTATATTTAAGCGAATCCATATATCTAATATATCGTTAGATCCACTAATATTGAAATATTTCCAAAAAAAAAATGACCGCAATTATAAATAATCAATAGGTCACGCTGACCATACCATCCTCATATGGTTGAGGCAATAATTTTTATAGAAAACATTTAGTTAATTTTCCAACGATTATCTCTTTAAAGAAAAATTCTTAGAAAAAAAATAGTAGAAATTATCGAACACAAAAGTATAGAAAATCAAACAAAGTTTAGAAATAAAAAAAAAAAAAAATAAATAAAAAAAAGAAATCAAGTTGAAACGAAACGATTGAATAAGCTCATTAGTGCATTAATGAGCATCATTTAGAGAGTTATTATTATTATCGTTGCCATTGTTGTTGTTGTTGTTGTTTGTTTTTATTGAAGTAGCAGTCGCAGTAGCAGCAGCAGTAGCAATATGTATGAAGCAACAGAAACCACAATAAAAGAGGAAAACAGCATAAAATATAAACAATTAGTTATACAACCGCTTACCACACCTTCCTGCCGTCATATGTAGCTGTAACATCATCATTATTATCAGCATCATCATCTGTGAAATATGCAGCAGCTGTAGCACACACACACACACACACACACACACATAACCTCTAACCGCATAACTTTATTTTGTTTGTCTGTATATGAACTTTATGGTTTATCTTTCTTGGCGGAGGTGTACCATACATACATGTGTGTATGTTTAGTTGTTTGTGTGAGTGTAGAGAAACTTTTCAAATCCGTCACTAATTCAATCGTTGTACGTGCTTAGAAGGTATTTACGTAGACAAAACATTATTGCCAGTTTGTACTTACGTACATACGTACATACTTCTACAATATATGGACAGATTCTGCTTTTGAGAGATTTTAGCAATATAATGGGGGTGTAGAATTGATAACTTATTGATGGTAAAGCAATAGAAGTTCACTTAGAATGTGGATAAACTTTCTGACAACGATGAAATGGGATTTAGCTGAAATAACAAAATCAAATTCAAGAAATATTCATATATTCTATGATTGTATGTATTTGATTTGAAGGAGAAAATACCGGGTTTTTTTTTCACATAACAGATTTTAGCGAAAATTATATAATCTTCGATTTGTATATACAACAACCGCCCGGTTTGTGAGGTTTCCCAAAAATGTACGTGAACCAAAAAAAAAAAAATATTGTGGGGCTCTAAATAATGCCACATCGACGTCGAAGGTATGAAGATGAGAGAAAAATCGACAAAATACCTCATAGCTACCCAGAAGGTGCCATTAATATTTCGTAAGCATTGCTTTTTCTATGGTCCATCTATTTCTATTCCTGTAAAATTAACGATTATATAAAAGTCATCCCCTCCGCTGCTAGCAGTCGTCCATGTAGGAAGAAAATGTATGTAATAATTTCGTTCCTGATATTTTTTCGGAACATACCTCCACTCCTTAGGGAGTGTCCCATATAAAATTGACGTTTTTATAAAATTCACTCTCACTGCTTCCAAAAAGGTTAAGAAGCCTCTAGAAGGTTAAGATGCATGACCGGGTCCTATTCAATTCTTTATTTAAGGGAGAACCCTTACAAAATCATCCTAAAAGTGTTGATAATCAAGAAATAAATCTATAGCTGCCTAGATTGCCTAGCGATACCCATTACCCACTGCGCCGCCCAAACTTTTCTTCTGCACATCATTATCCTCTGTCTGAATGAAAAAACTCCTGAACATCGATCAAATCTGTCCAGGAATCATCACTAAAGCAGTGAAATGTATGTTCAAATAGTTTCTCAGGATATCATTAACTCTTACCTCCAGATTTTAAGGGGGCTGCCATACAAAATGAATGTGAAAACTCATGAAAATCGTTAAAAACTACTCAGAAATAATCCCAAGAGCTGTGAAATTTCGTCCAAATATTTTCTCCGAATATCCTTAACCCCTATCTCCACGTTTTAAGGGGATTGTCAAAGAAAATGAGCGTGAAAACTCACGAAAATCGATCGGAACTGCCCAAAAATAACCCCAAGAGCTGTGAAATGTATGACCGACCCCCATTACTTATTACGCCCAAATATTTTCTCCGAATATCCTTAACCCCTATCTCCACGTTTTAAGGGGATTGCCATACAAAATGAGCGTAAAAACTCACGAAACTCTATAAAAACTGCCCAAAAATAATCCCAACAGCTCTGAAATGTATGACCGACCCCCATTACTTTTGTCGTCCCAATATTTTCTCCGAATATCCTTAACCCCTATCTCCACATTTTAAGGTGGCTTCCATACAAAATGAGCGTGAAAACTTACGAAAATCGATCAAAGTTGCTTAGAAATCACCCCTAGAGCGGTGAAATGTATGACCGACCCCCATTACTTATTACGCCCAAATATTTTCTTCGAATATCCTTAACCCCTATCTCCACATTTTAAAGGGGCTGCCATACAAAATTAGCTTGAATACTTACGAAAATCTATAAAAAGTGGCCAGAAATTACCCCTACAGCGGTGACATATATGATCGACCCCCATTACTTATTTCGCACAAATATTTTCTCCGAACATCCTTAACCCCTATCTTCACATTTTAAGGGGGCTGCCATACAAAATGAGCGTGAAAACTTACGAAAATCGATCAAAGTTGCTCAGGAATTACTCCTAGAGTGGTGAAATATATGACATAACCTCATTATTTACTTTATTTACATTTACATTTACATTTACTTCGTATATCATTATCCCCTATCGGCACCTTTTAAGGGATTGTCATACAAAATGAATGCAAAAACCCATAAGATTAGAATTTCTGTATATTAGCCATTGTAATCAACCAATCAATCAATTAGTGATCTTTTGCACTAAATAAATAAGAGGATCGTGAAAACTGTGAGACCCGGATCTATCAATTTGTTTGTAATTTGAATCTTAAAGGTTCAATACTTTCTCCCCAATGCAAATATTATGCATATTTTAATTACAAGTTACTAAACAAACACAAATAAACAATTTCACTCTCATTCGAAGCTATTAACGGAATCACACTTTATGAAATGCAGTAAAGGAGAAAGTTTTACCGTTGAACTCCTTGCAATATGATGAGTACCATATTTCGTATATAATTACCACTTTAGTGTGAATATGATTAGGCAAGTATCAGTATATTGATTTATAAACAAGCAAAGTGCATACAAATTCCAATAACAATCAACGATGATGATACTACATACAATCTAGGCGTACATCTCGTCAAAACTGATTGTGTACATGTACAAATGGTTTGTTATTTTATCAATCTTGCCTCTTCGAGCATATTTACGAGATTTTATATTGTACATATTCTACACGAATTCTATCCTTCAGATAGATAGATAGAGAATATGTTCGTTATGCATCTTTTACTGCTTCATTTAACGCTTCCAAATATCTTCTTGCGATCTGCTACATCGCGTCCGCATGGTGCATATAAATTATATTGTACGAGAGTACCAATAGTACATTCGTTCATTCAGAGCAGAGACGAAATGCATTTGTAGTACGAGTATTTTGTTGTGTATTCATTCAATACTATAATATACTTATTATGTATTCGTTGATATCCATCCAAACGGTTGACAAACTCTAAAGGCATTTGTTGTGCATTTGCGCTTGAGTGAATTTCTTTTTCATTCATTTTTGAACTCATACACATCGATTTGATTATGTGGAGAGTATGCGATATTTCTAAATATGCAGTACTTTCAAAAGTTCTGGGATATGATCTTTTGCGTAATAAAATTAAAAGTGCAAAAGATTAGGTTAGGTTGGAACGGCCGCCTTCTCTGATGAGAGAGCACACATAGATAGGCAGATAGACATAGTAGATGTGAGATCGTTTCAAGTTCCTTCTCACCTCTGCAGCTTCTGCAGAAGTCATGAGCGCAGTTGCCCAAACCTAATTTCACAGCGTGAGAACCTATGAGACAGTAACCAGTGTCCCCTATTAAGATCAGCAAGACATAATGGCACTATCATCGACGATATTGACATAATCGACATAAACACGCGAGCAGTCATTCTCAGCGTTGGAAAGAGAGTTTCGTCGGTTGGGTCTTATGGTGAACGAGGGCAAGACGAAGTATCTAGTGTCAACAAACAAAGAGTCCCGGCGTCTCCGACAGCACGTCACTGTTGCAACTACCCTTTTGAAGTAGTAAAGGACTTTGTCTATCTTGGAACCAGCATTAACAGCAGCAATGACATCAGCTTGGAAATATTGCGAAGGCTGACTTTTGCAAACAGGTGCTACTTTGGGCTAAGAAAGTAATTGAGAAGTCGAGCCCTCTCTCGAAGAACGAAAACTACACTCTACAAGTCTCTCATCATGCCTGTCCTAACATATGGCGCTGAAGCTTGGACAATTTCCACCTCGGATGAGCGAATGCTTTGAGTTTTCGAGAGAAAAGTCCTACGCAAAATCGTTGGTCCTATTTGCCTTGGTGGCGAGTATCGAATAAGGTACAACCATGAGCTGTACGAGCTGTATGCCGATATTGACATAGTAAAGCGCATCAAAATCGAGCGGCTGTGCTGGCTAGATCATGTCGAGCGACGGGAAATTCTATCTGGCGCCAGCTAGCGAAGAACAGAGATGGCTGGTGCAGCATGATATTCGGTTGTTATGGTCACATAAGTAAGTAAGTAAGTTTGCGTGAACGTTTCTTGCTGAGTAGGGGCCACAGCAATTTCGCCGTCCTACAGATGGGTGTATCCCCGTCCATTATTTCTGAAAGACGTTGGTGGTGATAACCTCCAAATTATGCTTACACATAGCTATGAGAATCCCTAACCGAGAATTCTCATTTGTGAGAGACTCTTTTCTACCCTATACTGCAAGTACCGTTTTCTCGTATAGCCCTGTGTCCGGGTACCTAGCACAGGAGAATATTATGCTGCTCAGCCATCTCGCTAAGAGATTTTTCAATTTCACAAGAAATGAGTATAGGGCCTTAATTACACCTTGGCTGTTGCTCGACTCTGTCTCTGCGGGGACAATGCTCTGTTTGACGCAAGTAAGCCCAGTGAGAATCGCTTTAACTTCTACCTGAAACACACTACAGTGATCAGGCAGGTGGAAAGAAATATTTAGATGGAATGACTCGGAATACACACCTGCTCCCACCCTTCCATCAAGCTTAGAGCATGAACCCTTCCGCCTCCCAGGCGAATCTATCAGGGAAGGAGGTTAGGAATTTTCTTAGAAAAGGCGTATTATGTAGGCTGGATATAATCAAGTGAAGTTTCAATATTATATTTATCCAGTATGATTGCATATCCGAAGGATTTTGATGTCCATTGGTGGTCGTGATGCGGAATTGGCAGCCACCTGCTTACCAAGTAAGTCAAACGTAGTAAGAACAACGTTGAAGTTTTTCTAAGTGCTCCTGTTGTTAAAATACGAATACAAATACAAAAGTGCCAAAACATATGAAAAAAATCGGACACTTCAAAGGGCGATGGATCTTTTGAGTACTCCGCCAGTACCCTCCAGCAAATCACAATAATATGATTTCGATGATGGATGCTCTTTATGGTCTCCATACACTGAGTCCATTTGTATCAGAACTTTTGAAATTACTCTCCAGTTATTGTACATATGTATGCACATCACATCAAAATGATACACGTTTCACTGTCTCTATGCTTCATATGCTTCCAATACGTACATACAGTTCATGTATGTGCATACGTCACATCGACCCCGTAAGCATTACAGATGTACTTCGACGTAAGTAAGATAAACGCAAGAAGGATATGAAGCTGCTTTAAGGCAACCATAGCATTATGTATACATATCTGGGTACTAACTTCAAATCGAGAACTGAGCCAAATCGCTGTACGAGAATACAATAGTACGAGTGCAGCAACAACTATTGCGCTAACAGCTTGTATCGCTACTAGCGATAGTATTAGTACTTTATGCTGTTGCTTTTGTTGTTGTTGTTGTTGTTGTAATAACTACTACTATGGAAAATTGAGAAAAGAATGGGTGGCTCTTAAGTAGTTTATGAACCAAAATATATTGCCATTGGCATTGGTTTTTATTCTTTGCAATTTTCTCTTTTTTTTTTCTCATATTAATATACACTCGTATATACTCGTACGTTTAAATATAGTTTTCTCTCTATTTTTCGATTTTCTTATTATTATTTTATTTATTTATTTTTTCATATCCAGTAAAAAGGAGATTTTCGCATACACACACACACTTGCGTAAAAGCGTATATATTTGGATTTGCACTGACAGAAGAAATTTCACACTTGAGTACGAATTGAGTGTCGAGTATAGCGGAAAAAGTTGATATGTTCCTCATTTTATGAACAAAAAAAAAACATAAAAAAATCAAAAACAAACTAAGAAAATATTAAATAAAATAAAAAAAATAATATATTGAAATATATGCAGCTGCATTTGAAGAATTCTTACCATTTCTATAGTATCTATATAAGTATATAAGTAGTATAAGTAGTACACTTACTCAAATGTGTGAAAATACTCCATGAACTATGAACTCTATGTGAGAAAAGTTATTACTTCACCTGACGTTTGTATGTGCTTATATAGTTTTTTAAGTACTCATAGATACTTCAATAGTTCGATTGGCAAAAACAAGTGTTAAAAGTATCAGAATAAAAGCAAGATATATATATTTGCAATGAAAATAAAAATCATTATATGTATATATGAACATATTATTTCAAGTGTTTAAATACTAGTATTACCATTGCAATTGTTCTTAAAAATTGATTGATGTTGTTTACAAATGTTAATGGGGGTTTTTTAAGCGAACCAATTATATGTCAGATCATAAAAATACTTAAATAAACTATTTAATTTTAAATATGAAATATATGATAAAAATCGCATCTATCTCCCATATAAAAGTATGCTTTCAAATGTATTTTTTCATACTTTGCGTGTGAAAATATAAAGCTATAGAGCTGAAACTTGGTAGATATTATTTTATTTACTAACGAATATATAGTTCTAAAAATGAGCGAAATTGAATAAAAATTAGACCTACCTTCCATACAAAAGTATGATAATTTATGCATTTTTTTATACATTTATGAAGAAAATTATAAGCGATAAAGCTCAAACTTGGCGATATACATTGCATTTGAGAACAAATGAACTAGTATAAAAATAGATGGAATCGGTTGAAAAACAAGCCTACCTTCCATATAAAAGTATGTTTTTGTAAGTATTTTTTCATTTTATGAGCTATAAAATATAAAACGATCTAGCTGAAACTTGGTGTATTTTATTATAGTCACTAGTAAATAGATTCACATAAAAATAAGCGAAATCGGATGAAAACTACGCCTACTCCCCATACAAAATTATGCTTTCGTAAGTACTTTTTTCACATTTTGAGCTATAAAATATAAAACGATCTTGCTGAAACTTGGTATATATGCTGATATTTACTTGCAACTAAACTTGTATGAGTATGAACGAAATCTATTAAAAACTACTCGCACCTCCCATACAAAAGTATATTTCCGCATGTATTTTTTTCACAATCGATGAATGAAAATATAAAGTTGCGAAGCTAAAACTTGGCGTATACGATTAATATTGCTCACGAATTACCTAGTTTGAAAAAGAGTGAAATCGAATGAAAATCACACATACCTTCCATACAAAAGTATGATTATGTATGCATTTTTTCATACATTTGGTGAAGAAAATACTAAGCGATAAAGCTCAAACTTGGCAAATTGCATTACATTTGAGAGTAAATGAGCAAGTTAAAAAATTGGTGGAATCGGTTAAAATCCACACCTACCTTCCATACAAAAGTATGTTTTCGTAAGCATTTCTTCACTCTGTGAGCAATAAAATATAAAGTAATCTAGCTGAAATTTATTCCATGCGATTATATTTAGCAACAAATGTACCTGTTTGCGAATTCGTGATATGGGATGAAAACTACACTTAGTTTCCATATAAAAATCGAACTCCGTAAACAATTTTTCACTTCATTTGTCAAATAACAATTTATCTTAACTTAAGGTTTTGTCTTGTAAATTTCCATAGTCACTCTAATGCTAATTGTGATTCAATAAAATCATTGGAATCATTTCGGTTCTCAATATTATCGCTTTGAATTGATATTCAAAGGAAATAACTCTATTGCCTTATTTGAAAGTGCTAAATTATACAATAAGTATAAGTCGAGAAAGATATTTCTTACCAAAAACTTATTGATTCAGATTCTTATTGTATGAGTTCTCTTATTAGATTCCGATAATTTTTACACACATATCTCCTGTTTATAAAATTCCATTGTATTTCCAATCAAGTACAAGAAGCATTTCGCAAACACAAATAATACCTAACTAATTACAATACCAACATAGCTAATTACATTGGACTAATGATGGAGAAATCCAAAACTATTCATATCATTTTAGGCCGTTATTAGTCTCGCAATGTATGAATATGTTATAAGAAAATACTAGAAACCTATCCAGTACAATATGCAATTTTGTGGAGAAGAAGGAGCGGTGAGCATTATTCTGGTTGACCGCATATTGTATTTAGTTAATTTTGAAATTTTGACTAATTAATAGCAAAGATCTCATATTACAGCAAATTGCACACAATCACAAATTTGCAATTGTTTAGCTGGTACACTAATACAATAATAATATTGTATTGTCATAATTCCTGATACTACGAGTAGTATAAATAGCATGAAATTTATTCTTAGTTCAATTAAGCGATTAGCGATGAATTAGTGTTATACATAAAAATATGGGTATAAGTATATAAAAAAGAAATTAAATAATATTTAGGTAATAATAATAATGTCATAAGTGAAGAAATGAAATGTGTTAATAAGTGCGATGTTGACGTTAAGACGTCAATCATTTAATTTCCGCATAAGAAACTATTAAAAATGTATGCAGGTATGCGTGTGAGTGTGAATATTGTTTATTGAGGTAGAATAGAAGTCTTTCACTACTTTCCCTCACACCTCCCTTCAGTGGTTAAATGTCAGGTCACAACTAATACTCGTATTGCATAATAGCAGCGTACATACAATGTACAACAGCCACATAGATCGTTAACGAGAAACATCGAAAAGCTTCATTAGCAATACGCAAAATAAATGAAATTACAAACAGTCTTATACCTTGGCGTCACTACCATAAGTAGCCGCCTTTTATAATTGGCGTGCGAGTGTTTCTTTCACACGTAGTCGATGATGTCGTTGACGTTGCTGTCGCTCGCGTTATTGTTGTCGTATACGCAACTATGAACTCTTGTACATATACAGGCAGTGTCCCAGAACTACCCGACCTGACATTTAGATGGCGGCAGTTGTTTTAAAAAAATTACTTTGGTGAAAAGCGGCAACCTTATAAAACACGCCATGTTGTATAGTATTTTTTTTTGGAGCCGTCGAAAGTTAATGACCTCATTGAATTTGCAAACATGGAAAAAATTGGTCACCATAATGTAATTCAATACTTGCATTTGAAAGGTCTCAATCCACAACGAATATTAAAGCCGAACTAGATTCTACTCTGGCGGAGTCTTCGCCTTCATTTACGACCATAAAATATTGGGTGGCAGAGTATAAACGAGCTGCCAACACGAACACCGTAGTGGTCAACCAATTGAGGTGGCCACGCCAAAAGCGGTCACAACAAGGTATCGGATGATCACCGGCTGAAGGTGCGTGGAATTTCAAAAAGTGCTATACATCGTATATTGACCGAAAATTTGAAGATGAATAAGCTGTATGCAAGATCGGTGCTGCGCTTGTTCACAATAGAACAAAAACAGCGTCATGGAGATGTTTCCACAGCGTGTTTGACGATGTTTCGCAGTCGATTCGTAACCATGGATAAGACATGGGTCCACCACTTCACACCTGAGACAAAGGAGCAGTCACAACAGTGGACTGAAAGGGAAGAATCGTGTCCAAAGAAGGCGAAGACATTTCCATATGAGACATGGGTCCGCCACTTCACACCACAGACAAGGAACAGTGAACTTAAATGGCAGAATCGTGTCGAAAGTAGGCGAAGGTTATGGCGGCTGTTTTTTGGGATGCACGTGGGATAAATTTTATTCGTTATTAGTATTATTGTAATCTGTTGCTGCATTTAAGTGATAAAATTAAATAAAAAATGCCGCATTTGGCGAAAAAGAAAGTGTTGTTTCATCAAGATAATGCACCAGTTAACACATCTGCTTTTGCGATGGCCAAAATCAATGAGTTAAAGCTCGAATTGCTTTAGCACGCACCTTATTCGCCAGATTTAGCTCCTCCGAATTATTTTTTATTTCCAAATTTGAAAAAAATGGCTTGGTGGTAGAAGATTTGCAAAGAATGAAAAGGTGGCATCTGCGGTAGATGGCTATTTTAATGAGCTAGACAGTTCATACTATAAACAGGGTATCAAGGCTATAGAATATCGAAAAGTGTATAGAGCTAAAAGAGGATTTTATCAAAAGTTTTCTTTGTTAGGTCGGGTAGTTCTGGGACCGCCCTCCACTACTCAACTTCATAGCCGGTAGTTGCTGAATGAAATTCTATTGATGTTGTTGTTTGGTGTTTCTTGTATAATTTTAGTTTCGTTTTTCTTTCTTTGCTCTACTTGCGAGACATAATAACAACAACAACAACAACAATATAATAACAACAATTATATGGAAAACAATGGCACAACAATAATGACATTGATGAAAACATTAACATTAACAACAATAATAAAACAAAACTCAAATTAAGTACCTTCTAATGGTTTGGTGTCAGGGAAGGCGTGGAAAAAATCTTAATAAACAATTTGTATATTCTAATGTGCGAAAGCATACACAAATATACAAATACTTTTGTAAAATGTTAATTGAAGTTTGCTTACCTCATATTTTATATACTTGGTTGGGAATATGTATGTGCATGTGAGTGCACATGTACATACATACAATGAACATGTACTATATAAATACGATAGGTATTTAGAGTTATCATGAATAAAATTGTTGTAAATTTTTCAAACTTGTCAATCTTACCAAAAGTACATTTGTTCACGATATGATATCATTATGACGAAAAAAAGCAATGATTATAGTAATTTCTATTTTTAAAGTTTTGGGATGATTCTGTGTTAATGGAGATAAAATATTAGAGATATGAATTTTGCTATATTTTGTAGGTGAAAATTTTGATTTTCATCTGATTTTGTTCAACCTTGGAAATTTGCATTATTTGGTCAAAATAATTGTATGTGTTAAATATGAACACAATAGCTCTCTATTTGTGGGCAAAAATTTTGAATACATTACTTCGAAAACGTACTTTTGTATGGGGGATAGGCGTGATTTTCATCCGATTACACTCAGTCTCGTAAATTTGCCTCATTTTGTAAAAACAATTCTATCTTTTGAATATCAACTCAATAGCTCTCTATTTATGTGCAGCAATTTCGAATATATTACTTCGAAATCGTAC
Organism: Megamerina dolium; assembly: GCA_963854835.1. NCBI lineage: Eukaryota > Metazoa > Arthropoda > Insecta > Diptera > Megamerinidae > Megamerina > Megamerina dolium. The sequence continues at coordinate 66,451,054 of OY978528.1, read as the reverse complement.
TTTTGTATGGAGGATAAGCGTAATTTTCATCCGATTGCACTGAGACTCGCAAATTTCCCTCATTTGGTGAAAATAATTCTATGTATCGAATATCAACTCAATAGATCTCTAATTATGTGCAACAATTTCGAATATATTACTTCGAAAACGTACTTTTGTTTGGAAAATAAGTGTGAATTTCATCCAATTACATTCGTTCTCACATTTGTTTGCTGGTAGATCAAAACAATCAAATATTTTGAGTTTCAATGCGATAGCAATATATTTTTACGTGCACAAAGTCATCAAAAATACATTCGAAAACATATTTTTATATAGGCGGGAGGTATGGTTTTCATTCGATTATACTAAAATCTTGTAATTTCTCATTATTAGATAAAATAATCGCATATATCGAATATCAACACTGTACATATGCAAAAATTTTGAAAATATCAATTTCCAAAATATACTTTTGTATGGGAGATAGGCGTGATTTTCATTCGATTCATTGATCATTCTTAAGTTAATCTGTTAGTAGATTAAAATAATTTCAGTTCATAATTTCCAGTTCGATAAGCTTCATATTTTCGTGCGCAAAATCAGAAAAAAAGACATTCGAAAACATACTTTTGTATGAGAGATAGTCGTAATTTTCAATCGATTACGCTCATTCTCAAATTTATGTGTTTGTAGATCAAAATAATATTATGTGTTGAGTTTCAGTTCGATAGCTTTATGTTTTCTTGTGCAAAGTTGGAAAAAGTATATTCGAAAATATACTTTTTTATAGATGTTGGGCATGATTTTAATTCAATTACGTGAATTTTTGTAGATTTTTATTATTTAAATAATTAGCTCTGTAATTTAATGCATAAATTTGGAAAATATACATTCGAAGATATAATTTTTTTGGAGAGCTTGGCGTGGATTTTATCTGATTATCAATTCTATTCTCAATTCTATTCATTATTAGGTCAAAATATTATTAAATGTCGTATTTCAGTTCATTAACATTACGTATTCGTGCGAAAAATCACAAAAATCATATTCGAAAACATAATTTTGTATGAGTGCTATGTGTGGATTTTATCCAATTACGCTTAGTCTCCAAGCAAATCAATTTAGATGTCAAAATATTTGTTTGTGTCGAGTTTTAAATCAATAGCTTTATATTTTCGTGCTTAAATTCCGAAAAAATACTTTCGAAAATATATTTTTGTATGGGAGCTAGTTGCGATTCGCATTAAATATTTCTGAATGTTCGATTTTGTTGAATTTTCAACTTGATTACTTTATTAAAATTCATTTATATCGTATGTAAACAGATGCCGTCTCTATGTAATACTTCGAAAACTTTTGATTAACCATTTAGAACATTACTTAATAACTTTAGTGCCAAAGTAATCTGTTTAAGTTTCACTTTTTATAATTTAATTTTTACTCTTACATTTTTTTAGCGATATTTTCTATTAGTGCTCATTTGAGGTTAACTTCACTATGCGAGAACTTACGAGCACTTAATTGCTTTGCAAGAAAAAAAAATAGCGAAATGAAAAAGAAGAAATTTTGTATTTGCATAAAATCAACACGACAGCTTTTCAACATTTATTTTCTATTTTTCTTTTTATTGTTTGTCTTTCGTTTTATTGTATTTCTATTTTCAATGTGGTCAATGTTATAAGAGAGGCAAGTAGTACCTACATGACAGAAGCAGACAAATGAGAGCGACAACGAGTGTCAACTAACAGTGTATTTATGTATGTATTATTATTTTTTTTAATATTTACTTTTGCTTAGTTCATTTGTAATTTCTTTTTCAATTGTGTGTGTGTGTGTTTTATTTATTTTTTTTTCTCTCATTACATACACATTGACCGTCATCATCGTGCCAGCCAGTTGACCTCACCTTACGGAAGTTCATGTAATTGCCGCTTGCCACAAAAGAAGGCAACAAATTAAAACATTTCATTTTGTTTACAATAATTGTAACTAGATTTTCTCTATTTGATTGTTTGTTCTTAGTATAAAATACACACACACAAACACACATACATATATACTCTTATGGCCCCAGAATAGTTAGTAAGACAACCACAATATTAGCAAGTGAGGTGTTAATTAAAATGTGTACTTACATTATTTACGAGCACAAGTTACGAATATTTGCTTAAGTATCTGTTAGTGGGTGTTAGCTATATTAGAAATAACAATCATTCATTCATTCATTATGAAATGTACGAATATATTCATGTTTGTATTTAGATTTGTGTCTGCCACATTAATAGTAAATCAACTGTGAAATGCATATAATTGTATTGTAGTTTTAATTACAATTTAATTATACTTGATTGCTCTTTCACTTGATTGCACCAAAAAGCCAGCAGCTAAAAATTTAATACTTAAGCCTATAATTTGAACGCGCATTGGATTATATACACACAGACGTATATACATATGTGTAGACTATAATATAAGTTCTAGTAAAAATAAATCCATTATTTTTGCATTAAATTGATGGTTTTATTTAGCATAGTTAGAATGATCCGATTTAAGTCAAATATGCAACGTTTTGTTCAATAACTTGTTGCCATTTTGAAGGTAATTTCTTAATACCACTCTCATAGAAACCCTCGTCCCTAGGAACAGGTAGTAATCACTTGCTGCCAGGTCCGGACTATAAGGTGGATGCATAAGAACCTCCTAACTAAGCTTCCGGAGCTTCTGGCGAGTCACTATCGATGTGTGTGGCCTGGCGTTGTCCTGATGGAACACAATTCCTTTCCTATTGGCCAAAGCTAGCCGCTTCTGGGCGATTGTTTCCTTCAGACGGTTCAACTGTTGACAGTACAGGTCCGAATTAAGAGTTTGGCCATAAGGGAGCAGCTCAAACACATAGCAAAACCTTCCTGACCGTCAAGCCCAGCTTGGCGACGGCTCACCTCCATTCGACCACGACCGTTTTCGCTTGACGTTGTCGTAAGTGACCCACTTTTCATCAGCAGTACCTATCTGCTTCAGAAATGGATCGATTTTGTGGCGATTAAGTAGCGATTCGCAGATGGAATATACGGTCCATGAGGTTTTTTTGCGTTAACTCGTGTGGCACCCCTCATACATGTACATGGAGCTTTTTTTTGTATTTTTGTTTAGGTCCTGGGCAATAGAATCATTTCCATCATTTTATCGATATTTTCGACAATTGGGTTTGCATCTTTGACATCAAAATTACCGGAACGGAATCGCCGACACCAAAATTGCACGTGATTGGCTATTACAGTATCAGTACCATAAACACTATTCACATTTTCAGCCATCTGGCTTGCGTTTTCGCATTTATCGAAGAAAAAATGTAAAATATGGCGTATTTTATCTTCACTTGTGGCCATTTTTGATGCGTGCTCAAACAATACTGAGTCGGGAAATCACAAAACTGCCTGAAAAGTTATGAAACGTTAAAAGCTATCTATTGGAAAAATAATGGATTTCTTTTTACTAGAGCTGTTAACAAAAACTCATAATTTAAAGGTGTACTTGTACATATTGCAATTGCAATTGTAATATCTTTGCATGCAAATAATTTCCTTTGAGCGAAAATATGTTATTATTTCGATTAACCCATTAGTGACAAATGATGGCTGATATGAGTATTTTTTTTTTATTCATATGAATACTAATGCAATATTGGATTGATTCGAAAATGCATACTTAACAAATAATTGCAATTAGATGCTCCATCAAATCGTACATCATAATTGCATTAATATTAATAATATAAAATTGTAAAATAATAAATAATTAATATAAAATTTTTGTCAATAAATTTGATAAATATTAAATCTTTAATCAAATTAAAATTTTGCCATTGTACTCATATTGTATGTATATGTATTTGAAAATGTACTAAAATTGACATATTAGTCAATTATTTAAGGCTCAAGCATTAATTAATTTAATTTGCTTTGTATTTGTATACCTAAATATATATAGATATATATATATATATATAGATATTATATTTCCAATCTCATTAGAATAATTTAAGAAGCAACAATACTTTTTCTTAGAATATACTCTCACATACATTACTATTTATTATCTTATTATTATGAGCTTCTACAAATTTCTCATCTATCATATGTATGTATGGCTATGTACAGTAAATGTAATAATAATGTTGCTAATAACAACAGCTCTTTAATTAATATATATACGAGTACTCTTACGTATACATAGATATGTAAATAGGTATATCCCAGAAAACCAAATACTGAATAGAATAGAATCTGCTTGATAGAATGCTTGATATAAATCCAATTTTTGCATTTGATTTTTTTCTTTTTTTTTGCTATTTGTATAATTTTCAGACTAAAAGCTATCTATATCTACAGTAAAACTCAAAATATTGAGTTTTTCAAAAATGAAATTGAACAAAAAAACATAATTTCGCCTCAAAGCTAGAATAATTTATAGTAAGCAATAAATTTTTTCAACGCCAGAGTATTACTGGTATATTATTTTCACTCATCTTTATGATAGTCGGCTATGTCGTGGTTGGCAACATTCGCCAAATATATTAATACATTAATACCTCGCTATACGGCCATATTTTTGAGGCATTTCGTTGTTACGACATATTTAATTCGGTCATTTTTTCGTTTCACGGCCATAAATGCTTCATTATACGGCCCAAATGCTGTATTGGTTGCGCAGTGTACTTCATAATTGTCAAATGTATTATAATCGAAAATAATTAATTCGTTAAAAGGCTTTTCGAGTTCCATAGAAAGTACATAGGCCGTATAGTGAGGTATAGGTATATTTGCTATATCAATTTCGATCAAGCAATCGTAAGGCTATTAAAAAAAAAATCCAAAGCTAATTATCTTATCAATGAGCAATTAGTTCGAATGCGTTGCAACACAAAATGAGATAATTCGAAATTTCAAATTCATCTACTTCTATATTGATTTTCGATTTTCATAGAAAGTACCTAGGCCGTATTGCGAGGTATAGGTGTATTGGCTATATGAATTTCGATCAAGTAATCGTAAGGCTATTAAAAAAAAAAAACAACAAAACCTAATTATCTAACCAATAAACAATTAGTGATATTCGAATGTGTTGCAACAAAATGAGATAATTCGAAATTTCAAATTCTTCTACTTCTATAGTGCTTTTCGATTTGCATAGAAAGTATCTAGGCCGTATAGCGAGGTATGGGTATATTTACTATATCAAAAAAGGATCAAAACGTAATTATCTTACAAATGAGCAAAATTATTAGTGGTATTCGAATGTGTTGCAACAAAATGATATAATTCGAAATTTCAAAATCTTCTTCTTCTTCTTCTTCTTCTAATTTCAACATTTTTAAATGACCACATACTGTTACTAAGCTTATAACAGAAAAATATTTAATAATTATCGTTATTATATTACCAGTGAGCAAAATTATTAGTGATATTCGAAGGTGTCGCAAGAAAATGAGATAATTCGAAATGTCAAATTCTTCTACTTCTTCTGATTTTAAGATTTTTAAATGATCACATGCTGTTGCGAAGCTAATAAAAAAATTGTTTAAGTAATTTGTGAGCATTTGATTAAAAAACTCCTAAAATAAAAATTTTTAAATAATTTGTGAGCCTTTGATTAACAAACTTCTAAAACAATCATAATTATGATGATTTTCTGAGCCTTGTTACTTAAAGCTCATATTATGCTCATATTAGTTTGAGTAATTTGGTAATATCTGAATGATTTAATATACGACATAGCTATCTAGTAACGGCATACCATTACAGGGTGTTAAAAAATTTTCCTCCACTTGTCAACAATTTTGAGAAATTTTGAGACATGAATTTATCACATTTTCTAAAGTTACATCTCATTTGATAGCGAAAAAAATTATAATTTCATATATTTTTTGAGCTTTTATTATGAATATTTGTTTTCTATTCCGATTTTTCACCATTTTATAATCATTACTATCTAAAACTCCTGAAAGTATCATAATTTTGAAGGTTTTCAAAGATTTTTTGCTTAATTGTCATGCCATTGTCAATGCTCTTCAGAGAAGTGGTCATTGCATTTTAAATGTTTTTTGAGCATTCTTTTATAAAATTGTTTAGAGAGTCATAGTTTTAAGTCTTTTTAACGCTCATAATGCTCATATAATGCTCATATAATGCTCATTATTAGTTTGCATAATGAGTGAATGAGTGAATCTCTTCATACTAATATTTCTAAATATTTTATGAGCACTATAATATAAGACTCATAAAAGAATCATAATTTTATATATTTTCTGAGGTTTTCTAGACTAAAGCTTCTTCATGATGTTTTCGTTTCTAATTCATTTTGTGTCATGACTATTTGGTAATGAATATCAAATGGTTCTACAAAAATATTGAATAGAGAGCAATTCGTATTTTAAAATAAAAATTTTGATATTTTTTTTTTTAAACTAATCAATTTAAAATAAATCAAATTTATATGAAAATGCATAATTTAAGCAAAAAATTTTCAATTAACGTATTTTTAATAGTATTTTAATATTGTCAAAAGGATATAATATAATATAAGACTTGGAAATATATGCTTAAATATAAAAAAATGAATCAATTCGCATCCTTTTCTTATTATGCTGGGTATACAATAAAACAGTAGGTATTTAATCATTAGCTGCTGATTAGTATAAAATTCCTTTGAATAATTTGTTGTTGTTGTTGTTCAATTTTTTCATTGTTTCTTTTCACTTAAAGCTAAATACATTGTGTAGTAAATAAATTTCAATATACTATATAAGTATATTAGTATATATACTACAAAATACTTGTAATAAAATTCACAAGTACGTACCTATCTGGTAGGTAGGTACGTACTCAACAGTAAACGAGTGTGTAATATAAAAATAAAGTGCTTGTAATTATAATATAATATCTATATAGGTGCATAGAGCATCCTTTTACTCATACTACAATAGATCTATAATATATTCTTAAGTGTATTTCTTTATTAGGATGGGTCAATCTTTTTGTGCACAAAGCATATAAAGAAATTACATACAAATTTAAGTATATTCGAAATTATAGGTCTAAAATCAAATAAAATTTGTTACCTTGCATCCTGACGGCAGCGTTAATACGGATTAACGGTGCACTTAATCCAAATAAAATATTAACCTGACAGACGGCAGTATTGCGGTCTAACTAAACAGCTGATTACTGTTTTATTGGTCTGCTCACTTACATTCCTATCACTATCAATTTCTGTCATCTGTCACTCTCGATATGAGAAAATCTACAAGAAGTACGTGAACTGAAAACTATTAGAAACTTGTAAATTGACATTCACAGTTCGTAATTGACAGCTGAATTTATATTTTTCGCCAACGTTTTTCATGTCGAAAACTGTTAACAATTGTTGAAAGTGTTGCCATCTTAAATTGCCCTAATCCTCTTTAATTTTGAGAATTAGCTCGTAGAGTTAATGCGGATTAGCTGCAGTTAATGCCCGAATTAATTCGAATTAAATCGGTAATCCGGAATTAGGCTGTCGTCTGTAAGTATTAATCATCAGAATTTTCTTTTTTCTGAATTTTTTTTTTTTTGGCAACATTTTTTTCATCCTACTAATTTGACCCACCCTCATATATATACATACATTTTAGAGAATTGATTGCTTTTAATTTACCTGTATCCTAGCAGCAACACGTTCACCATTATAACGATTTGGTATGAACCAACCTTTCGTCGAACCAGTCACTAGCACAATGCCAAGCAGGAAGATGACAATTAATGCGGTTATAAGCAGTTTCGCGCGCGTCGATATAACCATTGCCATTTTGAGATTTTATTTTATTTATTTTAATTTTTTTATTTTTTAATAATTTTTTTAATTGAATTACTGGCTTTTTAAGGGGATTTTTTTTTTCTATATATATATATATATTTTTTTTTTTAATTTTATTCAAATTTAATAATTGAACTACTCACAACTCACTCACTGACTCACTCATTGACTCACTGTAGTGCATTACACTTTATGCATTAACATATATTTTTTTATTTTTTATTTTTTTTTTTTTTTTTTTTTAATTTGCTTTTATTTTTACTTGCAGTGATGTCACATACACACACACATGCACATTAATTAAAATCAAATTATGATTTTATTGTATTTGTGCATTATATACTATATATAGATGATAATTTATTGATTTTCTTTGTATGCAACATATGTATATTGATATGTTGTTGTTGTTGTTGTTGTTGTTTTACAATTGATATGAATTTTATTTATTGCCATTTGGAATCTGTTTACATAAGTAGATGTAGATAGAAATTAATAATAAAAATTCCAATTAAACCAAACAATAATTGGAAGTAGAAAAACAATTTAATGCTTTAGTCCAGCAAATAGCCTTCAAAGAGCAAAAAAAAAATAAAAAAAAAAACCAACAATGCTGTATGAAAATCCTCACAAATACAATATTAATGAAATTAACTAATAACAGCGATAATACGATAATGAACTCATAATTTTCCACAAAATTTGAACCCAATTTTGTGGTAATTTTCAATCATAATACCCATAATATAGCTTAAGGTATAAAATGAGATTCTATACATACCAAATACACACACATAATTTAGCCACAACAGCAGGAACAGCAGCAGCATCATCCACAAAGCCACATACACACACACACACACACACACACACAAACACACACACACACATCAAATGCACATTAACCAAGAAACATTCCACAGAAACAGTGATTTTCAAAAGGGGTCTCAAATCATATATACGTAGGCATTTCAATATTGTGCAAATGTACCAATAAAATGGTAAGAGTGTGGTAAATATTATTCTTCTACTAAGAACAAATTAAGTTACTAAGGGGTGAGCTGTGCTATTGTGCTCATGAGCTAGCAAGTTTCAAGTTGTAGTATACAAATAATAATAAACAAAGAAATATACAAATACAAAAAAAAAAAACAAAAACAACTTCCACGCAATACAAAATACTTTTCACACATTTCCGCATAGAAAACGACCTATGAAAAAAAAAAATGTACGCTACCGAAAAATTCGGCGCAAATAACAATAACAACAACAACAACTGAACAATAAGGTAGCGAATCAGTATGAACAAATATGTGAGAAACGTACACACACATACCAGCGCACTTATTCAAATTGAAATTTGTGGGCATATTTACCTATGTACATTGCTGGGTTATATATATATATGCAAACAATAGGGCACCTCATGAAAGAAAAAAAAAAATTTATTTTGTATTAAAAACAATGAAATTATTCTTAGGTAAAATTATTTAATTTCAATAGCAAGACACTAACTGACATATTCTATAAATTCTCTTTATGATCATTTCGATGCTTTAGCTCAAAATCTAAAGAAATGATATGAATGATATTAAAATGCCTTAATATAGACATTAAACAGGACCGAATTGAAGTTAATTTGTAGAAGTAGAAATATTTAATATAGAAAATTTATTTTCCAAAATGAAAGTGAAAAGTAAACAAATGAAACTGGGATCACCAGAGGCGTAGCCATGATTTTACAAGGGGGGTGAAAAAGATGTACAAGAAAAAAATGTTAATAAATTATTTTTAAATATCTATATATTATTATTTTTGGTTTTTAAACAAGTCCAGAGACTAAGAGGGGGCTCTATCCACCTGATCCCCCCCTGGTTACGCCACTGGAAATCACTAAAGATCTTGAAAGTATTCATAGCAAAATATTCGAAAATGAATTAACTTAGAATGTAGTCAACATTTTTGGAACTTTTTCGATATTATTGCTTTAAAAAAAAAAATGGAAACAATGTCGAATAAAATTTGTGTTATCTACAGTTTTCGATATTATTGCCAAAATTTTCTGCAATAATGTCGAAAATTTAATATTTGCAAAAATTGAGATTTTGGAAATTTTTTTGCAAAAATATTTGCAACATTGGAAAAATTCTGTATATCACAGAGAACAATTTAACTCACAAGGGTTGCTCCCTAAAACGGAAATTATTGTTTTGGCACTTTTTCGACATTATTCCAAAAAAAAAAAAATAATAATAATAATATCGAAATGAAATTTTGCAAAAATTGCGATTTCGACATTATGCCAAAATTTTTTGTAATAATATCGACATTTTTTATAGAATGAATAAAGATTGAATAATAAATATTCGAAATTATTACAAAAAAATTTTGGAATAATATCGAAATCGCAAAAGTTTCGATTAATGAATTAATGTTGAACATTTTTTTGCAACGATGTCGAAAAATAATTGCGGAAAATTTTTGCAATATTGTCGAAATGAAATTTGACAAAAATTGCGATTTTGACATTTGAAAAAAAATGTAAATAATATCGAAATGAAATGTTGCAAAAATTTCGATTTCGACATTATTCCAAAATTTTTTTTGGAATAATATCGAAAATTTATTATACATTCTTTATTCATTATATAAAAAATGTCGATATTATCTCAAAAAAAAATTTTCAATTAATGAATTAATGTTAGAAATTTTTTTTTTGCAACGTTGCTGAAAAATAATTGCAAAAATTTTTACAATATTGTCGAAATAAATTTTTACAAAAATTGCGATTTTGACATTTTTTTAATAAAACCCACAAAAATTTCCCAATTAAAGAAACTTTTAAGAGTGTTGCAGTTGCAACGATAATTCAAAAAAATTTTAATATTACTTATTGTAAAAAGTTTTCGATATTAATGCATTAAAGTACAGTTCTAGACATTCGACAGTTGATGTAATACATCCTAAAGGCTCCAAGGGTTATTGAATTTGGACAATATTAGAAAACATTTACGGATTTTAACCGATTCCGAACAGCAGCACATTTTGTAAAACGATTTTTTTCAAAACTGAGTCAAAGAGCCCTTTCAAAAAATGTTCTTTCCAAAGTTTCACTGTTGGGGTATATGCGAATTTCTTGTTAAAAAAATATAAATTTAACAACTAAACTAGGAATAGATTTCAAAGCTTAGTCAAACAACTCTCTGAGTAGAATTTTTATATTTTGAATAAATGTCAATGAATTGACTAAACTAGGAATTGATATGACAACTTTGTGAACATTTTATAACACCATATTTTTCAGAGCTTAGTCAAACAACTCTCTGAGAAGAATTTTTCATATTTTCTTTTACATTGTTTTCTACCGAAAGACTTGCTAATTGATTGCTGAAAAAATGCCGCTGAATTAATTAAACCAGGTAATGATCTAAAGACTTTGTGAGAATTTTATGACACCATCATTTTCAGAGCTTCAGACCTCAAAGTAGTCTTTGAGAAGAATTTTTATATATTTTTTTTTCAAGGTTTTCTGTCGAAAGACAGAAAATGCCAATGAATTGACTAAACCATGAATTGATCTGACGAATTTATACAGAGCGCTTTTTTCTTCCCTGCCTGAGGCACATTAAGGTATTCACGCAAGTTATAACAACAATTTACTGGTGTTATTTTACGTGATTCTCACAAAAATTCTTCTTCTTCTTCTTCTTTATTCTTCTTCTACCTCTTTATCTGTGTTATGTATTATTCTCATCTTCTTCTACAATTCAACCTATTAACCTTATAAACTCAATTCCATCAAGGCGTTAAAGCTAAAAGAGCAGTATGCAAATGTTAGTATTGCTGTGAGTTTTAGTGTCAAATTATAAGAGCAAAAATAAAAAAAGGCGTAAATAAAAACAAACAAAAAAAAAATAATAACAATCCTTAAGAAGCAATACACAATTATTAAAGGCTTATGCCATAACATACATACATCTGTATATATGTATGTATGTACAGGAGACTTGTATGCTTGTAGTAATCACGTACAAATTCTTACTATCTTCATGGTACGAAGCGTGCCACGAAAAAAAAACCAAGAGTATAGCGACTGATTAAACTTCAATTCAGTTTGGGGTAGTCATTTCTTGTTTTGCTCTGATTTCAGGCAAAACATACACATATACATGTATGTGTATATATATATTTCTATATGGTTTCATGCATGTCGACGTAGTATGTACATACCTAATTTTTGGTGAATCGTTCTTTTTTTCTACCCCTTGCAAAACTTTATAAATACAAACCCACAGTAAAAGCAAAAAAAATTTACAAAAAAAAAAAAAGAAGAGGAAAAAAATAACAAAATAAAATGAAATAAAAATAAAAGAAAATTATATCCCAAGCATAATTACGATAATCGTGCGAGCAGGTTATATTGCTGCTACTTTTGCTATTGCTACTGCTGCTACTTTGCCTCCGCAGCAAAAAACAATCGTAGCATTTGCTACGTGATTTAAAAGAAAGTTTTTCTTAACTTTTTCTAGGGTTATTATGCCGTCGCGTCATCATTGTGAATTAAATTCTTTTTTTCTTCATCTTTGTGTTGTTGTTGTTTCTTAGCTCATATTTAAGACACATTTTCCTGGTCTACATACAAATTTCAAATAAGTCACTTTTCTTCAGCAACCGCCTTTTGCTACTTTGTAGCTTAAACTTTGACAAGGCTCAACTTTTTCGTTGATCTACTTTTTTTTTTTTTTGTTATTTTTGTAATGAAATTACCTACTTTTACTTTAAGCTTTTGGAAAATTTACACATTTCTTTTCACATTTCTCAATATCCTTGTTAGTGCAAAGCTATGGGTAAAATAGTTAAGCTAAATCAGAAAAAAGGGTTTGAGATAGGTCGAACAGCAAAAAATAATCAAAATAATCATAATAATCATAATAATAATAATAATGATAATGTTTTTCGTTAAATTAAGTACGAAAAAGATGAGTAATGACTTTCTTTTCTTTTGTTGTTTCGAATGCACAACAAAAAAATATGGAAAACAACAAAATTAGCATTACACATTACGAGAAATGCACAGAAGAAAAAATAAAAGGGTTCCATTAATGAAGATAATGACAAAGATGATTATCCTTTAATAAAATAAATGATTTTATTATTTTATAATAGCGACAACAGCAGCAACAGCAGCAGCAGCAGCAGGAAAAGTTTGCCAAGAAATTGGTGCTCAGTGCTTGCTTTGTTGTCCTTTGAATGTTCACATTCTTGTCATGCACACAGGCAGGCTATGGAAGACTAGCATACCCACACAATTTGTCTATACATTCACCAGGACAAGCTAAGAAAGAAAATCCATTTAGATGTCGCGCTGTGGGATTATTTTGGCAATATCATTTCCGCGTCTTTTGCTCTTTTCCACTTATTTATGTACATTATTTTGCTCCTAAGTAATTTTCGCCATTTTTTTTTTTTTTTGTCCTTTTGCTGTTGTGATTTCTTAAAGGGTTTGATCGATGACACGCATGTGGCATATTTATGTGTGTGTGTGTGTGTGTGTGCATTGGGATAAAAAGAAGTAATATGACGTAAATATGACTTTTTTTTTTTTTTAATTTAAGAGTATATAGTTTCTTTTTCTTCATTCTTCATTGTTAAAAAATACTGACAACTTTTGCTTTTGTTGTTGGAAAAAATTATAAAAAAATATCCATTTCAATATTAATTAAATTGAATTCCATAGCAATCAGGAAAATAATTATACACCATCAGACACATATTATACGTGTCATGTATTCTCTTATATGTACTTATGTTATGTACTACATGCAAGGAGTGACTATGCAAAATGTAATAAATCATTTTATTAAAATTTCCTGCAAATCGACAAGCCAAAATTTTGTATACTTTTTTTACACATTTTTTTGAGTTTCGAAAAATACGAAAATAGCATAAAAATTACTCTACAAAATTTCGATTTATCATATTTTACCAAGTTGCACCATATACTTATATAAGGTGTAGTAAAAAGTAATCCATTATTTTTCCAATAGTTGGCTTTAGTAATCTGTATCTCGCGTTGTATAATTGAGTTCGGGTTACGCTAGATGGCGTTAGAAAGATAGAATTTCGTACTAAATAAACTTCTCAGGCAGTTTTGTGATTGCTTGACTCAGTATTATTTGAGCACGCGTCAAAGATGGACACCAGTACAGAGAAAATACGCCATATTTTACAGTTTTTCTTCGTTAAAGGCGAAAACGCAAGTCAGACGGCTGAAAATGTGAATAATGTGTAATTTTGGTTTTGTAGATTCAGTTCCTGACATTTTTTTGTCAAAGATGCACCACGCTCTGGAAGGCCAATTGTCGAAAATATCGATAAAACAATGGAAACCGTCGAGTCTGACCGTCATGTAAGCACTGTTTCTATTGCCCAAGGGCTAAACATTGCATAAAAAAACATTTGGAACCCTATTAAATAAGGCTGGATACAAAAAGAAGCACGATGTATAGGGGGTGCCACACGTGTTAACGCAAAAAACCTCATAGACCGAATTTCCATCTGCGAATCGCTGCTGAATCGCAACAAAATCGATCCATTTCTGAAGCGGATGGCTACTGGTGATGAAAAGTGGATCACTTACGACAACGTCAAGTGAAAACGGTCGTGGTTGAATCGTGGTGAGCCGGCGCAAATGGTGGCCAAGACAGGATTGACGGTCAGGAAGGTTTTGCTATGTGTTTGGTGGGATTGGCAGAGAATCATCTACTATGAGCTGCTCCCATACATCCACACTCTTAATTCGGACCTGTACTGTCAGCAATTGGACCATCTGAAGGAAGCAATCGCCCATAAGCGGCCAGCTTTGGCCAATAGGAAATCGATTGTCCCAGTTTGTTGCGAGGGTTTCTAGGAGAGTGGCGTTATGAGATTTGCTTCAAAATGGCAAGCTCGGATGAGAGCTAATGTCGCATCCACCATACTCTCCGAATATTGCACCTTGCGATTATCACCCTTTCCGCGGACTTCAGTGGCATTTAAGTAATAAGAACTACACTTCAAAAGAAGAAGCTATAAAAAGGGATATCGACGCATATTTTGGCTCCAAACACAAACAATTTTTTGAGCAGGGACATAAAAATTTGCCTAAATGTTGGAAAGACATTGTAAATACTGAATGAAAATATTTTATTGATTAATAAATACTGAAAACGTCTTTTTTTTATTTATTTTAATACCACCTAAGAAAAACGCACGAACTTATGGACTGACCTGATATATTATATATATGTGTAGGTATACATTGAATTTTATAATTTTTGAAATGTAATTATGATTCGCTTATGCCGTATATCGAATTTATACATAAAATATATATCGTATATACCAATCATAATTACCTACCAATCTAACAAAAGCAATATATGTAGGTAGTTAGATACCTACTTATGTATGTATCTACTCGTAATTGCAAAATTTGGTCTAATTACGTATTTATGTATATGTAATGTATGAGAATGTCAAATTGGAGGCTCTGTTGTGTCGTTGAAGGATTAAATTGAAATTTGTGAATGTATTTGTATATAAAATGCCAAATTTATAAATAAATGTAAATGGAAAGAGCGACATTTTCGTGATATTAATTATTAATGCAACAACGAGAAGAAAAAGCGAAAATTTTGAATTGCCATGAAAAATTTGTTTTTTTCTAAAAAAAAAAGCTTTATGTTGAAATTTTGGATAAATTGAATTGAAATTAATATTGACAGGTCTCTTCTAGAGGTATATTCGAATTTTTTAGTGCCTAAAAGTATGCTGCATTTTTATACAAAAATTATAGTAATTGGAACTATATCAGAACTAGTGCCCGGCTAGTGTGATAAGAGTTAAAAAAAAAAATTTTATTTGTTGTTGTTGATTTTCTCTTCAGCCGGTTGAATTTGATGGAGTTGGAAGTGAAATATGATAGTAGTGGGTTTGGGTGAAATTGCTGATGAGCTGGCCAGGGCCGGTTCCGCAGCAAACCTTACAGGCCCAGAGCCATACTGTGGTATTAACTGGGCGGAGGCTAAAACGAAGTTGAACAAATGGGAGCATAATCTCAGAGTATCCCACTTCGCCAAGCCAAAAGGTTGGTTAGACCATACACCTATAATAGAGAACTACGCAATATATGCAAGACAAATATCAGAAAAATAGTAGGTTTCCTTTCAGGTTTCCATTAGGTTAGATTAGGTTATGTGGCTGCCCTCTGAGAAGACACACTTAGGACAGAAATGCCCATTGCGATACCAC
This sequence comes from Megamerina dolium, assembly GCA_963854835.1. Classification (NCBI taxonomy): domain Eukaryota; kingdom Metazoa; phylum Arthropoda; class Insecta; order Diptera; family Megamerinidae; genus Megamerina; species Megamerina dolium. The sequence goes on along the minus strand of OY978528.1, from coordinate 66,434,929 downwards.
CGAGCTTCTCTTCCAATACTGTTGTATGTGTTAAATTTGGACAGCATTAAAAGGGACCTACTTATATTAGCCGGTTCCGAACGGCAGAACCCTTGTGACATCAGTTAAACTTAGTTTTGTTTGACAATTGACAATTCTTGCCGGCAGGTGGATACCGTTCGAAAGAAAATCTGTTCGATATCAAATTTGGTTATGCTTCAGCCGGGGGTTAAGCCCACGACCTACAGATCAGAAGGCCAAAGCACTAACCACTGAGCTACGGTACCCACTTTCAGGACTTTACTACCTCAAATTTCACCTCACGAAAATCCACATTCTTGACGATACGGATTGTCGGCTCTGTCTTAAAGAGAATGAAACTACAGAGCACATACTGTGCGACTGTATTGCGTTGGCAAAAACAAGAATGCAAATTTTCCACAGTGATCGACCCGAGATCCCGAGGAATTAAAAAAGGCTTCTGTAGTGGACATACACAAATTCATCCGCAAAGCGGTAATGATACTGGCAGAACATGGATTCCAGCTGATTCCCTTCCTTAGGCAGGTGATATCTTGGTAGAAAGTTATGTAATGCTATAGCACACTAGAAATATTGGAGCTAGACCTATAGGGTATAGTAGATTGGATGTTTTTGATCGCACGGATCACAACTTTATAAATCTAGCGCGACACAAAAGATCCTTTAAGTCGCAGTGTCGGCCTTTGGGCAACGTACGACAATAAATTATTATTATTATTATTATTAACATCGCAGCCAGCCGAATTATGGGCTTTATGGGTGCCATTTCGTTGCAATATGAGTCAAAGAACATCAAAATTAGTTTCGCAAATGTGCCATCACCATTGTTGAGCATTTACAAGATATCATCTATCACAAGCTGATTAAACAAAACGAACTTCCAAATTCCTAATGTCTCACTAACCAAAAAATACAACAACAACAACAAAACAATAAATTATATTATACTTTTATTGACCTTTCATTGACACAACCATATGATTCGTATCAGATTTAAATGTGCCACCCTATATTTTGTACTTGTATTACTAATTATATCCAATTTGTTTTTATATTCTTCCTCATTTTTTGTTTGTTTTTTTTTTTTCTCTAGTGAAAAACGTTTATGCATGTCCTTCGAATAAAGTTCTTGTCATAACATGCGTATACATAGTTTGTACAATCACATTTAATTCTGAATTATTTTTTAATTAAAATTAAACCAAAAAGGAAATAAACACAGCACGGCATACTCTTGATAGTATTCTTAGTGTTCTTCGGAAACGCTCGTTCTCTTGTTCAGTTACTTGGTAGTTAGCAAATGTCACAGTATAATATATGATTTACACACATCAATATACACACACATACATAAAACAATTGTGTATAATGAGAATTTTTCGCAAAACAAAAAAAAAATGAATGAATGAATGAATGAATATCTTGAACAAAGCTCAAATCTTAAGTGTAGTAAAAAGAAATCCATTATAGATGGCTTTAGTAATCTGTATCTCGCGTTGTATGAGTGCAATCGGGGTACGCTAGATGACGTTAGAAAGATAGGATTTCGTACTAAATTAACTTTTTAGGCAGTTTTGTCGTTTCTTGACTCAGTATTGGTTCAGCACGCGTCAAAAATGCACACCAGTAAAGAGAAAATACGCTATGTTTTACAGTTTTTCTTCGGTAAAGGCGAAAACGCAAGCCAGGTGTCTGAAAATGTGTATAGAGTTTATGGTCCTGATACGTCGTCGATTCCGTTCCGGTAATTTTGATGTCAAAGATGCACCACACTCTGGAAGAAAAATTATGGAAAATATCGATAAAATTATGGAAATCGTCGAGTCTGACCGTCATGTAAGCACTGTTTCTATTGCCCAGAAGCTAAACATTGCACAAAAAACTGTTTTGAACCATTTTAATAAGGCTCGATACAAAAAGAAGCTCGATGTATGGGTGCCACACAAGGAGTTAACGCAAAAAAAAAACCTCATGGACCGAATTTCCATCTGCAAATCGCTGCTGAATCGCAACAAAATCGATCCACATCTGAAGCGGTCGTGGTCGAATCGCGGTGAGCCGGCGCAAACGGTGGCCAAGCCGGTGTTGACGGTCAGGAAGGTTTTTTCTATGTGTTTGGTGGAATTGGCAGGGAATCATCATCTACTATGAGCTGCTCCCCTATGGCCAAACTTTTAATTCGGGCCTGTACTGTCAACAATTGGACCGTCTGAAGGAAGCAATCGCCCAGAAGCGGCCAATAGAAGAGGAATTGTGTTCCATCAGGACAACGCCAAACCACACACATCGATAGTAACTCACCAGTGCCTCTGGGAGCTTGGTTGGGAGGTTCTTATGCATCCATCTTATAGTCCGGATCTGGCACCAAGTGATTAATACCTTTTCCTATTTATGGCAAATGATTTTGCTGGTGACAAATTCGCCTCAAAATCGACTGTCCCAGTTTTTTGCCAATAGGGAAGATGATTTCTATGAGAGTGGCATTATGAAATTACCTTCAAAATGGCAACATGTTAGTGGATCATTCTAACTATGCTAAATAAAACCTTAAATTTAATACAAAAATAATGGATTTCTTTTTACTCGACCTAATATATAGCCCACATAAGAAGGCTTTTGATGAAACCAGTAATTGGTACTACCATGTGTGTGCTCAAACATATGCGTGTATATAAACGTTCTATTATTAGTTCAAATTACATGGATAATCACTCTCTTACTCAGATACACATGTGTGTGTGTGTGTGTGTGTGTGTGTGTGTGTATATATATATGCATCACTTATGAATGTAGTTACTTATTAAGCAACTACCTACATATGTGTGAGCTTATAGCACAATACCAACTATGAAACTAAACAATAAAACGAGAAAAGTCAACCACCACAAAATAGTGGCAGCGACGATGGTGTGTGTACTGTGTGGTGATAGAAATTTTGTGGAAAACATAATGACATTGAAGTCTTTGAATATGTTGCACGCAATCTGTTTTCCACTCTAGTAAGGTATACATATGTATTCATATGTGTACCCTATACCTCTATATATTTATTATAAGTATTATACTAAGTATATACAGGTATCAACACCATAAATGCGATGCTTTAAGCATTGCCAAAAGGCATCAAATTTCACAAACTTCTACGTACTAGCTATTCATAGCTATTTGCGGTATGTGTTAACTGTTGCTTATGTTCCACAATATTGTCAACCTTTTTTTTTTTTTTTTAATGTGAATGCGAATTCTTATACTTGAATTCAAAATAATTCTACACATACATATAGCTTATGTGTATAGGTACAATAGCAATCAGAAATGTTAGAAAATGGCAACATTTAACTTTCAATGATCCTTTCATTCAGATTAGATTCATTAGTTCAGGGCGGTGGGGAATGAAAGGAGAAAATGGCATATACATTTTGTGGCCTATTTAAATAAAAAATAAAAAATATATTTTAATACTTCATACATATTATATATGCAAATCGTATGTATAATTATGATATTATTAAAATCATAATAATATCATTGAGGGTAATTACATAACTAACTCTCTCTCTGTCTCTCTCTCTCTTTACCTACATATAATAAAACTAGTGAAATTAAACCCAAAATAATATTTTAGAAAATGAAAAAAAAATATATATTTTATATAATATAATCATCTTTTATAGCCAGGTCATACCAAAATGTATTAAAACATTAAAATTTTTCTTTTGGTTCAGTGTTTTAGTTTAGTTGACATATGGTCACTGATTTTAAATCGGTTTGAGGCCAATGCACAAAGCTTTTTTTTTTAAATAAATTAACAATTTCACCGTTAGTATGAATTTCCAATGAAAATTGCTCCAAAAATATCTCTATGACAGGTTTCAGAAAGATGGATTCTACAAAAGCTTTATAAATTAGAATGAGCTAAATTGAGCAAATACAACAAGTCTGAACTAAAGTAATTTATTCAATTTTCATTTAGAGCTAGTAAACACAATTCTGATGAATTTATTTTGAATTTTTCCGCCTCTCATCCATTTAGGCACTATTCTTTAGTGACACTTTTAACCTCACTTTATTCAATTTATTGATAAAGAACATTTGAATATTAATCAACAAACTCTATGGTAACAATTGAAAAAGAATATAACAAATAATATAGAGATTCTTTTAATTTGTCATGGTGTCATTTGTCATAGAGTTCCATGACCTGTCTGAAAATTTTTTTTTTTTTTTTTTTTAAACATTAAGAAATCAAGCGCAGCACTCAGACCTTTATTGGTCCATTGTATTGAGCTCGAAGTTCCATTTAATTGTGTTTTAAATCTACCTGTTCTCCGAAGAAATCGGAGTAGATCCTGTGTTGCTAAAGACCCAAGAGTTTCGGCACTCAGCACGTCAGTGCCAAAGACCTCAAACCTAATTCGAGCAAAAGCAGGGCAGACACAGTCTAAAATTACAAAGAACTTTTAGGTGCAAATCTTCTTTAGCGAAGTATATACCTAGATCCCTTTCCAATGCGAAATATTTATTTACAACGCGACACAAATTAAGGCCAAATGAGTTAATATCGAAAAAAAATGTTTTGACAATATTCAAAGATATATTTGAAATATTGTCGAAAAAAAATTGATGTAATTTTTCGACTTTATTTGCAACAAATTAAAATGTTGTCGAAAAATGATATGTGGAATTAAATTTTCGACATTATTGCAAACATTTTTGCATAGAATATTGTCGAAAAAATATCGGTGTAATTTTTTTTCGACTTTATTTGCAACAAATTGAAATGATGTCGAAAAATTATATGTGGAATTAAATTTTCGACATTATTGCAAACATTTTTATATAGAATATTGTCGAAAAAATATTGGTGGCATTTTTCGACTTTGTTTGCAACAAATTGAAATGATGTCGAAGAAAGATATGTGGAATTAAATTTTCGACATTATTGCAAACATTTTTATATAGAATATTGTCGAAAAAAAATTGATGTAATTTTTCGACTTTATTTGCAAAAAAATTAAAATTTCGTCGAAAAATGATATATGGAATTAAATTTTCGACATTATCGCAAACATTTTTGCATAGAATATTGTTGTCATTTTTCGACTTTGTTTGCAACAAATTGAAATGATGTCGAAAAAAGATATGTGGAATTAAATTTTCGACATTATTGCAAACATTTTTGCAATAATGTCGACAAGTAATTGCAACAAAATTTGTGCAGTAGCAGTTTAAGAGTACAAAGTGTAGTGAGGCAAAGCTTGCTTAAAGGTATTTAAGCAAAATTATTCAAAATACGATGAGCAATAGAAAAATAATGACCAATGTCTAGCCCTTGGCCCTAGCACATTTCGCATTTTCGACATTATTGGGGGAGAAAAATTGAAGTAGTATTGAAAGAAATTGTACGAACTTTGTTTGTCGACATTATTGCAAGCCAATGTCGAACTAATGTCGAAATTACATTTTGGAAAATTGCAATTTCGATATTATTGCATAAAAATTTCGATATGTTGGTTTCAAATAAAAATATTTCGATATTATTGCAGAAAAATTTCAACATGAATTAAATATCTTGTCGGCAAATATTCAATCAAAATATGTGAATTTGAAAATGGTTTGCAAAAGATCTCAAAAACTGAATATATTACAAATTTGAATGAAGATGTTAAAAAGTATTGTTGTTGTTGTTTATTTAAATGCGAATCACAGAATGCCCAGAATGTCCTTATCCGGGTGAAAAAACAAACACTCGGGAAGGAACTACTACAGGCTACCAATCTGTCTGAACTTGAATTCACAAGAATCAAAATGTTCTTTCAGAAAAAAGCAGGATATAATTTCTTTCAATATTAAACTCGAGTATTCATATTTTCGTTCGATTTTAAATTATAGCGTAGTATTTTATGAGACATTGTGAATTATGAAAATATTTTTCTAAACAGTATTGAGAATTTCTGTTATACTGCAATGTGTTTAGGATTATTTTAGAAGAATTTTCTCTTAATCAAATATATATATATATGTAGATATTTTTCAACAATTGCCTGAACAAAAAGCAAAAAAATGACAGTTTAATATTATTTAAAGAACTCTGTGACAAAGCTCAGAAAAAATGATGTCACAAGAGTTCTGCCGAACCAAAATTTCCAAAATTTAAAACGCACAACAGTAATGGAAGAGAAGCTCAGCCAATGAACCATTCGGGGCTTTAAGTGTCACATATTTATTTTTTAATATTATTTTTAAAAATTTGTCTTTTTCATTTTTCTTTAAAAACAATTTGATCGAAACTACACTACACGTAGTCACAAAACACAAATTTACATATATGAAAACTTTGTGTGTTTACTTATTTTGACTTACTAAAATATATCTACTATGTGCTTATCATAAGCCATATGGGATCAGCAATTGTACATGCATATAATGATGTTAGATGTTCGAACAGCACCTTGATGTTTAAAAGTTTTTAAAATTGGCTTTACAACAACAAAATCCTCTAAAAAACAAAAAATACTAAAATTAAATGAGCAATTCAATTTTATATATTTTTCTTTTTTCGAAATTCCATATACACACGCACATACTAATACTTATATATGTACATATTTAATAAGGTCTTGAATTAATTTTTATACCCTGCATAATGCAATATGCATGGTATATTCATTTCGGTCAGATGTTTGTGTCCACTTGAAGGAATCTCCGGAGATATAGACATAGATATATATTCGTGATCAGTGTCGATTAAATTTTCGATTTAACGATGTCCGTCCGTCCGTCCGTCCGTCTGTCTGTCACCTGGCTGGTTCGCACGATAACTTGAGTAAATATTGAGCTATTTCGATGAAATTTGGCGTAAGTAATCTATGATCCAAGAGTACGGAGGGGATTGATATTGGGTATGATCAGTCAATAACCACGCCCACACCAAGCATTCAAAGCGACTAACCTCGAAATTTTCAGAATCTTTAACTTGCTATAACTCACATAATATACCACTTGGGACAACAATATTTGGCACATAGACTTATATTATACCACTATATAACCTCACCAAAAGTGGTTGAGCCACGCCTACTTTTTAGCGTAGCTCTCATACAAAGTGTCTGTACTTCTTTTAAATTGAAACAGCTGTAACTTCTACAATCTTCTGTCCAGAATAACCATAATTGACACTTAGATTAACATGGTAGTCGGAAATAATATGGCAGAAAATCAGTGTGCCACGCCTATTGCTTCATGAGTCTCCCATACAAACTCAAGGGAATTAAACTAAAACTTTTAAGCTCCATAACTTACACACCATTTAGCGTAGGACAACGAGATTTTAGGTATGGAATAGTATTGTACGAGCAACTAGACTCACTTGAAATGGGCGCGCCACGCCCACTGTTTATTGTAGTCCACATACAAATCTTAAATTGAAACAGCTGTAACTTCGGCAATCTCCTGCCTAAAATAACCATAATTGACACTTAGATTAATATCATAGTCGGAAATAATTTGGCAGAAAATCAGTGTGCCACGCCCACTCCTTCATAGGTCTCCCATACAAAGTCGAGGGAATTAAACTAAAATTTTAAGCTCCATAACTTACAAACCATTTAGCGTAGGACAACCAAATTTAAGGTGTGGATTGATATTGAAAAATTAATTAGATATACCAGAAAGAGATACGTCACGCCCACTTTTTATATAGCTTCCGTACAAAGTCTCGGATTTATCTTAAACATTAAAACACCCATAACTTACTAAATAATACGACTAGGTCAACCCATTGCAACCTATGTGGTTTAGTATTATAGGCAGAAATTGATCCTCCAAAATTGGTGAGGTACGCCTGCTTCTTAATGTAGGTCCTATACAAAGTAGTGGAAGAAAAGGATGGATATACGAGCAAACTTTTTATATATACCTCTACATATGCAGGGTATAATTTGGTCGGCCCCAGCCGACTGTAAGGAGATTTTTTTATTTCATACATGTTGCGTTTGTGAAAAATGTTGCCTCATCAAGTCAAATGTCATAATGATATCTACAATCTACGGTATATTCTTTGAAGTCTTAGCTATTATTTTTGCTTGAAAATTATTATAATAATATGCATCCATTAGATTTGCATTTCTAATTTCAAAAATATGATTTTATTATCACTTTGAACTACTCATTGCCTGGATTTGCGTGATATATTTAATTGTTAATAAAGTCCAAAAAAAAAAAATTATAATGTATACTATTACTCATATGATATTCGAGGACAAAGTGAATACAAAAGAAAAAAACACTTCAACATGAAACGCAAAATTATTATAATTGTTCTATGATTAATTGCTTATGCCTATGCATTAGAAGATAACAAAAAGTGAAATAATATAAAGAAAAATTGATTTCATACATAAAAAAATGTACTAAAAAATGTTTCACAAAGTTCAATTGAATCAATTAATTGTTTTGTAATTTTTTTTTTTTTTTTTTTTTTTTTTGTGATAGCCACAATTGTTCTACATACCATGTTTAAGCAACCATACTACTTATTTTGAAGAAATTTCAAAAATTTTCAATTATTATGTTCTGGCTCAAAGTACATAAATGTGAAGGAATTTTAATTGAAATGAATAAAAACCCCAAGTAAGTGAGGACTACGATTAATGTTCAAAAGTACAAAAGAAACATAATCTAATTCATAAAAGTTTTATGACATATTGATGCCTTCTCTAAAATGGAATGTAATTGAATGCAATTAGATAATTATTAGATATTCATGTTCAAAGAACATCAACTATGTAGTAATCATATCTTGTATGCTTGTATGTACTCGTATATAGGATTTGCATAAATATTAAAAGCATTCATATTTTTTCAACTTAAATAATTAATTTTTGGAAAATGTTGAATTAATTAAAACTTTCTTTGAATTTCTCATCTTTTTTTCTAATTTTATTATTATTATTATTAATTTTTTTTTTTTTTTTGCAATAAGATAAAAGTATATTTTAAAAAAATTTCTCAATTCGAAATGTACGTGCTGAATTTTATCTAATTTACTTGACATTTATTATTAACTATAAGAGAGTTTGGCGTAATTTTTTTTTATTTTTTTTTTATTTTTTTTCGTTAGCTTTCAGCAAATACATTTTGTACATTTCCATACCAAATCATTAATATTAATCAATTATGACAAATTATTAATTATAAACATTGGCATAATGTTGCCAGTGTTGCCATCATCACCATCACCACCACCACCACCACCACCACCTACAGCTACAGCTATAGCTTTAGCCGAGTATATATTGACCCTCTGCGAGAGGTTAATATAGCTTTGACTACTATACGAATACATACATACAATATCTATAGATAAAATGTGCTTTTATAATGGTGTATGAGTTTATAAAGGGTGTTTTTGTTTAAAGAAAGTACTCAATTTTTTTCATGAGCATTAAATGGGCAAAGAGAGTACAAAAGTTGCCAGTATTAGTAAAATTTATATCCGCTGAGGTTTCAACATCATGGAAATGCGGACTTCACAACAACAACATGTGTATAATTTGTATACAGCATCCCAATAACGCTCTTTGTTGTGTGCGCCGCCACCTCCGAGGCGGATCAGGAAGGACATGATAATTTACAATATCAATATTGACAGACTACCGAACAATAATTCGCTGGATTACAACTCGCACTCCTCTGCTTCCATATGTTTGCATGCGAAAGCGGTAGAAGCTGCGACTAGTGAACACCAGCCCAATAAAGTCCTTAACGGAAGACCCCCACCGGTTTGCCAACGTGCAAAAACAATTGCCCTGGAAAACAAGGTACACCCTGGCGCAGCTCAGGTCGGGATACGGTAGAAGCTGCGAATAGTGCCCAACCAGCCCAACAAAATCCTTAACGGAAGACACCCACCTATTGGAAAATCAATTGCCCAGCAAAAAACAAGGTGCACCCTGGTGCAGCTCAGGTCGGGATATGGTAGAAGCTGCGAATAGTGCCCAACCAGCCCAACAAAATCCTTAACGGAAGACACCCACCTATTACTAAAGTGGAAAATCAATTGCCCAGCAAAAAACAAGGTCGGGATACGGTAGAAGCTGCGTCTAGTGCCCAACCAGCCCAACAAAATCCTTAACGGAAGACCCCCACCTGTTGCCAACGTGGAACTACAATTGCTCAGGAAAACAAGGTGCACCCTGGTGCGTAGCTCAGGTCGGGATACGGTAGAAGCTGAGCCTAGTGCCCAACCAGCCCAATAAAATCCTTAACGGAAGACCTTCACCGGTTTGCCAACGTGAAAAAACAATTGCCCAGCAAAAAACAAGGTGCACCCTGGCGCAGCTCAGGTCCGGGATACAGTAAATTCCACAATAATTATCTATCGAGAATTAATCCCGATATACCGAACGAATGCCCCGATTGCGGCCAATCAACGCACGACACAGTCCACCTATTCAATTGTCCCTTGCACCGCCACAAATGTGACATCCTTACACCGCTGGACCACCACTCACTTGAGGTGGCTACATTTCTAGGACTCTAGAACTCCTACGAGGACACGAGCGAAGAAGAGCTTTTGCATGCTGACGGCGACGACACAAATTGAAGTTGCTACAACAACAACAACAACATCACTAGACCTTTTCTTTGAGGTATAACCTCTTCTAGCAACCTATGTTCGATACTATGTCGCTTTATTCCATGTCACTTTAATAATACCACAAAAGTTCAGGAAAAGTAATGTCACAAAAGCTCAAGCATTCGAAGAGGCAAAAGTAAATCGATCTATTTTAATGCTTTCTAAGTTCAATACGAACAAAATTATTGGAAGAGAAGTTTTTGTCAAAGTTCTGGGAACACTTTAATGCTGGCGGTAAAATTTTGTTATAAAGAGGTTCAGAAAAGGAACTTCAGGAAAATATGTAGCAGAACTAATGTCAAACGTGGTTGCCGTAACTCAGTAGTTAGTGTGTTGACCTTCTGATCTGTAGGTCGTGGGCTCAATTCCAGGCTGAAGCGTAACAAATTTAATATGAAAAAAGATTTTTCTTTCGAACGATACCCATCGGCAATAATAATTTGCCATGAAAAAGCTTCTAAAAAACAACTCTGTGGCAAAGCTCAGAAAAAGTGATGTCACAAAGGTTCTGCCATTCGGAACCGGCTAAAATAAGTAGGCCCCTTCTAATATTGTTCAAAATTTAACAGGCACAACAGACATGAAAGAGAAGCTCGACCAGAGAGCCCTTTGGGGCTTTAAATGCTACATATTTATTTTATTTTTTAATAATGTCAGACAGGCTCTGAAGTTTGGATGAAGCAAATAAGTTATTCTAATCCAATGCTATCTAATTTAATACTAGTAGAGAAGTTTGGTCAAAGCACGTAGGAGTTTTTAAATGTTCTTAAAATTAAATGGCCGCAACAATACTGGAAGAGAAGTTGCATCTCAATTTTTGGGAGTCTTTAGTGTCGAGGGATAGACATTTACCATGAAAAAGTTTCAAGAAAAAGTCGTCAAAAACAACTAGGTCCTTTCCAATGCTATTTAAATTTAATACGCACAAAAATATTGGTAGGGAATCGCGGTCACTGTTTTTGAAATTTTGAAGTTTTTAAATATAAATTTTTGTAAAATTAATAAATAGGTTTGGGCTCTAGAAAAATGAGTTTTTAAGTGGCGGGTTTTACTGCAAAATGTTGTTAAGCCATGAGGCGGTGTAATGGTTTCACGCAGTGACGTAGCCAGGATTTTGGGGATAAGATGAATAAATAAAAAAATTAATTTTTAATGAATGATTTTTAAATATTTCTTTTTTAACAAGACCATCGGCCAAGCGATCTTTTCCACTCTAGACCTTTTGATTTTACGACCCCCTGAATTTTTTTCAATCGAAGTGCAAACAGTTTTCACAATCTATGTGGTTAAGCTAGAGACATTAAACGATTAGTAATGCAACTTTGATTTAATTATTTCGCGATGCTCGAAAGTTGTACTACCCAACTACTTACAGCATATTCCTTCCAATAACGAAATCCATGCTTATAACCAGTCTTCAAAATATAAAATCCCATAAAATTATGTACGAAATGAAATCAAAATTCAAATGTCATTTAGTGAATTCGTTTATAATTTATTTCAATTAAAAAATTATGATATTCTAAAACGACATAAACAGCCTTTATACGTAAGGTAGTTCAAAAAAAAAAAAAAAAAACGCGCCCAGAAATTGTCTCATCAAAAATGTATTAAAACTGTAAACAGCCTACTCTACATACTTTGTTGAAGGTAGTCGTTGTTGTTAGTGTTGTTGTTGTTGTTGTTGTTGTTGTTATTGTTGTTGTTGTTGTTGTTATTATCATTGTCATTGTTGGTAGCAAATAACAAATTTAGAAATTTTCCAGTCAATTGCTACTTATTTATTTTAGTGTGAACAGTCGTCTGCCCTCTAGCTAAACATACTATACTAGTATGTATGAAAGTATATAATGAAATTTTAATGAATATTTCAATTTAATTAAAAATAAATGTTATGTTGTTGTTGTTGTTGTTGTTGTTTTTTTTTTTTTTTTGTAAATTTAATTTTAAAATATTTCTTATAGCTTATGAATAGTGATACCACCACCATCACTTTCATCATTATCATTACCATGAACACCATTATTATTACTTAATTATAAGGTGAACGACAATTGATGATATCCTACTTTCTCTACCAAACAATTGTTTACAAGGAGGAGCAGAGAAAAAAATTTTGTTGAAAAAGAAAAGCCAACAAAAACAAAAAAAAAAAAAAAAAATGGTTAAACATATTTAAATGTCAGAATGTCTAACACTTGAAATTACTCAACACAGTGTGCCTTTTAGTACTATGTACCGGCTTAAATAATTAAGCTCCATTTTCATAGTATTTAATACATATCATTTGTCAAATTGTAACACGCAATGGCAAAAAAAAGAAGCTAAATTATACCATTACTTTTACAGCAGCATTTTGTTGGTGATACAAAGAGAATTATTTTGGAAAAAACAAAAATTATGATTTTCTACTCCAAATCATTGATTTATATTATAATTACAAAAAAAAAGAGAGAAAAAAAAATTATAAGATTAACAAAGAAAATTGTTAGATGAATAAAGAAAATTTTATTAGATCATGGCACTAGAAAATATTTAAATTTATTTAAATGAATAAGAAAAAAGACTTTTATGATTTATACGCATTAAGAGAACATTTAACAAAAGTAGCTTAGACTGGCATACAATTTAAATGCTAAATTAATTGAAAATAATGATGAAAAAAGGACACCCTTAATATCTAATATTTAATCTATTTCTGTAGTTTAATTGAAAGAAATTATTTATGCTTTAAAATCTTCAAAAAGTCACATAACTTTTAATTTGCTTCAAAGCAAATATATCACCACAATGTAATTGGAAATATCCTGTCCTGTCAAAAATCATATTTGTTTACTAATTGAAATTGTCCATAATTCATGTAGATATATTTTAATAAAAATACATATATGTATGAAGTTGAAAATATTTCATTTGAATTGCAAAGATTATATCGATCTAGATGAGCTTGAATATATTGCTTTCAATTGACCATATTCCTTTAAGTGTGTATGTATGTGTATTTAATAACTAAATAAATTTTTATTTAAATTGCATATTCATAAGAAATTTATAAAATAATAATATATATTTACTTAGTCAATGGATATAATTTAAAAAAATTCCATTTACATAATAAAAAGTATTTGAAATTTGTCACAACTGCACTGAAATTTGGTTCCATAGATAGAATTTAAAAGAATCATACTATTAGTATTAAGACCAATCGTATTTTAGTATATTTTTAAAGCAAATATTTTAGCAAAACGAACATCAAAACAAATATTGTTGAAATCATAATTTCTTTCAGGGAACCAGAGCTACTCACAATACAAATTATAGCAAAATTTGAGATTTTAATGCATTGTGGAAAATAATTTCTGAAAATAAGTTCTTGATAGAATTTAAATGAAAGTTTAAGTTTTAATGGTAGTTATTTTATTAAATTTATTTTGATTTTTATTATTAATATTAAAATTTAATTTATACTCGAATTTACAATTTATCACAAATTAGATTGCTGATGCATGCGATTCTGTTTTTTAGTGCACTGAGAAAAAAATTTGTGAAAAATAAGTTTTTATCAAAATCCAAATAAAAGTTGCAGTTTTGTATTGCAAATTTATAAGAGCAATTTTGATTTTAATTTTTTTTTTATCAACATTCTGTATTGCTTCTAAAGATTCACTAATATTGGGGAGGGGGGAGCAAAAATTTTAGAAAAATATAAAAAAAAAATTTTATGTTTTCTGATTTCAAAAAATGATTTGAAATGTTTTTTTCAAATTGAAAATTGTTGAATATTATATAGAGAAGAAAATAAATAAAATTTTTTTTTTTTAATTTTTTATCAATTTTGGGGGACAAATTTTTTTTTGTGCTGATTTCAACAAAATAATTGAATGTCAAATTTATTGTTTAACATTTTGAGAAAAATCATATTTTACAGAAATTGATTAATTAATTGATTCAACAAATTAAAATTATCGTACAATAATGCTTTTATGCAAAAGTAAAGGTTTTGAATCAGAGTTGTTTAACTTTTTGAATAATGTCAGTATCAGAACCCTTCATTTAAAATTAATGGCTGTTACAGCTGCCCACATTTGTAAAAAATTGTGCTTTAAATGCAGTTCTATGAGAACAAAACACTATTTCTTCTACGAGATAATGAGTTCAGCAAAAAAATATGCTCAAAAAATTTTCAAATAAATATTAAATTCATAATTTTCGAATTTCTATTTACTTGAGAAATATTTAATTGTGTAATCAAATTCAAATCTGAATTTCGAAATGTCAAAACTCCTTTTGATTTTATCACATCACATTGCATAGCATCGAATTTGCTGTGAATCAACGAAAATTAATTACCATTTGCCTATGTACTTTTGTCAAACAAAAATTATCATTAATTTTAATAAATTTCTCATATTTCATAGCGCCTAAAAATATGCTTTACTCTATTTACCATTTAATGATTTCGAAGAAAACACATGCGCCTGTGATGTTGTTAATTAAAAATAACAACAATAACAGCAAGTAGTAACAATTAATGAATTAAATTAATTAAAAAAAAAAAAATTATTCACAAAATCACAGATTGAATTGAATTAAATTTTTCATTTATGCTTTTATATATGTAGAACTATATGTTATAACACGCGCTTGCACACGCAACTCGTTTAATTTTATTGCTTTTAATTTTTTCTTAATTTTTAATATTTTTAATTTTATTTTGTATATATTGATTCCAATTTTATTAAAATGCAATTGATATGAACCTTACATTCTCACTTGGCGTTAATATAATTTTTTGTATTGCATACTTTTAGGCATGTGTATGTAAATTTCGATTGTGAGCTCTCATGCAATTAATCGTTTTGATGTTTAGCGACGCGAACGCGGCAAAACGCGG
Organism: Megamerina dolium; assembly: GCA_963854835.1. Taxonomy (NCBI): domain Eukaryota; kingdom Metazoa; phylum Arthropoda; class Insecta; order Diptera; family Megamerinidae; genus Megamerina; species Megamerina dolium. Next base: position 66,419,375 of record OY978528.1, on the reverse strand, counting down.
CGACAAATACACAAGTGATATTATGATGGCGTTGAGTAATAAATCTTACAATCTCATGCTCTCGTGTTTTACGACAGTTGCACGTTAGAGTGGGAGAAGCATTTGCTTTCAAGGACTACTACATGCAATTGGCACACAATGTGTAACACACGCGATTGGTGATGGGTGTTTTTAAAATTAAAAATTTTGTATGCTTTGTTGTAAAAAAAAAATAATAAATCGAAACGTCTCATATGTGACGTTATATGATGACAGTGAACAGACGCGATGGCGATGGTATGACGATTCGAGTCGACACTATGCAAAATGCCATCTAAAATATTTCACATATGTATATGGTTATGTGCATGTGAGGGTACAATGAACGGTAGTTTAATTTTCTGATAACACGCGATTACATTGACTGGTTGGCCGGCCCTACTGACTGGTAGCAGGCAGATAGCAAGCAAGCTAACAAGTGTCCTATACAAACATCGAACACGATTAACACGGGCCACGCAAATTTACATAGATGCATGTAAACAATTGTAAGTATATAGACGTGTATAGGTACTAAGTAATCCGTTGCAATGTGTCATGTATTTGTTCGCAAATATTTACAGTCAACACTACTAACACGAGCTTCTAAATTTTGTATAGGCGAACCGCTGTCGTTGTTGTGTTGTCGTTGTCGTTGTATTTGGATTTTCTATTTTGTTGTTGTTGTTGTTGTTGTTGTTTTATTTCGATTAAATTTTTCATTAAAATTCTTTATTGTTAATGAAAATTGTAAGTGTAGTGGTGACACTAGAAGGATATGTACGATTTATGCATCTCTTTGACTATTAATTGATATGGACCGTCGAATATGTAACAATTAAACCGACAATGTTTTCATTTAATATCATAAATTTCTTTTTAGAAATATTATATGTACGTTATTGAGATATGTATGAATGCTATGTGATGGCAGTGAATCAGTGAAGCAAAAGCGCGCGCGTACACGTGCTACATCATCATCACTGCAATAATAGCTGCTGCGGATATGCTTCGATTGTGTTCATGATTATTATTATTTTCATTGTTGTTGATGCTGCTGATGCTGTTGCTGTTGCTGTAAATGTTGTCGACAACAGCACGTTATTGTCGTAATCGTCGTAGCTGTCTGTAGCCGCGCAATCATCTTCGCTGTCGAAGCGGGTGCTATCACAAGCACATTGCTTATGGCTATTGTAGCAGCCACTGATATTATTTTCACGTTTGTTAATGATTGTTGTTGAGAAATACTCAATTGTATGAGTACTTCAATGCAATGAAACAATAACAGATGCCAACCACTTCAGTCCACCAGTACAAATACCTTCACCTACACAATGTGAGAGTGAACCAAAACAACAACAATATCAGATTCAAGCAACACAATAGTCCAATGAGCCCATTTATTTTTTGTTATCAAATATATTTTTCATAATTTTCTATTCACAAAATTTTTGGAATGTTGAAACATCAATTCATTTTCACTCACCACATCGACAACTCACTCACCACCCACACACACACACGATTGAATGCAAATGAGTATTGGATATTATTTTCAAATTGAAGCTATATAAATTAAAAATATATATTTTTATTATCTTGTTCTTCTTCTCGTTTCAACACTTTATATGCACTTTATCATTTAATAAATTTTTTGATTATAATAATTTTTTTTCGCGACCATTCGACGCCGACGTCGTACAATTTTTAACACATCTTCACCGGTTGCAGCACCTAACACGACTGAGGTAAATGTACTCGTACAACATAAGTTTTTTGTTTAAAAAAACATACATACACACACACACACACACACGTACTAATACACAAATAAAAAAATCACACACATTCGGATGCACGCACACTCAACACATGAACCTTCGACAACAATAGTAATAGCAGAAGTAGCAAGGAACAGCAATAATAACCTTTGAATTCCATCAGTAAATATGAAACACGAAGGAAAAATTTTTCGACACGACCAACACAATTCGGGAAAAATCATTGGTGTATAGGAATTCAAATGTTTACAATCGTCGTTAATAAATACATTCCTGCTACACTCTCAATTCTAATCGTTTTATCAAGACGACTGTTGTGTGAACTTAAGAGAGAGAGCGAGCATGCTTTGCAGAAAATTGCGGTAATTTTTGAGCTTCGCAACGGAAGAGAGACAAAAAAAAAACGGAAATTCATAAGAACAAACAACCCTCTAAACGAAGCCGATGTCGTAGCGCCATCAACAATGAGAGCTACCATTTTTATATGCTCCATACTGTTAAACGAATATACAATACATTGAGTATGGAAACACTTCGTGTACTCTTGAGTGTTTTTCACTACTCTCCCTTAGAGTTTGCATATCTCTTTTAAGGTTTTGCAGCAGTGCTGCCAGATTTGCGTGATGTGAGATTTAGTTGTGTACATTTTTCGACTTTTCCACTTTGAAAATAGTTTTATTTTATTATTTATAAAAATAATTAAATACCGCCAAACAAAAAAAAATAAATATGTGGCACTTAAATCCCCAAAGGGCTTATTGGCAGAGCTTCTCTTCCATTACTGTTGTGCGTCTAAAATTTGGACAGTATTAGAAGGGACGTACTTATTTTAGCCGGTTCCGAACGGCAGAACACTTGTGACATCACTTTTTCTGAGCTTTGTCACTCTACATAAAAATCTTCACGACTTTGTTTTTGTTTTATTGTGAGCAATCGCGGCACCCATCTTGCGCACAGCTTTTTCATCTCAAAATTTCCGGTCAATATACGATTTATAGCACTTTTTAAATGCCTGGAATTACACCTCGCTCACGCACCTTCAGCCGGCGATCATCCAATACCATATTGTGGATTTTCTTAACCGTTTCTGGCGTGGCCACCTCAATTGGTTGACCACTACGGTGTTCGTCTTGGCAGCTTGTACGACCTCACTTAAACTCTGTCACCCAATATGTTATGGTCGTAAACGAAGGAGCAGACTCCCCCAGAGTAGAATCTAGTTCGGCTTTAATATTTGTTGGACTGAGGCCTTTCAAATGAAAGTATTGAATTACATAACGGTGACCAAGTTTTTCCATGTTTACAAATTCACTGAGGTCGTTAACTTTCGATGGCTCCAAAAAAAGACTAAACAACGTGGCGCCTTGAATCTCAAAACATATGTTTTATAAGGTTGCCACTTTTCAACAAAGTAATTTTCTTCAAACTACTGCCGCCATCTATATGTCAGGTCGGATAGTTCTTGGACTGACCTCGTATACCAAGTACTAACTTGGTAGCTCCATATTTTCGGGCGCAAAATCTAAAATCTTCATTCGATTTCAGCTACTTGATGAAAATATTCCTATGAATTAATTTTCTGTTCGAATTTTTAATTTTATCAAAATTTAATATTTAATATTCACAAAAAAAAAACAATCATCAAAAATTCTATTTTCACTCGATCTTAATAATATTAGGCTTAAAGTGTTTGCATTTAAAGACGCTAGTTTTTTAAAAAATAAAACATTCCTGATTTTTACAATCTCTTATAAAAACACACTTTCGAAATCAAACATTTTTTTTAAATCGCATAAATTCTACAAAATTGTGATTTTGAAAAGACATAAGACATAAGACTCTGTGAGTTTTACCTTGATCACTGCAAGTTGTATGTCACTAAAAGCTTATTTTAATAGTCTTTGGAAGGAGGTACCACTGGCGTTGATCGCACTGAGCAGTTTAGCAAAACACTTTTTTGAACGAAGTGATATAAAAAAAACCACAAAATTACCGTTATCTAAAAAAAATCACCATAAAAAAAATTTTCAAATGTATTTTAAGCTCAGGAGGTCAATACTAACTATCCCCGAAACCTTTTCTTATGGTTGTTGTAAACGGATGCACGAATATGGAGAATAAAGATATTTGAAATATTTTGAATTTGAAACTATTATGAAGGCGCTAGTAGGCGTTAAGAATTACCCTGCATTGAAAAAGAAATATTGCAGCAGTCTGAATAGAACTGTGGAGGGACAGCTATTTGACAGCACTTTACGGTCAGCTTCACTTTATTACTTCACCTTCAGCCACATACTATATGTATGTATACTTCAGTCTGCATTGACTTTCCTGCAAAATTTATTTGAATGACTTTTAATGAGAACATATTTGGGTCTATATGAATTCATATAATTAAATTTATATTTCTGGCCACACTGTTTTTAGTACAAATTTCTACAAATTTTATTGCATATTTTTGCCACTCACGCATTTAATGTCGCTGCTGCTGCTAGAGAGTTAAAGAGAAGGAACACTTTAAATGAGTAAATCTCAATTCCCAAAAGCTTTTTTTGTAATTGAGTAGATGAGATAGAGAGAGAGACTAGTATTTACATACTTCCGTTGAAATTAAATCAAAATTTTGTATTTTAAAAAAATAATTAAAAATTTTGCCCATATTTACAGATTTACAGATTAAAATGATTAAAACTTATAATATCTGTCGCAAAAAGCACTAAACTATTTTCATCAAGTTCGAATTTTAACATTTTGAGAAAATCAAGATAAACCAAAAAATTTATATTCATTTAAGCTCATTTTCTTCGAGAAAGAAAGAACCCAAATTCCCATTTTTTTTTCTTTTATTTCCTTGATATTTCAGATACAACATAAAAATCACCTACAATATCCAAAATATTGCTCCTAATCGGAGCATAGGGCAGAAACGAAGGCTCTCCATCGAGTCCTGTCCCGTTCCATATACCTGATTTCATGCCAATTGGCTCTAGAGCGGGTCTCGGTTTGGATTACCATTTTTTATAGTAGTTAATTCTTGAGATTATAACAAAGATGCTGTTAGATTCGAAATTATGAACATCGACCAATTGATTGAGTTTTTGAGTTGATTAACTGTTTCCACTCAGTCATTTAAAAACACTCTTCTATAAAATTCATAAAATTGATTTAAGCGGTTACCGCTTTTTGCAACATATTTAATTAAATAAAAATGAGCTTCTCTTTGAGTTTTTGGAAAAAAGAAAAATATTTTTTTTACTATTGCAAAAAATATGAGAATATACAACTATTAAAGAAAGTCGTACACAGCAGTTTAGCTGAGGAATTGATTTAAATTACTCAAAAAAACACTATTTTAATTAATATTTTACTAGAATATTGTTTAGTCGGTTATAATTATAAATATTTTTTGCTATAAAAATATATTTTCTCCACATATTCTCATAATTATCAATATGTTTAAATCGTTAAAAGGGGGTTTGAGTCATTTTTAACAGCTGGGTGTTTAAAGACTGAGTGCATATTAAAGGATAAGACAGCTTCGATCAAAATTTCCACATTCATCCACTTTGTAAAGAAATTTCGTGGCAATTATTAAAAAAATATTGAAATTCCTGAGCTCCGATTAAGTAGAAATCCAAAAATATATTTATTCTTTATATGTTTATATATAGTTGGTATAGTGTTATATGTCTTATAGTAACTAATTCATTTAGACTAATACACTTCGAAGAAAATGTGTACTTTCCCTTTTAACCAAACAAAAGAAAATGCGTTCGTTCTCTATTCTTTCTTCTAATAATAACAACAACAAAAGTGTACTTACCTCAAAATGACCCTCTAATATTGAACCAGCTTGTGCCAAATATAATGTTGATGCTGAATCGAATACCAATTCTAATGGTTCTCTCACTACATTGGTACTTTCTTTTTTTACACAATCATAATAATAGACTACCTTATCGCTGAGTACTTGAAATGCAATTGTTGTCGATTTTTTGGCATCATATGGTAATGGATAGCTAACAAGCTTACGACTATTCGAATTACTATCCGATTGTGTATAGTAGAGTGATATATTCCACATACCCTTAATGACCGGTGATAGATGAAGACCCAGCTGTACAATTGTATCCATGGGATTTACAACACTAAACAGATAACCACCTTTGGGTGAATTCGGTCGAAATGTTACCATAATAGCAAATTCATTAAGTTTCTCCGGTAAGACGATACGATGTGGTGATTTGACATCAGCCGTTGGTAGAAATTTATATGCGGGAAAACCATCTTCGGCTGAATCAAATTCAATACCTTGAAATTGATTATTGTTCATAACATCGAGCAGTGAGTATTCGACGAGTGCATCTGTGTGGAAAAGTGGAAATATGTATATAGTATATATATTTAATTTTAGAGCTTTTATGAATTTTTGAGATAATAACGTTAATTTTTAGTATTATATTTTCCTATTGCCTTTTATTTCCAGCTGAGGTATTACTCAGTCAGCCAGGGTCAAACAAGAGAGCCGCGTAAAAACTCTTGTTGTAGGAGGAGGACCGAATTCCATACGATTGCCTATCGTCAATCAATTCACCGACACTAGAAGAGTGTTTGGCTCGGTATCAATGGAACTACTACTACATACTTTGTTTTTATTTTTCTTTAATTTCCTTTCTTTCTTTACCATTTCAATACAAATTCTATTTCTTATTTTTATGCCTAACTAGAATACCTAACCTTACTGATACAATGAGGATTTTTAGGATTTACCAGTGCCGCCTAGTCGCACCTAATGAATCAGTCATCTGGCAGATCCGCCTCAGCAGAAGTCTCTAAGTGACAGTTGTGTAGGATAGCCTGATGCAGGGATTTATTGAATCCAGCACCCTGGTCTCACACCTAGAAATGGGAGATCTTTTAGCAATATATATATATAGGAACAATCAACGGGATGGCGGATGGCTGCTCCTGGTATATACGGTTGGTCAAAATGACCCCGGGCAGAGCTGATGGCTCGCAGGCGGCTGCTATAAGCGAGCGATATAGCAAGCTATTCGAACTGGCCGAATTCAAAAATTTCGCAAGATCGTTTCAACTTAGTATGCCGGGTTACGACTTACTCGCCCATGCGATTGGTAGGGTTTTTTACGCATTTTTCTCATTCCTTACGTTGGCAAGTCATACACGTTTAGTACATCTCCATATATAAAGCATTTAAGAATTATGTAGTGTAAAATTCCTATTATGCTACATTTTACGTTCAGTGAAAATTCATTTGATTGTTTCTTCTTTCTCTGTCATCATAGTGATTGACTACACGAGTATGTGTATGTGTGTATACATCTACTGATATTACTGTGTGACGACAATAAGAAGAAGAATCAAATGAACTTTCTATGATACTCATATTTGCTATTGTTTATTTATTGTTTGTACGTTGAATTTTAATGATTTATGGAGTGTTCGTGGGTAGGTATGTAATGGTTTAGTTTTGACCTGTTACAGAGCTTAACTTAAAAAAGTCAATCAAGTCTTGCAATCCAAGTATCACTATAGTCACTTTTATCATAAAGAATTTTAACACCAAAACAATGCACATTGTCGAATTTTTTCTTTTTTTACATTTTTTTTATCAATATGGTATTTTGGGGAAAAAAAAATTTTTTTTTTCTTTAACCGAAAAAATAAAAATCCACAAAAGAATAGAAATCAAAAAATTATTATTAAATTTCAATATATTTTTATTGTAAATAATATATAAAATCGTACGATATCTCATACCAGCACCAATTAGTTTTTTGCCTGCCTAAAAGTATGCAATACATTTGTTATGGAGAATAATAACATCATTACACTAGTGGCAACAATTACTATACAATATATACATATTTTATATCTTTTTGCATTATTTCTGCTCTATTAAATTGTTTCGACTATAAATTGCATATATGACAGTATCCATATGAATTCGATAAATTTGTATGGAATAAAAGAGAATGTAAATTCCTGCCTGCGAAAATATTAAATTAATCGCTATTCATGTTGTACAATATAAAAATATGTATATAGATATGTATATCGTATGTATAAATAAAAAAAAATGCAATTGAAAATAACTTACCTTTGATTGATTGTCCCATCAATTCAATGGATTGCACTCTGTTAATTGAGATCGCCAATAGAAGCACTCGTACGAACATTTTAAGCCAAATACTAAAACAGGAACTTTATAGATGAAAAACACCAAGTATAAAAGAAGAAGAAGATGAAAAAGAAAAAGAAGAAAACGAAGAACAATAATGAAACATGATTTATATGCATAAGTTTGAAAATTGCATAGTGTCGAATAAAAATGCAAAAACTTCCCCAAAAAAAAGGAAGAGTGAAAATGAAAAAAGTATGAAAACAAAAGATTTCTAAAAAAAAAAATCAAAAACAAAAAATATTATACCATACATGGAAATGCATGTGAATGCTTATTGACTCAGACTTGTGCAAACAAACAAATACACACACACTCACACACACAAACTCATATACAGACACATAAATGCAATTAATTACTCGAAACGAATACACACAAACCACAATTGATTGCAATGCAAAGTGAATTTATGGTCAACTACGTTATTGCAATAGCAATAACAACAACAACAACAACAACAACAATTGCTATTATGCTATACGAGGATATATTGTACTATACTATAGACACATACATATATACGTCAATACAAATTTGGGCACTGATGACTTCGACAATCTACTAGCTACATAAGTATGATCGAATTCCACCATTACCCTACATCATCTAAAACAGTTCTATTACTATTAATAGACACCCCTAGAAGTGATGTTGGCGTCAACCGCAGTCACTTTACTATACAAAAGCCACAAATACTATGGCTGGCTATACATATAAAATATACCCCAATATTTATTTAGTTTAAAGGCATGTATTAGTACTTACTAGTATATCACTGTGTGTGTGTGTATTTGTTTATATAATACAATATATATAAAGTAATATTTCCGTATAGTTCATACGCATACATATGTGTTAGGTAATATTATTGTTTTCAATTTCAAATTGTATTTAGGCCATCTTCAGTTTCAACATGTTCTATTAGAGATTAACTTTTTGATAAAATTCAATGTCTACCAGGAAAGTGCGTGTATGTGTGAGTGGGTGTATATTCGTTCGAACATTAACTTTGAGAGAGGTCAGTTGCATAAAGCCAGACAAAAGGGAGAGAAAAGGAAATTAGCTTCAATAATATCGAAACTTAAATACCCTACATTATCAGAGGCAAGCATACGATTGAGAGAAATATTTTGCATGTAAAGTAGGCGTCATGTTCATTCAATTGTGTCTAATTTTGCAATAATCCATTTATTGATCAAAAATAATTTTATGGACCAATTTTCAAAATGATACTTTTAAATTTCCATATCGAAAGCCTTAAAAAGATATTCGAAAACTCATTTTTGTATGAGAGGTCATCGTAGTTTTTGTCTGATTACGCTTATTTTTGAATACATGCATTATTTAATCAAAATAATTTTACGTGATAAGTTTCAGAGATATAGCTTCATTTTGGTGACTACAATAATTAAAAAACTTGTTCGAAAATGCATTTTTGTATGGAAGGTATGTGTAATTTTTATCTCATTACATCCTTTTTTGATAATTTTTCAGCTATTAATAAAAAAAGTCTTATGTGCTAAGTTCCAATTGGATAGCTTTATAGTTTTGTGCATAAAATTAGAAAATATATGTTCGAAAACATATTTTTGTATGAGAGCTAGATCTAATTTCCAATCAATTGCTCTCATTTATGAACTCATTAATTTAGTGGTTAAAATAATGTTACCCACTAAATTTCAGTGTGATAACTCTATATTTATGAACACAAAGTATGAAAACATATTTTCGAATATATGATTTTGTATGCAAGGTAGGTGTTACTTTTAACTGTTTGCATTTATATTCACACTTGTCGGGGCAGTCATATAAAATATCTTATGTGTCGAATTTCCGTGCGCTAGCATCAGAGTTTTATTAGCAAATTCTAAAAGCATATGTTCGAAAATATATTTTTGTATGAGTGGTAGTTGTGGTTTTTCATTTGAAGAAGTATAGACTCGAAATTATTAATGCTTTCATGAAAATAATGTTATGTGCCGACTTTTAAGTTAGTAGGTTGAAATTTGTAAGTACCAAAGCTGAACATATATATTCGAAAATATATAAATTTTCGAAAATATACAAATTTTCGAAAATACACAAAATTTCGATAATATAAAAAATTTCGAAAATATACAAAATTTCGAATATATACAAATTTTCGAACATATACAAATTTTCGATAATATATAAATTTTCAAATACATAAAAAATTTCGAAAATATACAAATGTTCGAAAATATACAAATTTTCGAAAATACACAAATTGTCGAAATTATACAAATTTTCGAATATAACCCCTTGCAGGTTAAAATAAGCCAAAATTTATTAAAAGCATATTGGAAAACATAATTTTATGTGCCTTCACATGTCGAGCATGGCACTTGGTGAAAATATTACTTGCTTAAGTTCAATGGATTTATAATGTCATACACCAAACCCGAATTAATACATTCATTTCATTTTCAACGGATTAGGACTATTGTGAAATTTATTCGGGTTTTTGTAGATATAAGCTTCTTCCATATTTACCATACCCACATCGCTCAGTATGAGTAATACAACTGTCGCATAAACTTAACATACCCTGACTTATTGTGTACTAGCATAGGCTATAGAAACAACACCAAAATTAAACAAACCACAAATACGCTCTAAGCATGACTTACTCGTATGCTTGTACAGACTAGAAGCCACAAAATTGTGTATAGTTGTGGTTAATAGTGGTCGTGGTTATGTCTGAAGTACTTACACATATTGTCATTCTATTACAATATGTTATATTTGAGGTTGCCAATCCATATATGTACATACTAGTAATTTTAATAAGACAGCATGATTGTCCCCCAAAAATAGTACGAGTAATACAAAATAAGGATTAAAAAATTAAAGGCTAAAATATCATAATAAACTCTTGCTATACTACAATATAGGCACAACAACAACAACAATAAAAAAATGGAAACAGTATACTAGCATACTACATAGCACCACCATCATCTATTAAGCCATATGGTTGACTGCATAACTGGCGGGTGGTGCATTAGCGAATTTATTGCTGTTGCATCGAATTTCAATTTCAATTTTGTTGTTTCCTCACCGATTGCGATGTCGTTGGTAATGCCAGTGCCGGTGCCGGTCTGTCTATCAATGGCTAGTGCAGAGCATTTGAGATTGACATTAATTTGATGTCAATGATGTTTGATGGCAACGAATTGTAGCATAAAATTGAGAGTGACACATACATGTAAGGATGTCTACTATTTACGATACGTTACGTTATACGTACATATTTAGGCAGATTTCTATACCTATAGAAAATTATATGAACATTGATCCTGGTGACACTACTATCCATGCCTCTCAACTATCCATTTAAACACAAAAAGGTAAATTTCATTTGTAAAAGAGAGCATTTCTAGTTCCAGAAGCAGTTCGAATTCCAATTGGTATATTTTGGCGAACGTTAAGACCTTCGAAGAAGAACTCTTCTTGGACATAGTAAAATAGTATTTTTCCTAGAAAAACTATCGAATTTGAACTACCAGATATATTTGCTTTATCGTTCTTGAGTAGCCCAATAATATCTAGTCAAGTCATAAATATTGATACATAACTAAATGCATTCATTACGAATGCAATATTGGGCGCATTCAATTCATCTTGACAGCGATTTGACAGTTGTCATTTATGCTTCGTTGCTACGTAAAAATTTGTTGGCATCAATTGTTTACAATCATGAAATGGGGCGACATTGAAAATCGTATTGTTGTAGTTGGCCTACGAAAATTCAACATGTGAAAAGGCGATATCTTTCGGACATTACGACCGCTTCGAATCAATCGCAATTTTGTGTATGGTGCCGTGAAGTTATTTGAGGATGCTGATGGAGCACCAGACCGTCAAAAATCCTGCCGTCCGCGCATTGTGAGAACTCCGAAAGCGATCAGAGCCATGAAGAAACGAATCGACCGAAAACCGCTGCGAAAACAGAAAATCTTATCACGGGAAATGCAAATTTCGCAAAAATTCATGTCCATGAAGATTTGTAGACTCATCGCGTACAAGCGACACACTGGACACCTGCTCACGGCCGCATTGGAGGGAGAAAACGCAAGCGAAATTCGAAAGCGTTACGCACCCGGTGCCGTAACTCAGCGGTTAGTGCGTTGGTCTTCTGATCTATAGGTCGTGGGTTCAATCCCCGGCTGAAACATAACAAAATTTAATATCGAAAAGATTTTTCTTTCGAACAGTATCCACCTGCTGGCAAGAATTGGCAATTTTTCCGGCATTAACAATTTGCCAAAAATGCTTCTTAAAAGAGCTCTGTAACAAAACTAAGTTAAAGTGATGTCACAAGGATTCTGCCGTTCGGAAGCGGCTAATATAAATAGGTCCCTTCTAATGCTGTCCAAATTTAACACGAACATCAGTATTGGGAGAGAAACTCGGTGGTATCATAATGGGCATTTATGACCTAAGTGTGTCCTATAAGAGAGAGGGCAGCCACTTAACCTAACCTAACCTACGCAGCCGGTACGCTCACAGACAAATGCTGTTTTCTGACGAGAAAATCTTTACCTTAGAAGAATCGTTCAATAAACAGAATGATCGTGTGTATGCTCGGTCATCTAGAGAAGCATCCTAACTCATCCCGAGGATCCAAAGAGGCCTCTGCTCCAGCTCAAAAGGCCAAAGGCGACTCAACTGTGGGTAAAAAACAACATTCCGGACTTCATATCAACGGATGACTGGCCAGCTGGTAGTCTAGACCTCAACCCGTTGGATTACAAGTTGTGGTCCGTATTAGAGGGCATAGCTTGATCTACTCAACACCCAAATGTGGAGTCGTTGAAGCGAGCCCTTGTCCGTGCAGTGGACAATTTCCCCATGCATGAAGTGCGTCTCGCAATCGAAGAGTTGCCACATCGTCTCAAGTCGTGCTGGAAGGCAAATGGAAGCCATTTCGAATAAGTTGTTCTAAGATTTGTAGCCTTTGAATAAGCCGATTGTCGTCGAATTTACTGTATACCAATATGACTTGACTAGGTAGATTTTAGGTGTCAAATGGCATCTGTTAAAATTTCATTTCGAATTAAAAAAATGTAGTCTCAAAATAATTTATTTTCGTATTAATACTGAATGAGATGTCTAATTGTAATACACGTATTCGGTACAATGATAAATGAGTATTCAAACTGCCTTGAATATCTACATATTTCCGCATTGTATGACATTAGTACGGGGGAAAAATAATCAATTAATTATTTACATACAATATTATTTTTGGAATTGACATAACCTTTTAGTATGATGATGTGAGTACACGACGTAACGTACTCGTACATATGAATACGATTATTTTTAAGTGCATGACACTGACATTGACATCACCTGGTTATTTTGTTTTTTCTTTATATACGAAAATATCTACTAAAACTAGTTTATTAGTGTTGAGGTTTGCCTATTATCAAAATCTGTTTATGATCGAATTGCTTAGAAATGCTAAAATATTAATTACAAAAATTATTCGTTCACGACAACAAACCAAAATTGTTATTGTTTTTTTTTTTTTTTTTTTTTTGTTGCTTGATACCTCCCACCCACCATATAATAAATACAATGAATCGAAGTGAGCAAGTAAATTAGTGACAAATAAGAATCGCAATAATATCAATCACTGAAGCAAACATTATAAACAAATATTCCGATTCATGCACACATACACTCACATAGTATAAAGTGGTAGTCAGTGATGCGTGTAAAATGCCACCGTGTAAGAGTATAGCCAATTATTTGCATTAAACGCCGTCAATTGGTTATGGCACTTAATTTTTGACTAACCGCTTGGCATAACTAAGTAAAAGAAGCGCCACTGAATGTGTATGGGATTTTTTATTTATATTTTAATACCTCAGACATACAGACAGTCAGATAGACAGACAGAAAGATTTCTCGAAATGATTACTTCACCCTAAATCGGCATGAAATCGTCAATCAAACTTATTTGTGTGGTTGCAAAAAAAAAAAAAACACAAAAATAGCAACAAGAAAAGTATATAAATATGCACAGATATTTAGCATTCTTATGAACAGCAAAAGATGAAGCTATGTAGAGAATTATTTGGCAATTAATTCGTTGTTGTTGCGATTAGTTTTTTGTTTTTTACTTATCTAATTGGCTTCAAACGCTTTATGAATGCTAATAAAGTGAATTAATTTGTAAGTTATTTGTAGTACGAGGACGGTCCCAGAACTACTCGACCTGGCATATAGATGGCGGCAGTAGTTTGAAAAAAAATTCGGTTAGGTTAGGTTATGTGGGGCTGCCCTCTCACTCCGAGAGGACACATTTAGACCAGAAAGGCCTATTGTGATACCATCGAGCTTCTCTTTCAATACTGTTGTACGTGTTAAATTTGGACAGCATTAGAAGGGACCTACCTATATTAGTTTTGTCACAGAGCTCTTTTAAGAAGCATTTTTGGCAAATTGTTACTGCTGGAAAAATTGCTAATTCTTGCCGGCAGATGGGTATCGTTCGAAAGAAAAATCTTTTCTATATTAAATTTTGTTATACATCAGCTGGGGATTGAACCCACGACCTACAGAGAAGAAGGCGAACGCACTAACCACTGAGCTACGGCAACCACCAAAAAAATTACTTTGGTGTAAAGTGGCAACATATGTTTTAAGTATCAAGGCGCCATCGAAAGTTAACGACCTCGGTGAATTTGTAAACATGAAAAAAATTGGTTAGCATTATTTAATCAATACTTTCATTTGAAAGGTCTCAGTCCAACGAATATTAAAGTCGATTCTACTATGAGGGAGTCTGCTCCTTCGTTTACGACGACGACGTTTAAACGAGATCGTACGAGCTGCCAAGACGAACACCGTAGTGGTCAACCAATTAAGGTGGCCACGCCAGAAACGGTGAAGGAAATTCACAAAATGGTATTGGATGATCGCCGGCTGAAGGTGCGTGAGCTAGGTGAAATTACAACCATTTCAAAAAGTGCTATACATCGTATATTGAACGAAAATTTGGAGATGAAAAAGCTGTGTGCAAGATGGGTCACGCGTTTGCTCACAATAGAACAAAAACAACGCCGTCACACCTGAGACAGAGGAGCAGTCAAAATAGTGGATAGGGGAGAATCGTGTCCAAAGAAGGTGACGACAGTTCCATCTGAAGGCAAGGTTATGGCGTCTGTTTTTTTGGGATGCACGTGGGATACTTCTTATTGATTATCTTCAAAAAGGAAGATGCAGCGTTTAAGTGATGAAATTAAAGAAAAAAGGCCGCATTTGGCGAAAAAGAAAGTGTTGTTTCTTCAAGACAATGCACCAGTTCACACATCCGCTATTGCGATGGCCAAAATCAATGAGTTAAAGCTCGAATTGCTTCAGCACGCACCTTATTCGCCAGATTCAGCACCTTCGGATTATTTTCTATTTCGAAATTTGACAAAATAGCTTGGTGGTAAAAGATTTGCAAACAATGAAGAGATGAAGTCTGCGGTAGATGGCTATTTTAATGAGCTAGACAGTTCATACTATAGACAGGATATCAAAGCTATATAGAATATCGCTGGGAAAAGTTTATAGCGCTAAAAGGAGATTATGTTGAGAATTAAAGAAGAATTTGCCCAAATTTGTTGTGTTTTCTTTGTTAGGTCGGGTACTTCTGGGACAACTCTCGTATTTATAGGGTGTTCGGTACACTAAATATTATAATTTTATTTGTATTTCATCGCTGAAAATGTGATTACTTTAAGCTCTCCATACACACACACACACGACACAGGAATATTAAGTACGAGTATATTGCTTGCATCACAGACTGTCTAAGTAGTTAATTTAGTTTTCATTGCGATTTTCACTTTCTTCTCTGTCGAATACTGTAAGAAAATTAACTGCAATACAATTATAATGGAATTACGAGGTTTCATATAGGTACATATGATACAGGTAGACATGTAAATTAAGATGGTTACCCCAAAGGGCCAACAGGGACCAGCAAAAACGAATTGTGGTATGGGAAAAAGAAAATTGTATGTAGATTCCTTGGCTAATGCTGCTTCTTCCCCTTTGAGATTTGCCATTGCTCTTTCATATTTTTTTTATAATGCAATTATAATTGGATCTTAAATTAGAGAATTGGCTTACTACTTTAGTGATTCCATCATGAGTACGAATATTTACTGACCCTATCTCTCTCTCTCTCTCTTATTCTACCTGTCTCTATCTTTCTCCCTAAGTCTCATAAAAAGGATTCTTGCCTCTTAATGCATTTAAGCTCGCCCTTCAACTCTATGTAATTACATCTGTCCATCTCTTTTTTTGCTGCCAACTTAGCCAACTTAATGATGTTGTGTGGCACCATCTGTCGGCAAATATTCAAACTCAGTAATTAAAAAAACTAGCAATGAAAAAGCTTCTTATAAAGCTATATTAGAAAGCTAATAAAATATCACTCAGTTCGGAATTCATAGAATAATCTATTCAAGTATTATTTTCGAAAAGAAATTTGATTTTCGTATAAAAAAATTAACATTTTTGTATAGGAATTATGATTATTTAGAACTAAAATGACATGAAATTTGTGTGCAGTACCATTTTTCATTGAGAAATGATATTTAAGAAGTTTCAGAATGATGTATTGAAAAATTACGGTAGCTTTTGTAGAGGTTTATCGATGTTTGTTTTAAAATTTGAATTTTTTTTTGTTCAAATATTACATGAAGTATAATTCTGGCGAGAAAGCAAGATTCCCAAAGTTTCAACATGATATATTAAAAAATAACGGTACTTTACATACAAATTTGACGATTTTTGTTTAAAAACTTAAAATTTTATATAATGACCTTGGTTATTTATTAACGAAATGAGTAAATATTGTTTGGGGTATAATTTTTGGTTAAAAAATAAGATTACTAAAATTTCGAAAGTATGTATTAAAATATAGCGGTACCTTACATACAAATTTGATGATTTTTGTTTAAAAAACTTATAATTTTGTATGGGGAACATAGTTATTTATTAACGTAATGGTATTAATTTTGTTTAGGGTATAATTTTTAGTTAAAAAATAAGATTAGTAAAGTTTCAAAAAAAAATATATTAAAAAATAACGGTACCTTACCTAAAAATTTGACGTTTTTTGTTTAAAAAAACTTATAATTTTTTATGAGGACCATAGTTGTTTACCAACGTAATGTAGTAAATTTTATTTGAGGTATAATTTTTAGTTAAAAAGTACGATTACCAAAGTTTCAAAATGATATATTAAAAAATAACGGTACTTTACATACAAATTTGACGATTTTTGTTTAAAAACCTTATAATTTTGTATGAGGACCATGGTTATTTATTAATATAATGAAGCAAATTTTTTTTTTGGCAATAATTTTTTGTTAAAAAATAAGATTACCAAAGTTTGAGATGATATATTAAAAAATGACGGTACCTTACCTAAAAATTTGACGTTTTTTGTTTAAAAAACTTATATCTTCGTATGGGGACCATAGTTATTTATGAACGTAATAAAGTGAATTTTATATGGAACAACATTTGTGGTTCAAAAATAAGAACACCAAAGTTTCAGAATTATATTTCGAAAAATAACGGTACTTTCTTTACAAATTCATCAATTTTTGTTAAAAAATTTGAAATTTCAATATCATTTTGCTAAAAAAAAATTTGGATGTTTCAAAATGCCATATTGAAAAAAATTTCTTGTCGAGTTTCATTTTGCAGTAACCGATTATTTTGTATGGAGACTATAAAAATTTTGTAAATTTTGTGTCGAGCAAAATTTTTTGTTAAAAAATTAGCTTAAATTAGCTTAATGATGTACAGAAAAATAACGACACCTTCTATACAATTTTTTAAATTTTTGCTTGAAATTTGAACATTTTTGTATGAGCAAATTTAGTATGTTCGAAAAATTTGGTAGTGAAAACCCCAAATTCGAAAAGTTTTAGAATGATATTTGTATTGAAAATAATTGTGCCTTCCATAGAAGTAATTAATATACATATTGTAACATTTCACTTTTGGTTCCAACAAAATGTGTTCACAGTACAAATTAAGAGTGAAATAAAGCAATTTTTTGATGCATTAGAAAATTGCCATTACATTAAAAAGTACTATGTACAAGTTCCAATTTACCATTTCGTAATTATTTTCCAAAATGTTTTTACAAAACTAAATTAAGACATATGTAGATAACGAACGAATTGCATCAAGAATAATTAATTCCGATATATCATTCATAAAATAGTCTCGTGCATCATCAAGAGTTTCAAAATATAATAGCTACAACAACAAAAGACATTATATATAGAACCGAAATATATATTATTCCATAGGTACATACATAGGTACTTAATATGCATTCATCTAAAGAAATAATATCATGAATTTATTGCATTATTAGTAAATTTTATTGATGTGAGACCGACATACAATTACACGTACCATAACAGAATACGTAATTTATTAAATTGGACCATAGAGTATCACACGGGTACTTTCGTTTCCCTCCGAAACAAAATAAATGTACCTCATCTCTATTTGACTTACAATTAAGTAAGTAAATGCTCTTCGATCGTTCAATTCGGTGGCATCAATTTCTACATATGATTACCTATATTTTATGTATATTGTATGTATATAATTTACATATTATTCATATATATTTTGGAAATTATTTTATTGAATATACTTGTGTCGGATTTGCAAATCCGTATTGTAGAAAAAAATAAATATTTATTCATAATTGGAGTAGAAATACCCATAAAAATGCATAATTTGTTACTGGAACATAGAAATTGCCATCAATTTATTACTAAGCAGAATACTCGCATGCATATTATATTTTGGCACACCTATTTCTATAAGATTGAGATGTTTTGATTTTTGATTTTTGATTTTAGTGGAACACTAAGGTCTTACGTGGGCTTACGTGGAGCTCAGGGTGAAAATTGCAAAAAATTATAAATGCAAGCGCAATTTTGGGTGTGTGAATTAGTAGCCGGCCTTTTACGTTACATTGCGTTACGCGTAAGCGTGCGATGTCGTACGTCATTGTCCGATATGTCATTTTAAACGTCTATTCACTAGCTGTCAAAAGTTTTAAATTTGGTTCTGCGCATCAGCACTTACGGGAAGTTTTGTTAAGTTACTTTTTTCCAAAGAAAAGTCCAGCCGAAAGTCATTGTTTGCTTGTGGAATTGTATCTCGACAATTCTCTATCCAATACACAGTGTAAGGAGTGATTTTGATATCAAAGACATCGAACGCTCTGGACAGCCGAAAAAGTTTGAAGACGATGATTTGTAGACATTACTCAACCAAGACCTGGTCGAAACAAAGTTCGCTCTTTACAGCCGAAAAAGTTTGAAGATGAACATTTGAAAACATTACTCAACCAAGATTTGGTCGAACCATTACGGGAAGAGAAGAGAAGAATGATCGAGAAACATCGAGAAATGGCCAGAATATGCGACCAGACACGAGTCGGTAGTTTTTCACCATGACAACGCACGTCCACACATTGCTATTCCTGTCAAAAACTATCTTGCTAATAGCGGCTGGGAAGTTTTACTCCATCCGTCTTATAGCCCAGACCTGATGTCTTCAGATTACCACTTGTTCCAGACCATTCAGAATGCCCTTAATGGAAAACGCTTCACTTCAGTACCCAGGTTAAAAAATAAGCTCGATTCAAAATCGACGTAATCAGATGAAAACCACGCCTATGTACCATACGAAACTTTGCTTCCATATGTACATTATCACGCATTGCATATGAAATAATTATGCTATCAATCTGAAACTCAATACATACTATTATAATTAATAATGAATTGACATATTTGAAAATTGTTGTAATCGGATGAAAATTACATCTACCTCCCATACAAAAGTATGTTTTCAAAGCGTGTTTTCAAACTTTGCATGCGCAAATGTAAAGTTATCAAGCTGAAATTTAGTAAATGGCATAAAATTCAATTAGTAATAAATATATTCAAAAATGGCCATAATTAGATGAAAATCTCACCTAACTCCCATACAAAATTATGCTTCCATGAGTGTATTTTAACACTTTGTGAACGAAAACATAAAGATAAAAATTAAAAACTCAGTACATACGCTTATATATATATATTCTAAGTAATGAACCAGTTTAAAAATAGGTGGAATCGGTTGAAAAGCTCGCCTGCCTCCCATACAAAATTATGCTTCCATGAGTATGCTTTCATGTTTTTCTCTCGAAACTATAAAGTTATCAAGCTGAAAATCGGTAGATGCGATTAGATTCCCTAACGAAAAACAGAGTTCAAAAACTAGGTGGAATAAGATCAAAATCACGTCTACCTCTCATAAAAAATTAAACTTCCGTGAGAATATTTTAACATTCTTCTTTTGAATATATACAGATATCAAGCTGAAAATCTGTACGTATGCTAACATTTGCTAATGAATATTGAAGTTAAAAAATATGCGGAATCGGATCAAGACCATGCCTACATCTCAGACCGTGATGAATGAGACGTTGGAGGACCTTGGCTCCATCCTAGAAGTCTGAAATGGTTCACAGATGGTTCGAAAACAGACTCTGGAGTCGGTGCGGATCCAACACCAACATTTCAGAACCAATGGGCAGATGGCCTATCGTCTTTCAGGATGAAATTCAAGCAATTTCAATCTGCGCAAAGATAAATTTGAAGAGAGGTATCAAGGGCGCACATATTACTACTATCTACTCAGACAGTCAAGCTACATTGCAAGCACTAGATCTATATTCTATGGAATCGAAACTAGTAGTAGAATACTTCAACAACCTCCAATAAAAAATACCTCTGCTAGGGACATTCTTAACTTCTTCCGCAAGGCAAAAAAGATACTGGAAGGATATGGGTGTCATTTACTTCCTTTCTTTAGACTAGGTACATCTAGATAGATGAGGACCTGATGATATAAATTGCAACTAAATCAATAGGTTAGATGGTAAAATTGTGATCAAGTGGATCACAAAAATTTATATGTAGTGTGACACAAAAGATCTATTTCGTCGCAGTGTCGGCCTTTGGGCAACCTACAACAGTAAATTATTATTATTATGACTATATCGCATACTGGGTTCCGTAGCTCAGTGGTTAGTGTGTTGGCCTTCTGATCTGTAGGTCGTGGGTTCAATCCCCGGCTGAGGCATAACAAATTTAATATCGACAAGATTTTTCGTTCGAACGATACCCACCTATCGGCAAGCAATTGGCAATTCTTCCAACAGTAACAATTTGCCATGAAAAATCGTCCAAAAGAACTCGGTGACAAAACTCGGAAAAAGTGATGTCACAAGGGTTCTGCCGTCCCTTCTAATACTGTCCAAAATTTAACACGCACAACATTAATGGAGGAGAAGCTCGCCCAATGAGACCTTCGGGGCTTTAAGTGTCACATATTTATTTTTATTTAATATTAAACTTGTCAAATGTTTTTCATTAAATTTATTCTTTAAAGCATAAACCAGTGAGCATTTATTCAAGTACCAAATATTTTCGATTCACTACTAAAAGTTGTTCATCCCAATTTCGTGAATACCATTACAAGAAAATTGGTTGAATATGGCAATCATGTGAATTTTAGAGAAATTCTTAGAAAATCAATAGAAACGAAATGATAATCATCAAAATAAATAGGCCATTTAAAGCGTAAACACTTAAAAAGATACCGATTTAATTGAAGGTTAAGTTCGTGCATATAATTTTGAAATTTTATGAGTGAAATTTCTTTAATTTATGTTAATTATGTAAATGGTCAAAGTTTACTTGTGTTGTTGTTGTTGTTGTTGTTATAGCTTCCGCTGGTTAGTAAGCGACATACAGCTATGTATAATTTCAATCATTGAATGAAAATACAGTATATTTTAACCCACATGTGTTATAATTTTAAATCGATTCAATTTAAATCGATCCGATACGATTTATTTTTTAGATGATCACTCGTTAATCTTATCACATTATTATCGATGTACATTATGTATGCTCAAGACATATGTTGATGACCATTTTGTTGCTTAATTGTTGTACATTGCTTGATTAAGTCATATATTGTATGTAGTTATAACTCAAATTTATGGCAATAACAATTGTTGATGTCACAAAATGTCTGTTCACAACTTATGTGGTATGTATGTTAGTCAGCCGCCTATGCAAATGTATGCAAAGACTTGTATGGTCATATATTTAAATATATGTATGTTTGAATATATATATATATAAAGCGTGTCTAATCGATGTTTATGGAAAATATACAACAGCAAATAATACAGCAACACCAACACACACACACACACACACTACAAAAATTTTAATATAAATTTTATTGAGTCTCAAATTTTCATTGAACTTTCGATTGAAAGTGTCAAGAGAGACAAGAGAGTTTTTTTATTTCAAATTTATTTTTTGTTGTTTTTCTAGTGGTGGTGATGTAAATTATGTACGATAACACATTTGTTCATATTCAATATGACTACATATGGTAATATAGGGTAAAGTTATGTGTTGTAGCTTTAATCTTTAATACACATGTAGTCTTATTAGTTTAGTTTTAATATTGCTTACGACAGATTATTTGCATACACAAAAACATACTCGTACGCACTCGTAATTGGCTTGTAAAACTTAAATGAACACAGAGTCAGAATAATTGTAATTTGCCAATAAACAATATTTGACTACATAGTAGGTACTTACATACTTTTAATTCAATTATATATATGCTTTTGAGTATCTGTGATCATAATACAATAACTTTAAATTTCACAACTTCAATTAATACAATACTAATTTATATTTTATTGGATTCTGTATTAGTAAATAAAATTTTATTTTATGTTTTATGAGCATCTATTAAATTAGTTAATATATGTATGTGTTTGTATGTATGGAGAACTTTTGTAATATTTGTAAATATGTAAAAAAAAAATTTTTTTTTCTAATTGAAATTTTACAAGTGTCGATTCCAATTTAATAGACACTAATCGTTGTTAGGGGCCAATTTTAAGGAAAATATTAATTTGTTATGGAAGCCCCTGTAAAAGGTTGAGTTACGAGGTGGATATATTCCAAGAAAAAATGTTGTGGGAGCAAAATTAATGGAGCTTAATTCCTTAATGTACGATTGCTGAGCAGATATGTGGGTATTTGTAGATTATGAGGTGTTTTTGCGTTCATTGTATATGGCCACCTTCTTTAGAGGTTATCTTTGTTCAAGAATAATTTTGGAAACACCAAACTATATGGGTCCCCCTTACATTTGACACCTCTAAAGACGATTCCTAAACTGCTATAGGGTTGTTAGTCGATTATGTTGTGTTTTGTGCACATTTTGTACGACAGCCCTTTATATGGTGAAGGGGTAATGAAATTCAGCTGAAATATTTGAACACGGGGTTCTGTGATATACTGCGCTAGGGGCGTTACCTGTCCAACTTAGGGATTATTTTCCGATTTTCATGTGTTTTGGGATGATTTTGCAGGGGCGCTGCTTTAAGCGGTGCGGATAGGATATACATGACCACATTCTTAAGAGGTGGATATAGACGTTATCTGTATCCAAGAATAATTTTGGGAACGTCGAACTATATGGGGTAGGCCTTACATTTGACCCCTCTAAAGACGATTCCTGAACTGCTATATGGATGTTAGTCAATTATTCTGTGATTTGCGTTCATTTTGTACGACAGCCCCTTATAGGATGGTGAGAAGAGGTAATGAAGTTGGGAGAAAATGTTTGGACATGGGGGGTCTATCATATATTTCACTGCTCTAGGGACGATACCTATCCCATTAAGGGGTTATTTTTCGATTTTCATATATTTTGGGATAATTTTGCAAGGTTGTTCCTTTAAGGGGTGGGGATAGGACATATATGGCCAAGATTCCCAAAATTTTGAGAACGTCAAACTATAGAGTGTCGGCCTTACATTTTGCCCCTCTAAAAGCGATTCCTGTTGGTTGTTAGTCAATTATTTTATGTTCTGCGTTCATTCTGTATGACAGCCTCTTATAGGGTGATGAAAAGAGGTTATGAAGTTGGGAGAAAATGTTTGGAAATAGGGGTCTATCATATTTTTCACTGCACTAGGGACGATACTTATCCAACTGAGGGGTTATTTTTCGATTTTCATATGTTTTGGGATAATTTTGCAGGGGCACTACTTTAAGGTGTGGGGATAGTATAGTATAGTATACTTACTTACTTACTTAGGTGGCCATTATAACCGAAAATCGATTTGGGCCGAATCTAGCATACTTCGCCAACCAGCTCTTTCCTTCGCTAGTTGGCGTCAGTTAGAAATTTCAAGCGCTGACAAATTCTCCACTTGATCTTTCCACTGGAAGTTAGGTCTCCCTCCTCTGCGTCGTCCATCGGCGAGTACCGAATATAACACCTTCTTAGCCGGAGCGTGTTTTTCCATTCGCTCGACATGACCTAGTCAGCGCAGCTGCTGAATTTTAATGCGCTTTACTACGTCGGTGTCGGCATACAGCTCATACAGCTCATGGTTGTACCCTATTCGATACTCGCCACCAACGCAAATAGGTCCAAAGATATTGCGTAGGACTTTTCACTCGAAAACTCCAAGCATTCGCTCATCTGAGGTAGAAATTGTCCAGGCTTCGGAGCCATATGTAAGGACAGGCATAATGCGAGACTTCTAGAGTGTGGTTTTCGTCGCTCGAGAGAGGGCCCGACCGGCTATTCTGGAAGTGTCCCACCATAAAAAATATTAATTTTCTATGGGAGATTCCATGGGGAGAAGAAAAAAATATTGGAGGGAAAAAGTGGGGAAGTGATGGGTAATTCCCATCACTTTTATAAAAACTTCAATATTGTATGGGAGACCCCCTGAGGAGTGAGATGGCGCATAAGTATGTTTCAAAGAAATATTAAAGTGAAAAAATTAAGTATAATCGGTTATACATTTTCAAACCTTTAGAGCCGACTACAGGAAGCGGAGGGAAAAAAATTTACAAAAGCATCTCTCAGGGATGGAGATAGGGAGTAAGTAGGTTGCGGAAAAGTATTCAGTACAAAATATTAATGAGGATTACTTCTATATTTTACACCTTAAAATTGAAATAATACCGAAAAAAATGTAAGGAATTGCATTTTCTACATTTTGTTTTTCGATATTATTGCAAAAATACTGAAATAACGTCAAACATAAAAATATGTCAATTTGCAGGTTTTCCAAATTATTACAAATATTCTCTCAGTATTGGAAATAAAAGAAATTTCGACATTATCGCAAACATTTTTCGACATTAATGCAAAAATATTGAAATAACGTCAAACATCAAAATATATCAATATTCAGGTATTCCAAATTATTACAAATATTCTCTCATAATTGGAAATATTTATTTGGTTATTTTCTTATATATGTAAGTAAAAGAAATTTCGACATTATTGCTAAAAAAAAAAATATTGAAATAACGTCAAACATCAAAATATATCAATATTCAAGTTTTCCAATTATTTACAAATATTCTCTCAATATTGGAAATATTTATTTCGATATTTTCTGAAATATGTAAGTAAAAAAAAATTTCGACATTATTGCAAACATTTTTCGACATTAATGCAGTACACCAATGTCACACATTATTCCTCCATCGGCAACAGAAACCTCTTATCTCAACAAAATGAAGAAAAAAAAATCATTAAAAAGAGGAAGTGAAAGGACAAAGCACAAAAGATTGACTTAAATTAAAATATGATAATAACGGAAGTATCCTACAATTAGTGGTAGTAATATAAATAAATATAAATCTTTTTGAAAATAAATAGCACAATATACGCACATGACAGACCAAAAAAAAAAGGAACAAAAAAAAATGAAGTGAAACTGGAACAATAAGGATAATAAGAACAAAAACTGTTAATTAACGCATAAAATATTGTATAAGCATCATATTATATTAAAAAACATTAAAGAAAAATAAATTTGAATCTTTTTTTTTCGAATCCTTTTTTCTTTGTATGCAACTTTTCTGGCTTGTAAGAAAAGCCGAAACAAAACAGCAGCTTCATAATATGATAAGCAACAATTTAATTATATGAAATTATATGAAAATGCTCTGGGGATGATAGAAAAACTTAATTCGGCTCTTTGTTGTTATTGTTTTTTTCAATTTCTTTCATTTTTTTTTTTTTTTTGCGAAAAAGTTTACAATGCTTTAAATCGATATTTATGGTAAATTATTATTATGTTTTGGAACATTGTCCTAAGGGTGAGTTAATCAGACAAAACGGTTTAAAGGCCAATTTTTATAATTTCAATTTGTAAAGAAATAGTAAAAAAGAGAATACGAAGAAGAAAGAACCACCAATGGCTATTTTGATAATGAAAAAATAATAAAAAAAAATGGGAAAACTTGTAGAATGTATGTATGAAGTGTTCAGCTAAAGGAAAATTGAATTTAGAAATCAAGGAGAATTCTTTTCAAGTAATTCCACAATTTAAAAAAAAAATGTGTTCTTGTCTCGGACAGATTCATTAAATTATGAGCTTATTATCGATCATTGGAGTTTTTGTAGTGATAATTATGCGCTCAGATTATGATATAAAACTTTAAAAAATCAATAGTGAAGCTGTGTTAAAAAATTGTTACTTCATCATAAGGCGATATTTTGTATTTTTTTTTTATAAAAGCGGAAAAAATGCAACAACTGCTGCTGCAGAAATAAACGCAGTTCCTGGTGGAGAATACCGTAAGTGTAAGGACTGCGCAAAAGTGATTTTCCAAATTCCAAAGTGGCGATTGTGACACTATCCCACGCTCTGATCATCCTGAGATCTTTAACTTCGACACCTTGCTGGAGCTCGTGGAAGCTGAGCCCAGTTTGACAGTCGATATGATGGCTGGAAGGTTAAGTTCATCACATAAAACAGTTTACAGGCACCTGGTTCAATTAGGCAAGTTTCCAAAGCTGGGAAAGTGGGTTCCGCATAAACTTTCCGTCGCAAACCTTCAGCAGAGAGTGAATGTGTGTTCTCAGCTGCTGTAGCGGCTTGAAAATGAGAGGTTTTTGAACCGTATTGTTTATTATTGTTAATGGGGATGTAGCACCGCGACCTATAAGATCTATCATGCCCCCTCCATTTTGGTTCAAAGTATTTCTTTGAGTCCAACATCCTCTATGAAATGTAGTATTGCGCCTATATTCCCGAGTCTGATTGACCCATCAGTTAGCAGATGTTCACCTAGGTGTTTCTTTTGTTTTTGCTTTAGTACAGGGCACACCTCCAGCACGTGTGTCGAGGTTTCATCTTCCTCCCCGTAAAACCTACAAATTTCATTAGAGTTAATTCCCAATTTTGTAAGGTGATAGTTCAACCTACAATGTCCTGTCAGAATTCCTGTAATGATTCTTAAGTTATTCCTGTTTAGCTTCATACAATCCTCAAATCTATTTAGGTTATATGTTTCTAAGAGCAACTTTGATTGTAGTAACCCCGGTAGAATGTCCCAATATTGCTTCCTTTGTATATCTTCTGCTCCCCTAAAGATTTCGGAAAAGTTGCCCTTTCCCAATCCGCCGAACGGTTCCGGGCCTACAACCGTCTTGTTTCTGGGGACCAAAAATTAATCCTTTACAATAATCCTGTTCCCAAACGTCAGTGGTTAGATAAAGATGAAACACCAGAACCAACCCCCAGAGATGGCCTTCATCCCAAGAAGATTCTCCTGTCTATTTGGTGGGATATGGCCGGTATTATTTATTTTAATCTGCTGGAACCAAACCAGACGATCACAGCTGATTATTATTGCCATCAACTATCCAAACTAAATGAAGCACTTGAAAAAAATCGGCCGTCTTTAGTCAATAGACGCAACGATTTGTTTCATGACGACAACGCATGACCGCATACCGCAAGACAGACCTTAGGCAAGCTGAACGAGCCCGGATGGGAGCTAATGCCGCACTTCAGTCCCATTTAAGTAATAAGAACTACACCTCAAAAGAAGAAGCTATACAAAGGGATATCGCCGTGTATTTTGGCTCCAAGCGCAAACAATTTATTGTGGCAGGGAATTAAAAATTTGCCTAAACATTGGGAAGACATTGTAAATATTGCAGGAAAATATATATTATTGATTAATAAATACTGAAAATTTATTTATGGCGTGTATCGAATAAGGTACAACGATGAGCTGTAAGAGCTGTACGCTGCGACATCCAGCAGCTTCGCTGACTGGGTCATGTCGAGCGAATGGAAGATGGTATTTAATTCCGCATCCGCTGGAGGACTCAGAAGAAGAGGAAGATCAAACCTCCATTGGAAGGACCAAGTGAAAAATAGAGAAGACTGGCGCCGTATTATATGTTCGACATAAATCGATCATCGGTTATTATGACCACATACGATGAAGAAGAAAACTTATTTTTTATTGATATTAAAACAACCGAAGAAAAACGCACGAACTTATGGACTGATCTGATATATTCCTCTAGAGCGCATTTTACCATCAAGGACATTGCTTACCTAACCGAAGCCAGATTATAAAATCTATTAATGTATACTTAGGTACCGAAATATACACTTAATAATAATAGCCTCAAGTATAATCATAAAATATTAATCCGCCTGTATACCCATACACTACGCATAAATTGTTTTACGACATTATTATGAAATTCCTTTGAAAATTTTGCAATACTTCACCAAAAAAAAAAAAAAGTCGGTATTTATTTAAAACGCATTAATGCTTGACCAATCCATAAACTATAAAATATTTACTCTATACATACTCGCATATGAATAACTATGTATATAACACCTTTATGTTCATATCTTCACGTAGCCTTTTTGGTCTATGGATAAAGCTTATAAAAAAAAAAATTATAATAATAAAAAATCACCACAGTCGAATCTTTCTTAACTAATAATAACATATAATGAAAATTTTATGACATTTATGAGTGATGTGATGGATGAATTTATAAGCAGCTAAATATGATAACTATTTACTATATAACCACTATAACAACAACAACAACAACAATAACGACCACGACAACGACGACGACGACAGAAGCTATAACTATATTAACCATTCATAAGACTTGAATTTTATGACTTTTATTTATGTATGTACAAAATATATATGTGTGTGTGTGTGTGTGTGTGTGTGTGTGTTTGAAAAATCAACTCATACATATACGAGTATATACTCATCGAATTTTCATACATGATTTATGTTCGATAGTTAACACAACAACATTGGTTGTTCTTAATGACATGAACAATATCATCATTACCTTAGATTTTCTCATCGCCTCTGCTAATAAATAACTTTTTCACTTCCCATAGTACCTACTATAATGTATATGTATGCATTATTTGTTATTATATTTAGACAATATTTATTTATTAAGTACCTTTATATATATATTTTAATGTATTATTTGTCGCCCTCTTTTCATTGGCTTCTTCGTCATATTTAGCATACATAATAAGCCGCCATTTATTCAATAAACGCTCTGTATAAATAATATGTACAATACATTCAAATGAGTATACATGTATGAGTATGACAATAGCACACCTCTAACTATTTACTACAATACAATACAATAAATGTAACGGCAACAATGGTTAACATCATGTCAACACTACCAGTACACAATACCACAATGCACGGTGCACGGTGTCACATTCTCATCGAAAAGCTGACCAAAAAAAAAAATAAGAATTTAGATTGAGATTTACATTAGAACATATTGGAGAATATATTACATTATACCCAGTCAAGTCAAAAATATTGATACACAACTAAACGCATTCATTACGAATACAATATTAGGCGCATCCATTTCACCTTGACTGCAATTTGACAGTTGACATTTATGATTCATTGTCACGTAAAAAGTTGTTGGCATCAATTGTTTACAATCATGGAATGGGGAGACATCGAAAATAGTATTGTTGTAGTTGAACTACTAAAATGCAACATGGGAAAAGGCGATATCTTTCGGACATTGGGGCCGCTTGAAATCACTCGCATATTGTGCGAGTATTGTGCTGTAAAGTTGTTTGAGGATACTGGTGGAGTACGAGACCGTCGAAGATTCGGCCGTTCGCGCACTATAAGAACTCCGGAAGCGATCAAAGCCGTGAAGAAACGAATCGATCGAAAACCGCTGTGAAAACAGAAAATTCTTGTCGTGGGAAATGCAAATTTCACAAAAATCCATGTCCATGAAGATTTGTGGACTCAGCGCATACAAGCGACACACTGGACACCTGCTCATGGCCGCATTGGAGGGAAAACGCAAGTGGTCGCTCACAGACAAATTCTGTTTACAGAAGAGAAAATCTTCACCGTAGAAGAATCGTTCAATAAACAGAACGATCGCGTGTATGCTTGGTCATCCAGAGAAGCATCCGAACTCATCCCGGAGATCCAAAGAGGCCTCTGCTCCAGCCCACAAGGCAAAAATGACTCAACTGTGGTAATCCAGACCTCAACTTGTTGGATTACAAGTTGTGGTCCGTATTATAGGGTATGGCTTGCTCTACTCGATACCCAAATATTGAGTCGGTGAAGCGAGCCCTTGTCCGTGCAGTGGACAGTGCTTTTCGCGATCGATGAGTTGCCAGCTTGTCTCAAGTCGTGCTGGAAGGCAAATGGAAGTCATTTCGAATAAGTTGTTCTAAGATATGTAGCCATTGAATAACCCAATAAAAAAAAAAAAAAATTTCGAAAAATATTAATTCATTTCCATTGGACGTCGATTTTTTTGTGTGCCAATATTTATAACTTGACTAGGTACGAGTATGTATTAAGTAAGTGAGTAACTCTTCGCACGATAAATATCGTAATTACATAGGGATAAAGGTGAAAATTGGTAGATATCATTATTTTCACCAAAGAAAAAGTAAGCTTAGAAATGGGTAAAATCCAATGAAAATTAAGCCTACTTCCCATACAAAATTATGTTGAAAAATGTTGTTTTCACAATTTGCGGCTCAAATACTACAGATCTGAAACATAAAACGTAGCACAGAAAGTTATTCTTAGCACGGAATTGACCTAATAGAAAATGGACGTTATTGGATGAAAATAATGTCTAGCTGTCATACAAAATTATGTTCTCGTTTGTACATTTTTAAACTTTCAACATGAAAGTATAAAGTTATTACGCTGAAACTCAGCACGAACGATTAGAGTGACTAACTGATACCAACATCCAAAAATTGACTAAATCGAACAAAAACTACACCTACCTCCCATACAAAATGATGCTTTCCTATGTACGTTTTTAGACTTTGGGCACGAATATATGAAGTTATTAGGCTTAAAATAAGTACGTATGAATATATTTACCAAATAATAAATGTGTTTGAAAATCAGATTAATTGGATAAAAATCACACCTACCTCCTATATAAAATTATACCCCAGACTGTGCGTTTTTATGCTCTGCGCGCAAACAAATAAAGTTATCAAGCTAAAATTTGGTGCATAAAATTAGATTTCGGAAACAAAAGAACAACTTTGAAAATAGGTGGAATTGGATGAAAATCATGCCTACCCTCATGCCTTTTCACACTTCGCGCACGATAATACAAAGTTATAAAGCTGAAACTCGGTATAAACAGTTATAGCTACTAACTAATAAATATGTTTGAAAATCAACGAAATCGGCTGAAATTCACGCTTACCTCCTATACAAAGTTTATACCAAGAAAGTATGTTTCGAGTTTGAAAAGAATCGTTCGAGTAAATTTTGCAGGATCGTGTTCACGGACTTTGAAAAATTGGTTTTCAGAAAAACACTTTTGAAGTTTTTTTTTTCTCAAAAAGTGAGAAAAAAAATTTTTTTTTTTTTTTGTAACTTACACTGAATCATCGATCCCAGGTCCATAAAGTACGTTCCCGGCAGCAATATCGTTGTCTTGGAAAATGAAAAAAAAAATCTATTTTCCGAATCTGCTTATTCCTTACCCCCCTTAAATTAACGAAATAGTCAATATATTCCTATGTACTCTTTTGACCTTCTCTTCAGTACGTTTTACCAACAGTTGAACACTGTACTTAGCTGCCGGTCTCCGCTAGTGATAATGATGATGAATGCTTTTGAATGAATTTCACGTATCAGTGATTATTTTGTGACGCTCTCACACATACGCACGTGCTTACAAAGCACACAAACAAACAAAAAATAGAAGAAAAATATAATTCAACAACAATAGCAACGCACAAAAAAAATTGTACTATGTTAGAGTAATCGAATAGCATTTTTGACGCATTCATCACTTCATCATCATCATCATCATTATCATTATGTATAGGTATGGTAAAGCGCGTGTGTACATATTGGGTTAATTTTTATTTTTATTTGTTTTTTTTTTTTCTTCAATTTCTTTAATATTCCGGTTTCAAAATTTGACTACAAACGTATTTGTTCCAGTGGCATTATTTTATTGAATTTCTATTTCATTTATATGATTGTATTGAAGAAGAAAATAGACGGAGACTGATACACAGCTAAAAATAAGGGGGATGCATAAGCTATGCCGATATTCAGTGTAAATTCAAGTTATGAACGTTTTATAGTTTAAATTATGTAAAAAGTTGAATGAATATTTTTCCTTTTTAACCTTATTATCATTATTATAATTATACAGGCTATTCAATGCACTGCGATCTAAAAGATCTTTTGTGCGCCTATTGCCCAACTAAAACAATTCTAGACTATTTATAAATCTTATAATTGCTGTGGGCTGGATTTTATCTATGTGGTTTGAAGTCAAGATTCCATTACCTAGGTAACCAAGTCTACGTCTTGGCACTGCTGGGCAATTGCATAGAGTATGTTCCGATGTTTCCTGCTCATCATGACAGAGTCGTCAGGTATCGTTTTCTACCACACCTATTTTCTTCATATGATAGTTGAGTCTACAGTGCCAAGTGAGCAGCTCTGTATAGAGTTCTATGTCATTTCTGCTAAGGTTAAGCACAGCGTCCACCTTAACATGTGCGGGATCAATAAGTCCCTTCGATTGCCCCATGCCCGTTTGGGCTCTCCAGTAGTGGAGTAGATCCCATTTCTCCCTTTCACATATCAAGTTGTTTATGAAACTGTTTGTAACACCGCAGAAGGGCTCTGGTCTAATTAAAAAGTGCTTGCGCCCTCCTTTGCAAGAGAGTCGGCCATTTCATTTCCCTCGTGTCCCTCATGTCCTGGCACCCACGTGAGGGTGAGAGAATTTTTTGCTGCCAGGACATTGAGAAGTTTAAAATATTCCAAAACCAGCTTCGATTGAAACGAGAATTTTGCCAGGGACTTTAAAGCCACCTGGCTGTCCGAGAGGATGCATATTTTGATACCACGGGTGCCCCCACGAATGCATTCTCTCGCACTTACCTCTAAGACATGGACTTCCGCCTGAAAGATGGAAGCTGTCTTCCCCATTGCGATTGCTTTCCGCAATCCAACAATTCCAGCCCCTGCACAGCCATCTTCCATCTTAGACCCATCAGTGTACAACAACTGTGAGTACCCTTTTGAGACCATATCCAAGCCGAACGATCGTTGATGACCACTTCAAAGTGTTTGCAGAAGGCTAGCTTTCTATCCATCTTATCGAAGACCACAAGTCATAGAAAGCCCCAAACGGTGTCCAGGATCTTTCTATGTCCTGTTAGATTGCACTTCTTTAAGGTTAGATAGATTGGGCAGCCTTAGTGCCGCACTGGTTGTCATCTTTTTGACCATGAGGTGTGGAGGAGTGAGTCCAGTCAGAATTCCAAGGGCTGCAGTGGGGCACGTGCGCATTGCTCCCGTGACATCCAGACAGGTTATGAACACTGCTAAGGATCCTTCTAGCATTTGTTTGATTTACCTTCGGCCACCACGCCAAGGAGGCATAGGAGCTTAATTATTTTTCTTACCAAGTAAAGCGTCTCACCAAATCTCAATTCATTTGACCCATGTTTTTAATACTTTTTAATTTGGATAGATCTTATGTGTATGTAAATAAGACAACAAACTCCCACACATTTCCACCAAACCGCTTTCATGCATTCAATTCCCATTGCACCCTCCATTGTAAGCCTCTGACAATGCCTCTGGCCCTATCTATTTACATATAAATGAATGAATAGCTCTTCACTTTCCTTTGTTGCTACTCTTCATTCTTTATTCTTTTTACAAAATTTGTATTGACATTTGTTTAAATATCTACATATGATATTAGTGTTCAGCTGTCAAATTATTTAACATACAGTTTTGGCAATTTGTCATAACAACCATAATAGTCACATTTTATTGGAAATTTATGGAGTGATTGATATTTGTACACATAGAAATGATTACCTTATATAGTATAAAATATGGGTGAATTTTGTGATGGAATAGGAAAAACGGAATTGAAGCGCTTCTATAAAATCGAATTTAAGGCGGAATGTTTATGTAAATATACATATATTATATATGCTCGAGTATAGCTGTCAAATTTACTCGAGTAAATTTGACAGCTGACAGCTCGTTTGTGCTCAGCGCCCGAATAATATAATTCTGCTCTGGAACGAAGTACCAGGTAGTTCAACTGCCTCCACTAGCTCGAAATCCATACCTTTTTCTGATTCTACCAACCATTAAATAACTGCTGTCAAATTGCATGTCAATCGGAGCAGTAGAAATATTTTTTTTTTTTTTTTTTTTTTTTTGACATAAATAGTATCGAAAGTCTAAATTAAATGCCTTACTTAATTTGCTTCCATTGGATCTTCAGATCCGGAAGGAGGCGATGAGAGCTGCATTCAGACTCAAAATTTACGGAGTCTGGCATGACGGGGCTTATACGGGGCACATGCAGAAGTATGGCGACTGTATTTCTAACAGAAATATATGCTATTCTAATAGTGGTCTACTGGATTATTGAGAGGAGATGGCATGGGAAGCGAATTGGCATTTGCAGTTATAGAGTCAGGCTGCACTAAAATCTATTGCGAGCCCTGCCATCTCTTCGAAGATGCTCAGTGAAGATGAGGTTGAACAGTGTTGCAGAGCGCAGTATGCTTCGTCTTATTTGGGTTCCGGGACACTGCGGTGTCGGAGGGAATGAATTGGCAGATGGTACGCCAATGGGCGCCGAACCTATATTTGGCGTGAGCTCTGCGTGGATCCAACGATGGATCAAAGACTCTGTGGACATGATTCATAAGATTTGATGGTCTACCTTGGAGACTTACATGACTGCCAACTTTCTCCTACAATTAAGGAGGAAGGACCTCTGGATGCTGATTGGGGTCATTACAGTCATTATCACTATAGGTGTAATCACCGATCCAATATGCCAGTCTTGTTTAGAGGATATTTTCGAAAAAGAAAATGGGCCAATAATCATGCATCTTTCTAAAATTGTGGATTTCTAAAAAATGGACCAAGTCCATGTCGTCCGTTGACTAAAACAGCTCTTCTGATGACACTTTCCAAAAAAAAATATGTCCAAAGTCTGCACTAAACTGCTACACTCTGTGAATGCATTGGCCATGTGCAGTTTTTTAAATCCTCCAATGTGGCAATTTTGTTCGTCGATGTAGTCGCTGAGATAAAAATAGACCACGTCACAAAAGCTGATGTTTCCTCAAAATTCGACATCCAATTTAAGCAGCTATATGACCCAACTAGAGAAACGATATTGATGCGAAGGGTAATTTACTTTTAAATGTTGAGTTAATAGAACCTTGTATGACAATAATCGGAAACCGTTGTGCAAGATTCTCATCAGGATATTTCGTGAAATTTTGAACTCTTCAGATTGAAGACGAGTCGTTTTTTTCGATTGAGATGACGACAGGCTCGGTACGACAATGGCGATGGACTGTCTCATGAACTCCTTGCGCAAACTTGAGTCCGGCAGGCACAATAGGTGTTTCATTGCGGCCATGGCGATATAGCAATAATTTTGAAAATATGGTTTAATATTTCACAACGTCCCAACATCAGCGTCAGTCAGCGTCATGTGATTCAAAAAGAAACCACTACATGAACATTGCTGCAAGTGAAGACACTATTTGCCAGATCTTCCTAGGAGTTCTAGTAGTCATAGAAAATTTGTAGTTTATTTCGAATTAAGCTGGCAAGTTCTAAAAATGTTAAAATTGATTAAATTGATCACTTTTAGTATACAAACATTTGAGTAACGCTACGAAATGAGTGAAATCGACCTATTACTCCATAATGTGTAATGAAAATGTGTTCCATTGCAATCCATATCCAAATGTAATCCATTGAATATATAATCGAATTAAAAAAAGTATTCAATTATTTTTAACCACCTTTCTCGGTATGCTTTGCATTTATATAATTAAAAATATTGTATTTGATACCGGTATTCTTTGCTAATGCAATTGCTGGTCATCCATGTTAACTATCTATAAAAGCAATGATTGAACACTAAACTTGATATGTTACTATACCTTACATGCATCATGCATTATCAATATTCGCTTTTCTACTTCTGCTTCCTCTTCATCTGTTGTTGTTGTTGTTGTTGTTGTTGTTGTTGTTGTTTATTAAATAAACAAGTTCGAGTATAGTATGAGTTATATATAAACAGGGTATTGCAACATGAGGTGTCATTTTAAATTTCACAATATTTTTTAAAGTGTCAATATTCAACTCACTCGTCACTCGTTGATATTTGACAAAGAAGAACTAGAGATTTTCAGATATGGATCAATACACGCTCGCACAATGCATTGAAATAGTGAAAAAGAAAATCGTGAGCTCTCAAACAAAATTACTCTGAGTTACGAGGCTCATTTTCATTTGACTGGGTACGTTAATAAACAAAACTGTCGCATTTGGGGCTCCAAACACCCAAAAGAAATAGTCGAACAACCTATCCAACCACAACAACTGTCAGTTTGGCGTAGTTTATGGAATAGCGCTGTCACTGGACCATATTTTTGTTGAAAATTATGCTTATGCCACTCACAACAGTGAGTAGATTTTATTATCGAACGATGTTGACTGACATTTTTTGGCATGAAATTGATTCTATGGAGCAGGATGGCGCCACATGCTATAAATCTGATGAAACAATGGCTTTGTTGCGTAAAAAATCTCCTAAAAATGACAACTCTTGTTTAAATACCCTGTATAACAGGTGTAGTAAAAAGAAATACATTATTTTTCCAATAGATAGACTTTAGTAATCTGTATCTCGCATTGTATAAGTGCCATCGGGTTACTCTAGATGGCATTAGAAAGATAGAATTTCGTACTAAATAAACTTTTCAGGCAGTTTTGTGATTGCTTGACTCTGTATTGTTTGAGCACGCGTCCAAAATGGACAACAGTAAAGAGAAAATACGCCATATTTTATAGTTTTTCTTCGATAAAGGCGAAAACTCAAGTCAGACGGCTGAAAATGTGTATAGTGTTCATGGTCCTGATACTGTGACAGTCAATCACGTGCAATTTTGTTTTCGTCGATTCCGTTCCGGTAATTTTGATGTCAATGATGCATCACGCTCTGGAATGCCAATTGTCAAAAATATCGATAAAATACTGGAAATCGTCGAGTCTGACCGTCATGTAAGCAATGTTTCTATTGCGCAGGAGCTAAACATTGCACAAAAAACTGTTTAGAATCATTTAAATAAGGCTGGGTACAAAAAGAAGCTCGATGTATGGGGGTGCCACACGAGTTAAGGCAAAAAAACCTCATGGACCGAATTTCCATCTGCGAATAGCAACAAAATCGATCCATTTCTAAAGCGGATGGTTATTGGTGATGAAAAGTGGGTCAATTACGACACCGTCGAGCGAAAACGGTCGTGGTCGAATCGCGGTGAGCCGGCGCAAACGGTGACCAAGCCAGGATTGACAGTCTGGAAGGTTTTGCAATGTGTTTAATGGGATTGGCAGGGAATCATCTACTATGAGCTGCTCCCCTACGGCCAAACTCTTAATTCGGACTTTTACTGTCAACAATTGGACCGTCTGAAGGAAGCAATCGCTCAAAAGCGGCCAGTTTTGGCCAATAGGAGAAGAATTATGTTCCATCAGGACAAAGCTAGGCCACACACATCGATAGTGACTCGCCAAAAGCTCCGGGAGCTTGGTTGGGAGGTTCTTTTGCATCCACCTTATAGTCGGGACCTGGCACCAAGTGATTACTACCTGTTTCTGTCTATAGCGAATGATTTTGCTGGTGAAAAATTCGCCTCAAGAGACGCCTTGTGACAATCGACTGTCCCAGTTTTTTGCTAATAGGGACGAGGGTTTCTATGAGAGTGGCATTATGAAATTACCTTCAAAAGGCAACAAGTTATCCAACAGAACCTAAATCGGATCATTCTAACTATGCTAAATAAAAACTTCAATTAAATGCAAAAATAATGGATTTATTTTTACTAGACCTTATATATGGAATAGTCGTAGCAGAAATGCAAATTTCAGAAAATGAAATATTTCATTTGATTAACTACATGCACACACGCCACAATTCAATCAAATACCAGCAAATGGATAATAATAAAGAAAAAAGAAAGAAAAAAACAACACAACAAAATAAACAAACAACATTAAATAAAGACCAAAACAAAGCAAAAGCAAGCAAGAAACTTGTTGAATTATAAAGTTAAAAAACCCGATGTAATCCTCTGGCATACGCAATAGCAATACCAATACAATATGATAACTTTATATCGAATAAAATCCCGACTAATGTTAAACAAACAAATTACACAAATACACATTGACACAACATGTATAGAGATTGACATTGAAATGTTAAAGAGGAATCCTCCCTATCTAACTATTTAATTTTCCTTTGTCTTTAATTTCAATTTACTACACAATTTCGCGCCTCCTCAAAACTTACTGTTTGATTTGACTCATTCCCATCACCATCATCATCATCATCATCATCATTGTCATCATTTGGGTTTGTGGAATATGCAAATTCAATTGAATACCTCCAATGCCGTGTATGAACGCATCAATGTTCAATACTTTTTAGGCACAAGTCTGTATGTGAATGTGTATAAATGTGTGGGATATTTTCTCACGGGAGCATTGTACGCTTCTTCATACATACATATTGGCTTATATGCGTACATATATGTGCATATATTTGTACGTGGTATTTATTATACATACATCTACTTACATCTTAAGCTTTGTTGAGCCGATTTGTTATAAAATTTTATTTGTTAAACAAATTTGATTTTGCTGATTTGATGGCATCAACATTCATTATATGGTATATTAACTTGGATCAGCTGTTTGGCTGTATGCGATGATGATGATGATGATGATGCGTCGTAAGCTGTAGGCATCTAAATTTAACTATAAAGGTATAAATATAGCTCCAAGATTTATATGAAGCATTCTCATTAAATAATTGAGTATTTCTTCTATATTCTAAGGATTCACATAATCATTACAAATCATCATATTCATATGCGAACGTTATCTTAGGCAAAAAAAAAAAAAAGTATCGGTTATTCGTTCAGTTATTTCTCAGTATTTGAAATTCTGATTAGACCAATTTTAGACATTACTATGATCGTAGAAATTTTGCATGAAAATAGGCCTAATAATATCTCCTCAACTAATATACAATATATAAATACAAGGTGATTTTTTAACAACTTTCTTTTTGGCAACACTGTTTTTGACAGCTCCGCTGTTTTCGTGCAACATATTACTGTCAAACATGTTCAGTTTGGTCTATAATTTAACCATGAATCGACTTACAAATGAACACCGCTTGCATATTATTGAATTTTATTATCAAAATGCATACTCTGTGAAGAAAGTGCATCGTGCACTTGTTCCATTTTATGATCAGTTTTGGGCGAACTTCTGAGGCGGCTATTTGGAATCTTGTCTGACTAAATTTCCCACCAAATTTACATTATTGGATATTAAACCACCAACACGCATACGTAGAGTGCCGGACTGAGAAAAATATCGCAGCTGTATCCGCCAGTATTTTTGATGACCGTGAATTATCGATTCGGGACCGTTCTCAGCCATCGGGTCTCTGTTATTCTACTAAGTGGAAAATTTTGCAGAAGGATTTAGGTGTAAAACCTTTTAAAATACAGCTGGTGCAAAAATTGAAGCCACACGACCTACCACAATGGCTAACTTTTGGTGAATGGGCGTTGGCAAAGTTGGATGAAGATCAACTTTTATTTATCGGAAAATTGTGTTCAACGAATAATCAGTTTAATCATAATTCAGTTTTGAATAATCAAAATTGCCGTATTTGGTGTGAAGAGTAGCCAGAAACATTGCAAAAACTGCCAATACATCTCGAAAAAAATGCACTGTTTGGTGTGAATTATGTCCCGGTGGCATCATTAGCTTAGGTTAGGTTATGTGGCAGCCCTCTCTCTCTGAGAGGACACACTTAGACCAGAAATGCCCATTGTGATACCACCGAGCTTCTCTTCCAATACCCTTGTGCGTGTTAAATTTGGATAGCATTAGAAGAGACCTGCTTATATTAGCCGGTTCCGAAAGGCAAAACCCTTGTGACATCACTTTAACTTAGTTTTGTCTCAGAGCTCTTTTTTAAGAAGCATTTTTGGCAAATTGTTACTGCCGGAAAAATTGCCAATGCTTGCCGGCAGGTGGGTACCGTTCGAAAGAAAAATCTTTTCGATATTAAATTTTGTTATGCTTCAGCCGGGGATTGAACCCACGACCTACAGATCAGAAGTCCAACGCACTAACAACTGAGCTATGACACCCATGGTGGCATCATTGGACAGTACTTTTCCAAAGACGACGAATGCAGGAGCATTGCTGTTAATGGCGGGTTCGGTGAATAGTGTATTTCACGTTTGGGGCCGGTCAATTGGCTGGCTAGATCATGCGATTTAACGCCTTTAGACAATTTTTTGTGGGGCTACGTTAAGGCTCGAGGGTGCCGTAGCTCAGTGGTTAGTGTGTTCGCCTTCTGATCTGTAGGTCGTGGGTTCAATCCCCGGCTGATGCATAACAAATTTAATATCGAAAAGATTTTTCTTTCGAATGGTACCCACCTGTCGGCAAGCAATTGGCAATTCTTCCGACAGTAACAACTTGCCATGAAAAAGCTTCTTAAAGAACTCTGTGACAAAGCTCAGAAAAAGTGATGTCACAAGTGTTCTGCCGTTCGGAACCGGCTAAAATAAGTAGGTCCCTTCTAATACTGTCCAAATTTAAGACGCACAACAGTAATGGAAGAGAAGCTCGGCCAATGAGTCCTTTGGGGCTTTAAGTGCCACATATTTATTTATTTTTTTACGTTAAGGCTCACGTCTATAGTGACAAACACGCAACGGTTGACGCACTGAGATACCGGCCGATCTGTTGGAGAGAGTATGCCAAAATTGAACCCAGCGTATGAACCATTTGAGGAGCAGACGCGGTCAACATTTATATGAAATCATCTTTAAACATTGAATTATATAGATCGTTCTATCGACTCAAATAAAGTGTTCTCTAAATGTTTATGTATTTTTTTTTACATCAAAGGTCGAAGAGTGGATAAAGAAACTCCATCTCACGAGATGGAAAAACTTCTGCACTTGTAGACTTGTGAATCGAAGAGGGTTCTCAGTCTACGACGGTTAACTCTAACCTGGTTGACTGCATTAATAACTGGGCATGGCAATTTCAGGTACCACCTCAGCAAGATGGGTCTTGTTGAAGTGGAGGATGCTGACATTTGCAGATTATGCATGGAAGAGGCAGAGACAGCGGCGCACATAGTGTGCTAGTGTCCTGCATTGGCTAGCAAGACGATGTCCACACTGGGTCGTCAATTTATTAATGAACTCGAAATGTGAAACATACCCCACAAAGATATGCCAGAAATAACGTGTGATGTTATTATGAGGAGGGAAGTAGAAGAATTCTGCAACCAAACAAATACATAGCACACGATTTGAGGGACGAAAAGGCACCCAGATAAGTGGTCTGATTTGCCTAATCACTAAAACATATAAATAAATCAAATCCAAAAGCTCTTAAAAAATCACCCTCTACAAACAAAACACGTATTTCCGCCTTCATTCAACATTTCGCATTAACATTTAATGTTTTTGTCGTTTGTCGTCTCATTTCATTTCATTTCGTTTCTGATTATCTTGGTATAAATTTAAATGTAGTGTATTTAATTTTATTAACCCACCACATCTGTGTGCCTATTTGTTGTAAAAAAAAAACAAAAAACAAAATAAAGAAATAAGAAATGTAAATACAAATATTGTCGATTATTTCCTTTTTTAGTTTTAAGTTGAGCTCATATTAAGCCGAACTTGTTATATTGCTCTATCTAAGCAAGACAAAAAACGAAAAGAGAGAACAAATAATAAAAAAAAACCCAAGTAGAAAAAGTCAAACAAAAGCTTAAAATTTTACATTGGCAACCAATAAAAATGCAAATATTTAACATTAGTTAATCCACATGTAACTACATATGTAAGGTAGGTGCTCCTACATACATACATATGCAGTAAGCACTATATAATGTCAACGATTATGTTTTATTACTTCATTAAAGCGATATTTTCTTAGTGAAAAATGAACTCTCAATGCACACAAGCTCATGTGAATGGCATATTAATTCTTAAAGCTACATGGCAGGAAATTATGTGTAAAAGTGTCAGAATTGAGAAAATTGAGAAAAATCTTGAAATGTGAAACTTTAATGTAAATTTATCATTTAACAATTTCATATGAAAAATATAAATTTTGACTCAAGTTAATTTTTTATAGAGAAAACATTTAAATTGCCATACTACAGAAGTTTACATACTCTCCAATATGGCAGTCATACTTAAAAAACATACTTTTGTACTGAAGGTAGTCGTGGTTTTCATTCCATAACGCTCATTTGGATACGTACTCCTTTGTTGAACAAAATAATCGTATATACCAAGCTTCAGTCAGATAGCATTAGGTTTTCGTGCCCAAAGTGTGAAAATATATATTCGAAAACATGTTTTTATATGAGAGGTAGGAGTGGTTTGTATTCGATTCCGCCCAAACTCAATATTGTTCCTTTGTTGGCAAAAATAACCAAGTTTTTGCGCCATAACTTTGAATTTATTTACTTACAGTGTGAAAACACGCATACGAATTGAAGATTTTGTATGGGAGGTAGGAGTAATTTTAATCCGTTTAGATTTATTTTTGCACTGTATAATTAATTAGTAAATATAATCATGTATACCGAATTTCAGCTCGATAACTTAACATTTTCGAAGGAAAAAGTATGAAAATATGGCATTTCAAAACATATTTTTGAAAGGCATGTAGGCGTGGTTTTTGTGCGATTCCACTCAAACTTAAATTCCGCCATTCTTTAGCAAATCTATCTACACATAACAAGTCTCTGGTCTATAGTTTTGAATTTTCGTCCGAAAAGTGTAAAAATATACACCCAGAAGCAAACTTTTGTATGCGAGGTAAACGAAGTTTTCATGGGATTTCATCTAAAACTCAATCTCATCCATTGGACTACATGCATTTGATTTCTGCTCTAAAACATCGTCTTTT
Source organism: Megamerina dolium (assembly GCA_963854835.1). Taxonomy (NCBI): domain Eukaryota; kingdom Metazoa; phylum Arthropoda; class Insecta; order Diptera; family Megamerinidae; genus Megamerina; species Megamerina dolium. The sequence continues at coordinate 66,375,774 of OY978528.1, read as the reverse complement.
CATTCACAAAATGTGAAAACCTACATACAAAACTAAGCTTTTGTATGGGACGTAGGCATGGTTTCAATACGATTAAGTTCATTCTTGCACTTGCATCTATTAATTGATAAATATAATCATGTGTATCGAATTTCAGCTTGATAACTGTATATTTTTATGCCAAAAGTATGAAAATATGCATTTAAAAACATATTTTTGTATGGAACGTAGGCGTGTTTTTCGTGCCATTCTGCTCAAACTCAATATCATGCATTCGTTAGCAAATCTATTCACATATAATAAGTTGCTGCTCTATGGCTTTGAATTTTGCGTGGGAAAAGTGTTGAAAAGTCACCCAGAAGCGAACTTTTGTATGGGAGATAGGCATAGTTTTAATCAGATTAAGTTTATTTTTAAACTTATCTATTCATTAGTAAATATAATCATCTATAATAAATTTCAGCTTGATATCATTATATCTACGTGCTCAAAACCTTAAATATACATTCGAAAACTTACTTTTTGTATGGGAGGTAGATGTGATTTTGATCCGATTATGTCAAAATTCAAACTCATCAATCCTTTTATTTAAAAAATCACTTGTAAATGATTTCACATTCATAACTTTATATTTACTTATACTGCTTATGTAAAAACATTTATTCAAAAACATACTTTTGTATGTGAGGTAGCCATAGTGGCCATTCTCAAACTTGTCTATTAATTAGTAAAAAAAATAATCATAAGTACCGAGTTTCAGCTTCCTAGCTTTATATTTTCGCTTGCAAACTGTGAAAATAAGCATTTGAAAACAGTCATTTATATGGGAGGTAGGTGTGGTTTTCATCCAAACATTTCCATTTTCAAACTCATCGAATAATTTATAAAAAAAAATCATTTGTACTTAATTTCATGTCGATAGCTTTATATTTACGAGTGATAAGTCTAAAATATTGACTCCAAAATATACTTTTTGTATGAGAGGTAGGCTTAGTTTTGAACTGTTTACATCCCTTCTTCAAGTTTTCAATTAATTAGTAAAAAAATAGTCCTATATACCAAGTTTCAGCTTGATAACTTTATATTTTCGTGAAAATATACATTTCAGAATAGGTTTGTGATTTTCATCCAATTGATTATTGATATTTTTCTCTACTTTCTGGTATGAAATAATTTCTAAATAAATATCTGTAAAAAAAAAGGTAGACTTGAGCCTACTCTAGTATTCTTTGCATGAGGTCGTGAGTCGAAAATGAATACCTGATAAAAATATTTCAAAAAAGTGAGTGGTTTTTCCGTTATGCGGAATCATCTACTATGTAGCTAGGTTGCTTTCAATACTACTCGTCTTTAGCATACACTTCTGAACTTCTGAAAACGCAACTCAACAGAAGATGACTTCAATGTCTATATGAGCCAATTGTATCATAAATATTCATACAATATTGTAGAAGCTCACTGTAGAAGTGTCGTGTGTGTGTGTGTGTGAACGTAATTCCAATCAGTTGCAATTTCATTTGCATTTACATATGTTTCAATTGTTGATAACTAACGAACGAATGACTGAACGTATGAACTAACTAACTAACTACTCGCAACTTGTAACTCGTAACTAACTGACATGATTTGCTTGCATTCACGTTTGCGCTTTTACTTGTAGTTTTATAGTGAGCAAATATTTACATATCGTGTGTGTGTGTTTGTGTGGTGAACATGTGCGTGATGTGATGGATAATTTGTATATACCAATCTATTATTATTGTTGTTATTATTATTATTGTTTTGCTCTATGAGTATGAGTACGAGTACGAGTACGAGTACGCTAATTGCAAACAACAAAGAAACAAATGAAACAAGTGGCATAAATGTGATCACGAAGTCGTACGCGCGCACACACACACACACACACATGCGCATACTAATGGGTAATAATGTGCCGTTGAGTGTGTTTTGTTGTTGTTGCCCTAACAACACAACTGCAACATGCAAATGATCGAAGTGCGATGATTAATGCTAAAAATACTCAGTAGTATGTGGTACTTATTAAAATCGCAGCTGCGCATACAACAGATAGTGCGTACGAATACATGTGTGAATGGAGTAGCAACGCATACTTGTCGTCGTTGTTGTAATTGCCGACGGTTGTCATCACAACGATTTCCATATGAACGAGTGCATATGTAATGTCTGTGGCACATTTTTTTTTCATTTTTTTTTTTTTTGCTTATAAATTTGCAATTGACGGCAATTAAATAAATGTGCGTGCGTGCATGTGGTGTGACTGTATATGTTTGGCTTGCCTATGTCTTTTTTTTTTTGTGATTTCATCATGTTGCATATGAAATCTTTCAGCAAAATTGTGAGTTGAATATATGATTAGTGCAATGGATTTATTCTCCTTTCTATATTTTTTTAATTTTTCTTAGAATTAAAATTTATTAATATTACATATTTCATTGACAAGTGGTACTTGTGCGTGCGTCTATATGTGCGTTTAATTCGCAACCGTATGATTGACTTAGAATAGACACGTAACGATTCATAAATCCTAAAAACCGTTGTGTCATATGCATGGCAATAATTCTCTCAATCAATGGGATTTTTTAAATATATCTTTAAACATTATTTTTTTAATTATTTTCTTATTAATACATTCAACGCTAGATGGTGATATTTCGCAAAATCGTTGTACTCATAGTTTTAATGTGATTTATGAGTTTATTAAAATATTCAAGATCACCGACTGATGGTGATTCCAATGAAATATTGATGCTATTTAAAAGTAATCGGCATAGATGAACTCGAAAGATCAAAGGAAGATATTATCAGGGTTGCATTTTTGTATTCTTGGGATTTTGATTCACGTTCGTGGGATATTCTGTTATTCAATATTACTCACGCTCATGCGAGCTCACGACTCAAGATCACGCAAGAATCCTGCATCATTGAAAACGAAATTTGTTAAGGATAAGAAATATTTTTTATACCGAAATATTGAGATTACCTAAAAGTGATCAGCATAGATGAGCTCATGAGATCGAAGGAAGATGCTCTTGGATGACTGCGATGACGATTTTAGAAATCAGGAGCAGCCATTCATTATGAAAAAGTTAAATTTTGCTTTTAATCGTGTATATACACCCCGAAATTGTAACAACATTTAAATTGAATAATCTCCGGTGGGCCGGCCATATTTTAAAGGCTGAAGACAACTATCCACCTAAACAAATTCTACTGGGCAGATGCCGAAATAGCAAAAGCAGAAATAGACCTAAACTTAGATGGATAGATGGTGTGGACGCTGAAACTTTGGGACTACGATGCTGGAGAACTAAAGCGAGGCAACTGGAAGCATAAATTACACCAAGCAAAGACCGGCACCGGGTTGTTGATGATGATGATGATGATGATGATGATGATGATGACGATGATGATTATGATGATGATGATTTGGAAGTCGAACAAGAAAACCGTGTTCTATTCACAGAAAAAGCAGCGGAAAATTCATTAACAAAGGATAATATTCTCTCCTGGAAAATTTCAGGAATTTTAAAATATCAAATTTAGAGGGAAGCCCCCTTAATGGGTGGAGTTAGATGGTGAGTGCATATATGTAGTTGGGAGAAATGTTGGTGAGCCATACACTTTATTCCCCTAGAGGCACTATGAGAACTGTGGGAGCGTATTTTATAAAAAAAAGTCAACGATTTATAGGGTAGCCACTCTAAGGGCTACAAATAGAGAGACAATAATTCATGAGCCCCAGTCATACATTTCATGGCTCTAAGTGCGAGTATTGAGCATTTATTCGATTATTTGTCTATTTTCAGATATTTTAGATGCCTTAACTCAGTGGTTAGTGCGCTGGCATTCTAATCTGTAGGTCGTGGGTTCAATCCCCGGCTGAAGTATAAATTTAATATCGTAAAAATCTTTTTTCGAACGGTGCCCACCTGTCGGCAAGCAATTGGCAATTCTTCCGGTAGTAAAAATTTGCCATGGAAAAGCTTTTGAATGAACTCTGTGACAAAGCTCAGAAAGAGTAATGTTGCAAGGGTTCTGCCGTTTGGAACCGACTAAAACAAATAGGTTGCTTCTAATATTGTCCAAAATTTAACACGCACAACAGTACTGGAAAAGAAGCTCGAACAAAGAACCCTTCGGGGCTTATAAGTACCACATATTTATTTATTTTTCAGACATTTTTACATTCATTGTGTATGGGAGCCCACTTAAACAGTAAAGATAGGTGGTAGAAAATGCTTGGGAGAACAAATAAATGGAAGTCGTCCCTCTATATGCACTCTGGAAGCAGTGGGAGTGAAATTTATTTAGTAAAAACATCAATGATTTGTAGGAGAGCCTCTTTGAGGAGGAGAGATAGAGGGTAAAAACGTTCAGGAAAAATGTTGAGTTGAACAAATTAATGAGGGCCTCTAGGATGATTCTGGGTATTTTAATTAATGTCCATCTTTTCTTTTAGGTTAGGAACAAAATGGATCTTGACCGAGTTCAATTATCTTCGGATTCGAAATTCGAATTCGAGCAGGCATAAAAAAACGTATCGTAATATATGTTCTGTCAAAAAAGTACCGGGAATTGGTCATTTAACTTAAGCTTGCTTAAAGTGATTGTCAAAGAACTTTTGTGACTAAGTTGTCGCAACGGCTTTCTATACTGACGCTGAGTTTGAGTTTAATCCAATTAATCAAAAGATTTTTTTAACACTTTTTCCGGAATCGACCTCAGTTTTCGATGCAAAACAGTACCCTCGAAGTGGAATTTCAGTTATCGAAAGAGCAAAAACTTTGCAGAAGCCATATCAAGTGAATACGGTGGTTGTTTGATAGTGCTTGTGGACTTTTTGGCCAGAAATTCGTTCACAATGATAGTCTTCTGAGATTTAGCGTTATCGTGGCGCAATATCTATATTTCAGTTTTATTTCCACAAATCTTGCCTTTTTCAACGAATTTACTCTCTCAAAAGTTGCATAACGCCCAAGAAAAATTCTTTATTCACCGCTTGACCATCAGGTAAGAATTCCGTGTGCCCGACACCGCGATAACTTCACTTGAGGACACTGATGACCGGCCAGAGTGAGACATCACATCTCGCCCGGTTTTGAATTCAATTTGAAGTCAATTCATCGTAAGCCTTCTGCAACATTTTCAGCGATTTGGCACACGAAATTTCATTTGCAGTGCAAAATATCAGACAAATTCGTTGTTCAAAATTTTTCTCCATTATAAAAATCACAAAAACCACTGAAGAAAACGGACAAAATCGATCAGTGTAAACAAATAAATTGTCGCATTGCGCTCAAAATCAGCGTCAGTATAGAGAATAGTTGTGCCACAACAAAATTTTGACAATCCCATTAGCGAGTTTTTACCCATTCCCGTTATTTCTTGACAGAAAATAGATCTCGTCTGCTGGCCAAGACTTTTCTTTCATGTGGTGTTAATATCGATCAGATTTTTCTTTCGAACGGTACCCACCTGTCGACAAGAATTGGCAATTTTTCCGGCAGTAACAATTTGCCAAAAATGCTTCTTAAAAAAGACCTCTGTGCCAAAGCTAAGTTAAAGTGATGTCACAAGGGTTCTGCCGCTCGGAACCGGCTAATAAAAGTAGGTCCCTTCTAATGCTGTCCTAAATTGGGCATTTCTGGCCTAAGTGTGTCGTCTCAGAGAGAGGGCAATTCTTCCTACAGTAACAATTTGGCATAGAAAAGCTTCGAAAAGAACTCTGCCGTTTGGAACCGGCTAAAATAAGTAGGTCCCTTGTAATACTGTCCAAAATTTAACACGTATAACAGTAATGGAAGAGAAGCTCGGCCAAAGAGCCTTTCGAGGTTTAGAAGTGCCATATATTTATTTTTTTATATTTTTTATTCCTTCAAATCCCAGCGCTCGTATAGCCTATGATCAACTTCCTCCAATAAACATATTAGAAAGCGTTTTTTTTTATCTCTTAAACCACGCCTACTTTAATTTTTCGATTTGATCAACTTTAATACAATATATCTGCATTCAATTAGATCAATCTAACCATTTAGCTGTAGGGTTTGTTGTATTCATTGTTATCATAATTTTTGCTTACATTTCAAAAGAGATAGTCAATAGAAAGAATAACAGTGGAGAGAATTGCTAATACAATGTATATCGTACGAATAATGTATGTAGGAGCATACAATTTGATAAAAAGGAAAATAAAGAAAGTTATTGGTGAAACGTGCCAAGCAATTTAAAGCTTACGTATGTACTCAGTACCGTATTTTCTGCTGAAATACACTCTTCTTTTCATTGGAAAAATACATAAAAATTGATTTAGACAAAGATGAGGAAAACTGAAGACTAAGAAACTACACAAACTACTATGAACAGTGCTCCACACCCACATATATGATAACTATGATTGTTCATGTGTATGTGTGTGTGTGTCAATGCATAAAAGTCACGGCACTGAAGCTAAAAATTCAATCAAAACTAATTTTTTCTGTTTGTGTGTTAAACATCTTCTAATTGAATGTTGGTACATAGGGTACTACATGTCCATACACACACACACACACATACAATTGAAGCTATGCAGTTTAATTCGCTGAAATATAAATTTCAAAATATAGTCACGTCCAATAGGTGACACATTTTCCATTGCAAAACAATTCAAGGCAATACAACTAAGCTCAGATGAGATTTAAACAATTTGTGGTAGTTTGGTTCTTTCTTCAGCATTATCATCTTTATCATTATCATCTTTAACATTATCATCATGTAACTCTTTTGCTTTTCATATGATATATTGTAGTATATGAATGAATTTCTATAACAATGTTGAAGTACAATTTAATTTCGAAATGAAATGTTCAACGTAAATGAAGAAATATAAAGAAAAATGTACATAAATTCAATTGAGAAAGCTACAAAAAGTCTCGTCTGTGCGTTCAAAAACAGCAGCAGCAGCCGTTTAGCAACAGTAACAACAGCAATCATGATAACCAATATAAAGGTATTTACTTATACTGCCATACATATACATAGAGATACCTAATCACTCACATACACACACACACACACACACTGAGACACAAAGTACAAAGCAGCAAATGCAATTTACCTTTGAATTTAATTTTAATTTGATTTTTGATCACAGCAATAATACCCGGAAGAGAGACGTGTCTCGAATGAGACGTCACATACAAGTACAGTGTCACACTTACATATAATTGGAGAGTAAAATAAAATTGGAAAAGTTTAACTTTGGTAATACCGAAGCTTAAACGCCCTACACCATGGCAAATAGACATGACAAATAGGCCCCAAGTGAGCGCACGGCTTTTTTCGTTGCACTGCAGGCGGCTCATCTTCGGAGTGGTTCCTCTTGGTGGTGAATTTTTCCGATGAAATGGACTTGGCGTATTCTAGAGCCTGTGTTCTAGAGTAGCCATGTTTGGTGGCTTGCTTAAATCTTCTTCCCTCTTTAGAGGAGAGTTTAACAAAGCCTGTCTTACTTGAGAGCGCCATGCGTCCAACCTGGTCGCCCACGTCCGTCAAGCTGGAGGTTTGGGAAAGTACGTTTTCTGGGATTGCCTGTATGGCCAGAGTGGCTTCAGATTCGGACGTACTTGAATCCTCCAACATATCTGCCACTCTTACCCTTAGAGCTAATCCCGAAAGGCCAGTGGTTTCACTGTGATCCGTTGAAGGTTTGGTTATGCGCTATCCCGGGTTTCTCAGAACGGACTCAGCAGCCGTGATCTGAGAAGAGGTAGTCGGCACCCTAGTGAGTGCGAGACTGACTGTGTGTATTGGTTTCCATAACTTGTTCCCACGAGGAAGTCTGGAAGTAGAAGTCACCGTTGATAGAGCCAGATTACCAAGGGAAGACTAGCTTAAAACAGAAGGGCGGAAGGTATTCTGAGTTCGCATATTAGAAACCGTGCACCCCCATGGCAATGCATCCATTGGCATATGCTGTTTCACCTTAGATTTTTTTCGAACGGTGCCCATCTATCGGCACGCAATTGGCAATTCTTCCGGCAGTAACAATTTGCCACAGAAAAGTTTATAAATGAACTCTGTGATAAAGCTCAAAAAAAATGAGTTCGCAAGAGTTCTGCCGTTCGGAACCGGCTAAAATAAGTAGGTCCCTTCTAATACTGTCTAAATTTTGACACGCAAAACAGTACTGGAAGAGAAGCTCGGCTCTGAGTTCGCATATTAGAAGCCGTGCACCCCCATGGCAATGCATCCATCGGCATATGCTGTTTCACCTTAGATTTGGGACCTCTTTTTAGAGAATTTGCATCTATCCGCCCGACTACCATTTACCAGCATTCAAGCATAGACGATTTTAAGCTAGAGCCGCACTACCATAGTACACACAGTTACGGCACGTACACTAATGTGTTACATGTAAATCCCCCTGTGTACCTATCGACTGACGGCCCTAGACAGATTTACTTAAAAAAAAAGATAATACAGGCGTGGTTTTCATCCGATTCCGATAATTTTTGAAGCAGTGAATTTATTAGCAAATATAATCGTATGCATCAAGTTTTATTTGAACTTAGGTTAGGTTATACGGCCGCCTCCCCCCAAATAGGGGCGCACTTAGTCCAAAAATTGACTCACTGTGTTACCGTGCATAAATAATGCTTTCTCTCTCGATCCCTCTGTTGAACGGCACCATTGGAATTTCCTAATGAATAGAGCAATGTCCCTGACATCTATGGGTGCTAGCTCAGTGGTATCTGTAAAAAAGGCACTCCCCAATAGGTTGTGCCTTCTGCGTGCCCAAGCGGGGCATCTACAGAGGAAGTGGTAACCAGTTTCCTTCACTTTCTCGTCCTGGCAGCTACGACAAAAATCGTTGGCCGGTAAACCAAGCCTGGTATCATTGGGTAGGCAATCCAATGGCCCGTGAGTATGGCAGCTACATTACTGATAGTTTTTCTACTCATTGACAATAGTGAACGAGTTCTTATATTGTCAAGAATTGGCCAGACTTTCCTAGTAGTAACACAAGAGCTCTTATCGCGTCATCTTCTGTTTGCTATAGTGAGGAAATGTTGTGTGACAAGCAGCTTAAATGTTGCAAGCGGAATTCCTACTTGATGAGGTGGATAGATCTCTGGAAATCTAGTGCCCGATTTCGCCAATTCATCTGCCTCACAGTTCCCTGGAACCGGGAACCTATGTCTTAATATCCCTATGCCAGTACCGGGGCATAGGGATATTAAGGGCAAGTGGCGATTTGGCGAACGTTCCGGCGAGAGACTTAATGGCGGCTTGAATGTCGGTGTAGATATATCTTTGTAAGATATGGTATTACAGCGAAGCTTCATTGCTGCCTCCTTTATAGCCATAATGTCGGCTTGAAAAACACTGCAAAAGTTGGGTAATCGAAAGTTAAGCTTAACTCATAACGCCACCTCCTACTCTTCCCTCCAATTTGGAGCCGTTTGTGTACAATTGTACCGATTGAACTTCAGTTTTCCTTGTCAATGCCCATATTCCATTCTTCCCTTGAGGGCATATGGGTTGAAAATCTATTGTAAAAGCATGGTATGGGAATGATAGAGTCGAATGGATTCGGAATTGTAGTGCACTCCCCCAGGAGCTTTGAATGCCCGTATCCACATTTAAACTAATTGCTGATATAAACGCTCTCTGCTTGCTAAATAGATCCACAGGGAGTAAATGCAATAGCGAGTAGAGTGCCTTTAATGTGGTGGTTCTTAGAGCACCTGTTGTCAACACCGCAGACGTCTTATCTTTATTACTTAAGGAATAATAATTTTTCATAGGAGGTAGGCACGATTTATATCTCATTGAGTCTTATTTTTAAATATGTCCAATAATTGTGAAATATAATCATTTTTGTTGAATTTCAGTTTTATATCTTTATATTTTACGGCGTCCAGTGCCAATAGACACATTCAACAGCATACTTTTGTATGGGAGATTGGTGTGTTTTTCATCCAATTACGCCCATTTTTAAATATATTAATTCTCTAATCGGACTGACATTACAAACGAAGGTTTAGTTCAATAGCTTTATATTTTTGCGGATAAAATGTGAAAAACACTCTCGACAAAAAACTTTTATATAGGAAGTCGGCCAAGTTTACCGATGTATGAGGACCCGCATCTTAATTCAGATTTGAGTCACTTTGAAGCGAGCTTAATCAGAGCTTTTTGTAGCTCAATTAAGCTACTCTAATGTCTATCAGCAATTGTTCGAGCAAATTGGCGCATAATTTTGAACTGTTTGCGATTTCATGGGAAAAATAGAGCTCGATTTATATTTTACCCAACTTAGTTTGTATGATTTTTTCCTCTTCTTAAGTGATAAAAATAACAAAATTCCAAACTCAATTTTATCATACATATTCTACTGTGCAGTGGGAATCACTACTACCATAACTATCAAGGCACCCACATAGCAGAATATGTAAGACATGCAACAAACATATAAATATATACACATACATACATCCACATATCCACTAGCTATAGACCGTAGAATCTTCATTGAGATTGCTGGCAACATTTTTCGTAAGAGTAATATTGGTAGCAGCAGCCGACGGCTGCTTCGCTGGAACAGCACATAAATTCAATGCCAAATGTCATGTGTTCATACGTACGCATCATGTGTGTTGTATTGCAACAGAAATATTTCATATATTTCACATACATATGTATGGTATTACCATTGCAGTTGATCGACTACGACGTCTGGTTTACTTTTGTCTGTCAGCAAACTTGTTTCTTTGCTATAACTTCTTGCTGCCGCTGCTGCTGTTGCTGTTGGCTGCTGCTACTGTTGTCTCTGGTTGTTGACTGGCTGATATTTTACTATAAAGTTTCATTTGTAATTTACTATATGTAAGTGCATATTGAATTCGAAGAATAAAACAAAATTGTAGTTGGCAATTCAATTGTGTAGTGAAATCCCTTTTGCTACTTTCAACATATGTATTGCTTATCAGCCAATTCTCATCAAAATTGAATAACACAAACAAAAATGCTACACAATGCACAATGGTGACCTTCTGATTTTTCTTGTTTTCATTTTTGTAATTTTTATTTCGAAAGCAAAACAAAATAAAAAGAAAGGTTAACATTTTTCAATTAGTTGTTGTATTAAAGCATTGCATCGACTTTCTTGCGAAATGTGCAAGAATTGAAAGTTTTATTTTGTTTCGTTTCGAAATTTTAAGGGCCTGCAACATTAAAGATACAATCACTCACTAATGATGAAATTATAGCATTTTTCATATTGATCCAATAAAAAAATCAATAATGTTGAATGCCGTCAATAAAGTTGAATTTTAATTCAAGCAACTGCAATTACGACAGCGGTCCCAGAACTACCCAACCTAACAAAGAAAACGCAACAAATTTGGGAAAATTTTTCCTTATTTCTCAACATAATCTCCCTTTTCCCAGCGATATTCTATAGCTTCGCTACCCTATTTATAGTATCAACTGTCTAGAGCTCATTAAAATAGCCATATACCGCAGACTCCACCTCGTCATTTTTTGCAAATCTTCTAATATTCGTTGGACTGAGACCTTTCAAATGATAGTATTGAATTACATAATGGTGACCAATTTTTTCCATATTTTCAAATTCACTGAAGTTAACGAACTTTCGATGGCTTCAAAAAAAAAAAACTACTAAACAACGTGGCGCCTTGAAACCTAGAATATATGTTTTATAAGGTTGCCACTTTTCACCAAAGTAATTTTTTTCAAACTACTACCGCCATCTATATGTCAAGTCGGATAGTTCAGGGACCACCCTCGTAGTACGCGATTGAAGCAACTTCTCACCGGCCAAATGTGTGTTTATCAACACAAAGACTTAGAATGTGTAGCAACATTTTTTATGTGTTTATATTGTCGCAACATGAGATTTTCATAATTGCTGCTAGACAAATGGTCGTTGTACCCACTATGTTCTTCTGAAATTTGTTGAATTCAGTCAATAAAATTGAATTTTAATTCAAGCAATTGCAATTATTACGTAATTGAAGCGATTTTTCACCGGCAAAAAAAAAAAAACTATCTAAAACTACGAAAAAGTCATCATCGAGACGAAACTGCATTCAAATGTGAGATTATCAACATGTGACATGTGGCGCAACATGTTTTATGTTGTCGCAACATCAAAGCCACATCATTGATGCTAGACAAATGGTAGTTGTACCCACTATGTACTTCCGAAATTTGATGAATTCAGTCAATAAAATTGAATTTTAATTCAAGCAATTGCAATTATTACGTGATTGAAGCGATTTTTCACCGGTAAAAAAGAAAACCCATCTAAAACTACGAAAAAGTCATCATCGAGACAAGACTGCATTCAAATGTGTGATTATCAACATGTAACATGTGGCGCAACATGTTTTATGTTGTCGCAACATCAAAACCACATCATTGATGCTAGACAAATGGTTGTTGTATACACTATGTTCTTCCGAAACAAGTCTATCTTACACATTAAATATAATTTTTCGAATGATCTAATTTGATTGAAATCAATTAATTTCATAAATTTTAAATGCAATCGAATGCATTTAAATCGTTTAACGGAATATAAACTATAATAATTATTACTCATTAAATTGTTGTTTATAGATTTCTTGTCATTGAATTACATACTCATTTACATAATAAATTTATTGCCATTGTATGTATATGAATCATGCACTGATTTCTATTTATAACTTAGATAATCTTTCCAATATAAAAATATTATGGTATATGTATATGATTACTTCATCACTTGACTATTGTTTTTGATTAGGAAAATAATTAAATTATGAATGATCATTAAATTGAAATTTCTATACATACGAAGCGAATACACTGTAGCAAATGGATGATGATGATGATGAAGATGATGATAATAGCATTGTATTAAAAGCTTGTATGCACTTATCTCGCCATTTCATAATTATAGCAATATCACAATGTATTGTTATTTATTGAAATTAAATAAATACCGTGCTGATTAAATAATTATCTTATTGATTGCAATGATTGTTGCTATCGATTTCCTACCAGCATGATCATATATGATACTATGTTGTACAACTTAACCTATACCAACATTGACAGCGTAACTTACAACATACTCCATATATAGGAACATAGTTCGTTTTATGCGTACATCAACTTTAATTTCAATCAAAGTCATCAAATCAAAGCGCTGATTAAATCAATGCGTTCGTTTCCACGTTAGTTCTCTCATCATAGTTATTGAAACCTACACATTGACACAACAACTACATACGATACAATGCGTACATATCGTAAACAATAGCCATATCAAAAGTCAATCACACAACACAATCAGTCGCGCCATGCTTCACTAGTCCAGATAAGTGAGGGAATCAAACAACAACAACAACAACAACAACAATCATCGAATTGGAAATGGTCAAAGTGGCAACAGCAGCAATAGAAGAATGATTGAAGAAGAAAATAATTGAAAGAAGAAGAATACATAAAGAAAAGCAGACAAAGAAACAATTAACTTATACCTATACTGGGTTTGGTGAGGGGAAAAAGTATTGTATTCTTTTATAAGGAAAAGGCTCCTATGGCTACCAGCCATAGGTTATATGAGTGACATTAACATTATGTACCAAGTTTTAGTTGGATAGGGTGATTTTTTGGCAACTTTCTTTTAGGCAACACTGTTTTTGGCAGCTCAGCTGTTTTCGTGCAACATGTTGCTGTCAAACATGTTCATTTCAGCAACATGTTTAGGAGAGGTGAGTGCGGTGAACAGTTTATTTCAAGATTGGGGTAGGTGAATTGACCGCCTAGATCGTGAGATTTAACGCCTTTATACTATTTTTTGTGGGGCTATTCTATAGCGACAAGCCTGCAACGATTAACTCATTTGAAACCAATTGAAGAATTTATTCTTGAGATACCGGCCGATATGTTGGAGAGAGTATGCCAAAATTGGACACAGCGCATGAACCATTTGATGCACAGCCGCGGTCAACATTTACATGAAATCATCTTTAAACATTGAATTATATAGTTCGTTCTATCGACTCAAATAAAGATTTCATACATTTCTATAAATTGTATGTGTTATTTTTTTAAATCAAATTCGAAGGCTTTTAAAAAATCACCCTGTTTAAATTCAGCAACAGACTTTTATATGAGAGGCAGGCGTTATTTGCAACCGATTACACTACTCAACAGAAAAAAGTACCTAAAAAAGTATGTTTTCTAGCCTAAGCTTGGCGTGCTGCTAAACGAGAAAATGGCACTCATTTATTTTGCCAAAGAAGCATTCCCAAGATATTCGCGAAAAACGTGATATTTTGCACTTTTTTTAATTAATTGCAAAAATCTCGAAAATTATTTATGATTTACGAAAATTCCGAAAGGGGCTGTACTCCATAACGGTAACATCAGCAACCCATTCTCCATCGATGCGGGTGTAAGGCAGGGTTGCCCCATGTCACCCCTTCTCTTCGCCATTGTTTTAGACGACGTCATGAGCCAATTTACCTCATGACGTCGCCGTCATGATGCCTCAAGAGAAGCATCGTATGGAATTTTAGCAGACAACTGGAAGACTTTTTTTGAAAGCTTCTGTTAGCTTGGCTGCATTATTACGGCAGACGGCGGAGCTAATGAAGATGTCAACTGCAGGTTAAACAAATTAACTAACGAATGAAGAACCCGTGCTGTGACAAATCAAAAACAGAAAGTGGCGATGGATAGGTTACACGCTAAGAAAACCGTTAGATAGCATTACAAGAATGGCACTAGACTGGAACCCGCAAGAGAGCAGAGGTGTGATCGGCCAAATAATACTTTGATTAGGTCGATATTGTGCGAACTAGCTGACGTCAGCACAACATGGGACGGCGCAAAAATAACAGCACAGAACCGTGTACGATGGAAGAGTCTTGTTGAGGCCCTATGCTCCCGATAGGAGTGAACAAGGAAAAAAAATTATTTGTATTCATTTTTCATCGCCCGTAATGATCCACTTCAAAAATGGTTCCATTTCGTTGCATTTAGGCAGCGTTTCGTTAATGGTAATTCGGTCAATCAAATTTCTCTTCGTTGATGCATGTGGTATCCATATATCGAGCGTCTTTGTGTAGTCTGATCTTTATAAATGATTCCAAACTGTTACGTAGTTGATGTTTAGGGCTTCCTCTGTCTGCTGACAGCTTGCGTATCAGTCTGACTCTACCAGTTTCAAAATTTCATCGACTTTTCAGTGCCTGGCTGATCAGAGCGAGATATTTTCGTGCGCAAAGTGTGGAAAATAATATTATGTATCAATTTTCAGTGGGTGCCGTGGCTCAGTGATTAGTGTATTGGTCTTCTGATCTGTAGGTCGTGGGTTCAATCCCGGGCTGAGGCATAATAAATTTCATATCGAATAGATTTTTCTTTCGAACGGTACCCACCTGTCAGCAAGCAATTGGCAATTCTTCCGACAGTAACAACTTGCCATGAAAAAGCTTCTAAAAGAACTCTGCGACAAAGCTCAAAAAAAGTGATGCCGTAAGAATTCTGCCGTTCGGAACCGGCTAAAATAAGTAGGTCCATTCTAATATTGTCCAAAATTTAAGACGCACAACAGTAATGGAAGAGAAGCTCGGCTTCGGGGCTTTAAGTGGCACTTAAAGGTGTCCGAAACCTTTTACCCAACCCAATTTTTTTGTCCAATAATCACACATACAATGTTTCATGCAAAAGAAGAAACTACAAATTGCTTTAAAGCGAGTAGCGAGAAAGAAAAATCATATACTCGAACAACTACTTACACTTACACTTACCCATTCAAACCAAGGGCATAAGAAAAGTGTACTTGAGTATGGTACTCAAAGCTAATTTACCATGATGGCAACAATGCATTGTTGTGTGACAACAAATTGAATACTGCTACTGCTACTGCCACTACCGTAGCTGTTGCTAGTGCTGATGCTAGTGCTACGCAACATTGGGCGCCATACTTCATACTTGTGTAGGCATTTCGATGACGAAAATGACATAATTGTTGGTGTTGTTGTTGGTACTATGAGCGCTTAGAACAGCAATACCAATAACAAAATAAATTTACGTGCGTGTGTGTGTGTGTGCATGTACGAATATGTAGTGAGAAATAATTGAAATACCCGGCACTGTATATGTATATAGGGGTGGCAACCGATAACCGGCAACCGGCAACAAGCAACAGGCAAATCACTGTGAAACATTTTCTGCATCATTCAGGCATATCATTGGCTTCAATACAAGAAGAAGAAGAAGAAGAAGAAGAAGAAGTCACTGTAGTAGAAGAACAAAACAAAGTGCAAAAGCAAATAGCTACATATATAGCAGCAGCAATAATAATAAACAACAAATGTAATATGTAAAGAAGAAAAACCAGAAGAAGAAGAAGACGCCAAAAAGGCGTTAATGACGACGGCAAGAGTGATGATGACATAGATGATTATTATAATGATTATTATTATTATTAGTGTTACAGTGATGGCAATGTGATGAAGAAATGTCATAAAAAATGACATTAAATATAGCAACATGCTGTTACAACATCAACAACAACACCACCACCATCATCAATAACAACAACAACAGCAAAGGCAATATTAACTTAATTACGATACAATATTAACATACAGTAATAACTCATTGAATAAGGCAAGCAAGCATAATGACTCTAATAGCATTTTATTTATGGGCATTTCCTAGGTTATGGTTATGACATTCGGAGAGTAAAGTATGAAAAAAAAAAGCAAGCAATCTGATACAAATTTTGATTGTTGTTTAAACCAAAATGAGTACTATATTTAGGTAAACAAATGGGCACGATCGAATATTTGATTTCAATTTCAATTTATGGGCATTTCCTAGGTTATGGGTATGACATTCGTACGAATAAAATATGGAAAAAAACAAAGGCACGCAATGTGATACAAATTTTGATTGTTGTTTAAATCTAAATGAGAACTACGATTTAGGTAAACAAATGGGCATGGTCGACTACTTGATTTCAAAATATCAGCCAATAGTAAGTGATACAGATGCGACAATAACACTGCCAGATAATACAAACTATATGGGTGTTTCTGAACAAAAAACCATCTTAAATTACAAAAAATAATTTCGAAATTCAGTCCAGAGCTGTGATTATATTCTATACCCAAATGGTGATACATATTTTGATATTGCACTTTCTCGCTTCTATCTGCCTGCTAGTTTGTTCACACAATAACTGCCATAAATTGAATAGAAACTCGGTATATAAGGTTATTTTTAGCCATTGAACAGATTAGTACTAAAATATGCGTAATTAAATGAAAAACACACGTACCTCTCATACAAAAGTAAGTTTTTGAGTATACATTTCCTTACCTTTAACATAAAGCTACTACACCGAAATTTGTTGTACAATATTATTTTTTCAATAAATAGATGAATACTCCAAATTGATGTAATCGGATGAAAAATAGACCTACCTCCCATACAAAAGAATGTCTTCGAAAGCATGTTTTCCCACTTTATGCACGGAAATAATGAGCTATCTAACTGAAAGTTTGTACAGATAATTATTTTAATCAGCAATATAGATTACTGCAATTATCAGCATAATTGGGTGAAGGCTATGCGAACCTTCCATACAAAAGTACGTCTTCGAAATCATGTTTTCTCACTTTATGCACGGAAACAATGAGATATCTAGCTGAAAGTATGCACAAATAATTCTTATTATAAGCAAAATAATCGATTGTAATTAACGGTACAATCGGGTGAAGGCTACGAAAACCTTCCATACAAAAGTACGCCTTCGAAATCATGTTTTCTCACTTTATGCACGAAAATAATGAGCTATATAACTGAAAGTTTGTACAGATAATTATTTTGATCAGCAAAATATTACATTCTAATTATTGGTATAATTGGGTAAAGGCTATGCGAACCTTCCATATAAAAGTACGTCTTCGAAAGCATGTTTTCTCACTTTATGCACGGAAATAATGAGCTATAAAACTCAAAGTTGCTTCATACCGTTATTTTTTGTCACTAAAATAAACAAATATAAGAATCAGCATCATTGTGCGAAAACTACGCTTACCTCTCATACAAAATACTAATTTCGAAAGCTGGTTTTTTAAATTTCTGCATAGCCATCTATACTAAAAGATGATAAATAGATCTTCTTTCATCACTCTAATAGACAAATATAAGAATAATCATCATCGTGTGAAAATTACGCTTATCTCTCATACAAAAGAATGCTTTCGAAAGCTGGTTTTTTCATTTTTCGCATAGTTATTTATACAAAAAGGTGATGGAGAGAAATATTTTTATCACTATACTGGACAAATATGAAAATCGGCATCATCAGATACAAAATTCGCCTACCTTTCATACAAAAGTTTGCTTACGAAAGTATATTTTCTGAATTTATACACAAAAATGTTCAAATATCGGATGGAAACTTTGTGTATAAAATGATTTTTATCAGCAAAATGAATACTTTGAAAATAGGCAAAAGTCCATAAAAACCACGCCTCCTTCTTGTACTGAAGAATATTTTCGAAAGTATATATTTTTAATTTTTTCACAAATATGTACAGCTTTCGGGCTGAATCATTACATAATTTTTACCAAGAAATATACGGTTTTGGTAAAGTTCTTAAAAACATGAGAACCAAGCCTAATTTTCGTATAGAAATTTGTTTTATCTGGTACAAAATAATTGGAACAAAAGTTAATTTCTATTATAGTGTATTGTACATATTTAAGTTTTAGTAGTGATAAACCTAATTCCATATTGGTTTCATAAGCCCATTTGCTCAACCATTGTTGGTCATTTTATCCATAAGAATTACCAGAATTTTTTTTACGATAAAATATAGAATAACAGCAATTGTTTCCAATTATTAGGAAGCGCATATTGTTTCAGTGTTTCTCAATTAAGCCTTCTGGAGGCCTTATATAAGTCATATCGAAGCTTTCGGTCTCAACCATTACATAATTTTTACCAACAAATATACGATTTATCTGGTACAAAATAATCAGAACACAAGTTAATTTCTTTCATATTTAAGTTTTAGGAGTGGTGAACCTAAGTCCTTATTGGTCTTATAAGCACATTAGCTCAGCCATTGTTGGTAATTTTATCCATAATAATTACCATTACAGACTTCGGGGAACATTGGCCAACTTCTCATGTAATTGAGGATTGATTTATTTTAATTTAAATTTATTCATCATAAATTATTTAATTCTTCCTAGTGGCTGCAATATAAATATGTAGCTCTGACTGTCACCTCATCATAGATCAATGCAATTGAGAGTACTTTATTCACTTCGCCCTCAATATTTGCTGCCTATTTATTTACTTTACTTAATTTATTTACTACACACCCATTTTGCACAAACTTCTTAATAAAAGCCGCCAAAATGGCAACATCATCTCTGCAACAACAGCTGATTCCAAAAATAGCTATGAACACATATCGTCATATCGCTGCGCCAAATATATGTTGTCCAAATATATGTTTGTTATTGGTTGTTGTTGTTTTTTTTTTTTTTTTTTTGTAGGATCGTTTCCCGATCAGCAAATTTGGCCTTATTTGTACATTTGTAAATAAATGCTTACATACACAGCAGCTCTTCGATATATGTACATTTGAGCTAAAAGATATTTAGGCCATCGGATGTATTTATTACATATATTTCTTAATTAGTAAATCTTCAGAGAGTTCAAAGAAATCCCAAATGACAAGCTAATAAATGTTACACACAATAAAGTGGATATGAGTAAGTTTTATTAGAGCCTCTCTAATACTATTGAGGTTCATTACAGGTTTTTCATGCCTCTTAATATTTACTGTACCTACGATTTAAACGATTTGTATACATATTTCTTAAGTGTCACTAGTGTCGGTAGTAGTTGGTGAGCAAGCATGTAGCAGTAATTATTGTGTAAAGACAACAAGACAAGACGAGACGAGTAGTCATGATATTAATCAAACACCCCCTCGCCAACAAATGTATTTACTCATGTGCAACTCATGTTGTCGCCCAAAAAATATGAGTTCAATGAAACGTGTTCTGAACGAACTGACTACTGATTCTTGCTCATCACAGCAGCAGACACAGTATGTATGTAGGTAGACGGTTCAAGGAGAAAAGATTTAACATTAGCGTTACAAATGTGAAAAATATGGCTTTTACATATGAGTAAATAAATTGTAATTTAAGCCACATGTGTTATTGTTGTTCTTATTTATGAGAAATTTGCTCTTGTGAATACTTTGTGAAAGCATTTTGTATATAAATGAAATACATACATATGCAGAAATTCATCAGCATCATCGTCAGTACCATTCTCATCATCATCATCATCATCATTATTATTAAAATATTAATTTACTGTACATAATTGCTTTATGGTTTAGCTGAAGGCATAATTTTATCACATACTTAATATGAAGTGTTCGATGAAATTTCCTGTTATAAAATTAATCATGAAAATTAGTACCCAATTTAAGGGGTTGCACTTCCTTTAAGTCGTTTTCAATTATGTTCAATATGTAATATGTAATTTTTCGCATTAATATGATCAGCTCAAATATCAATATCTCTCCACCTAGCAAAAAATAATGATTATTTCAAAATTGCTCATAAAAAAAACCCAAATTTTACAATAACTCGCAAATGAAAATTTTTACTTTATTCTGACTTCACAGACTCATTCCCAACTTTATTTTACTAATCATTTAAATTTGACATTTAAGAGGTCTTTTGGAAGCAATTATAGCTGAGAAATTACTTGCCATAACGAAGTTGTAATTCTTTTTACGATAAAATATAGAATAACAGCTTCAGTGTTTCAGTGTTTCTCAATTAAGCCTCCTGCAGGTCTTATAAAAGCCATATCGAAGCTCACAAAAATAAATTGTTAATAGCTCTTTAATTAATTTTCATTCATTGTAGTCACGTTTTTCTATTGTAAAGAAATTATAATCCAAAACACTCAAGTCATTTCTATTGGATGTTCGATAATAAATTGTCGGTAGATGGCGATAAAATGTAACATCTCTGGTAATACTAATTGCATCTGACTGTACTATAGCTTGTTTGAAAGATGACATTTTAGACTTTATTTTGTTGGAGGACATTATTAAAATCGCATTATTCTGTAAAAAGTTATCCATGTATAAAAATGAGTGAAACTTCGGAACATTATCGTCACACTATATTTTGCTTTTCTATTATATAAAAGGTAAGAATGCATCGCAGGGTGCTGAAAAAAAATTGTGAAGTTTACGGAGACGATTATGTAACTAGAAAAACAGCAGCAAAGTGGTTTGCATGTTTTATATCTGTTAATTTTGATGTTGAAGATGCACGTCGTTTTGGTCGTGCAATCATTGAAATCGAATCGATGAAATCATGGAAAAAATTAAGCAAGACCGGCATGGACATTGCCAGGGAACTAAGTATTCATCACCAAACATTTACCAACGATTTAAAGAAAGATGGATACACAAAAAGATTAAAATTTAATGGACTGAATTTCCATTTGCGATTCACTGCTAAAACCGAACGAAATCGAACCATTTCTGAAGCGAATGATTACGGACGATAAAAAGTGGATCACATACGGCAATAATGTGTGAAAAAGATCATGGACGAAGCATGGTGAAGCTTCGCAAACGGTGGCAAAGCTAGGATTGACACCAAAAAAGTTAATGCTGAGTGTCTGATGGGATTGGAAGGGAATTGTTCATTACAACCCGATCAAATGATTGATTCTGATCTCTATTGTCAACAATTAATGAGATTGAAGGAAGAAATTCAATAAAAACGGCCAGAATTGATCAACAGGAAAGGTGTTGTGTTCCATCATGGCATCGCCAGACCATACATATCTTTGATGACCCGGCAGAAACTGGGAGAGCTTGTCTGGGAAGTTTTGATGCATCCACCATATAGCCCGGACCTTGCAACTTCAGATGATCATCTGTTTCGATCTCTACAGATCTCTGTTATTGGTGTAAATTAACATTCCGTAGAGGATTGTAAAACCCACTTGGATCAGTATTTCAGTCAGAAAACCCAGAAGTTGTACACAGATGAAATAATGGCTTTACCACCCAAAATGGTAAAAGGTTATCAATCAAAATGGCACATATTTGATTTAATAAAACTAGTTTCAAATATAAGAAAAAAGTGTTTAATTTTTTATCAAATTTGTAAACGAACTTTTGCGAACATCCAATATTTAATTTTTAATAAAAATTTGTATAAAATACAAAATCAAAACACAATTGATCAGACTACAAAAATTAAACAACTTCATTCTAAAGTTAATTTTAAATAAATTTCTTACTTATACAAATGAATATGACTACACGTATCTATGAAATGCATCTATTCATATAGTATCTGACAGTACAAACGTACCACCCACTCATATGCTCGTATACATGATCATAGGAAGTTTAATTTTAATTCCAATATAATTACTTGCACTTCTTTAGAGTAATGAGACAATTTTAAGTTTTGATTTTTTTTTCTCTGGTATGATATTTCTGGATAAGTGCCAATTTGACACAATTTTCGATGTTGTTGCTGCTGCCAGTTCATAAGAAAAAGACTGCTGGCACCATAGAGAGTGATAAAAAGGCGAAGAAAAACATACTCGTATTTTAAAAAATTGGAGTAAAAGTTCATTGCTTGGCAAGCAATAATCACTGTACGTATGTACTTATTCATGTACACCTACACCTACACCTACATAAATATATACATAAGTGTAGTATATGCATATTTGAAAATGAAGTGTGAATTAGAATCAAAAATCTTTTCATTATTTTGTAAATTTCCTTTTACAAATTGCATACTATGTCGCCACTTTTAATATATACTTCCTTCTAATTGCATATTATAAAAATATGTATAATCCACTGCATGCACAAACAAACGTATTACACAGTACAACACTTATTCTTATGTCACAAAAGAACATAAAAGATCGAAACTCTGATATGTCAATGATTTGCGGGTCGTAAAAGATTAACCAAAACTAGAGAATCATATTATTGAATCCAACAAAAGTTTATTCATGGTCGCAATGCTAGCGTATGCAAGCACCACCTCTCATACTCAATTTCTCTACAATCTCCAACTATTTTCGATCATATAAAAATCGAAACTCTGATATGTCAATGATTTGCGGGTCGTAAGAGATTAACTAAAAGTCACTTCTAGAGAAAGTCATCTAAGTCATCTAAGAGTCATTCTCAGTCATCATAAATTTCTGAAAGACACTTAATTTTTTCTTGTGATTCTCCAAGCTTTTTTAACTTGATAATCATATTCGTTTTTATGTTTGTATACACAGTTAATCCATCGTCATATAACGAACTGAAATTTGTTGCACAGTATTATGTATACGAAAATATATGTCTATATGAAAATATATGTTGCATATACAATTTTATTATAATATTAGCTCTTCTTAGAAAACGACTGAAACGTGTTATTTCAGAAAATTAATGCAATTCCTAAATAAACAAAAATAAGTAAATATAAGAGAATTTTATTTATTGGTTTAATCTGCATTAAGAATGCCAATGAAATTTAAATAATCAATGCATTTTACTTTTTTGGCCACAGTAGTAAATTAAAACGAGATTTTGATTAAATTTTTTTATTAAATTATCACAAATAGATTTTGATTTTGTATTTTCGTGCCCAAAGTGTCGAAATATATACATAGAAAGATATTTTTGTATGAGAGGTAGGCGTGGTTTTTATCAGATTACACTCATTTTTAAATTGGTTCAATAATAAGTAAATCTAATTATATACGAGGAGTTTCATCTTGATAGCTTTATATTTTCATATGCAAAGTGTGGAAAAATACATATGGAAACACACTTTTGTATGGGAGGTAGGCGTGTTTCTCATCCTATTTTGTTCATTCTTGAACCGATCTGCTATTTAGTAAACAAATCACAAATACTTTATTTCAGCTTGATAGCTTTATATTTCCAAATGCAAAGTGTGTAAAAATACATATGAAAACACACTTTTGTATGGGAGGTAAGCGTGGTTTTCATTCGATTCAGTTCATTCTTAAACTAATTTGCTGTTTAGTAAATATAATCACATATACCTAATTTCAGCTTGATAGCTTTATATTTTCATATGCAAAGTGTGGAAAAATGCTTATGGAAACACACTTTTGTATGGGAGGTAGGAGTGGTTTTCATGCGATTTTGTTCATTCTTGAACCGATCTGCTATTTAGTAAATATAATCACATTTACTAAATTTCAGCTTGATAGCTTTATATTTTCATATGCAAAGTGTGGAAAAATGCATATGGAAACACACTTTTGTATGGGAGGTAGGCGTGGTTTTCATCCGATGCTGTTCATTCTTAAACTGATTTGCTATATAGTAAATAAAATCACAAATACTTAATGTCAGCTTGATAGCTTTATATTTTCATATGCAAAGTGTGGAAAAAGCACATATGGAAACGCACTTTTATATGTGAGGTGGGCGTGGTTTTCATCGTATTACATTCTTTTTTGAACTTGCATATTCATTACTAAATAATATCTTGTGTAACGAATTTTAGCTTGATAGGCTTTTATTTTTCATTCGAAAAGTGTTAAAGCATACATACAAAAGCATAATTTTGTATGGGAGGTAGGCGTGGTTTTCATCCTATTGCACTCATTTTCTAACAAACATATTTATTAGTAAATATAATCATAGGCACTACGTGTCAACTTGATAACTGCATATTTTCATTCGAAAAGTATAGAATTATACAAACGAAAGCATACTTTTGTATGGGAGGTAGACTTGCTTTTCCACCAACAACGTCCATTTTCAGTGTCGTCTATTTATTGTTAAAAATAATCTTATATACCAATTTTCAGTTAAATTGCTTCATAATTAAGGGTATTTACTTAGCCAACAGGCGAATAAATAAACATATAGACGAATAGATGTAGGTAAATTGACTCGGAAGTTGATTGTAATCAATAATATATATATATAAAATGTCTAACTTGACTCAGATCATGATTCTGATAAATACTTTATATACTTTTTTATACTTGTCATCTCTTGTTGCTATTAAGTACAGACCTTGACATTTTGAGTGCAGGATATAAGATTTAATAAAAACCTAAAGCATTTATTTTCCTCCTATTCCAATCTTCCATTTAGCAACAATACGTATACACATACTTGTTATTGGTATTAAAGGCAAATTTAAAGAACATGAAATGTGCCCACAAAGTGATTATCTTTAAAGCCCCCCTCTCTCTCTCTCTCTGTCATATGCATAAGCTCCATTGTGTTATTTTACTTGGTAAATAAAAAATACTTGTTAGTAACGATTATCTGCTAGACATTGTTAGTTACATACAATACAGAAGAGAATAAACATAGAGAAAAAACATGGAAAAGTACAAAAAATGACAATGAAACAAATTACATAGGTATCTGTCTTCACTCTTCGACATTTTTAAGTACGTCGACACATAAATATTTAGTACCGACATTTATTCATTCTAATTTTTTGCCTGTCTCTCCAGCGATATCTACTTTAAATGCTAATTTTACACCATGCTCTTACCGAAATGATTTCTTTGTCCGACACTGCGACACTTACTGTCTCTTAAGAATGCTAATAATTAGGTTGTTAAATGGCAGCAAGGGCGCAAAAAAAAAATTTGTATAATGGCAAGGGAAAATATTGTGACGTGCGTATAGGAAAAATGAATTAAGTAATGAAATGAAAGTATGATGTCACATAATGTTGGAGAGATTAGGATTGTGAAAGGACTTGCCTAATAGCTGACATTACGACATGGCATTACTATGTTATTATTGAGTGATTAAAGTTAACAATCCAATTGGATGTTTAATACGTAAAAATATATTGGTACTATTACCACAAGAATTAATGAAAGCTGGCTTATTAAAATATTTAAAGCCTGCTTACACTCTACCTACGTCCCAGAGAGCTTGAGAAGGGCCAAGGTGATCTTTATACCCAAGGCGGGTAAGAAGAAACACGAAGCAGCAAAAGATTTCAGACCAACCAGTTTAACCACGTTCCTGCTGAAGACACTGCAAACACTACTTGACATCCACATCAGATCCATAGAAGGGGGATACAAACTTTCGATTGCGCAGTATGCCTACATGAAGGGTAAAACCATGGAGACGGCTCTTTATGTGGTAATTGATCAAATCGAAAATTCTCTGCATCAGAAACAATTCACCATGGCTGCCTTTCTAGACATAGAAGACGCCTTCAATAATATATCAGTAGACACCATTTTTGAATCTGTGATCAGTATCGGGGTCAATCGCTGCGTGAGTAACTGGATTCGATACATATTGCAAAGTAGAATCATACAAGCATCAAACGGAGGCGCCACAGTGTACACAATTCGCGAGCAGAGGAACTCCGCAGGGAGGAGTACTATCTCCCCTCTTATGGCGTTAAATAATATCCTAATAGAACTAAACAGGGGTGGGGTTAAGGTGGTTGAGTACGCAGACGAAGTCGTGATATTGACAACCGGCCCGTTCATATCAAATCATAGAAAGGGCTTTGGGGAAACTAAGCACGTGGGCTACAAGAAGTGCACTGAAAGCCAACAGGGCTTTGAGCAAAAAAAAATACCTCAGTTTAGACTCCCCTCACTTAACGTAGTCAAAATCCTGCTATCTGACAGAGCGACGTGTCTAGAAGTGGTGCCAGATCCGAAACTCAACTGAAAAGATAACGTGAAAAAACGAGTGGAGAAAGCCTATATAGCTAACTACACTTGGAAAAGAATCAACAGCAGAAACTGGGGTTTAAAACAACAAAATTGCACTCTGGATGTATAATTCCATAGTAACACCGATCGTGACATACGGGGCCTTGGTATGGTGGCCAGCATTAAGCAAACAATATAATATAAGACGTTTTAATAGCATCTGACGCGCAGCGTGTACAGAAATAAGAGGAGTCGTAAAATCGTGCCCAGCCAAAGCAATGAACGTCATCCTGAACATATTTCCAATCGACATCAAAATACGACTAACTGCAGCGAACACGGCAACCAGAGTTAGAGAAGGTGGCCTGTGGAATGCGAAGATTTTTTTTATATGGCGCTTATAAACCCCAAAGGGCCCTTTGACCGAGCTTCTCTTCCATTCCTGGTGTGCGTGTTAAATTTTAGACAATATTAGAAGGGACCTACTTATTTTAGCCGGTTCCACATGGGAGGACCCTTGTGATATCACTTTTTCTGAGCTTTGTCACAGAGTCCTTTTAGAAATGTTTCCATGGCAAGTTCTTACTGTCGGAAGAATTGCCAATTGCTTGAAAAATCTTTTCGATATTAAATTTATTATGCTTCAGCCGGTGATTGAACCCACAACCTACAGATCAGAAAGTCAACACACTAACCACTGAGTTACGGCATCCACGCGAAAAATATTGGACATAAAAAAATCATAGAAGCCAAGGACAAAATGGCAAATCCACAGATTACATCATCCCAGAGTTGGATTTTCGCAGAAAGTATGATGTAGAATATCCCATGCGGAAAGACTGGAGATCGCGCCTGGAGGTCGAGGAGATTGCCACCAAGATCTACACTGATGGTTTAAAGATGGATGGCAGTGTTGGTGCGGGGATATACTCCAAAAATCTTGAGGTATCAAAGTCCTTCCGTCTGAGAGATACAGCTAGTATATTTCAGGCCGAAGCGAAGAGAGGCTTGCAAGAGACTAAACAATCAGATACATAAATCATCAAAGACATGTATTTTGTCAGCCATAGCCAAG
This sequence comes from Megamerina dolium, assembly GCA_963854835.1. Classification (NCBI taxonomy): domain Eukaryota; kingdom Metazoa; phylum Arthropoda; class Insecta; order Diptera; family Megamerinidae; genus Megamerina; species Megamerina dolium. The sequence continues at coordinate 66,347,899 of OY978528.1, read as the reverse complement.
CGGCACTTCTGGCATTGATATCACCGATAACGAACTTAGTAATCATAAGACAATGTAAGGAAGAGCTCAACACACTAGCACGCAAAATGGACACCACTCTCGTCTGGGTACCTGGTCACAGGAACACAAGAAGGAAACGAGAAAGCGGACGAACTGGCAAGAAGGAGGGTAACTAACACAGCGAATCCAAGTCGGTAACTGTTGGAAGCATCCTTAGCGCCATCAAAAGAGAGCTCTACCTACAGTCATAAATACGATAAGTCAAGAACCGACGAATTGGTAAGAAAGAAAAGAACAGATATCTTCAGAATAACCTCCACTATTACCGATCACTGGCCGATAGGGGACCATACGATGGCCCTACAAAGACAGATGCCGAAATTGCAAACAAGAGGGATCCAAGGATACGGTTTTCCACTAACTATGTGAGTGCCCAAGTCTGGGCGCTCTACGACATGGAATAGGATGGCCCTACAACGACAGATGCCGAAACTGCAAACAAGAGAGATCCAAGGAGACGGTTTTCCACTATCTATGTGAGTGCTCAGGCCTGGGCTCTCTACGACATAGAACTCTAGGAAAATTCGTAATGGATAGCCTAAATGAAATTGCCGGAAACAAAATAGACGGCATTCGCAGGTTTATTAACGGATCAAGATGGCTCCAATAGACCTCACCTCAGTGGTTCTAGGAGTGGTGTAGCAAAATGGCGCTTTTCTATGTGCTAATTAAGTCTCGGTTTCTGTCTACAGAGCAGCACCTACACCAACCAACCAACCAACCACAAGAATGCCGTAAAGCGTTTAGTTTTCATTAGAGAATCGTCGACAGCTTACAAATTATTCACCACATTCACGTATATAATTTTACAAACTAAATAATTAATTGTCTATATCTAAATAGCTCTCCTTTGCCAATATTAAATTTAAATATATATTTTTTTTTATCACTTTACAAAAAGTCAATTTGCCAAATCGCTAAACTCATATGCAATTATCAATTTCATTTGTTGCGTTACAAAGCAAAAAAGAAAATCAATATTATCAATTGAATTCAATTGTATGTACAAAGTGAATGTCCATTTAAATGCCTGTTCAATGAGAGCATATGCAAAAGAATCTCTCGAAAGGTAAGCACATACTGTTATTATGGCAATTGATAACTAAATACCAACAAGTATTGCATTGCTTCGGTGATAATTAAAAAACAAGCAAAAAAAAACTAAAATACTAAAAAATAAAATCATATATACTCATAGTCGTACTCACCACATGATGCCAATGCTAGCAGTAAATTCCCACTACGACTGCTACGACTTGGCCAATATGCCAAATGTTTGTTGGTTGTAATTGACGATACTGTTAAGGTGGTCAATTTATTGAATGCTATTTGTTGGTTATGTAACAATAGTTGTTGTTGTTGTTTTTGTTGTAATTTTTTGCGCAATTTACACGTTTTATTTGATTATTTATTTTGATGATTTATTTTTTCCCTTTCTCCTTTTTTTGTATTTTTTGTCAAAAATTTTTATTTGTAAATTCTAAAACCGATTTATATATTGTTTATTCGTTTGAACATTGTATTGGTAAATTAATTATTTTTAACACTTTTGTTGTTTTGTATACAATTCAATTTTAATCCACATTGGTGCATACTTACGCATACACACACACTCGCACTCATATAGACACAAAGAAACATAGACATAATTCACATTTGGCCCTAAATTGAATTTTGTAAAATCAATTTAGATTAAAATCATTTCGATGTGGCCTTTCAATTAAATGCTTCCTTTTTGCAACCCACAATTGAGTCATATAAATGGGTGAACTCTGTAGCAATGAGAGAGATATACAGGTATTAAGTACTATCATAATAATGATGATGATGATGATGATGATGATGATAATTTTGATAGTGAATACGCTCAATTACTCGCAAACTTTATGTATGACAAAAAGTACACCTTTGATCAAGCGTGAATTTACTTAAATGAATTGACGATTCATTTAGATTTTAAAAGTGGGCAGATTGAAGTGAATGCTAAATTGCATATGCACACCTCTATTTAATTTTTCATCTGATGTGTAGGCGTCAGAGAACTGCTGTGGGTATATTTGTATGATGTTGTGAGCCATTCGTAAAAAAAACTCAGTTGTGAGTATGATTTATGAGCAATGAATCAAAGTCAAATCACTTTTGCGGCATCAAATCCGTTATGCACATGAGTCACTTGTGGGCTCATGAGACATTTTGACTCATGAATCAATTGTGGGCTCATGATATATTTTGACTCACGATCATATGCGCTTTTTTCCCACAATTTTACACATTCTCATTCTCACCCAAGATGCAAAATTTTTGTAATAGACATTCGATTAAACAATAAACGTTTTATTGTCAAAAATAGAAATAAAAATTCCATCATTAACGATTACAAAATTTTTGTGATTTTTGTATAAAATCTAATCTGCGAAAGTCACAATTTATGTTCGTATAAAATGTTACCAAATTTTTTCATAGATTATATGCATAAAATTGAAGAAAGAACATCAGTGCTAATTTTAGTTTTTCAAAGTTTCTCGTAAATTGTTCCGCCGAAAATTTAAAAGAGTTTTTCCAATAGAGAAACCGTTCAAACAACCGCAAACAGATATAGTATCGTTTAGTAAAACATTGTAGAAAAATACATTTTAGGATATGGTCTGAAGATGGTCTAACGGTATTTAGCAAAGTGAAACCTCATGAAAATTTAATATTCTTGCGCAAAACTGTATGAAATAAGTCGACAAAATGATATGAAAACTTTACATTCATTTTTATCATTTATTTCTAAAGCTCATGAATCATTTTAGTATTTGGTTTTTTTTTTTTTTAAGAAATGTTGAATTATTCCAAAAAGATCAGAGTTTCAAGAATGAATAAATTTCGTCAAAACCGAAAAGATTTTACTGAAATAAGCAAAATTTCATTTCACCATTTCTCCCTTTTATAAGAAATTAGAAATATTCGCAAAATTGGTGCACTTATCTTGATGTGAGAAAAATCTATGGAAAAATTTATCACTGTAAAATTTATTTTTGAAATAAAAAAAAGTTATTTTTTTATATAAAAAGGTTTGCTTACAATTGACCTGCCATGCTCACGTTACTATTTTGGGACCATTCTTTTTATTTTTTAATAAATTTATAGAAAACCATTGACTCGCTCAAAAAAAAATTTCCCGCTCAGATTGTAATCTCAAAATATGTTGCACAGTGTAAATTTTATAAAATATATTTGCTTATATTTTACTGAATCTTATTGTATTTAGTTGATTTGGGCTAATTCATTCTCTAATTTTTCTGCAGCTCAGAAGGTAAGTAGGGCATTGCAGATCTCTGATAAAGACATCTTTTCTTCTACTAATTTTTTCTTCAAATTTGTTGCACAATATTACTCTCGTAAAAAAGACTTTCCTATATTTTATTGAATCATATTATGATTAATTGGTTTGTGCTAATTCATTCTCAAAGCAACAATGATTCACAACTAATTCAAACTCATTATTCTGCAGCTCATGAGGAAGGTCGGGCAATGCAGATCTCTGATAAAGACTCATCTTTGGTTCTATTACTTTTTTCTTCAAATTTATTGCACAATATTACTTTCATCAAAAAATATTTCCCTATATTTTACTGAATCCTAATTCATTCTCAAAGTAACAACAATTCAAGATGCACTCACACTAATTACTCTGCAGCTCATAAGGTGACTGAATTGTTGCAGATCTCTGGTAAATACATATTTTTTTTTCTTCTACTATTATTTTTTTTGCCATTCAAAAGATACATTTGACTTAATTTCATTTAAGCACTAATAATTTTCTAAGCATAATATGATCAGTAGGAGGAGTTCTATGAGTATTTAGATTATCACACTTGTATACTTGCATGAGTACCCCCATATAAACTATATTCGACCACATAATTCTCATACAGATTTATAAAGAACTTAAGCCTTATTGCATGCAATTCTTTTAACATTTAGTTGGTACGTAATGATGATGATGACTTGCAAATTGCCCACTCCATTAACGCATGCCATCAGCATGTATGTATGTATGATAGTATGAGTATGTCGTTTTCATCATAAGCTCTGCTTAAATGTTTTAAAAGCCTTCATGATTTATGCAGAATTACTTAGGCCTAGTGCTGCCTCATTAATCATACTTTAAATGGATGTGTGTATGTACCTAACTACTCGTATATATGAGGCGTACTTATATACTAGGAGCATAGAGAGCAGCACATATTCACTATCATCACTTGAATTATGTGGATGGGATTTTTTAATGATCCGGCTTAGAAGCGTCATTGTCGCTTACCCTCAACGCTAACATATACTAGTACTCGTATATGCACACAATTACGTAGACAAGTAATCAAATGAGCTTGCTGTCTGTCGTTGGCGTTCTGTTATCACTGTGACTGCAGTATTCATTTGAATTGAAATATACAAAACACTCTATTGTCAATTTGCATTCACAAATACATGTATACTTGATATACATAAACGCTGATATACAGCATCCTTTCCATTCCGTTGTATCGCTATTATCATAGATTGCCTGAAATAGACAGAGAGAGAGAGAGATACATTGATAGTTATAATAAATAATATTATTTAGTGTTTATATATGCTTATAATTTAGACTTAGCACAATTTAATATGTAGCATTTAATTGACAACTTTTTTTTTTTTTGGTTGAAAAGTGTCAAATTCATAAATTCCATTAATTTATGTGACATAAGGTAATATGCTAAAATCAATACTACAAACTTAAATTGCCAAATAAACAAGCATTTTAGTTTATTAGTAAAGTGCATAGACATATTTAGGAATGCCTCGAAAAGAACTAGTTCTCATACCCATTCCTAATGACAGATATCTTTCAAGAGTTTTCACAGAAATTTTAATTGACTGATTTGACTGAGAAAAGGAGACCATACAATTTGCGCCAACTACCGTGGACTAAATCTCCTGAGCATCGCATACAAGGTCTTATCGTGCGTATTGTGTGACAGATGGAAGCCCATGCTCAACAACCTGATTGGACCTTATCAGTGTGACTTCAGACCTGGTAAATCTACCATCGACCAGATCTTCACACTGCGATAAATCCTGGAGAAGACCCAAGAAAAACAGATCGACACACCCCACCTATTTGTTGATTATAAAGCCCCTTTTGACAGTCCGTAAAGGAATTACCTCTACGCAACCATGTCTGAGTTCGGTATTCCTGCAAAGCTCATTCGACTTTGTAGAATCATACTACATAACTCCTGTTGTGTAGTGAACATTGGGTAAGACTATCTCCGAACCCTTTAATACCGAACGGGGTTGCAGACAAGGTGATTCGTTATCGTGCGACTTCTTCAATCTTATTATGGAGAAAATGATACAAGCTGCTAATCTACGACATGATGGCACTATCTTCAACAAAAGTGTGATGCTGTTAGCGTATGCCGACAATATTGACATAATCGGCATGAACAAGCGAGCAGACGGTGCAGCATTCTCAGAGCTGGAAAGTGAATCGCGTCGAATGGGTATCCCGGTGAACGAGGGCAAGACGAAGTATCTAGTGTCAACAAACAAAGAATCCCGGCATCTTGGACAGCGCGTCACTGTTGACAACTACGCTTTTGAAGTAGTAAGGGCTCTGTCTATCTTGGAACCAGCATTAACAGCAGTCTGAAGATATTGCGAAGTATCACTCTTGCAAACAGGTGCTACTTTGGACTAAGTAAGCAATTGAGAAGTCGAGCGCTCTGTCGAAGAACGAAAACTACACTCTACAAGTCTCTCATCATGCCTGTCCTTACATATGGTGCTGAAGCCTGTACAATTTCCACGTCGGATGAGCGCATGCTTGGAGTTTTCGAGGGAAAAAGTCTTATGCAAGATCTTTGGACCTATTTGCGTTGGTGGCGAGTACCGAATAAGGTACAACTATGAGCTGTACGAGCTGTATGCCGATATTGACATAGTAAAGCACATCAAAATCCAGCGGCTGCGCTGGCTAGGTCATGTCGAGCGAATGGAAGAACACGCTCCAGCTAAGAAGGTGTTATATTCGGAACCCGCTGGAGGACAACGCAGAAGAGGAAGACCAAACCTCCGGTGGAAAGACCAAGTACTGGAGAACCTGACGGCGCTTGGATTTTCTAAGAACAGAGATGGCTGGCGAAGCATGTTATATTCGACCTAAATCGATATTCGGTTGTTATAGCCTCATAAGTAAGTAAGATTTGACTGAAGGGAATTCAAATAAATATTATTTGTAGAAAAAAAAATTCCCTCATTACAAAGAAAATGGCATAATTTTAATCACAAAATTATTTACTCATCCCTTCAGCAATTATATAGTACAAAATATTTAACAACCATCCAAGCATGTCTCTCAAATCGACAAAGCCATATGTTATTCATCCATTGTCACAACTTTTTTATTAATAAATCACAAACAAATAACAAAATACAATTTAAGGAAGATTTTTTTTTAACTCATAAAAGTGCTTAAGTTGAATTTTACACACACACAACGAAAAAATAATAAACATGAAATTATTTATTTTTGTTTACCACGAAAAAAATATACGCTTACAAAGGCAAGCAAACAAGAAAGGGAAGAGTGAATTGAGGCTGCACAAAACAAGGAACATCCTTGACACCCAACAAATATGTACCAAATAATTGAGATATTGTGTAAAGAATAAGATGAATAACACAAAAGTTAATGACATATTCAATGACTAAAAGCCCAAAAAGCATCACTCTTCTTTTTTTGTGTAACAAAAGAAAAATGTAAAAGAGGCAAAAAAAAAAAAACAATCCCTCTCACCGCGGTGGCAACAGCAACAACAATGATAATAACATGCGTTAACAAGCCTCATGTATTGCAATTCCCAACTGAGATAATCATTTTCCCATTACAATATACATAAACTTCTTATAAATATAATATATACGTGCAATTTGAATACTACACCTTGTTGAATAAATTATACTACTGGAATGCGTATGGCACTAGTTTCAAAAGTCATTACTACGAAAGCAATTGAATGAGTAATGCTTATCATTTCATCGAATGTGGCATTAAAGATGATTAAAATGTTAATTATGAATTAGAAACTATGGAATTATTATCAGAGAATTGAAATATTGAGAAAAATTCATGCAATCCGATGAATATCACTCCTAATTACTACACAAAAATAATCGCTGAATGTGTTTTGTTTATACTTTGCACACAAAAATCTAAAATTATCAAATTGGAACACTATAATTATGATTATATTTGCTAATTAATAGAAAAAATCGAAAAATATACTGAATCCACGACAACTTCCCATACAAAGTATGTTTTGTTCCGTGAGTATGTTTTCATACATTGAGCATTAAAAAATAAAACTATAAAGCTGAAATTCGATACATACTATAATATTCATTAATAAATGGCAGAGTTTGAATTTGAATGGAATCATATGAAAGTCACACATACCTCTCATACAAAAGTAGGTTTCTTTTAGCATTTTTTGATATTTTCGACATGAAAATATAAAGATATAGAGCTGAAATTTGACACATACGATTCAATTTGCCAGTAAATCTACTTGTTTCAAAATTGTTGAAATCTGACGAAAATCACGCCTACCTCTCATACAAAATAATGTGGTAGAAAGTGTTATTTCACACTTTTCGCACGAAAATACAAAATTATCAAGCTGAAATTTATTATACCTTAATGAATTTATTAACAAATTAACACATTCGAAAATTAATGAAATCGGATGCAAACCACGCCTACCTCCCATACAAAATAATGTGCTTGAAAGTGTTATTTCACACTTTTCGCACGAAAATATAAAGTTATCAAGCTGAAATTTATTATACCCTAATGAATTTATTAAGAAATTGACACATTCGAAAATGTATTAAATCGGATGAAAACCACGCCTACCTCTCATACAAAATAATGTAGTTGAAAATGTCATTTCACATTTTTCGCACGAAAATATAAAATTATCACGCTAGAACTCAATACATACGATTAGCTTTACTAATTGATAAATTTATTCAAAAATAGAATGAATCTGATTAAAACCACGCCTATCTTCTATACAAACTTATGCTTATGTCTGTATGTTTTCGTACTTTTCGCACGAAAATATAAAGTTATCAAACTGAAACTCGGTATACATTAATGAATTTATTAACAAATTGATGACATCGAAAATGAATGAAATCGGATGAAAATCACGCCTACCTGTCATACAAATATATGTTTTCGATTGTACTTTTCGCATGAAAATATAAAATCGTAAGATTGAAATTCGACATATATGATAATTTTCGTTTTTGTGTGAGTATATTTGAAAATTTTATATTTATATTTGAAAATGAGCATTATCGAATGAAATTTCACGCTCACCTCCAAAAAAAAAGTATTTTTTTTTTTCGAAAAATTGAAACTACATAAAAATTTTATATTAAAAATGCTTTTTCTTAATCATTTATTTTTTATATTCTTCTATTTTTTTTCATTACCTACAGGGTATACTCTAATTCCCTGTCGAACACTTGTATATAATCACGCGTGTATTTGGGGTAATAACATATCATATATGTACATATATTGTTTGTTTATACATACGTTATGCGTTATGCGTGTTCTCATAAATTGTGTTTATCATGAAGTTGGAAAATTTTGCAATATTCTTCTCCAAAACGATACGTACATACGCACCCTCAATATTGCGTTTGAAATATTGTATTATTCAAGATAACACTGACGTCGATGATGATTATGATGATAATGACGAATTTGATATTGCATATGAAGAATGAAATTGACTACAACGACTCCAACGACAACAATGACAATGATAAAGATGATGCCCGAGGAAACCCCACATAAAATTGAGTGAAAGGCATATTTTTGACAACACAACAACAACAACAACAACAACAACAACAATTCAAGTGTTCTCACACGCGTAGTATACCAGTAAAGTTATAAATTGAGTAGATACCCTCACCAAATACTATGCATACAAATCTATGACTAAGTGAGAGTATCTAGATATGTATAAGGATCTATGCACATATGTATGTCTTATGCTTGCATGTGTACTCTTCATTTCCCCAGAGGAAAGGTCATTTCATTGATGTGTTGCCTTATTTTTCCTATTCTATCTTATTTTTTTTTAATAGGTATATAGCTTATCAAGTGCGATTCTGCTAAGAAGCATCATCATCATCATGGCAGCAACATTTAGTCAATGTAGCATCATGGCAAAAGGACCACCACATCTTAAGAGGTTAATTGCCAAAGTGCATGCTGCTCAAGTGAATAGATCCTTAAACGTATATGTAGTACATATGGGCATAAATATATGAGTTTATGTGTGAAAATATGTAACTACAGTGATGGAAATTCTTATAAATTCACTATGATTTTTATGAAGAAATTGTTTTAAATGAATTTTTAGCTTAAAGAAATAATTCTAATTTAGAAAAAGTAAGTTGAACGGTTTGTTGTTGAAAAAATTTTTTTTTAATAATGTATTTACAAATACACTTTAGTCTATTTTTTCGAAAAGAGAAAGCATTTTTAATAAAATTCTAATAGAAAAATTATTTATATTATTTCTTGTAAAATAAATACCATGTGTATTTATCAAAAGCCGCAAATGGACCTGGATTGGTCAAACTCTGTATAGAGAGGATGACAACATAGCAAAAATGGCATTTCAATGGAATCCTCAAGGCAACCGACAACCTGGCCGCCCACGCCAAGAATGGTTAAGGACAATCCAAGCCGAGACCCGCTCTAGAGCCACTTGACATGAAATCAGGTATATGGACCGGGACAGGACTCGATGGAGAGCCTTCGTTTCTGCCCTATGTTCCGATTAGGAGCGATATTTTGGATGCGACCCTGTTCTCATTTGTAAAACATGTAAAATATGTATTGTATGTGATTTTTGTGTTGTATCTGAAATGTCAAGGGAAAAAAAAATGTGTGTCAACTTAACGAAAACGCTTAAATTCATGCTTACGAAAACATTTTTTTTTTTTTTTCATAAGAAAAGTTATAGAAGAAAACCAAGAAATCAGACGATTTGATTGAACGATAATGGGCTTATAGGCGGCTGGGGCCGACCATCTCTTTTTTTTTATTTCCACAACTTTATATGGGATCTACATTAAGAAGTAGGCGTGGCTCCCCAGTTTTTGAGGAACAATTTCTGCTAATAATACTAATCTACACCTGAAATATGATTGATTATTGATTAGTAGGGGAGTTGTATAAAAAGTGGGCGTGGCTTGTCTCTTGTCTTTCTGATTTTGTGCCAGCTTATTTCCGACTACAATATTAATCTAAGTGTCAATTATGGTTGCTTTACGCACAAAACTGTCAAAGTTACAGCGGTTTAAATTTAAAAGAAATTCAGGCAATTTGTATGGAAGCGCCCATTTCTGGCAGATTTATTTGGCAGTATAACACAACTCTACATGCCAAATATTGTTGTCCCAGATGGTATATTCACTGAGTTATAGCAAGATAAAATTTTTGAAAATTCCGAGGTTAGTCGCTTTGAGTGCTTGGTATAAGCTTGGCAGTCGGCCGATTATGCCCATTATCAATTACCTCTGTACCCTTGGATGATAGGTCCTTCTTCTTCTTCTTATGTGGCAATAACAACCGATGATCAATTTATAATATTCTCCGTCATTCGCTTGCTGGCTCCCATTTGATATTCCAGGTTACCAAACACTTGGTCCTTCCAATGGAGGTTTGGCCTTTCTCTTCTTCTGCGTCCTCCAGTGGGTGACGAATTAAATACCCTCTTCGCCGGAGCGTCTTCTTCCATTCGCTCGACATGAGCTAGCCAGCGTAGTCGCTGGATTTTGATTCGCTTGACTATGTCAGTGTCAGCGTACAGCTCATACAGCTCACCGTTGAACTCCATTCGGTACTCGCCATCAACGCAAATAAACGAAAATTCTAAACAACCTCTCATCCGTGGTGGAAATTGTTAGAACAGGAATAATGAGGGACTTGTGGAGTGTGATTTTCGATCTTCGAGAGAGGGCTCGACTAATCAATTGCTTACTCAGCCCAAAGTAACACCTGTTAGCAAGAGTTATCCTACGCATGATCTCCAGGCTGAGGTCATTACAGTTGTTGATGCCGGTTCCAAGATAGACGAAGTCCTACACCATCTCGAAAGTGTAATTTTCAACAGTAACGTGTTGTCCAAGATGCCGGGACTTTTTGTTTGTTGATACTAGCTACATCGTTTTGCCCTTGTTCGCCGTAAGTGTCATTCGAGGTGACTGTCGTTTCAATTCGGAGAATGCTGCACTGACTGCCCGCCATTATGTCGTAAATCTGCAGCTCGTATAATTTTCTCCATAATAAGGTTGAAGAAGTCATACGGTAACGAAACACCTTGGCTGAAATGTCGCAGTTTGATAACAAGGATATGATCTGTAGAAACAGATTTTTTCACCAGTACAATCACATAAAAACTGAAGCCCCCCGTGCGGCACCAGCTAGGTTGGGTCCTTCTCTGAGAGGACACACTTAGGGCAAAAAGGCCCATTGCAATACCACCAAGTTTCTCTTCCAATACTGTTGTGCGTGATAAATTTGGACAGCATTAGAAGGGACCTCCTTGCATTAGCCGGTTCCGAACAGCAGAATCCTTGTGACAGCACTTTAACATAACTTTGTCATAGAGTTCTTTTATGAAGCAATTTCTTCGGCAAATTGTTACTGCCGAAGAAATTGCCAATTCTTGCCGACAGGTGGTTACCGTTCGAAAGAAAAATCTTTTCCATATGAAATTTTGTTATGTTTAACGACCTACAGATCAGAAGGCCAACGCACTAACCACTGAGCTGCGGCACCATTTTGAAATAAAATGATATAAAGTATTTTTGTATTTATATAAATTTCCACTACTGTAAGTTCGAGAGTATTTTATGAGCATTCCGTATGCTTCCATGCTGCACACGCCTGCTGACACAGACAAATATACATTTATTAAAACGGAAATAGTACATGAATTACATGATGTTGATAAGACCTGTTCGACAGAAACTGTAGTCATAACATATTTAACCGGTGAATAGTAAATTTAATAGCATTTATAACACTGTTGCGAGGTTATGCGAACCACTAACGCACCACTCAGTGGAAGTATCTATAAAATAATTTTTTTTTTATTTAATATTTATCACTTTGCCATTATTAGTTTATGCCTGTACGTGCCTGTGTGTGTGTGTGTGTGTGTGTGAGCCTATTTGGTAGTCATATCTCTAATTTATTCATATACATATTCATTAGCAATTGGCAAATATGAACGATGATGTTCATTCATCATTCATACTCACTGCCAAAGAGCTAGTTAATTCTTAAACTGAAAACTTACTCAACAAACCCTCAACAAATGTCATCATTAATATGTACTCGCACATACGTTTGTCGTACCTACTATATGTATGTTAAATACACACATCTCTTTGATGTTCATAGATGATAAAATCATTAATTTCGCAAACGTTACATAATTCAAGTACCGAATACAACAACATACCACAAATGAATGGAATAGGTTGAATAATAAATAAGTAATACACAATAGTATCAAGTACCAATAGTTAATAGCTTTTATGCTATTATTACCATCACATTTCGCTAAGCTCAAGGTGCCTATACTCGTACCTTTGTAGCTTCTAATGATGAGACTCTCAACAATACGTTCACATCATTCACCCCAACTGTCTGGAGGGTTTATATCACAAGTGAATCCATTAGCTTATGATTTATATGTTTTTAATGTCTCTCTCTTTAAAAAAGCATTGTTGAGAACTTTTGTATTTGTATACGCAAGTATTTAATACAATAATCATAAATATGATAAATTAATAAGTGAATATTTACTTGTGAATTGTTCTATTAAAAGACTTTTGCTGAAACATGAAATTAAGCTGATTTTCATCGTAAATATTTCTTCGTATATGATGAATATAATTAAATTTGGAAATTAAATTCTCTTCTTATTTGCTATTTCCATTAAACTTCAATCATTACTAACGGATCGTGAATGTTGGGCAATAAAGTAATATGTAATTCTTTTGGTAACTAAAATTTCTAGTAGAGATTTGAGCTCTTTTTGAGCATTAATGTAGTTCATTACTCTCTCATATGAATTAATGTCGAAAAGGCGCAATGATGTCGCAGCACTCAGACATTTATTGATCCATTGTACTGCACTCGAAGTTCCATTTTATTGTGTTTTAAATCTACCCGTTTTCCGAAGAAATCGTAGTAGATCCTGTGGTGCTAAAGATCCAAGAGTTTCGGCTCTAAGCACGTTAGTGCCAAAGACCTCAAACCTGATTCGAGCGAATCCAGGGCAGGCACATAAAAAGTGGTGCGCCGTGATAAGAGGAAATGCAACCATTTACCTGATATGTTAGGTAACATGGCCTCTCTCAGCCTGACAGGTCGCCTTATGGTTTAGGTTAGCCCAGCTGTTGACCGTAGCCTTGATGGCTCCAGTGGGTAGTGGCAAAGCAGGCTCAGGGCTGATTAAATCAGCCATAGAACCTTCTCTTGCTAATGCATCAGAGGTCTCATTGCCTACGATTCCCACGTGGCCAGGGATCCACATCAGCGCTAAACTATTATGTCTTCCGACATAATTTAGCCTTGATTTTCAGAACTCTACTATCTTGGAAGTAGTAGGGATAGGGTTGTCCAAGGCCAGCAGCGCCACCTGACTGTCACTGCAGACACAAATAGATTTGCCTTTCAGCTTCTTGTCTGCGATATAATCCATTGCCTTCTCTATTGCATACACCTTTGCCCGAAAAACAGATGCATAAATACCAAGGGCAAAGAATAGTTGAGCTCCGTCAGTTTCCACAAAGACTCCAGAACCAGAACCTTCTTCAGTCCTGGAGCTATCAGTGAAAATGCGGAAGCAAAGTCTACCGGACTGAATTAATAGTAACCGCTAGAGGTCGTTGAATGACCGCCTTTTTGCGGTAAGCCAGTACAACCTAACCCAAACTTCTCCATCGCACATGATTCTGTGCTGTTGTTCTAGCGCCATCCCATGTGATGTTGACATGAGCTAGTGCCCACAAGGTAGACCTTCTCCAAGTGTTTTTTAGCCGTCCGCGGCTTCTGCTCCCTTGCGGGTTCCATTTGAACGACATTCTCGTGATGCTTTCTGGCTGCTTTCTTAGAGTGTGGCCAATCCAACACCACTTCCTACGCTTAATCTGGTTCAGTATAGGTTCCTCGTTCATTAGACGCCATAGAGCCTCATTGGAAATAGTGTTAGGCCAGAATATTTTACATGTGATCCTCACTCACTTGTTGATAAAATCTTGAAGTCTTGCGGAGAATATTCGCAATTTCGTGCGCCTGGAGATTTGGGAATTTGCCCATACTGATTTTAGCCGGCCAAATACTGCTCTTGCTTTGCTCAAACTGCAGTTAGCGTTCGCTTCAAAGCAAAAGCTTTCGACGAAATCAATCGCCCAGCCGTCAATCATTATATGGCTTGTATTAGAGTGATTGATTCTCATGGCTTTGGTCTTTGCAATATTTATCTCTAGTCCGACGGTGCGTGCCAGCGAGACTAATTTGTTCGCCTTCGCTTGCATATCGGAGAATTTGCGCCAATTCGGCAGTTAGTGGACTTAGTTAAGCGCATCCAAATTCAGCGGCTACGCTGGCTTGATCATGATTAGTGAATGGAAGAAGATGCTCTAGTTAAAAAGGTGCGATATTCGGAATCCGCTGGAAATCGTCGAAGAAAAGATACACCCAACTTTCGGTGAAAAAAACCAAGCACTGTAGACACTCTCAGCTCTTAGAATTTCTAACCGCGTCCATCGAACAAAGAGCACAGAGACTATGACACTCCAGTATGATCCAGTTTAAGTGTTTAATCAGTTCAACTAAACTTCACCATGTGTAATTTTCTTAAGAGTTTATTTGACAGTAGGTGCCGTAGCTTAGTGGTTAGTGTGTTGGCATTCTGATCTGTAGGTCGTGGTTCAATCTCCGGTTGATGCATAACAAATTTAATATCGAAAAAATTTTCTTTCAAACGGTACCCACCTGTCGGCCAGCAATTGGCAATTCTTTCGACAGTAACAACTTGCCATGAAAAAGCTGCTAAAAGAACTCTGTGACAAAACTCAGAAAAAGTGATGTCACAAGGGTTTTGCCGTTCGGAACTGGCTAAAATAAGTAGGTCCCATCTAATACTGTCCAAAATTTAACACGCACAATAGTAATGGAATGAGCTTTTCGGCCAATGAGCCCTTCGGGGTTTTAAATGCCACATAGTTATTTTATTTATTTATTTATTCGACAGTTTGTTCTGAAACCCAGTGGAGCCCAATGCTATTTATGCTGACAGTCAGCAAATTTCTCTTCCTCGCTACCCTTCTCTCCCTCTCTCTCTCTCTCTATCTCTCTCTTTCTCTCTATCTATCTCTATTTTTATTTCTCTCTTGTAGAATATTCCTTCCTCACAGAAGCCTCAAAATTACACTTGGCAGCACCTACAATAAAATGGAGTCGGATCATACAGTTGTCTCCTAAAGTCTGCGATAATACGAAATGCCCTATTACATTATAGCGAATATACTGAGATTTTTATAATAGATATGTTTTTTTTTAATATAATTTATATTTACGCACAAACAAATGGTGAATAGCCATTTCATTTCTTTTACGACTATTAGGAGCATTGGTTCATTGCCAGTACAAAAACAACTTGTCAACGTAAACATATAAATAACTATATTTATATGTAAGTCTTTTTTTTTTTTTATTTATTTCATAATATATTAAGTTTTTTACACTTCATAAAATATATAAAAAATAATATTTACAAAAGCAAAAGCCATGTCATTTCTATGACAGATGAACTACATACATGCACATGCACAGTGCTAGATGACTTTGTTTGTCACTCTGAGAGAAAAATTAGTATACTCGTCTAACCCATATTTAGATTTACATAATATTTATGAGTATACCATGCACACACACACACACATACACTTACACAAACATGCGTATAAATATGTTGACATATTTGTCATACACTTATATATATGTACGTATGCAGATGATAAGCCAGCCACATCACATTGTAAGCAGATGATGTGTATAGTTATTAATAAATAAAAAATTGCCTTCTTCGATTGTTGACCGGTGTACTCGTACGTACGCTTGTTATTTAATGGGAAGTGATAAGCAAATAAATCAAGTGAATTGATTTAATTGGAACAATTAAGTGTCATCAGTAATATTTATATGCAAAATAATTATAATAACAATAATAATAATAATCATCATATTAAATATTTAATTAAACTGTTGATTATTTTTGCTTTTTTTTTTCATAACTAAATATAAATAAATTCATTAAAATATTTACGTATACATATTTATATATTTAAGTAGCTAATTCATCTACCAATTAGCTATTGGAATATTTCTTAAAATATCCACAAAAATTTAAATCAAATGATCCAGAAAATAAAAATAGAATAACGACTAGACCAATACCGTTTTGCTTGACAATGAAAATTAGAACGAATAGACACACGTAGAAAGTAATATCAACATGTTTGTATGACTACATAAGAATATGTCTAAACTATCAACATGTTGCTAACAACATCAAAGGTATATCAACAAATGTATATCTAAATTACATACAGTCATTGATGAATAATTGAAATATTTTCGTTTTTATGATCGTTTAAATAACATAATTCCACATGCAATCGTACATTCATATATATATATTCAAACATATATACACTTTTTATTTTTTTTATAATAGGAAAAACACATGTATTTCCTTTTTATTTGTCTTATCAACTTTGTGCTTTTGCTTCGAAATATTTGGTTATACAAATAATGTTTTTTCTTTTTCATTTGTCAAATTGTATTGATCTCTATTTTATTATACAAATAGACAATAAAGCAGAAGATGATGATGATAATGATGATGATGATGATGAAAAGCATTATAGTGTGTAGTGCGTGGTAACAGAGAAAATGTTGCTGAATCAGTCAGCTGTTGTATTGGGGGTAATTAAAATAATAGATATTGCCGGTTTTCGATTGTTGTTGTTGTTGTTGCTGTTGTAGTTTATAATTTATTGCAAACTACAAATGGATTTAATGTTTTTGCCGGCAAAAATCGAATAACAAGCAAACGAATAGATACTTTAGATATATTAAATCAGTCCAAAATGTTAGAGTAGGAATTTTTTCAATGCGCTTACAGTATTTCCGTAAGGTAAGGATGAAGTAAAAAAAAAAATATTTTATTAAATTTCGAAAAACTTCAACTATTTATTTAAATAGATTTTAAAAGTTTTTCTAGACATTTTTTTTTTTTTTTGTGGAAGAAAATGATTAAGAAAATTTCAATTTGAATAATTTTCGACAAACACTTTCTTTAGCTCGATGTACCTTGACTCGAAGATTTCCGAGCATTTTCAAAAATTCTCTAAAATGTAATGAGTCGAGTTTCTAATACTCTCTTGAACTGAACAAATTTTTCAAGTCTGGAAGCAGAAAGTAGCCAGATGATGATTCTTATTTTCCAACATTTTTAGACTTATAGGAAGAATCTAAATAATAATAAGAATCTAAAAGGTATTTACATCGGAGAACGGGCCTGGCTGTCGAGGAGAATACCACCAAGATCTACATTGATGCTTCAAGGATGGATGGCAGTGTTGGTGTGAGGGTATACTTCAAAGATCTTGAGGTATTAAAGTCCTTTCGTCTGGAAGATAAAGCTAGCATATTTCAGGCCGAAGCTCTAGGGATAAGAGAGGCTTGCAAGATACCAAACTAAATCAAATACATACATCATCGAAGACATGTATTCTGTCATTGATATCACCGATAACGAACTCAGTAATCAGAAGACAATGTCAGAACGAGCTCAACACAGTAGCACGTAAAATGGACATCACTCTCATCTAAATACCTGGTCACAGGAACACAGGAAGGAAACGAGAAAGCGGACGAACTGGCAAGAAGGGGGGCAACTAACAGCGAATCCGACTCGATAACTGTTGGAAGCCCCCTTAGCGTCATCAAAAGAGAGCTATATCCACAGGCAGAACCAGGTGGTCAAGAACTGGCGCTGTAAAATAGCAAATACAACTTGACCTAAATACGATAAGTCAAGAACCGACAAATTGCTGAAAAATAAAAGAACAGATATCTTCAGAATCACCTCCACTATTACCGGTCGCTGGCCGATAGGGGACCATGCAGAGAAAATAAGATAGCCCTACAACTACAGATGCCGAAACTGCAAACAAGAGTGATCCAAGCAGACGGTTTTCCACTATCTATCTGAGTGCCCAGGTCTAAGCGATCTACGACATAGAACTCTAGGGAAATTCGTAATGGATAGCCTAAATGATAGACGACATTAGCAAGTTTATTAACGGATCAAGATGATTCGAATAGACCTCACTTCAGTGGTTCCAGGAGTGGTGTAACAAAATGGCGCTTTTCTATGTGCTAATTGAGTCTTGGTTACTCTCTACCAAGCAGCATCTAAACCAACCAACCATTTACACCGCCAATGACAGCAACTCTCCTTAAGCAGAATACGTAAGGGACGGTTCAAAAAAATTATTTCAATTTTTTTTTTTTTTTTTGTGAAAATTTATTCAAAAAAATTTTCAGCGCATAAAAAATATTACATAAAAAATTAAAATAAAAAATTAAAATAAAAAATTAAAATAAAAAATTAAAATAAATATTAAAATAAAAAATTAAAATAAAATATTAAAAAAATTTTTTTTTAGAAAATTCGAAATAAAAATATTTTTTTCAGAAAATTTTATTCAACAAAATTTTTTTTAAGGAAGCAATTTTCCATATACTGAAAATCTCATATAAATTAATTTTTTTTTTTCAAGATTTTTCTTTTCATATTTTTGGACATATTTAATGTATATAGTACATCTAAATAGCAAACAGTAAAGATTCATTCTGATATTTATGGGATAATTTAGCAATAAGCAAATAATTTTAATCATAAATAATTGAATGCATACACTGATAATATATGGAAATTCATTAAATTCTAAGTATCTACTGAGTTATACGAATTTTCACTGTAAGAGCATATGTTTAATAGTAATACATACGATTAAGGGATATGAAGCATCTGTTTTCTTTTAAAGCTCAAGCATATCGATTGATAGATTCGACACGTTAATCTTTGTGCTTGTTTGCGTGACGCATTTATCGATGAATTTAAATGCAAATTTTGCAATTTATTACAAGTATGTGTTTAAAACGAGTTAAATTTCAATATATATTATTCGAATAAACATTGCACGCTTGTAAAATAGTGCATATTATTTTTATTATTATTACTTCTTTTTTCCCATCCAAATCATCATCAACATCAAAATATTTAGGTATAAAACGACAAAAAATAAAATTCAAATTTACGATTAAATTGAATTCCATCAAATAGGTCACAAGTTTCATCAGAAGAAACAAAAACAAAAAAATGGTATTGTATATGGAGCATTTGCGCTTTTTGACGCATGTCGATGACTGCGTGTATTTGTGTATGCATCTGTGTATTGCATAATTTAATTATATTTATTGGTTAATGTGTGTGTGTATATGTTTGCCGGTTGTAAAATGTAAATGCTTTTTTCTAAAACATAAAAAATATTTTTATTTTTTTTTATAAATATTGATGAGAAGAAGACTGTAGACTGTAGACGAGTATAAGTATGTAGTATGTATACGAGGATGGTCCCAGAACTACCCGACCTGACATATTGATGGTGGCAATAGTTTGAAAAAAATTACTTTCGTGAAAAGTGGCAATCTTATAAAACATATATTTTAAGTTTCAAGGCGCCACGTCGTTTAGTTTTTTTTTTTTTTTTTTTTGGAGCCATCGAAAGTTATTGGTCACCTTTCTGTAATTCAATACTTTCATTTGAAAGGTCTCAGTCCAACGAATATTAAAACCGAACTAGATTCTACTCTGGGGGAGTCTGCTCCTTCGTTTACGACCATAAAATATTAGGTGGAAAAGTTTAAACGAGGTCGTACGAGCTGCCAAGACGAACACCGTAGTGGTCGACCAATTGAGGTGACCACACCAGAAACGATTAAGAAAATAAACAAAATGGTATTGTATGATTGAATATCGCTGGAAAAAGTGTATAGAGTTAAAAGGAGATTATGTTGAGAAATAAAGAAAAATGTTGCCAAATTTTTTGTTTTCTTTGTTAGGTCGGGTAGTTCTGGAACCGCCCTCTTATGTATATTAAAATGTGGTCAAAAAGATGTACAATCACTTGTAATGATCACTTCTGAAATGAATGAATGAATGAACGATTGATTGAATCTTTCAAGAGTCACTCATTTGCAATCGTTTTATGGCCGCATACTTCCATACTCTTGCTTCATTATAAAATGCACGTTCGCAGGTATTTGTTGATTAATTAATTACGAATCGAAAGAAATAGAAAAAAGCTCTTAGCACGACTTTTAACTATTAAGTGTCTATGACCATAATAATAATGTCATTCATATAGGAATTAATAATTAATCTTTGCTTTTTTTTTTTTTTTTTTGTTAAATAGTCTCAAATGCCTTGAGATACAAATTTAGTGGCGTATGATTAAAAGATGGCAGATATAATTATGAATAACATATCAATTCATCAGAGGTGCATATATTGTTTATGAAACTATGTATAAAATATATAAAATATTTAAAATGAAAGTGTTACTGATCGCATATAATATATTATATTGATAAAGTGCTTACGATTTACGATAAGAGAAATTTTAATATGAAATACTCATAAAAACAAAATGGGTGTATTTTCATCCTAATACAGCAGTTTTTGAAAATGACCTGTTCAAAAGTAACGCGTGCCTCTTGTTTTCCTAGTTGAGATAATCGCTCTAAAAGCTCTAGTCAACAGAAGCTACCTAGAAAGGACACCCTTCGGAAGTGTTCCAATTGATCAAGAAAAAAACAATAATTTCAACAAATTCCAGTCAATTACACTGCTTTATCAAAGATTTCGAACATTCTTCCTTCCTTTCCCGTAGCAAAACTTTCTATTATTGTTTATTTTCTATAAACCATTTGAGAATTCTACTTCCATATATTTTAGTGAAAATAAACATTTAAGAGAATATTTGTTTGAGTAATTGGTGTAATTTTTAATCGGTTACACACATGGTGTTGATGAAAATTTGACTCAATTGTTTCATATTCAAGTACGAAAAATTGAAGACTAAATACGAAACTGTTGAGGAGCGTCATTTCAAGCGTAAGAAGAGAAAGCTAAAAAGACGTGAGTGTAAGGAGATCGAGATGTGTAGAGACAGGAATAAGACAAGAAAATTCTTTGAGAGGATCAGGCGGCTGAGTGGCTCTTCCTGTCTTGACAACAATGGGAATCTGGTTACATTTGTCCAGAGTGTACTGAGCTTATGGAGGGAACACTTCTACACGTTACTGAATGGCGACGCTTAGAACAATTCTTAGAACAATATCTCGAACTCCACAATCACGGACGATGGTATTGGTGTTCCACCATCTGTCGATGATGAGGTTAGAGAGCCTATATCTAGGCTAAAAAACAACAAAGCTGCAGATGCTGATATCATGCCTGCCGTGATGTTTAAGACCGTAGGCGATCAGCTGCTCACCTGCATACACCAGCTCACAAGCAGAAGCAGGATAATTTATTAGAGGTTCAGTGTTCTCTGTCCCGCACGTAAGAAAGGGGACACCACAATTTCTTCACCATAAAGCCTTCTTAAAATCACATGCAAGGTTCTATCGAGAGTACTGTGTGAAACGTTGAAGCCTCTCCTTAACAACCTGATTGGACCTTATCAGTGTGGCTTCAGACCTGGTAAATCCACCATCGGCCAGATTTTCACACTGCGCCAAATCCTGGAAAAGACCCAAGAAAAACAGATCGACACACACCATTTATTTGTTGATTATAAAGCCACTTTCGACAGTCCGGTAAGGGCATACCTATACACAACAATGTCTGAGTTCGGTATACCTGCGAAACTCATTCGGCTTTGCAAATTGACACTTTGTAACTCCCGGTGCGTAGTGAAAATTGGGATGGACCTCTCTCCGCTGTTTAATACCGAACACGTGCGACTTCTTCAATCTTAGAATGGAGAAAATAATACCAGCTGCTGACATACGAGATAATGGCACTATCTTCAACAAAAGTGTCATGCTATTAGCGTATGCCGATGATATTAACATAATCGGCATGAACACGCGAGCAGTCAGCGCAGCAATCTCAGAGTAGAATGGGTCTTACGGTGAACGAGGGCAAGACGAAGTATCTAGTGTCAACAAACAAAGAGTCCCAGCCTCTTGGACAGCACATCACTGTTGATAACTACGGTTTTGAAGTAGTGAACGACTTTATCTATCTTGAAACCATCGTTAACACCAGTAATGACGTCAGCCTGGAGATAATGCGAAATATGACTCTTGCTAACAGGTGCTACTTTGATATAAGTAAGCAATTGGAAAGTCGAGCAACGAAACCCACACTCTAGAAGTCTCTCATCATGCCTGTCCTTACATATGGCGAGCTTGGACAATTTCCACCCTAGATGAGAGAAGTTTTCAAGAGAAAAGTCCTACGCCAGATCTTTGGACCTATTTGCGTAGGTGCGGAGTATCGAATAAGATACAACCATAAGCTGTATGAGCTGTATGCCGATATTGACATAGTAAAGCGCATCAAAATCCAGCGGCTGCGCTGGCTAGGTCATGTCGAGCGAATGGAAGAACACGCTCCAGCTAAGAAAGTGTTATATTCGGAAACCGCTGGAGGACGACGCAGATGAGGAAGACCTAAGCTCCGGTGAAAAGATCAAATACTGGAGAACTTGTCAGCGCTTGGAATTTCTAACTGGCGCCAATTAGCGAAGGAAAGAGCTAACTGGCGAACATACTAGATTCGCCCTAAATCGATTTTCAGTTGTTATGGCCACATAATGTGCTTTTATATAGAAGACAAATAGACAGACAGGTTTTTATTCAATTAAACCACGCCTGATTCATCGTTGACAAAGATCGTTTTATGTACCATTTTTCGGCATAATGAATTTATAAAGACCTGGATGAAACGTGAAGGGATATATTCAAACCATTACAAACAATCTCATACTTGGCTCATGATTGATAAAGACATTCTCATGTCCTGTATTTCAAAATATAATTTTATATTCGATCCGATTTCGGCGGTCAAATTCCTGATTTATCTGATTTTTCTGATACAATATCATGAAACCATGAAACTAAAAAGGTCACTATATATGTTTCAAGCAATTAGTCATCTAAGAGTCTCCATAAATTGAATTGATTGAATTTTATTACATTTTCTTTAAAATATGTACCTTGATTAATGAGTGAACTAATGCATTTTATATCGTTTTATTATAATCTAAATATTTTAAACATTTTTCTTTCAATTCATAGCCAAACATATATGTAGGTAAAGGTTAATATTGCTTCACATAAGTACCTAAACTGTGCATTTTGTATGCATTTTAATTAAATCTGACAACAATTTTCGTTAATTGACAGCAGCAACAAGCAGCAGCAGCAACAACAAAACTATATTCTGGCCTCTGGTGCTAATGTTTACAATAGCAACATTATAATTAATGTTTAAATGTCTTGCAGTATACTTAGTATGTGCTGTAAGAGTATATGTAAAGCTAAGGCAAGTCTCTATATATCATATATGAAATATAGATATACTATACTCTATGTATGTAATATATATAGTTATACGTATATTATAAAATATTAATTGAATGACCCTTTTTATGGTCACTTAATGTTACACTTTTCAAAATTGTCAAGAATATATTCGGTTTGTAGTACGAGTATACAATGTGTAATTTGTAATGAACACTATATGTAGTTACATAGAAAATAATACAATATAAACAAAACATAATATTTAAAACATGATGATGACAACAAACAAATAAATACCTATATATACATACATTTACACACAACATATATCGTACATATACAATATACTCATACTCATGGTTCATATTGTGGCTTGTGAGTGACACGGTGCACTATGTACGTACGAATATGTCTGTATGGGGGAAATTTGTGTCATGTCCCTGATGCATTCACACACACACACACACACAAAATAGTGACACAGTTAGCAAACAAATACAACACACCAGATTAGAATGAATAATAATATAAAATGAATGTATCATAAATAAATACATTAAAATTTCAGCCAAGAGAGTGAATTCAAAGAAGAAAATCAAAAAAAAAAATCAAACAAAATTTTAATGAATTTAATTTATTTTCCATTTTATTATTTATTTACACCAAATATGTATGCATGACACTCTCCTAATGCATATGTATGAGATAACATTGAGAATGACATTGATTTTATGCATCTATGACACATTTATTATCTCATCATCCTGTTATATGTCACTATGCATAGGCACATAAATCATGACAAATAGTCATGTTAATTGTTCAATTGTGACATTGATATTCAATAATCATTGTAGTAATTATATAAAATAGTCTATTTTTAGCCATTTCAAAGAGATTCTAATAACGAGTCGTTAAAATCCAATATTATGGATTTTCTTCTATTATTCTAATATTTTTTAATTCTTTAAAGAGTTCCAAGTTTGAGTTCAGAACTCCAAATATATTGACTTCAATTATTATTGAATTGATGCAAAAGCCATTTCGAGCCATGGCCACTTTTTAGTATAGCTAAATTTATTGAAATTTTAAACCATCATAACTTGCAGTTTCCTTTATCTAGGAAAACTATATTTTGTATATACGTTAATATTAAGGCTCGAAATGATTTTGTGAAAATTGTTCAACCCACGCCTACCCTTAAATATGGAATTAAAAAAAAGAAATATAAACCTGAAATAACTTATAACATTTTTTGTCTATAAAAACCATATTTAATATTTAGAACGATATTTTAGCGGCTAATAATTTTAAAATAAATATTTGAGACACGCCCACTACTTCATGTAGCTTCCATATAAAACTATACTTACTTACTTACTTATGTGGCCATAACAACCGAATATCGATTTAGGCCGAATGCTTTGCCAGCCATCTCTGTTCTTCGCTAGCTGGCGCCAGTTAGAAATTCCAAGCGCCGTCAGGTTCTCCAGTTCGCTCGACATGACTTAGCCAGCACAGCCGCTGGATTTTGATGCGCTTTACTATGTCAATATCGGTATACAACTCGTACAGCTCATGGTTGTACCCTATTCGGTACTCGCCACCAACGCAAATAGTTCCAAAGATCTTGCGTAGGACTTTTCTCTTGAAAACTCCAAGTATTCGCACATCCGAGGTGGAAATTGTACAGGTTTCAGCGCCATATGTTAAGGCAGGCATGATGAGAGATTTGTAGAGTGCAGTTTTCGTTTTTCGAGAGAGAGCTCGACTTCTCAATTGCTTACTCAGCCCAAAGTAGCACCTGTTTGCAAGAGTGATCCTTCGCAATATCTCCAGGCTGACGTCATTACTGCTGTTATTGCTGGTTCCAAGATAGACAAAGTCTCTTACTACTTCAAAAGCGTAGTTGTCAACAGTGACGTGCTGTCCCAGACGCCGGGACTCTTTGTTTGTTGACACTAGATACTTCGTCTTGCCCTCGTTCACCGTAAGACCCATCCGACGCGACTCTCTTTCCAACTCTGAGAATGCTGCACTGACGATCTGTTTTTCTTGGGTCTTCTCCAGGATTTGGCGCAGTGTGAAAATCTGGTCGATGGTGGATTTACCAGGTCTGAAGCCACACTGATAAGGTCCAATCAGGTTGCTGAGCATAGGCTTCAACCTTTCACACTGTACGCTCGATAGAACCTTGTACGCGATGCTCAGGAGACTTATTCCACGGTAGTTGGCGCAAATTGTGGGGCCTCCATGTGGTAAAAGAACTATTAATACAAAATTTCTACAATTAGCGGATTGTAGGTGAAAAAGTCTTGCGAAGTGTAAGACTACATATAATCCTAAACAAACAACACTACTGATAAACAGGAACCGAAATGATATCTCTAGACTGACGACAGTCATTACTGGTTTCTGGCTCATCGGAGAACAGGCTGCCAAAATCGGGATGTCCCACAACGACTTCTGCCACAGCTGTAACCAAGTGGAAGAAACAGAAACGGTCTTCCACTTCCTTTGCAAATGCCCTGTCCTTTGGAAGCAGAGAATGAACACCCTAGGTAAACCACTCGTAAACAGTATTGAGGAGTTGGCGGATATAAACATCAACAACATCCTAAGGTTTCTAAACAGCGCGAACTGGATCTAACCGTGCTGTCCACACAAACAACCTAACGAACAGTTGGAAACGAGGATGTGGTAACAAAACGGTGCGTAACCGCTATTTGGACTCATGCATGAGTCACCACTTCAACCAACCAACCAACCTATACAATGTGTACATTGTAGTGCTCCGCTAGCTCGTTAAGAGCTGAACGGCATTTAAAGGCAAGTGCCGATTTGGTGAACGTTCCTGCGGGAGATTTAATAGCGGCTTGACTGTCGGTGTAGATATAAACATCTTTGAAAGATATTGTATTACAGCGAAGCCACATTGCCGACTCCTTTATAGCCATAAGCTCGACTTCAAAAACACTGCAAAAGTCGGGTAATCGGAACTTGAGCTTAACTCGTAAGGAATCAGAAAATACGCCACCTCCTACCTTTCCCTCCAATTTGGAACTATCTGTGTACAATTGTACCGATTGAACTCCAGATTCGTTGACAATACCCCTATTCCATTCATCCCTTGAGGGTATATGGGTTGAGAGTCTATTGTCAAAACATGCTATGGGAATGGTGTAGTCGCATTTAGCATTTGGAATTCTAGTGCACTCCCTCAGGATCTTTGAGGAGCGTTCTCTGCTTGCCAAATAGATCCACAGAGAGTAGATGCAATAGCGAGCAGAGTGCTTTTGACGGGGTGATTCTTAGAGCATCGGTTGTCAACACCGCAGATGTCCTTTGAACCTTGAATATTTGCCGTCTGTGTATCTCCCTATTTAAGGACTCCCACTAGACTATCACTCCATAAAAAAGAATTACTCTGGCGACCGCACAGTATAGTCATGATACGATTGTAGGACTCATCCCCCATCTTTGACTTATGGCTTTCTTACAGGAATAGATTGCTGATGCCCTTTTCTCCGTGTTTGGTTTACAACATAGTTTTCTATTTAAAGTTATACCCAAATACTTTGCCTGTTCAGTTAGCTTTAGGTTAGTTCTCCCAATTCTAGGTAAGGTAAAAGAAGGTATTTTATGCTTCCTAGTATAGAGAGGCCTAGTTCAGTTTTGGCAGGGATGATTGCCAGACCAGAGTTGGAAGCCCATTTGGAGAGGATTGATAAGGCATGATCTATCACTTAAATATTTTCCCGATACCACAAGTGTTACGTCATCTGCATAAGCCACCGCTTTGCAGCCCGTGGCCTGTAATGATATGAGAACTTCATTGATGGTTAAGTTCCACAGAAGAGGGGCAATAACACACCCCCTTGAGGGGTACCCTTAATCGAAAATGTACTAATATATGAGGTATCCAATTTTGAGTTTATCACTCTTTGCATTAGCAATAGGCTAATGAATCTAATAATAGGTTCATCCACTTTAAGCATAGCAAGAGAGTTTTCGACTGCTTCTGCGTTTATGTTATTGAAGGCACCCCTCAATATGGTTATGGGTAATATTTTCGCAGAAAATAAGCTAAGGATGTCCACAATTTAAGAAAGGGCACATATAAAGGCACCACAACAATTCTCTCTGTAATGTCACTGTAAAATGTGTGCTTAAGATTATACTCCAAAATTTATTTATAGCACAAGAGCTGGGCGTAAATTACCCCTTTTTATTCATCTCCCACACGCACACACACACACACACACACAATATACTTCTGCAAGATATATATGTAAATAGGTCGGCCTGTGCCTACTCCGTTGCCATTTTCTTAATTTCAAGTCAATATTCATATTATTTTATTTAGCGGCAGTAAGTAGTAATGGCCATTATTATGAATTATTTATTTTATTTTTCTTTCTTTTTGTTTTTTACTATATATGTCATTTCCATGTGGCATATTTCAGTTGCAATCCATATGTGTGTAATTGTGTTTATATGCATGGTGGATCTGAATGTATATAGGGGCGGTATGTTAACTTGGCGACATTGCTCGTCACTTTATGCAAATGTTTAATCATCATCATCATCTTCAGCATTGTTATGGTTGGCACATTTGCATTGCAACAGAACAATGAGAGCAATGAAAGCGCACATTTATGTATATAGTCACCCAAATATATGTATATAAGCATATTCATTGTATACATGTTGAGAAGCAGTATTGTCCCGTATTGGAAATACTTGTTTGTTTATTATAACCAATAATAATTATACAGTGAAGTGAAGATAATTAAATTATGGAAATATTTTTGCATGAAAACAAAGCAAAAAAAAGAGCCGCAGCAGCATTATGTTGTTGTTGTTATTGGTGTAATTATGTATAATATTTAATTTAAGTTCACTATGCTTCAACAATCGTCTGCACTTATATACATACATAAATATCGTACATACAAAAGGTACGTCGGCGGCAACTTCATATTTCATTACTTGTCAGTTATTGTTTGTACAGCAATGCAACGCAATCAGATACATACATTTGTATACTATATGTGTATGCTCTAGACAGTGCCTACTTTCAAGTAAGTCTATGTATAAACAATAAACAACAACAACTATGTACTATGTGAGTACATTGCAGTCGTCAGTATAGTTCTCGTAGATATTTGCTTTAAAAATGTTTTTCATTAAAATTCTTGTCTGGCGCATGCGCGTCTGCGTATTTTGTTGTTCATTTTTATAATTGATTCATGCTGTCTGTATACATAGAATACAGTGAATGCTCGTTTCTATTTGTTTGTTGTTGACCAACACTGAGAGTGAGACTGTTTTCTCTTATGCCTTCTTAAAATGCATATTTATTCTAGTTTCATATTCAATCAATAATATGCAATTACTATACTATGTATACGAGGGCGGTCCCAGAACTACCCGACCTAACAAATAGATTGCGGCAGTAGTTTGAAAAAAATTACTTTCGTGAAAAGTGGCAACCTTATGAAACATATGTTTTAAGTTTCAAGGCGCCACGATGTTTAGTATTTGTTTTTTTTTTTTTGGAGCCATCGAAAATGAACGACCTCAGTGAATTTGTAAACATGGAAAATATTGGTCACCGTTATGTAATTCAATACTTTCATTTGAAAGGTCTCAGTCCACAACGAATATTAAAACCGAACTAGATTCTACTCTGTGGTAGTCTGCTCCGTTGTTTACGATCATAAAATATTGGGTGACAGAATTTGCTGCCAAGACGAACACCGTAGTGGTCAACCAATTGAGGTGACCACGCCAGAATCGGTTAAGAAAATCCACAAAATGGTATTGGATGATCGCCGGCTGAAATTACAGGAATTTAAAAAAGTGCTATACATCGTATATTGACCGAAAATTTGAAGATGAAAAAACTGTGTGCTTGATGGTTGTCGCGTTTGCTCACGATAGAACAAAAACAATGCCGTGAAAATGTTTCTATAGAGTGTTTGGCGATGTTTCACAGTAATAAGGCCGACTTTTTGCTTCGATTCGTAACCATGGATGAGACATGGGTCTATCACTTCTACAGCTGAGACAAAGGAGCAGTCAAAACAGTGGACTGAAAGGGGAGAATCGTGTCCAAAGATGGCGAAGGCAGTTCCATTTGCAGGGAACGTTATGGCGTCTGTTTTTTGACATTATGTTGAGAAATAAAGAAAAAATTTCCCCAAATTTGTTGTGTTTTCTTTGTTAGGTCGGGTAATTCTGGGACCGCCCTCGTAGATTAAAGTTTCATTTTTTTAATTGAGTAGGTACAATATTTAGATTAATTATGAAATCTGTCATATATAGTATTAAATCACTAGCAGCATTTATTAATAAATTCCAACAAGTGTTATTAATTGCACACAATCAATCAATCATTGTTTTTGATTATATTTATTAACGAGTTCAATAGATTATATATTGGGTGTTGAGTTATTATGAAGTAGGTCATATAAATATATATCTCGAAATATTATTGGCGGCGTATGAACATCATAAGAATAATATGAATAAATTAGATAAATATAAATTGTTGTTTTTTTAAGAATAGGCAATCCCAAGCATTTTGTGTCACAACATAGAACATCTATGCCAACGAAGCAAAATATGAAAGTTTTCTAATACGAACTTCTGGGAAGTATTATCTTCTCACAATGTACCACTCCCATTTGTCTGATCGCGCACATTTTATATATATTATTATAATAGCTAATTTTATAAGCTTCAATGAAAAATCTCCACATTGGTTCTCTAGATATTTCATATTGACAATTTCAGTCATATGTGAGCCCGCTTAAGCACTGGCACCCACTTTTGTCGTATAACACGAACTCAAAAACTTCAGACTAAATTAAAAATTTTAATATTTAATTACAATTGGTTCTCAAGAGATTTCAAATTAAGCTCAAATTAAGCTCATCTATTTCATATAGCATGAAATCAATCCACGTAGCTTCAATGCCAAACCACAATATTTAATTACAATTTTCACCACTTGAAACATATGGGCGGTGCCACTCCCACTTGCATAATCGTTATTAATTTTCATATTTGTTGTTATATGAATAGTCTCAAGTTACACACGAAATTTCAATGATGTAACTCATACCATTTCCGAGTTCGTATAGGTCTAAAATGATCACCCACATTGCAGGTAGTTATTTTACTGAAAATCGATTTTTTCCAAATCTTTGTCATTTCTTTCGAAATTTCAATAATTTATTATACCCTGCATAATGCAATATGCATGGTATATTCATTTCGGTCAGATGTTTGTGTCCACTTGAAGGAATCTCCGGAGATATAGACATGGATATATATTCGTGATCAGCGTCGATTAAATTTTCGATTTAACGATGTCCGTCCGTCCGTCCGTCTGTCTGTCACCTGGCTGGTTCGCACGATAACTTGAGTAAATATTGAGCTATTTCGATGAAATTTGGCATAAGTAATCTATGATCCAAGGGTACGGAGGGGATTGATATTGGGCATGATCGGTCAATAACCACGCCCACACCAAGCATTCAAAGCGACTAACCTCGAAATTTTCAAAATCTTTAACTTGCTATAACTCACATAATAAACCACTTGGGACAACAATATTTAGCACATAGAGTTATATTATACTACTATATAACCTCGCCAAAAGTGGTTGAGCCACGCCTACTTTCTAGCGTAGCTCCCATACAAAGTGTCTGTACTTCTTTTAAATTGAAACTGCTGTAACTTCTACAATCTTCTGTCTAGAATAACCATAATTGACACTTAGATTAACACGGTAGTCGGAAATAATATGGCAGAAAATCAATGTGCCACGCCCACTCCTTTTTGGGTCTCCCATACAAAGTTGCGGAAATTAAAAAAAATGTTACCGGTTATAACTTGCAAACTATTCAGCGTAGAACAACGAGATTTAAGGTGTGGATTAGTATTGTACGAGCAACTAGGCTTACAGAAAATGGGCGCACCACGCCCAGTGTTTATCGTAGCCCCCATACAAATTTTAAATTAAAGCAGCTGTAACTTCGGCAATCTTCTGTCTAGAATAACCAGAATTGACACTTAAATTAATATCGTAGTCGGCAAAAATCTGGCAGAAAATCAGTGTGCCACGCCCACTCCTTCATGGGTCTCCCATACAAAGTCGAGTGAATTAAACTAAAATGTTAAGCTCCATGGCTTACAAACCATTTAGCCTAGGACAACGAGACTTAGGGTATGGATTAGTATTGTACGAGCAACTATGCTCACAGAAAATGGGCGCACCACGCCCAGTGTTTATCGTAGCCCCCATACAATTTTTAAATTGAAACAGCTGTAACTTAGGCAATCTTATGTCTACAATAACCATAATTGACACTTAAATTAATATCGTAGTCGGAAATAATCTGGCGAAAAATCAGCGTACCACGCCCACTTCTTATTGGGGCTCCCATACAAAGTTGAGGAAATTAAACAAAAATGTTAACCACCATAACTTAGAAACTATTCAACGTAGGACACCAAATTTAAGGTGTGGATTAACATTGAAAAATTAATTGGATTTACTAGAAAGTGGTAAGCCACGCCCACTTTTTATATAGCTCTCATACTAAGCCTCGGAATTATCTTAAAATCCTTTTACTTCGTCAAAGTCAACCATATTTCGGGTGTAAATTAGTAGTATATGCAAAAATTGTTTCTCGAAAAGTGGAAATAAAAGAAAAGTTGGATATTCGAGTAAACTTTTTATATATAAATCTACATATGCAGGGTATAGTTTGGTCGGCCCCAGCCGACTGTAAGGAGATTTTTTTTCTTTGAATTTGTCCTACCTACATATTGCTCCAAGAGAGTAAGTTTCAAACATTTTCGAAATGTGGAATTGAATTTTGAGAAATCCGAGCAAAAAAGCTATTTATCAAGGCATTTAAGCTCAAAACGCAATTAACGTGAATTTTTACTTTAGTTAAATGGTTCGCCGATTTTTTTTTTTTCAACTATATTGACTATATTGATACTAAGTAACAACTTGCACTTCCAGAAAGCTAATGTGCAAGTGCTTGCTTCTATAAGAATTCCGTAACGATTTCTCAAGGCAGTTTGAATCAATTGTTATAAAGAGGTTTTCAATTGGTCTTTAGGTAAAAAAATCCAGAAGTTTTACAGCATTTTGAGAGGAAGAATTTTACTAAGCAGCCGCTGAGCTGCTGGATGGAAGTTATTTCGTGAAGCCACATCTATATGGCTTCTAAATGAACTTTAGAAAACAAATCCAAAAATTTTATAGCCGTTTGCTCATACAATTGAGAGCATTGCACTTTGTAGCCTCTATAAGCAACTTTCCTAGACGCAAAAATAGCTTCGAGCAGCTCAATAATTTCTCAGCCAAAATTGCTTCCACAAAGCCTTTAGAAAGGAAAAAGGGAAGTGGAAATAACTTCTATAGACACTTATTGAAGTTCATTATATTACTTGGGACTTGAGCTAAATTTTTTTGAAAGAAAATCCTAGAGTACAGTATTTCATATATTGGCATTCATATGATGCTAACATGTGAAAGGACTATGAAACTTTAGGTCCCAATAATCCAAAAAATGGCAATTTTTACAATTCTTCTTCATTTTAGGTTTTTTATCGGCCTAGAAAATATGCATGGTTCTTGGAGTTCCGAGCAACGATCTAATTTTGTCTCATCGTTACATTTCAAATCAAATTTCAAAAACTATATAAATTTTTTCGAATAAGAATCTCTTGTGTAATTAGTGTAAAAAAAGAAAAGAACCGAATTAGCAATTCTTCCGGCTGGTAAAATTAGCCATGAAAAAGTTTCTGAAAAAGCTCTGCGACAAAACTCATATATTTATCATATTTATCATAAGAGCTCTATCCCATTCGAGTAATATGATTAGGTCTCTACCTATACAATATTATCTGAAGGGCTACTAAAAGCATCCAACTATGATTAACTTAAAAAAATCAGAGGAGAATGTTATTTTTTGGAATGTTATGTAACAAGAAAGAAGGAAGAAAACCTTCAGAAAGAATTACAAGAATGGCACTAGACTGGAACCCGCAAGTGAGCAGAGGTCGAGGTCGGCCAAAAACAATGTCGTCCCACTCAATATGGGACAGCGCAAAAATAACAGCACAAAACCGTGTACGATGGAAGAGTCTTATTGAGGCCCTATGCTTCCAAGAGGAGTGAACAAGGAAAAAAAAATTTTATGTAAGTATAAAAATACTGAATAAATTCTGTCAGTAGATTTTATAAATTAAAGTAGAAAAGTGGGTCAGCGAATGATTTCAAATAAGTGTTGGAGAGTTTTATAAGTATCAGAATATTCTTGAAAAATGGATGGTGGGAATCTTTATGTTTGATTTTAGGCATCCAAGACTGTACAATTCACAGAATTATGACGTCACAGCTTCAAAACTTTATCTTAAGGGCCTAGTAATTCTAAATAAGAAATTCTTATCTGAAAAGCAAAATAAAGCAAAGAACTACTCTCAATGCTCAGCCTCTCTCTTACAAATGCACTCAATTTGTCATATATTTAATACGAACAAGCATTGTAGTATTTTGCATCTATGAATAAATATTACAAAGTTATGGCAATCGAATTACTTATATCACTCAATGTGTCAACAATGCGCATAATTTTCATTATTCTGGCGCCAATTCGTATGTGAAAGCAATAAATGAAAGATTGCAATCGTGTTGCAACCACATCCGCAATAATAACAGCCAACCCACAAGTTATTGATAATAA
This sequence comes from Megamerina dolium, assembly GCA_963854835.1. Taxonomy (NCBI): domain Eukaryota; kingdom Metazoa; phylum Arthropoda; class Insecta; order Diptera; family Megamerinidae; genus Megamerina; species Megamerina dolium. Next base: position 66,313,249 of record OY978528.1, on the reverse strand, counting down.
TTAATTGATAGAAAGTGTTGAATAAAATAAAATTGCATACTATCAATTAGAGACATGTATGCATCAATAATGATTGAATTGTTCAACGGAAAATTATTTGTCATTGCGTTGAAGATCATTGAATTCGAAATTAATTTCCATCCTACCAATATGAAACAATTGAAACAATTTCCAGCAAGGCTTGATAAGTGATAGAATTTATTTATCATAAATTGCATATACATAAAATGAAATGCATTGTAAGAAATGTTCGAAAATAAATCAAGTATAAATGCATACGATACATAATGAATATGCGGCTATATAATTAAGAAGCGCGAGCATATGCATTCGCATATATCTCACATCTTTCAATCTCACAAAAAAAAAAGCATTCGCAAATATGTAAATATAAACGCTTTCTACTAGTTGCCCACTCATAATTGACTTGCTCGCTTACTTGCCTTCAATTTAACTCCAAATATGCACATACATACTTGTATAGATACACGAACTCATTAGACTGGTCCTTAGCTCTATAAAGAGTAGTAGCGTATGACCTAGTTTTAAGAAGTTGTAGTAAGATTTAAGAAGATTCAACGTGAAAATTTGAAAATTTTAGTCCAACATTTTTGTCAAGAGAAAAAAAAAAAGAATACCAAAATATTAAGAGTTTCAACAGAAACTCATGTTCGCATCACCAAATGCAAGGCACCATTTGTGGATTAAAAAATATATTTTCTACAAAACCACATAAAAAGCGAGAGAACAAATAATATTAGAGTCAAAATACAAAAAATCGAGAAGAAGGAATCAATTCTAAACTATAATTAACAAAAATATCATGAATCTGGCAATTTAGAGACCTTTCAGTTTTTATAATTGAGTCTTTGGCGGCATACTTTCTAGGAAAAAAAAAATTGGAAAATTGAACGTAGTTTTTCTCCGCTCTCAAAAAAGCACTTCGTGACAACTTGAACCAAAAAAAAACATAATTCAGGGCAAAAACCTCATTGAAAAGTCGTCACGTGAATCAGTACAGCTCAAAACCCACCTATTCGATTATATCAGATGTAGTAAAAAGAAATCCATTATTTTTCCACTCAGTATTGTTTGAGCACGCGTCAAAGATGGACACCCGTAAAGAGAAAATACGCCATATTTTACAGTTTTTCTTCGATAAGCCCGAAAACGCAAGCCAGACGGTTGAAAATGTGAATAGTGTTTATGGTTCTGATATTGTAACAGCCAATCATGTCAAAGATGAAAGATGCACCACGCTCTGGAAGGTCAATTGTCGAAAATATCGATAAAATAATGGAAATAATGGAGTCCGACCATCATGTAAGCACTGTTTCTATTGCCCAGGAGCTAAACATTGCACAAAAACCCGTTTGGAACCATTTAAATAAGGCTGGATACAAAAAGAAGCTGAATGTATGGGGGGTGCCACACGAGTTAACGCAAAAAACCTCATGGACCGAATTTCCATCTGCAAATCGCTGCTGAATCGCAATAAAATCGATCCATTTCTGAAGCGGATGGTTACTGGTGATGAAAAGTGGGTCACTTCCGACAACGTCAAGTGAAAACGGTCGTGGTCGAATCACGGTGAGCCGCCGCAAACGGTGGCCAAGCCAGGATTGACGGTCAGGAAGGTTTTGCTATGTGTTTGGTGGGATTGGCAAGGAATCATCTACTATGAGCTGCTCCCCTACAGCCAAACTCTTAATTTGGACCTGTACTGTCAACAATGAAGAAAGCAAGCACCCAGAAGCGGCCAGCTTTGGCCAATAGTAGAGGAATCGTGTTCCATCAGGACAATGCCAGGCCACACACATCGATAGTGACTCGCCAGAAGCTCCGGGAGGTTGGTTGGTAGGTTTTTATGCATTCACCTTATAGTCCGGACCTAGCACCAAGCGATTACTACCTGTTCCTGTCCATGGCGCATCATTTTGCTGGTGACAAATTCGCCTCAAAAGAAGCTTATGAAAATCGACTGTCCCAGTTTTTTGCCAATAGGGACGAGGGTTTCTATGAGAGTGGCATTATGAAATTACCTTCAAAATGGCAACAAGTCGTCGAACAAAGCGGTGCATATTTGACCTAAATCGGATCATTCTAACTATGCTAAATAAAACCTTCAATTTAATGCAAAAATAATGGATTTCTTTCAAATTATTCAATTCAATTTCGGATTATTCAAATATATTATCATATTTTCAAAAATTATATAACATCTTTGATTCAAAACGATTGCTTCAGCCTCTACATGTGGTGCTCTATAAACTAACTAAGAATTACAGAAAGCAATAATCGCTATGCATTCAGAGAAAAACAATAATCTGTTTGTATGCATATTATACATTATCTGCTGCTGCATTTTCAAAATTATTCAAATATATTATCATATTTTCAAAAATTATATAAATTCTTTGAATCAAGACGATTGTTTCAGCCCTTACATATGATGCTCTATAAACTAACTGAGAATTACAGAAAGCAATAATCGTTATGCATTCAAAGAAAAACAATCATCTTTTTGTATGTATCTGTCTGTACGATATTTGATATGTACCATTAATTATATCAATTATAAATTATTAGAATTTTGGTTTTATAGTGATATAAATTCAAAAGTCAATATATAAGAACCACTCTAGAGTGCATACCTACAAGTACCATATAGTATATAGAAAAATAAAATAACAAGAAGCGCAAATTACTTAGTTTAACTCAGCTGGATCATTTGACGCTATTCAATTATAATTTAATTGCCAATTCACAAGTCACTTAGTTAGAGGCGAGGAGTATACTCGTACATATAAATGTCGATCTACCTGCCAGATAGATATGCATTGTCAAACTATGAATTATGCATTAATAATAAATTTCATATGATTAAGCGCCATATTTCGTAACATCAACAATCAACAACAACTAAAACACATTTGATATGCATACGATACATGTTGCTATGTATAGACACATATTATGTATATATACATGTATATTAGAGCGACATGTGCTTGCTTATTGTTGCTAGTCGATTCTGTATATGCTTATCGATACATGTTGATCGCGTTAAAGTGCCACTTGTTTTTTCGCTTTATTACCTATACAATAATTTGTTTAGCCCCGATAGGCTTCATTATAGTACAAGTATAGTACTACATAGATCCTACAAGATTTTGTTCGTCTTAATTGAGCAACAATTAATTTGCATATTTATGTGTACGAACAATATTGCCGCAACTTGTGTTTTATAGCATTGCGTTGTTGCGGGCATTCATAATTGTTCGTTTAGATTATGTTATTATAAGTAATTGCAAATTTTTGATATATTTTTTTAAGATTTCCTCACCTTTTATTATGACATCATATTAATGAGACACTTTACATATTTACATATTTACATATATGTAAATATATTTATATATAATTGTTGTTGACATATGCAGGATCATTAGTATTCTGATGTCATAATTGTAACTAACCTTCACGATTATTTATTTGATGACTACTAATATTTTTTTTCTTATCTCCTTTCTTATCTATTCAATGTTGCTTTTGTGGGTGCTATCAATTATAATGTTATAATTTGTTTTTCATTATGATTTATGGTGACAATGAGTCCTGCACTGATAGCAGTATTTAGAGAGCGGATCGATCGAGATTATCACTATAATTTGCACTACAATGACGTATCGATCATAAATTGATCGTTGCAATTTTACTATCTTTATATGACAAACATATTCTTCCATTTAAGTCATTATTTAGAATATCAATATCATCAATGGCTTAATGAATCGTTCATAAATTAATCATTGAATTGTAATATGATTTGATAAAAATATCTGATATTTTGGATCTAATCAGATATGAGAAGACCGTAGCGTTTATAGTCATGGAAAATGGTGAACGAAAATGGTCACTCAAAAAAAGCAACATTTCATAAATCACGCAAATATTTGGGTCATCATAGTCGTTCTACTGAGGGTACAATTAACAAATTTATTGCTCGTTTTGAAGAAACGGGTTCAGTGGAAACTTCACATCAACATGTTCACCCAGTTCGTACGAGTGGTGCAGTGGCAGTTGTTTTTTTTTCAAATACCGAAGAACGGTGATTGGTGAACGGTTTCATGACTGGTTTCGTGACCGGTTTCGTGACCGGTTTCGTGACCGGTTTCGTGACCGGTTTCGTGACCGGTTTCGTGACCGGTTTCGTGACCGGTTTCGTGACCGGTTTGGTTACCGGTTTCGTGACCGGTTTTTATGACCGAATTTGCATGAATTGGATGTTAATGACATATGGTTCCAACAATATGGCACGACATGCCACACTAGCTAAGAAACACTTCGCTTATTGGCAACCAAATTCGATGATCACATAATTTCAATAAATTCCGAAGTTGCATGAATACCGGGAATTTGTGATCTAATACCTTTGGATTATTTTTATGGTGGTATTTGAAAGGTAATCAGGCTTATCCTGAACAAATTTTCGCGTAAAAGATTTCACTTGTCAGCAATGCATTTTAGATGGGTGCAGTAGCTCAGTGGTTTGTGCGTTAGCCTTCTGATTTGTAGGTCGGGGGTTCAATCACCGGCTGAAGCAGAACAAAAATTAATATCGAAAAGATTTTTATTTCGAATGGTGCTCACCTCCCGGTAAGAATTGTCAATTTTTCCGGCAGTAACAATTTGCCAAAAATGCTTCTTAAAAGAGCTGTGTGACAAAACTAAGTTAAAGTGATGTCACAAGAGTTCTGCCGTTCGGAACCGGCTAAAATAAATAGGTCCCATCTAATACTGTCCAAATTTAACACTCACAACAGTATTGGAAGAGAAGCTCAGTGGTATCACAATGGGCCTTTCTGGTCTAAGTGTGTCCCCTCAGAGAGAGGGCAGCCACATAACCTAACTTAATGCATTTTAGATTGCATTTCATGCGAAAATTTGTTCAGGATAAGCCTGAATGTAAAATAATTGATAATAATTGATCCGCTTTTTTTTTTTTGGAAAATTAAATTTTGATGTTCGGATGCTGGCCTGTTAACGAAGCCGTGGTGGACATATGAACGACAATATTTTTCTAACATAAATCACATAGAGCCACCTTTCAAAAACACTAAAGATATTTGAGCTTGCATAACAAAAAGTGTGATTTTTATATGAATAAAAAAGGGACCAACAGATTGCCCACCCTTTACTTATGTCTTTACTTACAAGCCTTAGAAAAATATTTTGAGAGCCAAGAATTGGGAAATTTGAAAAAGGTTTTCCCTCCAATATTTTGTGATTTAGTTTTAGGAATATTGTTGTGTCATAAATCAACTCCAACGACTTGATTGTATAAGCGTGGTTTTCATCCGATTAAACCCATTTTTAGACTAGTGCATTTATTAGCAAATATAAATGTACATACTAAGTTACAGCTTGATAGTTTTATATTTTCATGGGCATAGTATGAAAATGTAAGATTCAACATAATGCCAGTTCTCCTGTGCTGGGTGAGGCTGTGCATGACGTCATACAGCAAAATGGCGAAGAGAAACGGGGAAAGAGGGCAGCCCTGCCGTACTCCAGCGTTGGTGATGAACGAATCACTGATGCTGCCATTGTGAAAAACCGCCAGTTCGGAGTTCTCGTACAGCGCTATTATGAGGCAGATTAACTTCAGGGGGATTCCTTTTCTACTCAAAACCAGCAGGATGGAGTTACGCTTAAGTGTGTCGAATGCCCTGTTGAAGTCGATGACCAGTATGTACAATGGGGAGCGCCATTCTATCGATTGCTCGACGATTATGCGAAGTGTGTTTGCTTGTTCAACTCAACTACGTTTCGGACGAAATCCAATCTGTTCGTCCCTTAAAACGTTCTCAACGTACTGTAGCTTATTCTGTATAAGTGTGGCTAGGATTTTGTAGATGGTATTGTGTACTGTTATTCCTCTCCAATTACCACAGTCGCGTAAATCACTTTTTTTTGGAAGCTTCTCGATTATGTGGAATCTCATACGGCAACTTGAGGACTTGGACTTTGCCGATGACATTTGTCTTCTCTCGCACAAATTCTCCTAAGCGGATGCGAACAACTTCGTCGCGCTGGCACGCACTGTCGAACTAGAGATAATTATTGCAAAGACCATGAGAATCGATCACTCCAATACAAGCCATATAATGATTGCAGGCTGTGCGATTGATTTCCAACGAGGCTCTATGGCGTCTAACGAACGAGGAACCTATACTGAACCAAATTAAGCGTAGAAGTGGCGCCGGATTGGCCGCACGACGATCACGAGAATGTCGTTCGAATGGAACCCGCAAGGGAGCAGAAGCCGCGGACGGCCAAAAAACACTTGGAGCAGGTCAACCCTGCGGGAACTAGCTGATGTCAACATCACATCGGATGGTGCTAGGACAACAGCCCACAATCGTGTGCGATGGAGAAGCCTTGTGGAGGTCCTATGCTCCACTTAGGAGTGATAAAGAAGAAAACAAAGTATGAAAATGTACATTCGGAAACATACTTTTGTATGGAAGATAGGCGATGCCCGATTTTGCCTAATATTAAATTCCAGTTTTTTTTTGTTCATTTTCAACCAAGTTCATTTATGAACAAATTTAATGAGAAGTACCGAGTTTAAGCTGCTTAACTTTTATTTATTTTCTATGACCGACTAACTTAAATACATTCTATGATTAATAATCAAATTGTTAAAGGTAAACCTCATTGCAAACTTGTGTTTTTAATAATATCTATTAATATCATTTCAATTTTGCGATAATAAAAAATTTTTTCTATACAAATATTTTCAACTGAACGTCACCAGTACATATCACCTGTATAACGATGTCATATCGATTAATTGACCATCACTAAAATGTCAAATAAAAGTCAAAACAACAAATTATTATTATTGTCGACAAATATTAAGGTAAATGAAAATGTACAGTTAATAAATTACGAATTTATATATTAGCATCATCATCATCAGTCCAGTTTTAATGGGAATACTAAACTATAATATATAAATTTTATGATTATTATACACTTTTTTTTTGTTTTTTGGCACATACTCGTGTAAATGCTTCTAAATGAGTTTGTTGTATTTTTTTTTTGTTTTTTTTAGTGAAAAAACATTAAACATCTTGAAAATAGAAAACAAATTAATATCTAATAATAAAAATTAGACAAGGTGAAAAAAACATTTTAATTATTTTGCCACCTTAAATTCAACTTATTAGCTTTAATTTCATGTTTTTGTGTTTTTTTTTTTTTTAGATCCGCCAGCTAATGATGACATGTGTAAATTTGCCAATGAAGAACGAAAGCAAGGGATATAGAATTTATATAAGAATGAGCAAGTTAGCCAGCTTGTACTATATACAAAGTAGCTAAAATTGAAATTAAATTAAAACACCGTTAATTATTTTCATTTTTTTTTTGTTTTTAATATCTTTCCTTAACGACACTGTCTGTGTCATATGTCGCCAAATGAAATTCTACAAGATAATTAATATTTAATTAACCAATAGGCTTTTCAACACATACACATATATATAATATATTTATTAGCATATAAACATGAATAATCATAAGAAATTCTTTACCGCAAAAAAAAAAACAGAAAAAAATTTTTTATTGTATTTGTTGTGTGGTGTAGTGTGACATAAGAAATAGTCATGGAAACCCTTTTATTGCATCACAAAAGAAGTGAAAATAAAAAATGAAAACAAATAGCAGAGCAAATAATAAAGAATTCCAATAAACAAGTATGTATGCATATCAGTATGTTAATACTTACATATATTAAATTTGTTCAAAATGTGATTTTTAATATTGCGATATTTCTTTCCAAAAATATGTGATTTGCAAAAATTGTTTAAAAAAAGCATCGTTTAACTCATTACTATAAAATCTTACTGAATTCAAAAAAATAAATTTTTTTAAATTTTTTTCCAGTATTCAGTTTATAAAAATTTCAAAAATTTAGTTTTAGCGAATTTTTTATTTTAATGAATACTCTAACTTGTTACAAATTTTTTTCCAACACCCCAATAGATGAATTCTTGCAAATGCCAATTCTTCCAAGAACTCTCAGTAAGTTTTAAAAATATTAAAAATCATCTGAATATTTTGGGCAGATCTAATGTATAAAATTTTTTTTGTCTTTTTTTTTTTTCTTTTGCAAATATCTATTTTCCCAGTAAAATTTTTTTGTTTTTTTTTTCTTTTGCAAATACTTATTTTCCCAGTATTTAGAACATTAAAAAATTAGGAACGACCTAATATACATATATTACTTTATATACCATATACTGATCATATTATGAAAATCCCATCGACTCTTTGTATTGTACAAGTCTAATATGCTAATATATACTTTCGAACATGCTTCTCATACATTGACAGCTTTTTTGAAATTTTGCCTCTTTCATTGTTATTAAATACATAGTTGGTACTTTTAGACACCAGAAATACCCTTTCTCATTCATTATTTTTGTATATTAATATTTGAACAGTATTGAAAAGGGCCTACTTATACTGACCGATTTCGATAGAAAGTGCCTTTATGGCCTGACTTTTTCCAAACTCAGTCAAAGACTTCTTTCAGAAACTTTCAAAAGCTTTCAGATACCAATTACTATTTGAAAGAATAGAAAATTGGAATTCAAACTAACAAAAAACTATTCCTGGTGTTTACCATTTTTTTTAAGTAACGTAAATTAGCTTTCATTTCAATTCTGAATGGTCTCAAAGGGACCTGTGTATAATATTCGTTTTCGAAAGGCATTATTCTTACGATAGACATATTTTTCCTTTAAGCTGTGCTACAAAGCTCGCTCAGAAGCTTTCTTAAGGTAAAAATAAGGTAAGATTATTGTGGCTACCCTTTCTGGGGGAAAGGTGTGTCCTCTCAGAGAGAGGGTAGGTTAGGTTATGTAGCTGCCCTCTCTCTGAGAGGACACACCTAGGCCAAAAAGGCCCATTGTGATACCACCGAGCTTCTCTTCCAATGCTGTTTGTTGTGCGTATTAAATTTTTTTAAAGAGTACAATAAAGGCAAAAAATTGGAATTGATGATTACGAAAAAAATTATTCGAAACTTGTGGAAGTACTACTCAAAAATCATATAAGGAAACAATTTTTAATTCTAAAGTGATTTTAATATAAAAAAGCAACAATAGCAATTTGTATTCAAACATTCACTATAATCAACGAAATTTTAGAAATTCTTAATCGAATTAAGTAGTTTTATGAAAAAAAAAATAATTCGAAATTAAAAATTATTTTAAAAAAACTTATTTTAATTTATAATAACCACAATTAAAATATATCAATTAGTAAATGAAGCTTATGGCTAGGCTCACATAATTTGACTAAAAATTTTGACAAGATCAATCAGTTCTATTGAAAATTGCAAATAATTTATTGGACAACTGCTCAAGAATTGCAAATTCAAGCAATTTTTAATTGAATTAAGGAATTCTATATGAACAAATAGATCAAAACTGAAGAGATGTTCAGAAATATGACAAAAATCGGGTCTAAAAAATTTTAAACTCACTCTATTCGATTACAAATACTTAGAAATATTTTTTAAAATACTAAAAAACACGAAATAATTGCAAAATATCATAAACAAGACATATTCGATAGTGAAAAACAAACACATTCGCATACATACACACATTTTATGAAGCTTTCCCTGCATACTCTAGACAAAAATCTATGTATTGAAAAAGTAAAAGTTAAAAAGTTATTGAATGCTAAATATTGAATGAAATTAAGTTTGTTTTTATGTAAATTCTTATACATACACAAAGTTGAATACAAAAATACAAACACATTGCCGGTTTTTGGCAATTTGACCCATAAATGAATCAAAATTATTAAAGATGAAGAGAATAAAAATTAAAAATTCAAATTTTTTGTTTTTAATACAAATTTACAATTATGATGATTATGATGATTACGATGATGCCATAGATCATCATCATGATGATGGCTAATGAAGCTGATGATGTAGTGAAAGAGAAAGAGGTGGATGAGCAAAAGAATTGATAAAGCTAGCGCAAACAAACAACAACAACCAACAAGTGTCACATAAAGTTCACAATAAAATATGCTAATTACACATACATACAAACACACACACACAGTCTCATACATGTACTCTAAAAACAATGAAAACGGCGCGATTGGACCACACTACCCGTAAAGAGCAAAACAAAAACCGATTAATATTACAAAATACTATATAAAATCAAATCAAATAAAAATTCCAAGATTACAGCAACAACAACAACAACTACAATGCAACTATTTATATAAAAGTGTGTATATGGTAAAAAAAAAAAACAAACGAGAGTCGAATGTAGAGTAGGGGAGGCACGTTTAAGTTCGTCATGGTTTTTGTTTACCCTGAAATAATACGAAATAATTTTGACATTGAAAATTTAAAAAAAAAAATATTTTTTACAATAAAGCTAATTCCTATTTTTGAAATTACAAAAAATTAAATAATCAAAGAAGTATAATTTTTTGACATTTTTGAAAAATCGAAAATGTAGTATTGGACAAAAAAAACCGACAGAAAAGTTTTAAAAATTGTTATTATAATTGAATTTGTAATTTCTAAAACTTTGCTATAGGTTTTTTTTGTCCAATACTAGATTTTCGATTTTTCGAAAATTTATTAAAATATAATTTTTTTGATTATTTGATTTTTTCCACTGAATTTTCAGCATTATTATTATTTTTTTTTTTTTGGTAATTTAAAAAATAGGATTTAAATTTATTGTAAAAAAATATTTTCTTAAAAGCGAAAAAAATAGAATATCATTGATTTTTTTATTTTTGTTCACTATAATTTCAAATTTTGTTAAACAAATTTTAATATTTGAAATCAAAACTCTTGTTAAAAATATTTTGAATTATTTTATTTTATTTTATTATTTTAGATTTTTCGAAAAGTTAAAAAAAAAAATAATTTTTTTCAATTTTTAATTTTTTCACTAAAACTACAAAAAATTGTTAAAACTAATTTCAACATAAGAAATCAACTTCATCGTAAAAAAATCGAAATTTTTTTTAATTTATCGAAATTTTGAGAATATATAATTTTTCTGATTATTTCTTTTTAATATAATAATACATATGTTATTTAAATTTTTTTTAGCTAATTTTAACAAATGAAATAAAATTCATAGCAAAAAAATCGATTTTTCGAATTTTCGAAATTTTCAGAAAATACAACTTTTCTGATTTTCTGATTTATTATTTAAAATGTTTATTTAAGATTTTACGTTAATAATTTTTTAGCTATTTTTTACATTAGCAATCAAATTTATAGTGAAAATTCTTCGAATTTTTGAAAAGTTCGCATACAGCTTTTTCGCTAGTTCTTTGTATTCTTCAGTTCAGCTACAATCTTTTATGAAATTGTTAATAATAGTGCGTCAATGCTTCAACTTGAATGGAATTAAAAAAAAAAAAATTGAGGATTTGAGTAGATATGAAGAAATTCATCGTAAAAAAATCGATTTTTTCGAATTTTCGAAATTTTCAGAAATTATAAATTTTCTGATTTTCTGATTTATTGTTATTTAAAATTTTATGTTAATAATTTTTTAGCTATTTTTCACATTAGCAATCAAATTTTTAGTAAAAATTCTTCGAATTTTTGAAAAGTTCACATACAGCTTTTTCGCTAGTTCTTTGTATTCTTCATCTCAGCTACAATTACAAAGTGTATCTTTTATGAAATTGTATATAATTTTTTGGAAAGTTTAAAAACATGAATTTTTATGATTTTTAATTTTTTCCACTAAAGCTGCAAAAAATTGTTCAAACAAATTTTAACATAAGATAACAAATTCCTAGTAAAAAATCGATTTTTTCGAATTTTCGAAATTTTTTTTTTTTATTTTTCTCATTTTTTAGCTAATTTTCACATTAGAAATCAAATTTATCTTAAAAAAAATTACGAATTTTTGAAAAGTTCACATACAGCTTTTTCGAAAATCGATTTTTTCGAATTTTTGAAAGTTTCAAAAAATATAAATTTTCTGATTTTTTCTTATTTTTCTTATTTTTTAGCTAATTTTTACATTGGAAATCAAACTTATAATAAAGAAATTACGAATTTGCGAAAATTTCAGATACAGCTTTTTTGATAGTTCTCTGTATTCTTCAGCTCAGCTACAATTACAAAGTGTATCTTTATGAAATTGTATATATTAGTGTTAATAATTGCTCTTAAATAATAATTTATCCAATAAAAATACAAAAAAATTAAAAGTTTTTTATATTTTTATATATAAAATTTTGACAGAAAAGTAAAAACTTTGTTCAAAAATCATATTTGATAAAAAATTCATAGGTTATTATTATGCTTAACTGTTTGAATGCTTCAACTTGAATAGAATTACAAAAAAAAAATTGAGCATTCGAGTAGATATGAAGAAATTGCATTAAAAATGCAATTAAAAATATATGAATATGAAATATATGCAATCATATTAAATATATAAAAAATTCGGTGATAAAAAATTTCACAAGTTCCATAATAGTTGCATAATGGTTGCTCAAAAAATTGACCAACATCGACTTTCACTAAAATACCTCCAAATCATTGGCCCACTTGCATGAAATTCCAACTTATACGCACTTCCCCTATGCTTAAGCTGTTAGCGGGAAGTGTAAAATGAAATGGATTGGTGTTTTACATATAAAATAGTGTTATATAAAATACACTTGGCGACAGCTACCACCCCATAATGTCAGTAGAGTGCAAATATTTCGTAAAATTGTCGATCTGGGAAAAAATGGGGTTTTGTTTACAATGGCGGTTTATTGCATTGCAACTGGACAACATATGTATGCAAATATAAAGAAGTCGTATTGCACAATGTAATGCACATGTATATGTTATATACTACAAATAAATGAATATACATATAACTAAAGCAACAACAACAATAGTACTAAAACTAACTAACACTTGTGGCAAATCACCTTCATTCACTTGCTATTGCAGCTAGTTGTTATGGGTTGAATGTGGCAATGATAGTGGTGGTGATGATGGTGGTGGTCATAAACTCATGTACAATAAGTGCCACTTTGTGTATATGCGTGTGGCAGAAATTGCATAAATTATTCACATACTCAGACACACTGCATATTGACAATTTTTCACTCACTTTTTTTCAACTTTTCAACTATTCCTTCTCTGCTTCTTCTTTAGCTTCACTTCACTTGGCACTTTGTCACTTCACTATCATAGAATGATGATTGTGATAATTATAATTCTTATTTTTTTAAATTGCATAAAATTATTGCAATTTTTTTTTTTTTTTTTTTTTTTGCTCTTATTTGAGACACATATTTTATACCCAATCTGACTTACTACATAGTACTAACTATCCCATTAGTACTATCATTATTCTGACGATATCAACAGTCGATATCGATTCGGTGACAATAAACAAATGTAATAACAAGTAGTTCGAATGTAAACACAATGTATATGTAACGAATGATGGAATGAATGAATGAATGAACCACATAGAAATCGCAAAAAACGCACGTTTATATGCCGTTGATTGTGTACTCTGCTATAGTCACGCCTGTATGCTGTACGGCTCTGTGAACGTCAAACGACAGACTGAAGCAGGCATTTTACTTCTAGAATCAACGTACCCCCAAACAAAAGAGCCAACTAACCAACCAGCCAGCCAGCCAACCAACCAACCAAGCAACCAAGCAAGCAAGCAACCAAGCAACCAGGCAGGCAGGCAGCCAGCCAGCTAACTAACAAACACCAACAACAAATCGACGACGACAATAATAATAATAATAATAACAACAACAACAACGACGACAACAGCGAAAGTAGCAGCAATAACGGAGCAACAAACACAGCAAGCAAAAGAAGCAAAAGCGTACAACACAAAAGCACGACAACAAAACGGCCTCAGTCACAACAACAGCCGCAACAGTCACAACAGTCACACAGTGGTAGTAGTAGCAGCAGCAGCAGCAGCAGCAGTAGCAGTAGCAGTTGCGATGAAAGCAGCCACCACCGAATCACACTCGACGAACTTACAACATACACATCGTGTGTATGTATTGTTGTGTATCTACATATAAAGGGTGTCTTTTCTATAGAATGTCAAGCTTTTCAACAGTGATTTATTATCGTGACAACAGTTTTTAAGCTAGAGGCTCCAAAAGATCTTGGCTTAGCTCTTATTTCAGTGTGATTTCAATTTGAACAGAGATTGAAAGAGACAGAATCCGAATCTTTTTATAAGATCCCTTAGAGAACTCTACGTTACTCTCAGAAAGTGGCACTATTTGCTCTAGAATTATTTTCAATTAAAACCGAAATATCGACCAACTATTGACCTATGGTTAGGTTAGGTTATGTGGCTGCCCTCTCTCTGAGAGGACATACTTAGACCAAAAAGGGCCATTGTGATACCACCGAGCTACTCTTCCAATGCTGTTGTGCATGTTAAATTTGGACAGCATTAGAAGGGATCTACTTATATTAACCGATTCTGAATGACAGAACTCTTGTGACATCACTTTAACTTAGTTTTGTCACACAGCTCTTTTAAGAAGCATTTGTGGCAAATTGTTAATGCCGGAAAAATTGCCAATTCTTACCGGCAGGTGGGTACCGTTCGAAAGAAAAATCTTTTTGATATTAAATTTTGTTTCAGCCGGGGATTGAACCCATGACCTACAAATCAGAAGGTCAGCACACTAACCACTAAGCTACGACACCCACATTGAGCTATGGTACTCACAATAGGGATTCATTACGAAGTCTGTCCTTAAATGGCATATAGATTAAATTACACAAGTAGCTGGCATATACAAGTTGCATCCGGAGACCTATGGGCACATTGTGATGCTTGCTTGTAGGATTTAGTGATTCAAAATGCATAGAATGTATGGACTAATCTGGTTCATGGTCGAAATCCTACTTTCACCTTTTTTTGAAAATACACAGCATTTGAGCTTATGTTCGTCCTAAGAAACTTGTAAAAATTTATTCACAAAAAGCCTCGCCTTTCGGGGGTGTCAAATCGTAGAGGTTAGTGCGTTGGCCTTCGGAGCCGTAGGTCATGGATTTAATCTCCATCTAATGCGGCAACTTTAATCTCGAAAGTATGTTTCTTTTTAACGGTGTCCAACTGTCGGCCAGCAATTAGCAATTCTTGGCAGCAGCAATTTTCCATGGAAAGACTTATAAAGAGCTAACTGAAAAGTGAATTCACAAGGGTTCTGCCATTCGGAAACGTCTAGTGTAAGAAGGTCCCTTGTAATACTTTCCAAATTTAACTCACGCAGCGGTACGTGCCTTCGGAAATCAAATTACGGCACCCATTGGCCCGAACTGAGATTCAAAATAGTTATTGAATTACTACTTCAATGACACATTAAATATTATATGAAGCCACGTGAGAGCCTTCAGATGCCGCTAAAACCAGGCAACTTTTTTTTTTTATTGTTGTTACTTATTATTGTGCCAAAATAAACGCCTTTTGCGCTGATTCGTTAAACCTCTGATTTTGCGTTTCATTGCATAAATTTGTTTGATATAGAGGAGCATTCTTGGGGTTCAAAATCTGCGTCCAAAAACCAAAATTCAGAATTTAAAGCAAAAATAACCTATAGGATGCTCTACAGATGCCATTAAATTCTGCCGAACATACTTTTTGGTGGACTTAATGGGTTGAAGCATATAGTTGTTTTTTTTTTTTTTTTTTTTTAACAAGCTTTTTTATTGAATCTTTCTAAAATTACTTAGAAACTAACAATATGTAATCAAATCTTACAAACTAAATAAAATTATGTGATATTCCCAACGTTCCATCACAATTTGTTGAGTCACGAGGTATAGCAATTTCACAGCATATTCAGTGTGTCTTTTCTTTTTAATCGACGATGCCCCGTGCTCAGCAACAATTGCCTAGCAAGGGGATTCGGATGACTGTGTAATTTTTGAATGTAGCTTCTGCAAGACATTGCAACTTCCTCAGAAATTGTGGGTACATTTAAATCTCGATGGATGTTAACGTTCCTCATATACCAAGGCGCGTTTACAATAATTCGCAGACACTTGGATTGTATTCGCTGCAATTTTTCGATATTTGAAGGAGATGCGGTGCCCCAAAACTGAATACCATAAGTCCAGATTGGCTTCAGGATTGCTTTATATAATAGCACTTTGTATTCGAGATTCAACTTTGATCTTTTGTGTAACAGCCACCATAACTGATTAATTTTAAGCTTGATCTGAGTTTTCTTTGCCTCTATGTGATTTTTCCAGGTCAGCCTTCTGTCGAGGTGAATACCCAAGTACTTTGTTGAGGAACATTGTGGAACTGATTGGCCATTAATTTTAAGTGGGGGACATGTATCTGGCCTTAGCGTGAAGGTTACATGTACGCTCTTTGATTCATTGACTTTTATACGCCATTTTGCTAGCCAGATTTCGAGAGAATCGATATGAGTCTGCAGGAGTTTAGTAGCTTCTATGGGGTTAGAGCGAGAGCACAATATTGCCGTATCATCTGCAAAGGTCGATGTAAATGTATGGTTATTGCTGGGCATATCTGTAGTGTATAAGAGATACAGTAAGGGGCCCAAAACGCTTCCTTGAGGAACGCCAGCGTGAATATCCAATGGATTTGTTGTGTAATCCTTGTGATGTACAAGAAATTGTCTTTTCGTGAGGTAGCTACTAAGCAATGAGGAGACATTTGCAGGCAGTAATAGTTTGAGTTTGTAAATAAGGCCATCGTGCCATACTTTATCGAAAGCTTGAGTGATATCAAGAAAGACAGCTGAGCAATACTTTTTTTCTTCAAAAGTGTTCCTTATCAGAGTTACAATGCGGTGGACTTGTTCTATTGTGCCGTGCTGTTTTCTAAATCCAAACTGATGTTGAGGAATCAGTTGGTTGAGATTAATAAATGGAGTTATATTCATGACAAGTAGCTTTTCGAATACTTTAGAAAGTAGAGGCAGCATATAGTTGTGACTGATTATTTTTAAATGAACTCAAGAAGAAGCTCGGCCAAAGAGTCCTTCAGGGCTTTAAGTGCCACATATTTATTTTTTTTTTATATGAAATAATAATTCACAAAGAAAAAAAATGTAAACATTCAAATAATTTGAACAATTTGCTTGCAGTTTCTTTCGAAATTCAAAACGATGACATTTGCAAAGAACACCCTTTATAGAAATACATTCGTACGTATACGTTATGTGTATCTGCGCGCCTATGGGAAATAAAATGAAACTTCTGTAAACAGTCGCAGCACGTCGCAACCGTAGGCTTAGTTGTGCCGTGTGTGTGTGTGTGTGCGTGTGTGTGTGTGTGTAAAAACTGTGTACGTTAAGAATTTGTATGTAGTCGACCAATTAAGATGATATAGTGATAGAGCAGAGAGAATATTTACTTCAGCAAGCACAACATCAGTAATCACTTATATATTAACTATATGATATTTGTTCGATGTAAACGATGTCGCAGTGCATTTGCCGGCTTCTCTGTAACAACTTGATCAATCCAGTTCGCATGTTGACAGCACACAAGAGCAACAATAAATTTATATGTACACGCCAAATTTCAATTCATTCATTCATTCGTTCAATCTCATCTTTCTTTCATAACTGCAACAACTACAAGTTCGATGTTTTGTTGGCATTGTGGCAATAATGGTAGTAGTAGTAGTAGTAGTAGACTTGGTAGCAAACAAAGCAGAAGTCATCAACAACCGGCATTGTTCTTATTATGATGATGGTTATTATTATCGTTGTTGTTGTTCTTGTAGTTGTTGTTGTTGTAACTCGTTTGCTTGTATACAACAAAACGAACGAACTGATGAACGAAGGCCTCATCAACATGTTACATACCAAAAACACCGACCGACCGACCGGCTTTTATTTTCAATTCAACCATTGTAAATTGTCTGTTGTTGCAATTGATAGAGGGTGGTATGATTATATGAGCATGTGCTCCAACTCGTATGAACATTTTTTGCTTTTTTTATTTCATCAACATTTATTCGGCTCATTTTATCTTGTTCAACAGAACGAACGGCATTGAATATTGCTATCTTATATTTACGGTAGTATTTATTACGTTACGTGTCATGTGTATTACGTTATGTCATTCTTCGTGTGTGCGTGTATGTATTTCCATTTATTTTTACAATACAATAAGAAAAATGAAAGTTCAATAGATTTCCATATAATCGTATCGTATGGTACTCGTATATATTGTGGTATCAAGAGGATGTAATGAAAGAAGATAGGAAGGAAGTTCGTCTGATAAAGCGGTATAGTTGATAATAAATATTCAATGAATGGAAAAGAGTAACAAATTTGATATTTTACATATAAGTTTAACATTAATTTGAGCCATAAAAGTATATGAGGATATGAGTTGATCTCGAAAAATGCTGAAATGCTTTTAATCACTGTAAAAAAAAAACAAAATATCATAAAGCCTTTTTCTTCCTTTGTAAAAAAGAGCTCACATAATACACTAAATAGCATTTCATACACTTAAAATTGTGAATATAGATTTTCGAAAATAGATTTTTGTATGGCAGGTAGGTGTAGTTATTATCCGATTACATCCAATCTCGAAGTTATCTATTCATTCCTAAAAATATTTGTATATACCGAGTTTCAGCACAATAACTCTACATTTCTGTGCTCAAGGTCTGAAAATAGATGTTCGAAAACATATTTTTGTATGGGAAATAGGCGCAGCTTTCATCTGATAATGATCATTTATTAACTTACGCAGTTGTTGTTAAAAAAATTATCGTTCTTTAGCCTGTTAGCTTTAAATTTACGCTTCTAATTCCGAAAACATTTGTTCGAAATCATGATTTTGCATTAGAGATGAGATTTATTTTCACGCAATAATGCCCATTTTTGAAATGTTATATTCGTTGCACAAAATAATATTATATATCAAGTTTCAAAACGATAACTTTATAATTACGGCCTTAAGGTCAAAAAATATACATTCGAAAGCATACTTTTGTATGGTTGGTAGGCATACTTCTTATTCGATAATGTCCTTTTATAAATGCCTGCATTCTTTGGTTTAAAGAAAATTTTGTATAACAAATTTCAGATCAATAACACTATAATTGCATTTTCAAGGTTGAAAATATACATTCGAAATCATATTTTTGCATGGGAGTTAAACGTAATTCTCATCCGATAATGATATTCTTAGGTCATATCTACTACTTAATAAAAATAATATTGTGCACGAAATTTCATCACGATAACTTTATACTGACGGTCGCAATGTCACCAAAATTCATTCGAAAACACGCTAATTTTTATCAAATCAAGCTCTACTTTAATTCTCTTCGTTCTTTGATTAAAATTATCCTATGTACCAAATTTCATCACAATAGCTCCATATTTACATTCAAATGGACAAAAAATATATTTTCGAAAACACACTTTTGTATGGGAGATAGACGTAATTATTACTCGATAATGCTGTTCGTGGATCAGATGTTTTCGTTAGTAAAAATAATGTTATGTACAAAGTTTCAATATGATAGCTCTGCATTTACGGCCACAATATATTTTCGAAAACACACTTTTCTATGGCAGATAGGCGTAATTCTAACTCTATAATGCTGTTCGTACATCAGGTGCTCTCGTTAATGAAAATAATGTCATGTACAAAGTTTCAATATGATAGCTCTTCGTTTACGGCCACAAAGAAAAATTAATTATTTGCGAAAAGACATTTTGGTATAGCAGATAGGTGTAGTTCTCTTCCAACAATGCTATCCTTGAATTACGTCCATTTGTCGGTGAAAATAATAGTATGTACTTGATTTCAACACGAAAAGTACATTTTTTCGGTCGCAAAATCAAAAATCTATTTTCGAAAATATATTTTTGTATAAGAGATAGGCGTAGTTTTCATCCGATAATTCTCCACTTCAATCTTACCCGTTCGTTTTTAAAAATAATTGTAAATACTACTTTTCAATGTGATAGTTCTTTATTTATGGTTGTTTGATAAAAAAATGTATGTTCGAAAACATACTTTTGTATGGGAGATAGGCGTAGTTACCATCCAATAATACTCTACTTCAATTTTGCCCGTTCGTTTTTAAAAATAATTGTGAATACTACGATTCAATGTGATAGTTCTCTATTTATGGTTGTAAGATAAAAAAATGTATGTTCGAAAACATACTTTTGTATGGAAGTATGGCGTAATTTGCATACATTTAGTCTATGTAATATTAATAAATAATCGTGCAAAATTTAATTTTGATCGTTGCATATTTTCTATAGTTTCAGTTTAATGGAGAAATTTCATCCTCTCACCAATATCTTTAACCCTTCACATTATATTATTCAGTCACTAAAGCCATATACCGAAAAAAAAAGATTCATTCTATGCAATTTTGAAATTGCATAGAATTAAGAAGAATTTTGCTTCTTCTTTATCATAACATGCACAAAGCGCTGTAAATAGCTCATCAGCATTGTCTAAAGCATTCATACAAGTTGTCGTGCGTATACCTACTCCGACAAAGAAAAGAAAATCAACTCTGCCAAAGTAACAAGTTGTATGAGAAAAGAAGTCAACTGCGACGCAAAAGCCAACGGCAACGCATTGACTCTTTATCGATTGATGGGGCTGCTGAATAAAGTGTTCGCTTATCACTTTCATACGAATACTATCACTTGTTTTGTGATGATATTATTGTCGTTGTTGTTGTTGCTGTTGCTTTCTAGCGCTTGTATTCGTATGGTTGAGTTTGCACATGTTCTCTCACCATTTTTTTTTTCAATTTTGCGTAGCTTTGTTGTTATACGTAATAGCATAGCCGGCACTTCGGTTGCTTCCACTATTGGTGTTAGTTGTGCTGTCACCTATAATACTAACAGCGTGTCATAGTCGTCACGTCGTCGTCATCGTCATCGTCGTCGTGGTCGTTATCGTCATTGTCATGTTTTGATGCCATGGCGTAACGCGCCTTTTATGTTGCCTCATCGAACATGAGTGAGTATGAGTAGGTGAGTGAGTCTTTGTGGATTAGGTTTGGTTTGGGTTGGGTTGGGTTGATTTGTGTTTAGGTTCAGTTTCGTTCGTTTACATTTTGTTCATTTTGGTTTGATTGCAGCTGCTGCTATGATCTTTATATGTGAATGAGTGTGTGTTTGGCACAATTGTTGCATTCTGAAATGGTAACACGTACATGTATTTTACTTATGCCTTTTTTTTTTGCTAATACTTTTTTCAAGTTATTGTTGTTATAATAACATCAGTTTAT
The DNA here is from genome assembly GCA_963854835.1 of Megamerina dolium. Lineage (NCBI taxonomy): Eukaryota > Metazoa > Arthropoda > Insecta > Diptera > Megamerinidae > Megamerina > Megamerina dolium. Next base: position 66,291,896 of record OY978528.1, on the reverse strand, counting down.
GCAGTTATGCCAAGTGATTTTTTTGTTTGTTTTGCTATGCTCATAGGTATAGCTTTTGTTGATCTTTGCCTGCAAAATTCAGAGTTTTTCCCTTGTGACACGTTTTGGTCATCGTTTTGTTGTTGAATCACAATGTATATTGTGTTGCGTTAACAGCTTTAATGTCACTCAATCACCACTAGGACATGTTATCTAGCTGTGTTAATAGTGGCACTTAGTTATTGAAGCATTTGCGTGTGTGGCTATGTACATAGTGGGATTTTCATTCCAGCGCTTTTGTGAATTTGATGGCATGCTTAAGTCACTATATTATCGCTGCTGTGTTGCAATAATACTCATATTTTATGCACCATGTTGTCATGTTGTGTATGGGCGGGTACTCAGAAGAGCTCATATCTAAAGCTGTGGCATTCATTACACAATATCCCCTAAAGCAATTGATGATGCACACGAAAAATGCATTAATTGAACTTGAATATCTGCAGTAGGTTGTAGTCAGTGATGGGCAGTTAAGCAATTACAATTACATTTTGATTACAATAGTTGTTTTAAATGAAAATGATTACATTTACTTCATATCGAAGCAAAAAAAATAACGATTACAATTACAGTTAAATTAAATTTATTGATTATATTTCGAATATGGAGCATATTTCCCTATTTTACAAATTACAATTACTGTAATCGTTAGTTATTTATTTTGCTACAGTCAAAGTAATCATATACATAGTAATTTGTTGTAATTACAGTAATGGCAATCAATAGTTTTCTTGTTCATATGATTGAGGTAATGTGCAGTAATCTTAATTTTTGGATTACGATTACTGTAATCATAATCTAAAGTTTTTTTACTACTAAATTAATCGTATTGTTAATTTTTACATTACCTTTAGTATAATCGTAATTGTCATTATTTGTTTTGTAAGTCGCTTCAAATAATCACATTTTTCTCATTACTGTAATCATAATCTAAAACTTTTTATTACTACTAAATTAATCGTATTGTTAATTTTTACATTATCATTACTACAATCGTAATCGCCAGTATTTGCTTTGTAAGGCGATTTAAATAGTCACTTTGCTCTCATTACAGTAATCATAATCTAAAGGTTTTTATTAATACTAAATTAATCGTATTAATTAAGTTTTACATTACCATTACTACAATCGTAATCGTCATTATTTGTTTTATAAGATGACTCAAATAATCACATTTTTTCCATTACGATTACTGTAAATATTTAAGGAAATCATAAACTTAAATTATGAATTACAATTACTCCAATCGATAAGTTTTTATGTATTACGATTGAAGTAATTGTAACATTATCTTTTGAATTACGATTCCTCTAATCGTTAGTTATTTATTTTACTGCAGCCAAAGTAATCATATTCATAGTAATCTGTTGCAATTACAGTAATGGTAATAAATAGTTTTCGTGTTCATATGATTGAGGTAATGTCTAGTATTTTTAATTTTTTGGATTACGATTACTGTAATCATAATCTAAAGTTTTTGTTTTTTACTACTAAATTAATCGTATTGTTAGTTTTTACATTACCATTACTACAATCGAAATCGTCAGTATTTGTTTTGTAAGTCGCTTCAAATAATCACATTTTTCTCATTACTATAATCATAATCTAAAGATTTTTATTACTACTAATTTAATCGTATTATTCAGTTTTACATTACCATTACTGCAATCGTAATCGCCAGTATTCCAATAATCACATTTTTTTCATTACTGTTATCATAATCTAAACGTTTTTTTTACTACTAATTTAATCGTATTATTAAGTTTTACATTACCATTACTACAATCGTAATCGTCAGTATTTGTTTTATAAGGCGATTCAAATAATCACATTTTTCTCATAAATCTAAATTGTTTTATTTACTACTAATTTAATCGCAAAAGCTTCTTAAAGAACTCTGGACAAAGCTCAGAAAAAGTGATGTCACAAGTGTTCTGCCGTTCGGAACCGGCTAAAATAAGTAGGTCCCTTCTAATATTGTCCAAAATTTAAGACGCACAACAGTAATGGAAGAGAAGCTCGGCCAATGAGCCCTTTGGGGCTTTAAGTGCCACATATTTATTTATTTAATTTAATCGCATTGTTAATTTTTACATTACCATTACTACAATCATAATCGTCAGTATTTATTTTGTAAGGCGATTCAAATAATCACATTTGTCTCAATAAATAAACTAAATTAATCGTATTGCAAATTTTTACATTACCATTACTACAATCGTAATCATTATTTGTTTTTTAAGTCGCTTCAAATAATCACATTTTTCTCATTACTGTAATCATAATCTAAACTTTTTTATTACTACTAATTTAATCGTATTATTAAGTTTTACATTACCATTACTGCAATCGTAATCGCCAGTATTCCAATAATCACATTTTTCTCATTACTGTTATCATAATCTAAACGTTTTTATTACTACTAATTTAATCGTATTATTAAGTTTTACATTACCATTACTGCAATCGTAATCGTCAGTATTTGTTTTGTAATGCGATTCAAATAATCACATTTCGCACATTACGATTACTGTAATTGCATTTATTATTTATATTTTACATTTAAGGAAATCATAAATATAAATTATGGATTACAATTACTGTAATCGATAAGTTTTTATGTATTACGATTAAAGTAATTGTAACCTTATCTTTTGAGTTACGATTCCTGTATTTGTAATCTATGTTTTTGTATTACAATTCAAGTAATTGCAGTTGTAATTCATAAGTAAATAATTTATTTTATTAAATATTTATTCAATTCCCAGCACTGATTCGATGAGTTCGATGAAAATCAAAATATAATATCATATACGTAAAGTATATTCGCATGCAACAACCTGTTGCATGATGCTGCACCCAAGTGCAGACTACTCGTAATATGTATATTTTACATACAACCAAGTAAGAGAGCGAAAGGGAGCAAAAATGGAATGGAACTTCTACAGAAATTAAAAATTATGTTTATTTATTAAATTCCAAATAAAAACGTATATGGGCGTAACAAATATGATGTTTTAATTTAAACGTTACACCTTTCGCGTGAGGCATGAATATAAATTGACCAATTTACAGGTGTCAAACTAATAATGTTGATACTACAAAGGTGTTAGGAGGGGCATCACTGACTACTGCTAATTGTATATGGCATCGTTACGTTACCTAAATGAATAATGAATTAAAACCACCTACGTAAGTAAGTATAACGTCCCACAAAGGCTATCCATCTGGTCATCAGTGCTAGCGGCATTGAAATTCGATCTTCCAGACACTCTCAAATTATTCTATACGTAGCTTACTATTGTATATTTACCTCAATCAGTAAATGACTATAAAATTTAACTACTTCAATCGAAAAATGAAATTTAATAAAATAAATTTATTGCAATGATTGGCATTCATAATAAAATGCATAATCTGATAATTTTGTATGTACTAATGTGTATGTGTGCTTCTGAAGGATATCCGTCCAATAGAGCTATTGCGAACATGATATACATTTGCATGAATGTCGCTCTTTGTATACTGGATATAGATTCAAACATGTCAACGAATGCTAGACGGAAATTCAACTGACTCTTTTGGCTCTATACGATAACATTGCTTATCTAGTCATTCGAGAAGTGGGCATTACAAGTCATAAGCAACTCCACAGCTGCAGATTAAGTTGTAGCAGTGGTAGTTGTTCTTGTTGTAGTAGTAGTAGTCATTGCTCTTAGTGTTATTCTTGTCATTTGGCTCCAAATAAAATTTGCTTGAGCACTACTGCCCCATACTATGCATAACATCAATGTGAAAATGTAAAACACTAAACAACACAAAGACAATGTAGCGACGAAAAAAATAAAGAAAAGGAAATAAAAGAATTGTTGCAACGACTTGCAACAGAAACATCAACAATATCATCATGATTATATCCCTCGAGTTCTTGTGTCACTAAACAATATATGTATTTTAAGGCGGGTCTAATTTTGAAATATTTTGGTTCGGCGAAAAATACGAAAATTGAATCATTTCAAGCATTTTTTCCGCAAAGAAGCAAAGAAGCCTACCTTTTAGTTGCAATATCTACGATAAGAACATATATTTTTCGGAGGAGTCCCCTATGAAGTGGATATAAGGGGTAAGGAGATATTGAGGAGGGAAAATTAATCAGTCATACACTTTCTGGCTCTAAAAGAGACCCCTGTTCAGTTATGGTGTTATTTGTTGATTTTCAGAAAAGTTTCGATCATTTATATGGGAGTGCCCTCAAAGAGTAGAGATAGAGGATAAGTATGTTCGGAAGAAATATTGAGGAGGAAGAATTAATGGGGGTCGGTCATATATTTTACCACTTTATGAGGGGATATTTGGTTATATTTTTCGATTTTCGGACGATTTTAACTCATTTTGTATGAGATTTCCTTTAAGGGGTAGGGTAAATATATTCAAGAATATTAATAAGGAAGAATTAGAGGGGATCAGATATACATTTCAATGGTCTAATGCCATTTCTGGACTTGTTTGCCGATATTCAGGTGTGAAATCTATTCAAATTGATGTTTTCTGCCATTTTACATGATAGTCCCCAAAAGGGGCTAAGAAAGTTTCACGGAAATATTGAGGAGGAATAAAGAATGAGTGTCGACCATACGTTTTACTGCTCTAGAGGCGGTTCTTGGATAAATATCGTCGATTTTCCGTTATTTTTCGGTAATTCGGTATAGAAGCCCCTTTAAGGGTCAGAGTAGGGGCTAATAATGTTCGGAGAAAATGTCAATTTTCAGATGTGAAATCGATGCGAAGAAAGTCGGCTAATCCAAATCAGATATTTTTGTATACTTCTTTAAAATTAACTGCATTTTAATATTTTATGGCCGAGTCAGGTACTCAAAATTTTGCTCCAGACATATTAACCCACCTTAATGCAAATACATATAGAACAAGAACAAGAAGAAGAACTACCAAAACAACAACATTGTCACTAAATCGTCAAATATCAAGTAAAAGACACAATAGCTGTAGTTCCCTATATTTTCTATGACATTTTCATTTGAATTCGTTCACAATCTCAACTATGTGCTAATATTGATGCAAATCCCGAAAAGCTTCTAAAAGAATTCTGTGGCAAAGCTCAGAAAACGTAACGTCGCAAGAGTTCTGCCATTCGGAAACGGCTAAAATAAGTAGGTCGCTTCTAATACTGTCCAAAATTTAGCACGCATAACAGTAATGGAAGAGCAGCTCAGCCAAAGAGCCCTTCAGGACTCTAAGTGCCACATATTTATTATTTTATTTACTTTATGAAGTTACCCGTCATAGCTGAACAGCAATTACGCAGTTGTGCGCATTTTAAAAGGATATGCAATAGTTACATTTCTTTCAAAGGAAAATGTGTATCAACAAAAAATGAACAAGAATAAAGTAAAGGGAAATGAAAAATAGTGTATATATTTCGATTAAATTTTATTTTAGTGACAATTTTTTGACTTGACTTTGACTTCTTAGTATTTGTTGTTGTTGTTGTTATGACCTTTTTACTCTTTGTGATGTTGCACCAAAATTTGTATATATTTGCTTTGATGTGCTGCCAATACTATTGACATTGGTCAGATGGTTTTTCAAATTTAAAGGTTGTACGATTTTTTTATTTAAGACACATTTTTATTTATTTATGTAAAAGGTGGTTTTTGAAGGTAAATTACATACATTACACAGCCTTGGTCGTATATCGGCAACAACTTTACATAATTTGAAAATATTGCCCTAGATTAAGTGAATTTAAAAAAATGTGACAAATCAGCTGTCAACAGTCAAATTGGTTATCTATAAAAATAAAAAGCGTAATTTAAAAAACACCCTCTACATATGTACTGTATATGTATGTACAGGTAGGTATGCCATTCCATTTGTACTGGCATGCAAATGACAGTTGTACGAGGGTGGTCCCAGAACTAACCGACCTAACATATAGATGGTGGCAGTAGTTTGAAAAAAATTACTTTCATAAAAAGTGGCAACCTTATAAAACATATGATTTAAGTTCCAAGGCACACGTTGTTTAATATTTTTTTTTTTTTTTTTTTTGGAGCCATCGAAAGTTGACGACCTCAGTGAATTTGTAAACATGGAAATAATTGGTCACCGTTATGTAATTCAATACTTTCATTTGAAAGGGCTCAGTCCACAATGAATATTAAAGCCGAACTAGATTCTACTCTGCGGGAGTCTGCACCTTCGTTTACGACCATAAAATGCCATGATGAACACCATAGTGGTCAACCAATTGTGGTCGCCACGCCAGAAACGATTAAGAAAATCCACAAAATGGTATTGGCATTTCAAAAAGTGCTATACATCGCATATTGACCGAAAATTTGGAGATGAAAAAGCTGTGTGCAAATTTCGCAAAAATCCATGTCCATGAAGATTTGGGACTCAGCGCGAACAACCGACACACTGAACACCTGCTCACGGCCGCATTGGACGGGGAAAACGCAAACGAAAGTCGAAAGCGTTACGCAGCCGGTACGCTCACAGACAAATTATCTTTACTGACGAGAAAATCTTCACCGTAGAAGAATCGTTCAATAAACAGAACGATCGTATGTATTTTCGGTCGTCCAGAGAAGCACCCCAACTCATTCCGAGGATCCAAACAGGCCTCTGCTCCAGTCCACAAGGCAAAAATGATTCAACTCTGGCTAAAAACAACATTCCGCGCTTCATATCAACGAATGATTGGCCAGCTGGATTACAAGTTGTGGTCCGTATTAGAGGGCATGGTTTGCTCTACTCGACACCCAAATATTGAGTCGTTGAAGCGAGCCCTTGTCTGTGCACTGGACAATTTCCCCATGCACAAAGTGCGTGCGACAATGCTATTGCGATGGCCAAAATCAATGAGTTAAAGCTCGAATTGCTCCAACACACACCTTATTCGCCAGATTTAGCTCTTCGAATTATATTCTATTTCCAAATTTGAAAAAATTGTTTGGTGATAGAAGATTTGCAAACATTGAAGAGGTGGAGTAGTACTGCGGTGCGATAGATGGCTATTTTAATGTGCTAGACAGTTCATACTATAAACAGAGTATCGAAGCTATAGAATATCACTGGGGAAAAGTGTATAGAGCTGAAAGAAGATTATGTTGAGAAATATAGAAAAATATTCCCAAATTTGTTGTGTTTTCTGTGGTAAGTCGGTTAGTTTTGGGACCTCCCTCGTATATGCTCTATATATTGCTTACATATATTGTATTTACTTTGATCTATGGTTGATAACATACGATGGTAATCACTATTATTATTATTTCTTCATATTTCTTTATACGAATATGTCATTTATTGATTGGTTTTCGATTTACGCAATTTTCACATCGTATCGTATATGTGTGATATGGGTAGTTCTTAGTGGACAATAATTTCACATACACCCTCATGTCACTTTACATATATATACATGTAGTTTATATTTCTCTGAAAATTAATTTTTAAATATATTCATAAGCAATTTATATAAATTGTTTTGGTAACCTATATAGTGCAACCGGTTAAACAAGCAGGTGGTTTCATACATGAAACTTGATGCCTTAATTGAATCAGGCTTTTAGGCAAAAATGCATCCTATGTACGAGTATAATTGAAATTATGAATTTTGCAAACAGTGTGTATATGTACAATATACACATAGTGTACAGGTTACTTACTCAATAAATTTATATAATAAATTTATTGGTAAACCTTACTCTCTGACATTTCTACACACACAAACATATAAGATATGTGTAGTTACTCGATTGCATATTTCATATTGATATAAATCGAAACGGACATATGAGTATATGCCATACGATACCAACTCTCAAATATGTTTTGAAGCATTTACGCATATTTTTATTGTTGTTAGTTTATGCTTACCAAACTGCATGTTGGTTGAATGAATATGTGAAAAAAAAAAAATCTCCTTACAGTCGGCTGGGGCCGACCAAACTATACCCTGCATATGTAGATTTGTATATAAAAAGTTTACTCGAATATCAAACTTTTCTTTTATTTCCACTTTTCGAGAAACAATTTTTGCATATACTACTAATTTACACCCGAAATATGGTTGACTTTGACGAAGTAAAAGGATTTTAAGATAATTCCGAGGCTTAGTATGGGAGCTATATAAAAAGTGGGCGTGGCTTACCACTTTCTAGTAAATCCAATTAATTTTTCAATGTTAATCCACACCTTAAATTTGGTGTCCTACGTTGAATAGTTTCTAAGTTATGGTGGTTAACATTTTTGTTTAATTTCCTCAACTTTGTATGGGAGCCCCAATAAGAAGTGGGCGTGGTACGCAGATTTTTCGCCAGATTATTTCCGACTACGATATTAATTTAAGTGTCAATTATGGTTATTGTAGACATAAGATTGCCTAAGTTACAGCTGTTTCAATTTAAAATTTGTATGGGGGCTACGATAAACACTGGGCGTGATGCGCCCATTTTCTGTGAGCCTAGTTGCTCGTACAATACTAATCCATACCCTAAGTCTCGTTGTCCTAGGCTAAATGGTTTGTAAGCTATGGAGCTTAAAATTTTAGTTTAATTCACTCGACTTTGTATGGGAGACCCATGAAGGAGTGGGCGTGGCACACTGATTTTTTGCCAGATTTTTGCCGACTACGATATTAATTTAAGTGTCAATTATGGTTATTCTAGACAGAAGATTGCCGAAGTTACAGCTGTTTCAATTTAAAATTTGTATGGGGGCTACGATAAACACTGGGCGTGGTGCGCCCATTTTCTGTGAGCCTAGTTGCTCGTACAATACTAATCCACACCTTAAATCTCGTTATTCTACGCTGAATAGTTTGCAAGTTATATCCGGTAACATTTTTTTTAATTTCCGCAACTTTGTATGGGAGACCCAAAAAGGAGTGGGCGTGGCACATTGATTTTCTTCCATATTATTTCTGACTGCCGTGTTAATCTAAGTGTCAATTATGGTTATTATAGACAGAAGATTGTAGAAGTTACAGCAGTTTCAATTTAAAAGAAGTACAGACACTTTGTATGGGAGCTACGCTAGAAAGTAGGCGTGGCTCACCCACTTTTGGCGAGGTTATATAGTACTATAATATAACTCTATGTGCAAAATATTGTTGTCCCAAGTGGTATATTGTGTGAGTTATAGCAAGTTAAAGATTTTGAAAATTTCGAGGTTAGTCGCTTTGAATGCTTGGTGTGGGCGTGGTTATTGACCGATCATGCCCAATATCAATCCCCTCCGTACCCTTGGATCATAGATTACTTATGCCAAATTTCATCGAAATAGCTCAATATTTACTCAAGTTATCGTGCGAACCAGCCAGGTGACAGACAGACGGACGGACGGACGGACGGACGGACGGACGGACGGACGGACGGACATCGTTAAATCGAAAATTTAATCGACGCTGATCACGAATATATATCCATGTCTATATCTCCGGAGATTCCTTCAAGTGGACACAAACATCTGACCGAAATGAATATACCATGCATATTGCATTATGCAGGGTATAACAAACAAACAAAAACCAAAAACAATACATCTTTATAACTATGCAAGTGATGATGTATTTTCTGCACATATCATGCATCGTAAAACACGTAGTAGCTTGTTGCATTGTAAAGTATTGTGAAGGAAAGAAATAATCGAAATTGAAATTCAACCGTAAAAGCAAAGCAAATTGTATTCATGTCTAAAAACAACAAGCAACTTTTTGTAGGAATACTTAAAAAATTTAAATCATCTTAAAGAGAACGAATCTTGAGGTTCAGGTAAATTTTCACATCAGAAAAAATTACAAATAATCTCTGAAATTGATAATAAAGCAATGAAATATATGATTGACCCCTACCAACTTTTCCTCCTCAAAATTTCCACCAAACATACTTACAATTTAAGGGAACTGCCATGCAAAATGATCGAAAAATATCCGAAAATCGAAAAATAACACAAGAAATTATTCCTAGACCGGTGAAAAGTATGAAAGACCCTCATTAATACGTTCTCCTCAGCCTTGCGTCTGAACATACTGACCCCTTAAGAGAACACCCAGGCCAAATGAACGAAAAAACACAAAAAAAAAATGGAGAAATGACCACAGGAAAAGCCCCTAGAGCCGTGGAATGTATGATTGACCCATAATAATTCGTCCTTCTCAATATTTCCTTCAAATGTAATTATCCCCTACATTCACCCTTTACGGGAAATCCTATACAAAATTACCGAAAAAATGTCCGAAAATCGACTAGTAACCCCAGTAGTCCCACTTAGAGCGATGAAATTACTGGCCAAATCGATAAATAACTACATAACTAAACAGAAGATCCTTCCTAGAATACTGAAATATTTCCTCCAAATATACTTACCCACAATCTCCACCCCCTCAGAAAACTAACATGCAAAATGGCCTAAAATAAACGCCAGAAAATCAATAAATGACCACAAGAAACGCCCGTAGAGCAATGGATTGTATGTATTAATTTGTCTTGTTCAATATTTCCTCCAAATATACTTATCCGCTATAGCCACCCTGAAGCATAACAAAATTTGATATCAAAAAGATTTACTTTCGAACGGTGCCCACCTGCCGGCAGGAATTGGCAATTTTTCCGGCAGTAATAATTTGTCAAAAATGCTTCTGAAAAGAGCTCTGTGACAAAACGAAGTTAAAGTGATGTCACAAGGGTTCTGTCGTTCGCAACCGGCTAATATAAGACAGTCCCTTCTAATATTGTCCAAATTTAACAGAGAAGCTCGGTGCTATCACAATGGGCCTTTCTGGCCTAATTGTGTCCTCTCAGAAAGAGGGCAGCCTAACCTAACCTAAGAGCCACCTTTTATGGGAACTTCCATACAAAATGACCGAAAAAAAATTCGGTGAAATGTTTGACTGGCTCTTGTTAATTTTTACTTCTCAACATTTTCTTCAAACATAATTATTCCCTCTTAAGGGAACTCTCATACAAAATGACCGAAATAGGCAATAGTTTCCTTAGAATCGTCCCAAAAGTGGTGAAATGTGCGACTTTCATCAATTTGTCCCTTCTCAACATTTCCTTCGGACATATTTACTTCATATCTCAACATTTTAGGGATGCTTCTCTACAAAATTTGTGATACATAATGATGATATAATGTGGTGTCTTTCACAACTAAAATGTTGGAGCGTTCAAATACGAAAATTCTCGTCCTGAGAAATACTGCATGAAATGATCCAAAATTTATATTTTTCGTTTAGTCACTTAGTGGAACTTATAGGCACCGAAGGGCGCTTTGGCCCACCTTCACTTTGTGTGCTTGTTAAATTTTAGACAGTATTAGAAGGGTCTTACTTACATTGGCCCGTTCTTTTTCTGAGCTTTGTCACAGAGCTCTTTTAGAAGATTTTTCATGGACGAATTGATAAATACTTCCTGAAATATCTTGCATATGCTGACGACATCTGCTTGCTCACATATAAAGTGTGTGATCTGAAGCTGCTAACGCAAGCAATGCAGGAGAAGCTGAGACCTACTGATCTTAAAGTCAATGTTGGAAAAACCAAAGTGCTGTACCTCTCGAAGCCCTTGACTCTTGGCATACAGCAGTTCGAAAACGTGAATAAATTTTGCTACATTGGATGGATGGTAAATGCAGACGGTGGTTACGAGCTGGATGTTGAATACAGAATCGGTAAAGCTAAGTCTAACTTTGGTATCCTGGCACCATTGTGACAAAATAACAACATCAGCCTCAACACCAAGTTACGCATATTTAACACAAGCGAAAAGTCTGTTTTGCTATATGGTTGCACCATCTGGAAGGTTACTGCGATGATTACGAAACACCTACAAACCTTCAGCAACCGTTGTCTCCGACACATTTTGCGCATTTTCTAGCCTCGAACGATCTCTAACGTCGAACTGCTGAAAAAGACCAAGCAGCTGGACGTGGCACTTGAAATCTGTAAAAGGAAATGGCAGTGGATCGGTCACACGCTGTCAAAGCAGGCTCTACACTGGAATCCCTTTCAGCAGGCAGGCTAGAAATTGGTAGACCTCAAGTTACCTGACGCCGCTCTACAGAAGCTGCGATTCCATGCACAATACCGAGTTCGATGGCGGAGAGGTGTAGTTGACGGCCAACGCTCCAATTAGAAGTTTGAGGGCCACATATAAGGTCTAGTAAAAATAAATCCATTATTTTTGCATTAAATTGATGGTTTTATTTAGCATACTTTTTGCCATTTTGAAGGTAATTTCATAATGCCACTCTCATAGAAACCCTCGTCCCTATTGGCAACAAACTGGGACAGTCGATTATCACAAACTTCTCTTGAGGCGAATTTTTCACCAGCAAAATCATTCATATGGCGCTGAAGCCTGGACAATTTCCACCTCGGATGAGCGAATGCTTGAAGTTTTCGAGAGAAAAGTCCTACGCAAGATCTTTGGACCTACTTGCGTTGGTGGCGAGTACCGCCACCAACGCAACGCTGTACGAGCTGTATGCCGATATTGACATAGTAAAGCGCATCAAAATCCAGCGGCTGCGCTGGCTAGGTCATGTCGAGCGAATGGAAGAACACGCTCCAGCTAAGAAGATGTTATATTCGGAACCCGCTGGAGGACGACGCAGAAGAGGAAGACCTAACCTCCGGTGGAAGCACCAAGTACTGGAGAACCTGACGGCGCTTGGAATTTCTAACTGGCGCCAGCTAGCAAAGAACAGAGATTGCTGGCGAAGCATGTTGCTTTCGGCCTAAATCGATATTCGGTTGTTATGGCCACATAAGTAAGTAAGTAAGTAAATCATTCGCCATAGACAGGAACAGGTAGTAATCACTTGGTGCCAAGTCCGGACTATAAGGTGGATGCATATGAACCTCCCAACCAAGCTCCCGGAGCTTCTGGCTATATATTGCCGATAGGTGGGTACCGATCCAAGGAAAAATCACTTCGAAATTAAAGTTTGTGCTTCAGTCGGGAATTGAACCCACGATCTTAGTTAAGTTATTAAGTTATAAAATTCTTCTAGTAGTATTTTTATGTAAAATTATTTTTGTGATTTTGTAGGAGGGATAAATTTACATTGAAAATATTTCCAATGAATACCTTTAGGCTTACTTCCTCCCTCTTTTATTATTATACTATGAATACCAACGCATTTAATTAATCATTAATCAAATAACTTTTTTTGCATTTAAAATGTCAGGTATTGGTTTTTAGATAGATTAATTTAAATACTGCAATTGTTATACATATTTATGTGAATAGAAGATATTTAGATGGTGGTGGATGCCTTTTCACTCTCTCTCTCTCCGTTTAGTTTTTTCCATTTGTGTGTGCACTTACTCATTTCCTTTATATTCGAACTTGACCGAGTTTAAACTTGCTTATTTGCCTTTCTTTAATGTTTGTGTTCTTTTCTTTTTCTGCATAGGTATATATTTGTTCAGTGGAACAATAACAAAAACAACAACAACAAAAGAAAGTCATGTAAAACACGTCATAGTACAAAGTCCTCTGGCTAAATGAGCCAACATACGTACCATACACACCGGAACACACAAACGATTACACACGCATACATCAATCTGTACTGTATGTGTACAGTACAGAACTATGTATTATGGATTTTCACCACAAATAAATTTACACTCATTCATTTACAGAAATAATATACGAGTACATACGATACATACGTAGGTAGTACATACTATAGGTAGAATTGAACGTAGGTACATATAGATTGTGCTGACTTCATAGCTTTACAAAAGTGAAATTCTAAATGTAACAAAGTCACAGGAAAAACACATAAGATTACATATACATATACGGTACGTATATACCTATACCATATACATATACGAGTACTACAAAAGCAGCACGTGCTGTCACTGTCAATAAGCATTACATGGAGCATACGGACAAAGAAAACAGTGTAACAACAACAACAACAACAACAATGGGAACGGCGAAATGCATTAAAATGTTCTTTGACTAGTCATAAAAAGTACACACGCATGTATGTACTCGTATATGTGATGGAAGCACTGCACATTATTTGATTCAACTCTTTAGTTTTTCAAACAGAACGAAATATTTAAAACTATTCTAAGAGGTTTCGAAAAGCCTTGGCTGAGTATCTCGATAGGTTGATAGATCTCGTCAATTATTAAAAGTAGTCAAGGCACATCTGAACATTATTTGCCGTTGTCATGAGAACCCACGTAGGTGACCGAGACTGGCAAATGCATACTTATATACTATTACTCTTGAGGGTAGAATATAAAACAGTGGAGTTCATGAATGTCGAAATTTGGAGAAACTCTTTTCAACATTATTACACAAAATTTTGCAATAAGGCCGAAATTGTAATATTTGCATAATTTCATTTCGACATTATTGCACAAACTTTTGCAATAAGCTCGAAATTGTGATATTTTCAAAATTTCATTTCGATATTTTTGTACAAAATTTTGCAATAAGGTGGAAATTGTGATATTTTCAAAATTTCATTTCGATATTTTTGCGCAAAATTTTGCAATAAGGCCGAAATTGTAATATTTGCACAATTTCATTTCGACATTATTGCACAAACTTTTGCAATAAGGTCGAAATTGTCATATTTGCAAAATTTCGTTTCGATATTTTCGCACAAATTATTGCAATAATATCGAAAATGTACAATTAATCCAAACATTTTACTTTTGATTAAAATATCAAATAGTAAGTTTTGCAAAATGTATTAAGTATTGCACATGTTCATTCTAAAGAATTTCTTCCAAAATTTAAGGTTTTATTTTAAAAAATTTGTACAATTTGTACTATACTCAAAGTATTTTCCTTCGAAAGCTTCGTAATTATTGCAGACATTTTTGCAATAAGGTCGAAATTTTCATAATTGCAAAAATTCACTTCGACATTATTGCACAAACTTTTGCAATAAGGTCGAAATTGTAATACTTGCAAAATTTCACATCGAAAATTTATGTATTTTCGTCTATATGATTTAGATCAAGGGCGGGCTACATTTTTATAACATGGGCCAGAATAAACTTTAGGTTTTTTCCGCTGGCATTAATAGTTAATTGAACCTCTTTTGATCTGTAATTTTTCCATATACAATAATGAATATGATGTATTTCTGGTATCGGTTGCGACAACATACAAAAATTGGAAAAAAAAAAAATTATTAATCATAAAGCAATAAAGTGAGAAAAGTATGACGTCTGGCGCTACAAAGATTTTATAACCAAACCTAAAATCTTTGCAGACGGTTAGGTTATGTTGGGTAATTGTAGCTGCCCTCTCTCCGAGAGGACACACTTAGGTGAGAAAGGCACATTGTGACACCACCGAGCTTCTCTTCCAGTACTGTTTTACGTGTTTAATTTGGACAATATTAGATGGGAACCTACTTATATTAGCCGGTACCGAACGGGTGATATCACTTTTCCTGAGCTTTGTCATAGAGCTTCTTAAGAAGCATTTTTCATGACAAGTTGATACGGCCGAAAAAATTGCGAACTACTTGCCATTAAGTGGGCACCATTCGAAAGAAAACCCTTTTCGACATTAAAGTTGCCTCAACCTACGAATCAGAAGGCCAACGTACTAACCACTGAATATTTCAAATAGCATTTCGATATTTGGTTCTTTTATATTATTATTCAGGCTGTTCAATGCACTGCGCCTATTGCCCAACTAAAATAATTCTAGACTATTTATAAATCTTATAATTGCTGTGGACTTGATTTTAACTATGTGGTTTGGAGTCAAGATTCCGTTACCTAGGTAACCAAGTCTACATTTTGCCACCGTTGGGCAATTGCATAGAATATGTTCCGATGGTTCCTGCTCCCCATGACAGAGTCGACAGGTATCGTTTTCTACCACACCTATTTTCTTCATATGGTAATTGAGTTTACAGTGCCAAGTGAGCAGCTCTGTGTAGAGTTTTATGTCATTTCTGCAGAGCTTAAGAACAGCATCCGCCTTAACATGTGTGGGATCAACAAGCCCCTTCGACTGCAGTATGCCCGTTTTGGATACCCTTTCTCCCTTTCATATATCAAGTTATTTATGAAACTGTTTGTAACCCCGCAGAAAGGCTCTGGTCCAATGAAAGGAATGCTTGCGCCTTCCTTTGCAAGCTATATCGTTTCCCTCGTATCCCTCATGTCCCGCCATCCACATGAGGGTGACAGGATTCTTTGCTACCAGGGCATTGAGACGTTTAAAACATTCCCAAACCAGCCTTGATTGAAAGGAGAATTTAGGGGGAGGACAGGGACTGTAGGGTCGCCTGGCTGTCCGTTTGGTTCTGTACTTCGATTCCAAGTGCTTGGACAGGTGGAATATTTCGTTTAAGATCTCGCGGGCAGCGTAAAACTTTTCATGGATGGCAGATGGCCCTCGGATCGGGGTTTGCCCATCGTTGGTTTATAAAAGTTGGCCATAAAAAGAAAATCCATATACCGAATCAATTATTTTCGATACAAATTTATTCGAAATTTATGCAGAAGCCCGAAAGTTGGCATCCCTAGCATAAGTACGTATTATTATTATTGACTTTTTCTTACCGCCCAAGGGCTATGTTATACTGAGCGCGTGTGTGTACATCATATAGATTAAAGGATGGATGTATGTGTACCTATGAATATGTGGGTACATCGCCAACAAGACATCAGCAACAGCATCATCAACATTATCCATGGCATCAGCAGTATTACGTGGTTCATTTCATGTAAGTATACAGACTTATATGTTGCTTGTAGCTTTTTAAGTATTTTTTACATATTTTGTTGATACTTTTGTTGTTGTTGGACTTGTTGGTGTTGATGTTGATACCTAAATTGTCACCATTGCTTAGATGATTAGAATGGAGCGATGAAATTGGTTTTTTTTTTCACGCTCACCCACATATGTGATTTGAGTGATGACTTTCAAATTGTTGGTAAATGGAATTTTTTTTTTTTTTTTGTAGTAAATGTGATAAACATAATATAAAGAAAATTTACCTTTTCTTTTCCACAGAATACATCGAATACGATAAATGTTGGAATTGGTTAAAAATGATAGAAATTCTCAAAGATCACAACTACATCATCGACAATCGATTGCCAACAAATCGAAGCAACAACAAGTAATCACATTAATTAAATTTACTATTCAGCATCATTAATCTTATGGAAGTCTGGTAATGCAATGAAACAAAGCCACTCAATAGTATGTCGTGCCATGAATGACATGAAGCGATGAAGCGATGAGACGAACAAGATAGCCAAATTCAACCATTGGATTTAATAAAAATAAAAATAATATTATTCTGAATGCACTCAAGTGCAACAAATGCGAAAATTATGTAAATTCTTCCTACTTATACATGTATGTTATGTACCTACTCCTATGAATACTATATAGTATTTATGCCTACAAGTGCCACACTACCCACATGGCATGTACATACAACCGAGCAACAAAAGTACGGAGGCATTAATATTATAGTCGGTATCACGGAATGTGGATTTCATAGTGAAATCCATCGGTTCTTCGTGGTTCATTATTTTGAATTTCCTTTTACATGTTCATATACCAATGCTACTGCTGCTGCTGCTGCTGCTGATGCTGATGCTTACTGCTTGCCTTTGTTTCAGTTCGAAAAATTGATATTTCATTTCATACCTTCAACTGAGTATCCATAAATTTTTATTGTTTTACCGGTAGAAAGCATGAATATTCTCAGCAGAGAGAAAGAGAGAGAGAGAGAGATAGAGCAACATTCAGCACTTAGATTCAATAATTAAATAATGAATAATTATTATTTTATTTTATTTTTCCTCTCATCGCAGAGAAATGTGATTTTCCTTTAATATTTTTTGGTACTATTTTTCTTATCTCAAGTACTCACAACGATCATTTTGCAACTAAGCATATATTTTTATATGTAAAAGTTTAGTACAAGTTAATATCTAAATAACCAAGGCAATAATTAAGTCAAAATTTCTTGAATATGTGGACTGACTTCGATGATAAGAGCTATTTTTTTAAATATGTCAAATTTTGCAGCTGCTTTCAACATTCATCTCCGCTTTTCGTTCGCTTGCGCCAAGTGGTAATTCCTTTGTGGAACAGGTTCTCCAGTAATTGGTGCCTCCACCATAGTTTAGAACTTCCTCCTTGTCAGTGTAGAACATTGATTTTCGAATATAACATCTTCAGGGTTGGAGCGGATTATTGCTTGCATTCGGTGGATGTAAGTGAGCCAGTTAAGACCCTGAAGTTCAAGAAGCCCAGACCTCTTAATAAGGCATTTCCCTAAAATGGCCTTATAGATCTGCGACCCACAATATTTTGTTCTACAGCACAAATACTGTGCTGTTAAGCCATTGAATTTCATCAATTTTGAATTAATTAAGATCCAAAAATAATTGATTCATTATACGGCTTTTCGTTAGACGGCCCAATTTTGAAGAATCAATCTATTCCATATAGCGAGCTATATATGTATACCTAATGATGTCAATATCTGCATACAGTCTTTCGAAAACTTAATTCAAAATTTAAACATGCAAAAAATCCAAATTCTCACTTCAGTAAGAAGGTTCCAAGCAAACTTTTCAATATAGCTTCCATAAGGCCATTAGATATTCAATATTATATCATTATCCGCAGACAGTCTTTCGAAAATCTAAGTCAAAATTTGAACTTCCATAAAATATAAATGCTCACTTCAATAAGGTTTCGATAACACTTCCACAAGGAAGCACAACAAAGCAATCGTTTCAAAAGATATCCATAAGGCCATTAGGAAAAAAATTCAATATTCTGAATTATAATAGGGAATAAACTTCGTTAAAGCTTCCTTTGAACTTCTGGACGGAAGTAATTTTCTGAAGCCATATTCATATTTATTGCGTCTGAAGTGAGAGAATGCCTCAGTCGATGCTGAATATTCAAGCAAAATTTACTTATTTCTGGGAGATATAGCGAGGTATGGATGTATATCTAATTATGTTAATATCGGCATAGTCTTTCGAAAATCTAAGTCAAAATTTGAACTTCCATAAAATCCAAATACATCCTTCAATCAGGTTTCCTTAACACTTCCACAAGGAAGTTCAAAGTAATCTTTTCAATATAGCTTCCATAAGAGAAAAACTTCGTTGAAGCTTCCTTCGAGCTTCTGCACGGAAGTAATTTTCTGAATTGCGTCTGAAGTGAGAGAATGCCTCCGTTGACGCTGAGTATTAACGCAAATATTACTTCCATCATATATCTAAAAAGCAAATATTCGTGAGGGGAAATTGCACGTATCGCAGTGGATATTGTTACTTGGAATTGCATGTTTACATATGAATGGAACTTGAGGTTTACCCAAGACAAGCGATTTTAATAAAAACTCCAATGGTACCAAAGGGTCTCATATGAATTTGAAAAAAATTCTATCAGAGACTAGATATAACTCATCTTCGACGTTAACCATTGGATACCAAAAAAAAAGTGATTGCATTAGTGAAGCACTTTTTTTCATTTACTGGAATTTAAAGCCCTTAAATTGTCACATTTTTCACAATATATTTGAAGTTCCGTTCTGGTGACCTTGATCTGACCAATGAACCACGTGTACGACCTGAGACGGAGGTCTATAACAACATGTTGAAAGTCACAATCGAAACGAATCCGACCCATAGTGCTGTTTGAGGTGTCCTATCAAACAATACTAACCCATTTGGCTCAAATCGACATGGTGAAAAAGCTGGACTAGTAGGTACCACACGAATTGAAGGATGACCAAAAACGCTATCGCCTCGAAGAGTGCCTTTCGATCCTTGCTCGCAATAAAAGTGAACCATTTTTGAATCGAATTGTTACGTATGATGAGAAATGGATCCTTTAAGACAATCTCAAGGGTTCATCGCAGTGGTTGGCTCGAGATGAAGCACCGAAACACTGTCCGAAACGAAACATCCACCAGAAGAAGCTGATGATGACTGTTTGGTGGTCTCGAGGCGCTATAATTCACCACAGCTTCATGTAACCGTGCGAATCGTCGATCATGGCGAATGTCTACTGTATGCAAGTGGACGAAATGATGCGAAATCTTGCGATTAAACAGCCGAGATTGAACCACCGATCAACCCCAAACCTCTTGCACTATAACGCGTGAAAACACACTGGACGAATGACTGTGACAAAGCTACAGGAATTGGATTTGGAAACTCTCCATCACCCACCATATCACTTCTTTCGGAATTTGGGGAGAACTTCCTGGTAGGAAAACAATTTAATACCAAAGAGATTATCAAAAGTGCCTTTCAGCAGTTTATCGACTCCTGTGAACCAGGCTTCTACCATAGGCAGATAAAAGAGCTACCGTTGAAATGGTAAAAGTGTATCGATAGTATATATTCAGAATATCGATAGAATATTCAATTCCAAAAAATAACGTGGTCCTTTATCTAACTCTATAAAGATATATTTATATTGGCATATTTGATTTTCTTTATGTCGTCGATTCGTCTACAATATGCCATTGCGGCCAGATGCTATTTTCACAGCATCTGCACTGATAGAGAAAGTTTAAAGGGCAATAAAATAAAATGCAATTAATCACAATACCATAAAGAAACACCGTCACAGATCATATATAATATAATTAAATTTACTCAACAATCAGAATAGGCACCAATTCATATTATGCGTGTATGTAACGGTAAGTATCTACATATGAGTAAGTAGCATAAAGAGTACAATGCGTTCATATTAACATATCTTATTTATTTTTTTATTGTATTCACATATTTTAAATCTTTCATTTAAATACTGTACTGTATGTACATTATTCATAATAGCACTTATTTAAGATACAACAACAACAACAACAACAACAACAATTATATTTGCAAACGACAAAAGAAAGCATCGT
Source organism: Megamerina dolium (assembly GCA_963854835.1). NCBI lineage: Eukaryota > Metazoa > Arthropoda > Insecta > Diptera > Megamerinidae > Megamerina > Megamerina dolium. The sequence continues at coordinate 66,270,920 of OY978528.1, read as the reverse complement.
AATAAAGTGCGGACAAGTGGAAAATGAGATTAATACTCACACGTCGGCTGTCATGACTGCGATTGCATTTGTAAGTAGTGTGCAGTGATCCTACATACGAGTATGTACGATGTAAAAGCGTATTCATTTAAAAATGCCCTTACTTAACGGTATAAATGAGCACATGCCTGCATGCACATATTGTACATATTGTATAGGTATGTAGAGCAAAAATCTCATCATTTATGGGTGGTCGGTTGGTCAATCAGACGAACGATGTACAGTGTCACTTTCGTAAATACAATGTGACTAAAAAATATGCAATAAAATTTATTCGACCTCCATTCATTAACTTGATTAAATACAAGAAACAGAAATGCACAATTATTTACCACACTAGCCTGAAGAAACTGTCAGGATCAAAGTGGTCACTGTAATTAGTGTCTACCATTAGTCCAATAATGGTTGAGAAAATTGTTTTAAAGCAGCCTCAAAGAATATATAACTTCAAAAACTAGAAAACATAACTGTGAGAAGCGACACTAAGGGTAGTGGGAAAAATCCGACAATGGATTTGAATACAACGACGCAAAAGTGTCGGACATCTCACGAAGAAATTCTTCAATATTGGCTTCCAGTTCGTCAACCGTTGCAGCCTTGTCGCCTTAGACATGAGCCTTAACATAGCCCCACAAAAAATAGTCTAAAGGCGTTAAATCGCACGATCTAGGCGTCCAATTGACCGGACCCATACGTGAAATACTGTTCACTGAACTCGCCTCTCAATTGGAACATTGTTTCACGTGCTGTGTGCCATGTGGCACCGTCTTGTTGAAACCACATGTCAGCCAAGTCCAGCTCTTCTTCTTTTGGGCAAAAAAAGTTTTATAATCATCGCACGGTAGCGCTCGCCATTCACAGTAACGTTCCTGCCTTCGTCATCTTTGAAAAAGTACGGTGCAATGAAGCCAGCGGCCCATAATCGACATCAAACAGTGCATTTTTCTTCGGGATGCATTGGCAGTTCTTGAAATGCTTCTGGCTTCTCTTCACACCGAATATGGCAATTTTGATTGTTCACTTATCCATTCAACCCGAAATGAGCTTCGTCGCTGAATACAATTTTCCGATAAAAAAAAAAAGTGGATCTTCATCCAATTTTGCCAGGGCCCATTCACCAAAAGTTAGCCATTGTTGCAGGTTGTGGGGCTTCAATTCTTGCACCAACTGTATTTTAAAAGGTTTTGCACCCACGACTATTGCTACTGCTACTTTGGGCTAAGTAAGCAATTGAGAAGTCGAGACCTCTTTCGAAGAACGAAAATTACACTCTACAAGTCTCTCATCATGCCTATCATTACATATGACGCTAAAGCCTGGAAAATTTCCACCTCGGATGAGCGAATGCTTGGAGTTTTCGAGAGAAAAGTGTTGGTGGCGATTACCGAATATGGTACAACCATGAGCTGTACGAGCTGTATGCCGATACTGACATAATAAAGCGCATCAAAATCCAACGGCTGCGCTGGCTAGGTCACGTCGAGCGAATGGAAGAACACGCTCCAGCTAAGAAGGTGTTATATTTGGATCCCGCTTGTGGACGACGCAGAAGAGGAAGACCTAACCTCCGGTGGAAAGACCAAGTACTGGAGAACCTGACGGAGACGGCTGGCGAAGCATGTTATATTCGGCCTATATCGATATTCGGTTGTTGTGGCCACATGAGGAAGTAAGTAAGTACACCCAAATCCTTCCGCAAAATTGGGCACGTGCGAGGGCCAATTGCTGCGAACGGGGCCGAATCGATAATTCACGGTCATCAACAACACTGGCGGATACAGCTGCGTTATTTTCCTCTGTCCGCACTCTACGTATGCGTGTTGGTGGTTTAATGTTCCAATAATGTAAATTTGTACCACTGTGCGACATATGCATCTGCTGTGTATCGTTGCCAACAATGTTGGAGCATCATACATATTGTAAATTCGCGTGTTATTAATAAATGCGCTTCACCGCCGCAAGCAAACAACGAATACATAGGGAATTATGATGTCTACGTTGGCATGCCACAGATGTTTAGCTCACAAGTGTTACACTCAATCACTCTATCTATCTCTCTCTCTCTCTCTCTGTCTCATTCTCTGTATGCGTGTGCATTGTATATATTTTAAAATTTCATTATCAATCTTCCGAAAAGGATTTTTAATCGATATGTATCAATATTGATGCACTCAATCGCACGCAGTATACATTTTGCTACAATGATTAATTCATCGAATGGTCAGTAGTAGAGTAAGTGTATGATGTTACAATATTATACTTACCACTTCATGCATAAAGAAGAGGTAGAAGTAATGATTAAATAAATGGATTACTTAGCCTTTGAAATCAATTACTCATAAATTCATATTTAATATGGGATCGATTGCATTATTCCACCTGTATTGCTTGTGTTGCAAGGTTATTTGTTCATGCTTATGCTTATGCTTATTAACTTAGTAAGTACCATGCTTATTCGAAACATGGGATTTATATATTATTTCATTGTAATATTTTAAGATTTAAATATAAATAATATAAATATAAAGGACGGCATTAATTAGAATTGTGATTCTGGTGGTCAAATGAAAAATGTTGCACTTTCCCGCGACTAGTGTAACGGAAGCAGTATAGAACTAGAGCTACGATGGGAAGTTTCGGTATATCCGACGTATAGTCCAAACCTTGCATCATCGGACTATCATTTCTTGTGGTCTCTACAACATTTCTTTGTTGTTGAAAAGTTGGCTTAGAAACAGGCTTGTGAAAATCACTTGATTCAATTTTTCAACCAAAAACCATTACAGTTCTTGAAGTTCCCTAAGTGTAGAAACCATTTACATATACATTCGTCCCAAACCCAAGATTTTTAAAGTCAACCTTTGATCGAATTTTTCATCTTTACTCTCTGTTTAGATATTATTTGATATATTGAGAAAAATATCTCCAAAATTGAAGACTTTCCAATTTAGTCAGTCCAAACTGGAGGAAGGACAACTTGTGTTTGAGATATATTGCGAAAAGCTTTTTATTATATAAAATCAGAAGGATCTATGAGCCAATTATGCAAAATTTAAAGAAGGCCTTAATACTCCTGTGGATTGTACTCATTCACAAAGCCGCACAAGTTAAAATGGCCAATTAGCAAACATATACCGATCTATGGATTGCATTAATTTATGTCGAAAAATATATTTTACCTGTAATATCATTTCGACATTATTGCAACAATTATTTTAAATGTGTGGAACAAAAAATTTAAATTAATCTTGAAATATAAATGATTCAACGTTAGTGCAAAAAGGATTGAAATAATGTCGAACCAAGAATTGAGTGAATGTCGAAATTTAAATGATTCGACATTATTGTAAAGAGAAATTGAAGTAATGTCGAACAAAAAATTTGAACTATTCTTGAAATATAAATGATTCGACATTATTGCAAAAAGTATTAAAATAATGTCGAACAAACAATTGAATTAATGTCGAAATTTACATGATTCGACATTATTGTAAACAGAAATTGAAATAATGTCGAACAAAAAATTTGAATTAAACTTGAAAGATAAATGATTCAACATTATTGCAAAACTTCGACATTATTGTATTCAGAAATTGAAATAATGTCAAGCAAAAAATTCGAATTAATCGTGAAACATAAATGATTCAACATTATTGCAAAAAGGATTAAAATAATGTCGAACCAAGAATTGAATTAATGTCGAAATTTAAATGATTCGACATAATTGCAAAAATTATTGACATAAAATCGAACAAAAAATTTAACTAACGTCGAAATTTAAATAATTCGTCATTATTGCAAAAAAAAAAAAAAGATTGAAATAATGTCGAATAAAAATTGAATTAATGCCGAAATGTAAATGATTTGACATTATCAAATTAAATTTCGATATTAATGCATCAATTCATTCAACTTTGAAATATATTTCTTTTCGACACAAAATAGATTTCGGTTATGATGCAAACTTTTTTAAACATTATTTGTTTCGATAGTACGCCGAACTTAGTGGTTTTTGGCCTTAGTTTTTACATCAATTGAATCTTATACGAACTCAAATTTATTTTTCACAAAGTAAGGACTCAGAAAGGCGAATTCGGATGATTTGATTAATGCAGTACATCGATCTTCGTTGCTTTGCAACATCAATTCTTGTATCAATTGAATCTCATACTATATCAAGTCTGTTCACAGAGTGAAAGTCTCGGAAACACCATCTTCTTGTAAACAGCGACGAGTTTTCATGCACACTTTCAGCGAATGATCCTTCGAGTCAAGTAAATGAAGAGTAAGAGCTGAGCTACGACATAAGGGTACTATTTTCAACAAAAGTGTCATGCTGTTGGCGTATGCCGACGATATTGACACAATCGGCATGAACACGCGAGCAGTCAGTGCAGCATTCTCAGAGTTGGAAAGAGAGTCGCGTCGAATGGGTCTTGCGGTGAACGAGGGAAAGACGAAGTATCTAGTGTCAACAAACAAAGAGTCCCGGCGTCTTGGACAGCACGTCACTGTTGACAACTACGCTTTTGAAGTAGTAGGGGACTTTGTCTATCTTGGAACCAGCAGTTATGACGTCAACGCAAGATCTTTGGACCTATTTGCGTTGGTGGCGAGTACCGAATAAGGAACAACCATGAGCTGTACGAGCTGTGTACCGATATTGACATAGTAAAGCACCTCAAAATCCAACGGCTGAGCTGGCTAGGTCATGTTGGCGAATGGAAGAACACGCTTCAGCTAAGAAGCTGTTATAATCGCAACCCGCTGGAGGACGACGCAGAAGAGGAAGACCTAACCTCCGGTGGAAAGACCAAGGAATTTCAAACTAAATCGATATTCGATTGTTATAGCCACATAACGAACGAACAAAATGAAGAGAAACAACGACCTACTTGAACTAGAATTTGTAATTGATGACCTTGAGTGCCAAATTAATAAAATTTGATGGCATTAACACAACATGAGTTAAAATAAATTTCTAATTGACTCTAATGCATTTTGAATACAATTTGAATAGATGTTGAAAGACCCATTATTTTCCATAAACCAATGCAATTGTTGTCAAAAATGATGAAGATGCAACTTGTGGCATCATTAAAATCATCTTTAACAAATAACTGAACATAACTACATCAATTATGATATTGTTGACCTTCTAAACTCAAAGTAACTGAGTGTAGTTTATTGAGAAAATATAAATTGTAATAGAGCATTGGGGCATACCTCCTTTAGATACTATGCACATAATATAATGCCATTTTAAAGCACTCCTAGCACAAAAAAAAATTAAAAATAATAATACAATGAAACAAAGCATTTTATATATTAATGGGTGATTATGCAAAAAACAAACAAAAAATTTTAAAATAAATAAAAATATGCCTTCAAGTATATACTACACACACACACACACACATACCACATACAAGATATTGGATTCGGCACTCGACTGCAATCAATATACATAAATAAATCGAAATGCTTATAGCATTACTAATAACAACAGTAACAACAACAAAAAGCAGCACATATCATTTGAATGTAGCAACACACAGCACACCGTACTCAAATTATGTTCCTATTGTATAAGTACAATATATCGAATTGTGCCATAACGAGCCACCACCACTACCAGCAACGAACAACGAACACAAAGTCATTGTGTTTTTGGTCCGTCCGACTGTCTGTCTGAGCTTAGCATACAATAGAGCCGGCATTCCAACGACATCAGCCACCAGCCGCCAGCCGCCAGCCGCCAGTAGAGTGAAAGACATTGAAACAATTCAATTTTGCATGCTTAAGGCGCCACGCAAGCAAAACAACACACCGGCTGCATTTTGTGACTTTATGCATTTGTCGTACATTAAGTCCATTAACCCCCCTAAAGACAAGGAATCACAATATGAAGAAAAAATCAAAACAAAAAAAAAAAAACAGCATAACAATTTAACCCATAAAATTTGGATATACATTATGTATTACCAATAATAAAATGAGACTAAATGAATATGTTAAAATGTGCATATACACATTTATTTGGAATCCAACAACAACAACAACAACAACAACAACAACAACATTGACAATATAAGCTGAAAAACTTATCGTTAAATAATTGTCATATCTCATGATGACGCTGGTGGAGGTGCTGGAGGTGAATTTGGTGGTAAATTGTGTTGTGTTAAGTGTTATTCGCCTGCAACATTCGCAGACTATTAATAAAGTTATTGTATCAATTCATCATTTTTTTGTTGTTGTTGCCTTCCCTAGGCATTTTTTCGTACATCAACATAAGTATATATTATATTTGTGGTTTCGAATTACACACCCGTTCGATTGGTATCCACATTGATGCATCAGAATTTTGTATGTACACGGGCGGTCCCAGAACTACCCGACCTGACATATAGATGGTGGCAGTTGTTTAAAAAATATTACTTTGGTGAAAAGTGGCAACCTTATAAAACATATGTTTCAAGGCGCCACATTGTTTATTAATTTTTTTTTGGAGCCATCGAAAGTTAACGACCTCAGTGAATTTGTAAATATAGAAAAAATTGGTCACCGTTATGCAATTCAATACTTTCATTTGAAAGGTCTCCGACGGTCCAACGAATGTTAAAGTCGAACTAGTTTCTACTCTGGGGGAGTCTGCTCCTTCGTTTACGACCATAAGATAATGGGTGGTTTAAACGAGGTCGTACGAGCTGTCAAGACGAACATCGTAATGGGTCAACCAATTGAGGTGGCCACGATAAAAACGGTTAAAAAAAACCCACAAATGGTATTGGATGATCACCGACTGAAGGTGCGTGAGCTAGGCGAAATTACAGGCATTTCAAAAAGTGCTATACATCGTATATTGACCGAAAATTTGGAGAGGAAAAAGCTGTGTGCAAGATGGGTTCCGCGTTTGCTCACAATAGAACAAAAACAACGTCGTGAAGATGTTTGTAAAGAGTGTTTGGCGATGTTGCACAGTAATAAAGCCGGGTTTTTACGTCGATTCGTAACTATGGATGAGACATGGGTCCACCACTTCACATCTGAGACAAAGGAGCACCCAAACCGGTGGACCGAAAGGACAGAATCGTATCTAAAGAAGGCGAAGACAGTTACATCTGAGTCATGGGTCCATCACTTCACACCTGAGACAAAGGAGCAGTCAAAACAGTGTACTGAAAGGGCAGAATCGTGTCTAAAGAAGGCGAAGACAGTTACATCTGAGACATGGGTCCATCACTTCACACCTGAGACAAAGGAGCAGTCAAAACAGTGGACTGAAAGGGGAGAATCGTGTCCGAGGAAAGGAAAGACAGTTCCATCTGCTGGCAAGGTTATCCGCGGCGAGTATTATGCTAATTTGTTGCAGCGTTTAAGTGATGAAATTAAAGAAAAAAGGCCACATTTTGGCGAAAAAGAAAGTGTTGTTTCATCAAAACAATGCATCAGTTCACACATCCGCTATTGCGATGGCCAAAATCAATGAATTAAAGCTCGAATTGCTTCAGCACTCACCTTATTCACCAGATTTAGCTCCTTCGGATTATTTTCTATTTCCAAATTTGAAAAAATTGCTTGGTGGTAGAAGATTTGCAAACAATGAAGAGGTGGAGTCTGTGGGTAGATGGCTATTTTAATGAGCTAGACAGTTCATACTATAAACAGGGTATCGAAGCTATAGAATATCGCTGGGAAAAGTGTATAGAGCTAAAAGGAGATTATCTTGAGAAATAAAGAAAAATATTCCCAAATTTGTTGTGTTTTCTTTGTTAAGTCGGGTAGTTCTGGGACCTCTCTCGTATATTGAGATTGTATGCAATTTTGTATGCAAACGTTGGATGATTTGGTTTGTAAAATTCGCACATTTAGATACTTGAGAAGCTGAGGTAGTATAATGTTCCAGCACATCATTAATTTATGAGGACAATAGGTCCAATGCGTTCTAGATGATAATTTTGTTTACAGAGAATGATTTTGATTTTTTATAATGATGAATGGATTTAAGGAGAAGACCTTTTTGCAACCAAAATATAATAATAAATGCAAGTGGAAGATAAAGTGCATCTGCATCGACCGATTATCAGCTGATATCACTTTATTTGTCAAATGTGAGTAATAACGAAGGAAAACGATCTAGTTCTGGACTAATTCTATGTTCTGATCCCATGCAACGATGAGATAAAATTGAAGGAAGCGCTTTTAAATTAAAAAAATTTTGTAAATTTTCTGAGACAAAACTAAGAAAGAATTATGCACATGATGACTTCATGATTTACTATGAGTTGAACAAGGATTGTGCCAGCACTTACGAGGAGGAGGCAGTTATACATGTTATCGTACCTTGCGAAATTACCACCAGACCACTTTTAAAAAAATGTACCCAAATTTTTAAACAGATTATCTTGTGACATCCATTTGCAACAGACGCTATGTGGTTGTACCAGCACAAGTGACTCAAAACATGCTGGTCACCAATTTGAAGTGACCATACTAGACGTGGTCGATTAAATCTTCTGTATGATATTGGACGATGGGTGGTGCATTGATACCGAAAAAAGACACGGTCGGTCCATCAGCTGAGAAGGTCGTGCGTCATTCACCGACGCATAATATGCAGAGCTCTTAGATTGAGTCGACGCCAATTTGAAGCAAAAATGACCGCTTTGGACTAGGAAGAAGTTATCTTTCAGCAGGACAATGCACCAGCGTACAAATATACAGTAGCAATTGCAAAATTGCATGAATTACGTTACGAGTTGCTTTCTCATCGAGATAATCTCCAGATTTAGTCCTTTGCGACTATTCTCTTTCTTAAAATTAAAAGCAGTTTATGTTGTTTCAGAGATTGATTGATTGTGGTTGGGATTTTTTTTTCTTCCACTAAACACGTCATTTATACTTTTCAAGAAATTTTTTCTGATTTAACCCATTGATATTCATAGTTTAAATCATTAGTGACCAACAAAAAAGGAACCCACCATACTTTGATGCCAAACTCGTATCAGCTATGCTTTTAAGTTAAATTTAACAAGATAAATAAACTCAACATATTCTTTCGCTTTTGTCGTATCAGCTGAACTTATAAGATAAACTTTTTTATGATTTAACCCATTAGTGGTCATAATTGAAGCCATTAGTGTCCAAAATAAAATAAACCTAATATACTATTTCGCCAAAATCCTATTAACTGTAATTTTCGGATGTTTTTCATGATTTAAACCCGCAAAAACCAATAATTTAAACCATTAGAGACCCATTCATGACCATAATTTTACCAATTGGTTACCAAGAATGGCGTAGCCAGGACTTTGGTAACGGGGAACCAGATGAAAAAGATGTATAGAATATTTTTAATGAGTGATTTTTAATATTTGTTCCTTTTTAACAAATTCATCGACCAAGAGGGGATCTATCCCCCTGATCCTTCCTGGCTAAATATCGAAAGATTTTTCTTTTAAAAGGTACCCATCTATCGGCAAGCAATTGGCAAAAATTCCAGCAGTAACAATTTGCCACGAAAAAGCTTTTAAAAGAGCTCTGTGATAAAGCTAAGAAAAAGTCATGTCACAAGGGTTCTGCCGTTCGGAACCAGCTAGTATAAGTAGGTCACTTCTGATATTGTTCAAAGAGTAGCTCGGCTTAGGGCCTATAAGTACCACAAATTTTTTTATTATTTTTTTTTTTTTTTACATAATTTCCCGCCGATTTCTTATCAGTTCACATTTCAAATCATTTTTTTTTTTCTTTGAGTCAACCCATTGGTGACCATAATATAAACATTTGGTGACCAACAAAAACTTAATTTAGCATACTTTTCCTTCAAACTTGTATTAGTTCTACTTTTTAAATAAATTTTGTATGATTTAACCAACAAAAACTAAACCTAGCATACTTTTCCTTCAAACTTGTATTAATTGTACTTTTTAGATAAATTTTGTATAATTTAATCGATTAGCTCGGCCAAAGGACTAAAATTTTCAGTTTTTTTTTTTAATTAAGTTCCCGTCGAATTCTTCTCAGTTTAATTTTCAAATAATTTTTTTTTTTTTTTTGAGTCAACCCATTGGTGACCATAATTTAAACAATAGGTGACCAACAAAAACTAAATCTAGCATAATTTTCCTTCAAACTTGTATTAGTTGTACTTTTTAGATAAATTTTGTATGATTTAATCGATCGGTGACCAAAATAACATTAAGCTAACTCATATTTTAAAGTAAATTATAGATTATATAATCTTTTTAATATCATAATTTAACACTATATGGTTAAATATTAACACTAGATGCAATTCAGACATGATTAATGACAATATTGATTGAACTCTATACTTTGGAGACAATTGCAATTTGGATTATCATAAAAAACAATTTCTACTTGCCACATTCTACTATACTATATATATAATACGTATGTACATATGTACTATATAGATTTGCAAAATTTATTACAACCAATTATGTTATATGTAGTTGCATACTTGTCACGCAAAGATCATACATGTTTGTAAGACTCATTTATAATATTGTATTGTATTTATTGCCAAATTGTATGCTATTAAATTTAAAATTGCATTCTATATCATTCTGCATAAAGATATATAATACATAAATACTCGTATGTAGTATATATGCACAATATAATACCAAAGAATATCTACTCAGAATGTATCATTTTGTGGTTAGTTCATCTTCCTTTTATCTTTGTGAATAAATATTTTTTTTTTTAAGAGTTTGCATTTGATTTTTTGTCTCTATGAGTGTGTGTGTGTGTGTGTGTTCTTTCCCAGAACTCATTGCTTGCTCTTATGTCTGCTGCTGCTGGTGGTACTGCTGCTGATAGTGATGCTGATGATGCTGATGATGTGTCATCGTCATAAAGTTTTCAATTTGATGTTGTATAAATGTATGTATGTATGTATGTATGCATGTGTGTGTAATATGCAATTTTGTGCATATTCATGTAAGTAAGTATGAGTATGCACATTATAGTACCTTTACTGATGAATGAATGAGATAAGTGCCATAGAGCTCTTACACTAACTGCAACATGCATAGCTACACATGTTTATATACATGTTCATATATTCGAATATTGGTATACATCAACATATATATTTACATACCTAGATACATACATATTTACGGATGAATATTCAGTTTTGCTCATGAAGAGCTGGAGCATTAATGTTATAATTAATTATGATGCATTTGATGTTTATATTCAGTTCTGCAGGTTCATCACATACACTACTACAGATTATACAGACGTAACTACAAATATCATATATGACAGATAATTTGGCAGACTCAAATAATAAATTATAAATACAAGCAGCTCCACCTTTATACGAGTACTATGCAGATGTAGGTAAATATTTATATGTATATACATACATGCATCATATACAAGGTGCGACAATTATGTAGTAAGACTGCCTCTAGAAAACACGATATTTGCTAATTTTTCGGTATATTTATTCGAAATATCTCCTCCTGATTCAATACACTTGTTACATCGATTTAATAGTGATTCAATCGCGTGTTCCAGCTTATTTATCGGAATTGCCTCTAGTGCCCTCGTCGAAGCCCGCTATATGGTCTGAATGTCATCAAAAAATCATCCTTTCAACTTCAATTTCAGTTTTGAGAACAAAAAGAAGTCACGGCACGGTGCCAAAAATTGAGGAACAATGAGTGCTGTGTGAATCGGTGGATTATCGTGCAACAGAGATCAAGTTTTTGGATCGCGGTATTCTGGTCGAACACGACGGATTCTGGACATCAAACTCTTTGACCAGTGGGAACAAGTTCTTTGTGGATAATTCCTTTGCTATCGCAGAATGTGATGAGCATTGTTTTGATTTTTGATGGAACTTTTCGTCTTTTTTTGGCTTGTGGTGAGTTTTTTGAATTCCATTCCACACTTTCACTCTTGGTTTCTGGATCGTACTGGAAACACCATGTTTCAGTACCCGTAACAATTGTTTTCAGGAAGTTTAGAACATTTTCTGCAGCTGCAACCATGTCTCTAGAATGACTGACTCTCTTTAATTTTTGATCCTCGGTCAATGTGTGTGGAACAAATCTCGCGCAGACCTTTATTTTGCACAACACCTCGTGAAGAATGAGTCGGATAGTTTCTCTGTTGATGTTTCAGGCCTCTTCGATCATTTTCACTGAAGCATTGCGGTCTTCTGTAATAAAATCACGAACTTTCTGGATCGCTTCCGGCGTCCGCACTGAAATTGGCCTTCCTTCTTTTATTTCATCTTCCAGCGACTCTCTGCCATCCACAAACCATTTATGCCATATAAAAACATTTGATCTTGATAAACAAGCATCGCCATACGCTTGCTGCATCATTCTGAATTTTTCTGATGCACTTTTACCAATTTTTGTGTAGAATTTAATGACCGCTCTTTACTCCATGTTAAAATTTCAACATCAAACGAAGACTTGTTTTGTAAAATGAATGTCAATAAACATTAAATATCAACCAAATGCCATGAAATTTTGACAGTTAGTAGAGGAAGGTTGAAGCTTCAAAACGCATGCACTTCGAGTCTTAAAGCATATTTGTCGCACCTTGTATATGTAGCTTACGTGTTGCAGAAATTTATTACAAATTATTGTATTCGTAATATGTTGTAATACACATGAATTGGCCATGACTTACTTAGTTTCATTGCGAAAGAAAGCACATTAAGTAAAGCTCATTTCGTAACTTAATCGAATTGCTTACTGCATATGCACTCATTTATTTTTATTAATTAAGCATTTACTGCAACCATGTGGGGGTAATTGCATTTTAAATCATCATCATCATCACCATCATCCTTGAATTCCTGATGGGACTTATATCATCATCAATGCTTCCTTTTTTTTGCCGCTTGGCGTTGTAAATTCATTCAATATTTCGACTACACAGTGAATTTTCCAATATTTATCCTACGGTCTCAGTTATAAAAACAATATAATTTCTCCCAGGAATCGCCTTTAGAACTATGAAAAGTATGACCAACACCCATTAATTATTCTGCATCAACATACCCTAATTATACTTACACTTTACTACCACCACTTATTTGGGGGCATCCCCTACAAAATTTATGTTCTTTTATGGAAAATATAAATTTGATAGGAGAGCTCATCACAGGGATGGAGATAGAAGACAAGTACATATATATATATGGGTATAGCCGTAGCTCAGTGGTTAGTGTGTTACCCTTCTGATCTGTAGGTTGTGGGTTCAATCCCCAGCTGAAGCATAACTAATTTAATATCGAAAAGATTTTTCTTTCGAATGGTACTAACCTCTCGCCAAGCAATTGGCAATTCTTCCGGCAGTAACAACTTGCCATGAAAAAGCTTCTAAAAGAACTCTGTGACAAAGCTCAGAAAAAGTGATGTCTGTCGTTCGGAACCGGTTAAAATAAGTAGGTCCCTTCTAATACTGTCCAAATTTAAGATGCGCAACAGTAATGGAAGAGAAGCTCGGCCAATGAGCTCTTTGGGGCTTTAAGTGCCACATATTTATTGGAAATGTTGAAGCAGAAAAATTAATGGGATCAGTCAAAAACATAACCCCTCTGGTGCTTTTAAATTTATTTTGTAGGGTAGCCTCCCTAAGGAGTAAAGATAGGGAGCAAGTATGTTCGGTAGCAAATATGAATCAGAGTGTTTCACCCACTGAAGGGTTACCCTGAAGCGGTGGAAGCGAACTTTATAGATAATGGCAAATTTTGTAGAGGAGCCCCTCAAAGGGATGGAGGCAAGGCCTAAGTATGTTCAGAAAAATATTTATAAACAGATATTAATACTAGGGCGGTCCCAGAACTATCCGACCTGACATATAGATGGCGGCAGTAGTTTGAAAATAATTACTTAATTGATAATTGAAAAGTGGCAACCTTATAAAACATTTGTTTTGTGTTTCAATGCGCCATGTTGTTAAGAATTTTTTTTTTGAAGCCATCGAAAGTTAACGACCTCAGTTAATTTGTAAGTATGTGAAAAAATTGGTAACCGTTATGTAATTCAATACTTTCATTTGAAAGGTCTCAGTTCAACGAATATTAAAGCCGAACTAGATTCTACTCTTGTGGAGTCTGCTTCTTCGTTTACCACCATAAAATATTGGGTGGCTGAGTTTAAACGAGATCGTACGAGCTGCCAAGACGAAAACCGTAAACACCGTAGTGGTCGACCAATTGAGGTGGCCACGCGAGAAACGTGGCGAAGAAAATCCACAAAATGGTATTGGATGATCCCCAGCTGAAGGTGTGTCAGCTAGGTGAAATTACATGTATTTCAAAAAGTGATATACATCGTATATTGACCGAAAATAGGGAGATGAAAAAGCTGTGTGAAAGATGGGCACTGCGTTTGCGCACAATAGAGTGCTTGGCGATGTTTCACAGTAATAAAGCCGAGTTTTTGCGTCGACTCGTAACCATGACTGAGACATGGGTCCACCACTTCACACCTGAGATCAAGGTGCAGTCAAAATAGTGGACTGAAAGGGAAGAATCGAGTCCAAAGAAGGCGAAGACAGTTCCATATGCAAGCAAGGTTATGGCGTCTGTTTTTTGGGATGCACGTGCGATCATTTTTATTGATTATCTTCTTGCAGCATTTAAGTGATGAAATTAAAGAAATAAAAAAAAAAGGCCGCATTTGGATAAAAAGAAAGTTTTGTTTCGTCGAGACAATGCACGAGTTCACACATCCGCTATTGCGATGGCCAAAATCAATGAGTTAAAGCTCGAATTGTTCAGCATGCTCCTTATTTGCCAGATTTAGCTCCTTCGGATTATTTTCTATTTCCAAATTTGAAAAAATGGCTTGGTGGAAAAGAGATGGAGTCTCCGGTAGATGGCTATTTTAATGAGCTAGATAGTTCATACTATAAACAGGGTATCGTAGCTATAGAATATCGCTGGAAAAAGTGTATAAAGCTAAAAAGAGATTATGTTGAGGAATAAAGAAAAATTTTCCCAAATTTGTTGTTTTCTTTGTTGGGTCGGATAGTTCTTGGACCGCTCTCTACGAGGCTAAAGACTATTCTGGGTATTTTAATAAATATTTCAATTTTCATCATTTTTTTAGTTCAGGGACAAAATACGAGCTGACTGAATTCAACCAACCCTGGTTTAAATGCAGTGATGCCAACTACAATCACAAATAACCATCTCGTCTGCCGGAGAATCCCTTTTTTTCGTGTTATTATTCTAAATTACTGCAAAAAAGTAAAAGCTATAAATTTTTCACAGCACCAGTTTGGTTAAAAATTAATTGATTATCAGTACCACAAAATAGCTCGCATTTTATGTGATGTACCCTATTTTGTATGTGACACACTGTGTGTCACAAATGATGTCATCATGTAAAGTACACTGAAGAAAATAACCACAAAGTTAATGACTCAATTTTTTTATAAATTACAATGATATCAGAATAGCCTATTTTCTATTTTTGTTATACAATTATATATATTAAAACTATGACTAAATTTTATGCTTATCAATGAAAGTTTATGAACAAATGTTAATCCCTAGCGATTTGTTTCTATTCGAAATTGACATTGAAATGTTTTGTATTTAAATTTTGTTTTAATGAAAACAAACAAATAAATTTGTTCCAAATCATTTGATTTCAATTAAATTTTTCAGCAAAGAACATTTCTTCAAATACAATATTTTCAAAGCATACATTTTTTGTATTAATTCAAACCAATATATTATATTGTACATATGTTAAATATTCTCTAGAGAGACATCTTCATTAAAATTTGATTGATAACATGTAATAATAATGTCAAACAAGTGATATTAATGATTTATCCCAAATGTAACCATTTATTGTACGCATTTCCAAGAACTTTCGAATGCGTTAAATTAATTTCGATTGAATTTTAAGTTTCACATTTATAGAAATGGCGCCAGTGTGATTTTTATAAATTTGAATAAATTCTTTTCTAAATAACAGCATAAACTTGGTTTCTTCTAGAGCTCGTTAAACTCATAATTTCCAAGTTCATTATAATTTATGGTATTAAAGGAATACGTTTTAATTTAATTGAAATCATAAGCTTCAATCTAATTTTTATGCGTACAAGGAATATTTGCAAAAGAACAGAGTTGTATTTTCGTTTCCATTATCCGATCAAATCAGCAATGAAACAAACTCTAATCGCATAACTAGTGTGAATAACTGAAGGATCCAATGATGAGATCAGCAACGAGAAATCGAAGTCGAGAAATCGCATATCATAAAGAAGGGAATCCAATGCGTGTTTTAAAGGCGTTGGATAAAACTCTAAACAACCGAAAATCGATGATTTGGGCCGAATCTAGCATGCTTCGCCAGTCAGCTCTTTCCTTCGCTAGTTGGGGCCATCTTGAAATTTCAAGGGCTGACAAGTTCTCCAGTACTTGATCTTTCTACCGGAGTTTAGGTCTTCCTCTTCTGAGTCGTCCTCCAGCGGGTTCCGAATATAACATCTTCTTAGCTGGAGCGTGTTCTTCCATTCGCTCGACATGACCTAGCCAGCGCAGCCGCTGGATTTTGATGCGCTTGACTATGTCAATATCGGCATACAGCTCGTACAGCTCATGGTTGTACCTTATTCGGTACTCGCCACCTACGCAAATAGGTCCAAAGATCTGGCGTAGGACTTTTCTCTTGAAAACTCCGAGCATTCTCTCATCTAGGGTGGAAATTGTCCAAGCTTCAGCGCCATATGTAAGGACAGGCATGATGAGAGACTTCTAGAGTGTGGGTTTCGTTGCTCGACTTTCCAATTGCTTACTTATATCAAAGTAGCACCTGTTAGCAAGAGTCATCTTTCGCATTATCTCCAGGCTGACGTCATTACTGGTGTTAACGATGGTTTCAAGATAGATAAAGTCGTTCACTACTTCAAAACCGTAGTTATCAACAGTGATGTGCTGTCCAAGAGGCTGGGACTCTTTGTTTGTTGACACTAGATACTTCGTTTTGCCCTCGTTCACCGTAAGACCCATTCTACTCTGAGAATGCTACACTGACTGCTCGCGTGTTCATGCCGATTATGTTAATATCATCGGGATACGATAATTGCATGACACTTTTGTTGAAGATAGTGCCATTATGTCGTAGATCAGCAGCAAGTATTATTTTCTCCATAATAATATTGAAGAAGTCGCACGATATCGAATCACCTTGTCTGAAACCCCGTTCGGTATTAAACGGCGGGGAGAGGTCCTTTCCAATTTCCACTGCACAGCGGGAGTTACACAGTGTCACTCTGCAAAGCCGAATGAGCTACGCAGGAATACCGAACTCAGACATTGTTGTGTAGAGGTAATCCTTTACCGGGCTGTCGAAAGCGGCTTTATAATCAACAACTAGATGGTGTGCGCCTTCTCCAGGATTTGTTGCAGTGTGAAAATCTGGTCGATGGTGGACTTACCAGGTGTGAAGCAACACTGATGAGGTCCAATCAGGTTGTTAAGGATAGGTTTCACACCTTTCACACAGTACACTCGATAGGACGTCGTACTCGATGCTGAGAAGGCTTAATCCACGGTAGTTGGCGCAAATTGTGGGGTCCTTTTCTTATATACGGCACAGAGAACACTGGGTCTTTAATCATCGAGCATGCTTTCATCCGACCATATTCTGTCTACGAGCTGGTGCATGCTGGTGAGCACCTCATCGCCTCCGATCTTAAACAACTCCACAGGCAGGCAATCAGCACCTGCAGCTTTGTTGTTTTTTAGCGAGTTCGGGTGATGGAACATCTATACCACCATCCGTGATTTTGGAGTTCCGGGGATCTCTTCCACTGGCGAGATTGTTCGAGACGTCGCCATTCAGTAACGTGGAGAAGTATTCCCTCCATAAGCACAGTACACTCTGGTCATCTTTAACCAGATTCCCATTGTTGTCACGACAGGACGACGCTCCGGGGCTTAAACCGCCACTCAGGCGCCTGAACTTCTCAAAGAATGTTCGAGTCTCATTCCTGTTAGTAGCAATACAATGATGAAATCATCACTACAGCAAATTACAACAAGTCTCATATCATTCTGAAAGAATCTTACAATGAAGTCATCTCTAAAAAAAAACTGCAATTTAGAGGTAACCCCTGAAATAGATGTCCATTTTGAAGGATTTCAGAAAGCCTAAGTAATATTCGGGCGGAATTCAATCTTACGATCATCATTAACATAAATGTCTTTTTAAAAAGGTTTGGAGAAATAGAATTATTCAGAAAAACAATTCAATAATGAGGTCATCAATGAGTTGGGGAATTCGGAACCTATAAGTGAAATAACTTATCGCTTGTACGATAATTGGTTTTGCATTTTTGCAATTTTTCAATTTTGATGATTTTTTTTTTTGCACCCCCAGACTATTGTGAATAATCGCAGAGTTGCATTTCTATAGAACAATATCACTTCATTTTTGTTTTACTCATTTTTCAAGACAACTCTATTTAATCGAATCACAAATTAATCATCAAATGTTTACATCATTTACCATTCAATTATAATGAATATAATAAATTATTTATACATATTCGATTATATATAGATTCATTTACACATACTCCCATTTTGTTCACATTGAGTCAAAATGATATTTGTTTTGTCAGATCATTTCATTTGAAATTCAATTGCAGCCGTTCACACTAATTGAAGTTAATTATATTGAACATTTCAATATCGCGATGATGGAGTAAGGGAAAGTGTGTGTGGAAAAACAAAACGATTTAGCTAATGAATTAATTTTGCATGTCATATGTAAATTTATGTTAAACATTTACAATTAGAGTACATATTGCACTCGTATATGCAACCCATGACGCATTCGCCTATGCACAATACGCTTGTAAAACTAATTGAATATTTATACAAACGAGTATTCAGCATAAATGCTTACATGCTGCTGCTACTAGTTTTTTGAGCAATTTAAATCACTTGCGCATGTGTAACCTTTAAATCATTACTTGCAGTATCGCCCACTGTGCGCCAACGACAGCAATGAGGAGGCCATCTCAATATTATTTTGTGATTTTCGCTTTTTTTATTTTCTTAAATTTTTTTTTTTTTCGCTATTTTGTTTCACTTACAAATCATTTTTAATCGATTTTGGCAGTTGCATGCCATATGAGAGACAAACATTTTGACTCTTGGTCAATTTGAACTGACAGTGCCAGTCACATTGAATACCTTGCTGATTTATTTTGTAAACATCTACAATTTATTTCGCTACATAAAATTGATCACGACAACTGCAATGTGTTTGAATGTTAATCGCTTTGATCTTATTTTTCTTATTTAATTTTGGATTGGTTTTTCTATTGCATTAAATTCATATTATTCAATCATTCATTGTACTTGCAATAAATAGTTTAATTTACTGCAAGAAAATTATTGCAAGAATTTCAATTGATATTTGTATCGTAATTATGTGACAGAAAAAAAGGTTTGTTGCTAGAAAAGGGAACCCTAGTCACCGGTGGAAGGATCAAGAACCCAGTGGCAGCCCGAAAACTGGAAGGAGTGAAGAAATTCTTGAAAAACTCCTCCAAGTGCTCATGAATCGCTCAAAATACTGGGTAAGATCTTTGGTGGATGACTTAGAATTGCTGCCACAACTATCAGGTCAGTCCATAAGTTCGTGCGTTTTTCTGAGGTGATTTTAAAATAAATTAAAAAATAAGTTTTCAGAGTATTTATTAATCAATAATATATTTTCACGTTTAGGCAAATTTTCAATTCCCTGCTCAAGAAATTGTTTGTCCTTGGAGCCAAAATACGCGTCGATATCCCATTTTATAGCTTCTTTTGAGGTGTAGTTCTTATTACTTAAATGGGACTGAAGCGGAAAAGGTGATAATCGCAATATATCGAAAATATCCGGAGAGTATGGTGTATGCGGCATTAACTCCCATCCGAGCTCATTCAGCTTGGCTAAGGTCTGTCTTGCGGTATGCGGTCTTGCGTTGTCGTGGTGAAACAAAACTTTGCGTCTATCGATTAAAGATGGTCGATCTTTTTCAAGTGCTTGATTCAGTTTGTATAGTTGATGGCAATAATAATTAGCTTTGATCGTCTGGTTTGGTTCCCGCAGATCAAAATAAATGATACCGGCCATATCCCAGCAACAGGAGGCCATCTCTGTGGGTTGGTTCTAATGTTTCATCTTTATCTAACCACTGTCGTTTGCGAACTGGATTATTGTAAAGGACCCATTTTTCGTCCCCAATAACACTACGGTTCAAAAAACTCTCATTTTCAAGCTGAAAATGACGGAAAGTTTATGCGGCACCCATTTTCTCAGCTTTGGAACCTTGCTCAATTGAACCAGGTGCCTATAAACTGTTCCATGTGATGAATTTAACCTTCCAGCCATCATATCGACTGTCAAACTTGGCTCAGCTTCTACGAGTTCCAGCAAGGCGTCAGAGTTAAAAACCTCAGGATGACCAGAGCGTGGGGCATCCTCAACATCACAATCACCACTTCGGAATTGGGAAAACCACTTTTGCGCACTTTTCCTTACACTCACGGTATTCTCCCCATGAGTTCGGTTTATTGCCGCAGCAGCAGTTGTTGCAATTTTTTCACTTTTATAAAAAAAAAAAATACAAAATATTCCTCTTATACTCGGTCGAAAATTCCAAGATTTTATTTTTTAACAACGTGTGCTTCTATCCGTGATTAAAATCACTTGTTGAGTGTACAATAATACATCAGAGAAAATAAAAATAGTTCCTTTATCTCCAACGAATCATTTTTTGCACGCAAAAAGCGCCTGCTGTCCAACTATTGAAAAAATAACGCACGAACTTATGGACTGACCTGATATTTTTCATATTCTGGCCGGTACTTTGGACTATTGAAAAGATCTTTGCTCGAACTGTTTCACATACGTTGCCCGACAATTAGAATTTCGGAATTATGTGCCACAACATCATCACGACTTAATACAAGTATTTCAAAATAAGAACTCAACGAATGGGATTGTCAAAGCATCATGGCTCTAAGACTTTTTCCCATGAAATTAACGAAATCACGAAACCTATTCTGAATTCGACTCCAGCCTTTTGAAAATTCCATCCACAATAATTCATTTCGTTGTTAAAACAGATTGTTTCTTCGATATGGGAACAGAAATATGCGTTGTCGAAAGATGCTATAATATTTGCTATAAATGTAATGTAGTTGCGCTATAACTCTACTATAAAATTTCATTCACAATAAACGTAGAAATTTACATTTGGTTGTGAAATCGGATGTTAATCATAAAATGAGGAATTTCGATATCGAATTCTATTTTCATATATGCAAATTGTCGAAATTAGTAAATATTGTTATATTCTTCGCATAAATTGTTGGTTATGTCATCTTTCGAGTGTAAATGATTAAATATAATGTTATGGTATATAAATAAATAAATTTAAAATTAAATTAACAAAAAATTAATAAAGCGTATCATAGATGCGCTGAGAAGGTTCCACCGAGATTTGAACTCGGATCGCTGGATTCAGAGTCCAGAGTGCTAACCATTACACCATGGAACCCAACAGCCGTATGGGCTACCAATTATCTATAAAAATACTAATGAATTGAAATGCGCATGCTAGAGCTTTCATATTTAAGCTTTTATCAATTGTCATCGATAAATAATAACCCAGTGGAAAAGTCTCTGAATGCATTACTAAATCCTATAAAAATTTTCTTAAGAGTAAATGGGAATATGTGACGCATTTAAACGGTCGAAAAAATAAAATTAAAAATTTTTAATTGAAAAAATGCCATCGAAGAGCTTCTGAAAGTGTTTCGAAACAAAACTGACAAAAAATGTTGTCGATAGAAGGTTTTGCTTAGTCCTTTTGGTTCACTTTGTTTTATAAATATAAATTTTATTTTTAAAATTTCAAACTATCTCAAATTAAAAAAAAAAAAATTAATTTCTTTAGTTTAGTTTTAGTTTTATAATTTAGATAATTTTGGTTAAATCTCTTGATTCACTTTTTTTTTTATAAAAATAAATTTAATTTGAAAAATATCGAAGTACCTCAAATTCAAAAAATAATTTATTTCATTTTTTCGAACTATTTATACAGTTTTCGTTAAAATTTCGTATCAACTTTTTGTTTTTTGGTTCTCCTTTTTTTTTATACATTTACGGGATGGTCCATACACAAGTTTCTTTTTAAAAATTCAAAAAATTTTACAAAAATAATTTTGTTCTCTATATTATTGGATTATCCGAAAGAGCAAGCAATCTCATTATTTACAGAACACGATTTCATTAAAAGTATATTTGAAAAGAATTTAATGAAAGATTATATTTAAAAATTACTTAAAAAGTACCAATTTGGCTAGGATTGTATTGAGTTTATGTTATCTTGTAAACCAATCAATTAATTCACTACCACCAAAGGGTTAAATTATCAAATATTTTCTTAAAATGTACAACAAAAATCTGTTTGATAGAAGATTTTGTTAGGCTTATATTATATAGGACACCAAATTGGTTATAAAATGGCCATTATTGGGTTAAATCATGGTCACGAATGGACAAAATGTTAACACCAATTAATAAAATGATAAAATATTTGCTTAAAAAGTATATTTATAATGAGTTTGTCAGAAAATTGTGTTAGATTTACACCAATAGATTAGATTTTGACCATCAAAGGGTTAAATAATGGCCCATAATGGGTTAAACGATAAATAAATTTATTCGAAAAGTATTTTTGAAACAATTTTTGGATGTTGCTGCAATATATTCAATTATTATTATTAGCTAAATTAGAAAATAATTCCTTAAGAAATCTATTTAAAACGAGTTTATCGAAAGACTGAGTGTGGGTTACACCAATAGGTTAACCCTTGGCCACCGATGTGTTAAATTTTAGTAATTAATGGATTATTTTGGGTGCCGTAGCTGAGTGGTTACTGTGTTGGCCTTCTGATCTGTAGGCTGTGGGTTCAATCTCCGTCTGAAGCATAATAAATTTAATATCGAAAAGATTTTTCTTTCGAACAGTACAAACCTGTCAAGCAAGCAATTGGCAATTCTTCCGGCAGTAACAATTTACCATGGAAAAGCTTTTAAAAGCTCAGAAAAGATGAGATCGCAAGAGTTCTACCGTTCGGAACTGGCTAAAATAAGTAGGGGTCCCTTCTAATACTGTCCAAAATTTAACACGGCCAACAGTAATGGAAGAAAAGCTCGGCCAAAGAACTCTTCGGGGCTTTAAGTGCCACATATTTATTATTTTTTAAATGGATTATTTTATAAAAAAAAAATATCTTAAAACGAATTTGATGCAAAGTAAAACCGATTTCAGAATTTTCATCACCCATGCGTCATTGCACGAATCCAAAACAATATCCAATCTGAAAAAAAAAATGCATATCATATAACACGTCTAATTGACCACAATTGACTTGGATAATATTTTTGAATAAGCAAAAAAAATATATTTTTTGTTACCTTCCATCAATTTTTAATTATTAAATTATTAAAACTATTTTAAAATAATTTAAAAAAAAAAAGCTCTCTATCGCAAAACATAAAGGTTCCACCGAGATTTGAACTCGGATCGCTGGATTCAGAGTCCAGAGTGCTAACCATTACACCATGGAACCGAATATGTTGCATTGTCATTTTACAGGTTTTCTATAGCTGACCTTGAATATAGTCAATGATTCATACAATTGAACACAACCTGTGCACATCTTCTAACAGTTATGCACCTGACAATTTTGGTCCTTGAAATGATTGTCTCTCATTATAGGCATGAAGTAGACCATACAGTACTGAATTTTTTTTTTTCAATATAAAAATAAATCAATTTTGAAATAAAAAGTTCATATTAAATGCGTATAAGTGCCAATTCGATTTATAGGATCCTTCAACTTTAAGTCAATTGAATATTTTCATACTTAATATACTCTGAGTATGTATTATGATGAAGTAATTTATAAAAAAATCATATTTAGTCTAACGCTATGGGCGCTATGGATTCGTGTTTTACAATGTAGCTGCATTTCAGATGAATAAAACAAAAGAAAATGGACGAGGGATGCTCATCACCTCAAATGCACCCAATTCAAATCCATTAAGGTCCCACCGAGACTTGAACTCGGATCGCTGGATTCAGAGTCCAGAGTGCTAACCATTACACCATGGAACCATTTGTATCCTTTACACATTATCAAAAGCTATCTGTTATATTTTGTGCATATCATTTAAATATCCTTCACATCAGGGATATATGCATACCAGTTAACTAGAGATAGCTACATATACATATATGACATGTATTTATAATCGTATGGCATTGTACATACGTACACCTCAACACAGCAATAAATGCAAGACTCGTTATACATTACCTCTTCTCCACCTCACCGTATTACTGCCAAGGATTATTACGTACGCATGACTGAAGCTAATATAGTTGAATATATATACACCCCCAAAATATGCGTGAACTCAACTTACATGGATACAATTATATTATTGCGACAAAATTATCTAAAATCTGACATATATCCTTTCGAGCTCATTGTCTTGATAGGCATTTTTAATTCCTTAATGGATGCTGCTTAACTATTGCTTGACATTGCCATGTTTCGATTTGTATACAATCACATTTCTATAGGATATATTCTCTTCTGAAAAATTGTCAACATGTTAGCTTGCTCAGAACTAATATTAAAATACAATACGCATACATTGAATATATTTATTATGTCTTCTTCATGCTATTTTATTTAATCGAGTATCATTGCTCGAGCTCTTGATTATTGAATATTAAACGATATGGGTTAGAAGTATACTACGATACATTTATGGGATTATTTGAATATATTTGCAATCACATCTTAATTTAAAGCCGTCGATGTGAGTACGGCAACACCGCGCTCATAGAAGCTATGTGGATCTTGACCAGCAGCAACTGATAAATCAACAGTGAATAGCAGCTCTGTACGCGTTGAATTCAAATACACTGGTAGTGTTAATTTGCTGACACGTGGCTCATTGGAAACTCTGCGTAAAAATAATAATTCTTATTAGTTTATGAAAATACAACAAAAAAAATCGCATTGATACATACTTCACCCATTTGAGTATTGTCAACGGCAAGTCCATCATAATAGTGGAGGCAAGCAAGAGCTCATTATTCTTGCATTGGGCACCTTGCAATTTCAGTCCGCTAACACCAAAGCTGCTATCCTTTTGATCGGCATTCATTACCGCCTCAGTTATGGTGACATCCAATGCCAATTCCTCCAATGACCAACTGTTCGCCTGAGCAACACATTGTCTGGTCGCTGTAATGTATGCCTCCGGATTTAAAAGACCTCCTATCCATACGGGGAAGCCCTACAAAAAATACACACTGTAGTGACACATACTCATTAGATATTGATCGTAATACTAACCTGTAATTCCTTTGCGCCAGCTTGCGAGACGAGCTGCGACACCTTTTGCAATTGTTGCACACGATTGCTAAAGTCGGTGATCCATTGTATGACAGTGCAGCCGGCTGGCACCGTGTAACGCTTCCATCCCTTCGGAATGATGCCGCGTACCAGTTCGGACAACATTGAACGATGATGATTTGTTTGCTTCTTTTCGCCCTGGCAAATCAAAACGACATCTTGCAGATCTGAGATAACCGTCTGCAATAGTCTGGCACCCGAGGTGACTTCACGTTCAAAGTAACGATACAACGGGTCCTTGATGTTCTCCACAGTACGCTTGAGCACTTGCAAATTTTTGGGCAATAGTTCAAGCCAAGCGGTGGCGGAATTGTGCAATGTTTTCATCCATGACGGACGACCGTCTTCGTTGCGTTGTGCAGCATTTGCGGCCACAGCTTCGGCGCTTTCCTCAACACTGTACGCCAGCTCATCGTCATCTTCGAGCTGTTGCATCTTTAGCAATTTGCTAACCAAATCGGTACCACGTGTGGTCAGCAATACCTTTTCAGCATTATTGGGCAAACCAAGCCAAGATGGTGTCTGGCGATCGGACAAATTCTCAATCCATTTTAGGAAATGATCACGTCGAGTACCATCCGGCATGGTGATGTGACGCTGACCGCCGGCACCACCATCGACATTAGCGACCAAGGCAAAATCAGATTCAAAGCTACGCGCCGTGAACAGCTTCTTGAGGAACGATGTCAATAGACGTTGATCAAAGTCGTTGTCAATCTTGCCACCGTAAATCGATTGTGAGAGCAGTGTAACTAAAGCATCCCATGGCACCTTTTCTGGCGGCAAATTCGTACGACCCATTGCAGTCGTATCGATCCAGGTATCAAGGGTATCGCAAGCGACACGCAAATCTGATTCATTGAATTCATATTTCTTCGCCCAACCGAGCGGTACATAACGTAGACGTTCCTGTACGATGGCATGGAACCAGGCCAACAAAAAGTAGAGGCGTGCCCGTTCACTGGGCGCCTTCATCATACGTGCTGCCGGCACCGTTGAGAAGGTGCGCAGTAAATTGGCACGTATACCTGGTGGCGGCTCAAAGACAAATATGCGTCCAGCACGCAGCAAATTGACCGGTACCTTCGGATTGATTTCCATGGTAAGGAAGAGCCTGAAGCCAGAGTGCGGTTGCAGCGAATGTAATTTCTTTTCCAGCTGCACCAACCACTGTGGAGCCAGGTGGACGTTCTTCAACAACACCCAGCGACCACTCTTGCAGGCCATATTGATGACACGTTCAGCTTGATTGAAGCCCTCCGCGGAACCAATCGCAATGCTCGATATCTGTTTATTGAGCTCAGCTGCTAAATCATCTACGCGGCCGGAAGCATCGAAACCGGGCACGGAACAGAGCAACGCCGGCGTATTGCAGTTCAGTTGTTTCTCAACGACAGCCGTAAAGTCGAGCTCCTTTTCGGCATTGGGCATAAAATCAACATCCAGCACCGTGTTTACAACATTATGACCTGCAGCAATGACACGATCCGGTCGGAACGCCTGAATCAACAGCAACTGATGTACCGAACTGGCAACAGGGCTTAGTGCCTTCGACTCATCCCACAGCTGTGGCACACATTGCTCCGGTGAGCTCTGTTGCAGCCATGCGCTCATCTCGGGCATTGATTTTAATTTTTCAATCAATTTACGGAATATCGGTAGCCGAGTAGCTAAACGATTAACACTCTCGATCTGTTCAGACGAAAGACCATCAATTGGAATTGAATTTGCAAGCAAACCTTCGCGGCTACGCAAAAAGAAATTGAATTCAGAATCGAGATTTGGCTCGTTGGTGCCCTTCAAGTGTATCTTGCACATGAGCAATGCAAATGTCAGACGATCAGCATGCAACATGCCACGGGCTACACGTTCGTAGCAGACCTAAGAAATTATATTAACAATTTGGAAGGGAGAATGCATAAAAATTGTCATCTTTTACGTACCTGGAATAAATCCTTGGTGATAATATTCAAACGTTCCGAGTAGTCTGACTTGCCAGCCAACTTGGGATTGTTGTAGAGCACCGTTGAGAATATGTCCAAGAACATTTTCAATGAATACTGATACAGGAAGTGTACTTGATTCAGGCTGTCCATTGTAAAGTAAATGTTGCTGCAAGCGACAGATAGAGGCAAATATTGCTGTGATACCGTTTCAATTTCGGCAATAACTTTGTCCGTTTCATCCACCTTTTGGTTGATGTCATAAGCCTCCTTTTTCAACGTCTCCAACGTTGTGATTACCGAATCATCATCCAATATTTTGCCCTTTGCATCGTTGAGGGCCTGCAACAGACTCTTCTCCAATTGCCGCAAGCGCAAACGGAATTCTCCCTGCAATTTCAACAGATCCGAACGTTTCTCATCGATATCGGGACGTTCAGCTTTGAGTACTTGATTGAGACATTGCGATTGCAGTGAACTGCGTGTCACCGTAAAGTTGACAAATGTGACACGTGAACAAATATCGGGTGGGAATTCCACAGTGGGATCACGTGTCGACAAGAAGATGACAAACGACGGTGACAAATCAATATCCTGATCGCCCAATGTGATTAGTACACGACCACCGGTACGACGCAACTCACGATTAAGTACCGGATTCAATATGGGATCATAGTTTTCGACATCCTGCACGAGTAGTGGATTGCCAAAACGTAGAGCCGATTCGAGATTCTTACGGAATGAATCATCCAAGAAGGAAGTTTTCGTAATTTTCTTTCCTGCATACTCATTGAGGAGGAACGTTGTTGCCTGTCCAGATGGATCGATTATCAACGGATAACGATTGAAACGTTTGAGCATAATTGCATTTTCCGTGCACAAATCATCGGTGGGCAGAGCATTAGCTTGCCAACGCAAACGTTCATCGGGATTCGATAGATATTCGGTACGTGCAATGTCGGCACGATATTGTATATTCGCCGATTGCAAATGATGACTCCAAGTGGTGAATAAATTGAGACGATAATGTTGATCGAAATAGCCGCCATAGGCTATAAAAGCTGCACTCAAGAGTACATCGCCAATTATGGTCGACATTTGTGATTTGAATGTCTCACTGGTACTCTCCCAGCGTTCACGTTCGATATTCAAACTCTTTAGCAGTGCAATGGAACGATCCACCTTTGCCTGGACATTTTCGAGATCGGTCTTAATTGCCTGCGCCTGTGATATCAACTGTGCATATTCCTCCTTGTAGGCGGCAATACTACGTTCCAATTGTTCGACCAAATCTTTCGTCTCCTTGGCATTTTGTTTATTCACCTCGGCCTGTTCTTCGAGTGAGCGCAACTCCTCACGCAATGGTTCGACACGTTTCAACATATCGGCATATTCGATCTATGTGAAATACAGAATATTTTAAAGTTCACATTACGTAAGATTATAGCAACAAGCACCAACCTGCGCAATGGCCCATTTCACCATAGGACCACAAGCCATACTGGCACGATTAACCTTTTCAAAGTTATAATCGGGATTACTCAAATATTTCGATTTCATCTTTTCACGAACTTCATCACTGTATTGGGCATTTGTTTTTGAAATATTCATATTAATTTATAATCATATTTAATTCAAATACAAGTGAATGATAGTAGTATGGCAAGCATAAAGCAGTTAAAGTCATTTAGCGTTTCAAGTTATTATGCATACGAAATATGTACATATTGCAGAGGAAGCAAAAAACAATGATTTTTTTAGATTTATACAAAACATTTTTTTTTTTTAGAAAACCAACACCATTTGAGTAATACTACAGTGATAATAATTATTATTATAACCAGTCATATTATATAAAACGAAAGCTTATTACAGACGACCATCCACACAAAAATTTTAGCAGTGATGGTGGTGAAAAGCTCAGGCTATATATCACTCTAATCATTACTAAATACATGTGAACTCAATTTGAAACGCTCAAATGAAGAAAGAATAAAAGAATAAAAATTAATAGAGATATTGTGAATTTCACTTTCGATCGAAATCGATTTGACAAATTTCGAAATCGAAATCGATCAAATGTTTCTTTCTGCTTTTGGAGTAAATTACAAAAAAAAAAAAAAAACACAATTAAAAACAACAACAAGAACAACATTAAATAATCATGCTTACGTTATGTTTTCAGTATTGAAGTTAGATACAATTGAATTTATAAAGTTTTCACGCATAATAACAGCACGAATCGACTTCCAATCGGTTGCATTCTCGCCCAGTAGCAAGCATATCGATTCGAGGGCCAATTTAACCACAGATGGTGGATTAGCCATCGTTCTCACCTCAACAAGTTGTTGTTTACGTATTGATTTTACAGCTTGAATTGATAATAATAACATGATGATTAGAAATGTATGCCGATGATTAGAAGAAAAACAACAAAAATTCAAACTCTATTCAGTCATATTCTAAATTTCACTATCGATAAAAGTGAAATTCTAAATATGCGTTTATAAGTTTCTATCGTGATTAATTGTAATTTCGAATTTCAGAAAACAGAAAACCTAATTTCTCAGTTTCGGCGCAAACAAAATTAGCACACATTTAACGAATATTAGACATATAAAATTTGTACATACTTACAATGGTTAAAAAGCTAAAGAAGTAATAATAGTAGTAGGTAGTAGTCGTTTATGGTACAAAGGTAAAAGGTTTTCCATTGGGGACGCTTTTCTTTGGTTTAAATAAAACACAATGTTTGCCATTTATATTTTAAAATGGTTGTCATGCAAATGACATTCTGACATCTGTGGATCTTCCTCTACATTCGTAATAATCAAATCTACTACAGGATCAGTCTCTTCAAATAGCAAACCTTCTTTTTTCCAAATGACACACAATAGAGCGACCAATCGACCTGTCCCCAATGGAAAACCCTTTAGTATTTAGGAACAACATTTTAGACAATTTTAACTTTAACTAAGTGTTGATGATGAGTGATTTTGTACATATCATAGAGAGAGAGCGAGAAACAGGGCTGAGTGCTTTGGCGTATGCATTGTGTCAGTGAGGCGATGTAATATAATATGATTGTTAATGAATCAATGGAGTCAAATATTCACCCCTATCACAGTTGTTGTCGATCGACTCATCGTCATGCGACTACCATGATAGCAATGATTATAATGTAATTTGTACACACGAAAAAGGAATAAAATCAAGTCCAGCACTCTCTAAGCCAATATTATTGGATATTGCCATATGCATTTGTGAATATGAATGATTGTATGTGAGTGGTGGGTGTTTGATTGTAAGTGATGCGAAATGTGAGTTATTACAACGAAAAAGTGTTGAATGTCGTACGTGATCTTATCAGTTTCCAGATTAACAATGGACGATATGAAACCATCCTTAACGATGATACTGCGTATCGTCTTCCAATCGGTGGCGCTCTCATTGAGCAGCTCACAAACCGATTCCAAAGCTAATTTAACCACAGCTGGTGGATTTGCCATAGAACGTACTTCGGCTAAGTGTTTCTTTTTAATGGAGCTAACAGCTAAAATTCAGCAATTTAAGATGTCGATTAAATAAACGAAATGAAAATAAAAATTGGAGTATATATAAATTTGGTGTTTCAAACAAAAAAAAAATAAAATCATGTGAGTGTATGGATGAAAAGTGTGTGTTTGGAAATGTTTCTGAAGGCAAAACTTCTTCTCATTTCGATTAGCTAATATTACGACGGCGCTCCTTTCCAACGAAAAAAGTAATAACAATATTAATAAACACACACGAACACCAAATCGGCCGACTTCGCTCCTGCCAAGATGTTTTTCTTTACCTTGTTGTGCTTCAATAACAGCCGGTTCCACTTGTGCCAAATCGGCCATGACATATTTGCGCTTCTCTTCGATTTTCACCGTCTGATCGGCCAATTGTAGCTGTATCTCTTGTGATTGTATCTTCTTCTTTTCAGCTTCTTGTTGATCTTTGAACATTTGCTTCAATTTCGCATTGGCCGCCTCATTCTTGGCCTGCAACTCTTGTTTCTTCACTGCCAATGATTTTTGCATTTCTTCCACTTGCTCCACCGTCTCGGCTATTTTATTTAGACCCACATTCAAGTGCAATTGTTGCTCTTCCAAATCGCTGCGTTTCTCATTGTACAACTTGACAAAGTGATGAATGAAATCCAAATAATGTCTGGGTGTAACGGCCATGGTGCGACCACCGCGTTTCGCCAAACGAGCATTGGCCTGATGTAATGTCTGATGCACGTAGACACAACTATTGATGACAGCATCACGATGCGTGGGATTTGCTGGCACCAACGGACATACGGATGGGAAGAAATCTGGCGGTGCCCATGTGGGTTTCTCCAAATCGACACGTATTGTAAACTCTTTGCCCACTTGGAAGAGTGCCGAATCCGACCAATCGCCGAACCAATTGAGCACACAACGATTGAACAGAGCCGGCGAAGTGGCAGCACGATCCTTTAGACCATCAGTTGAAGGATTCATAGTGAAAACTACATGCAAATTACGCATGACCTGTTGTGTGAACCTAAAGGACGGAAATGCATAAATTCACTTGAAGGGGAAAATAAAACTGTTGCCAAACTTACCACTTGTACAATTCATCACTCGAATCCAACATGAGACCTTCACGTTGAGCACCCTCTTTGCACTGAGTCATTAGCGTGGTGTACTCATCGCCCTCAAACAAACCGGGTACCTCACCGTTGGCCAACAGCGTATTCATTCGTTCCAAGAAGCCCGAATCCAAAACATTGGACTCGTCCAAAATAAATGCAATTTTTTCATCCTTACAACCGGAGCGTCTCAATACGCAACGCAAATCCTCATCAAAATCTTCGCCTGTGTACTTATTGTGCACCTTTATTTGGAATATGGACAAACCATTCATCCAGGCAACAAAACGTGAAAGTGTCGTCTTGCCAGCACCAGAGACACCAATCAAAAGTAAATGACCCTGTGGCTGACGGAAGATACGATCAATACGCAACACATGCTCCAGTACTTCGTCGAAAAGCACCAAAGGTACATCGAGCTCTTCTTCATAGAAGACCTTCAAACGTGCACGCACATAGTCACGCAACTCTTCACGATTAACAGGCACATAGTCTTTCGATAGCCAATTACTATATAGGATTGGACGTGTCAATGCTTCCTCTTGATTAATGCCGGGGAAATGTTTCAGCGCAACTATATCAATATTCTCATTGGTCCAGCGACGTTCAGAGTCGTCAACGAGACGATCCTAAATTTTGCAAATTCATAAGAGTTCATTCGGTAGAAAAATCTCGCATGCATACCTGGAATAAACGTAAAGCTTCATGCGCCCACAGCCGCACCAATCCTTCCACAGGCAATGAGTCTAATGGACGAATCGCCTCGCAGATACCACGTACCCAACGTGTCATCTCACGCGGTGAGTAGACATAATGCGGTTGCATGTCCTGTGTAAAACGATCTTGTGATGCCAAATAGAATTCAACCATTGCATTGGTCAATGGTTCAGCGTAGCCGCGCAGTGTTGGCATTAAGCGTAGCATGGCACGTGAGAAGGTGCCATAAATCTGTTTCAATGATGTCTCGCCAGGATAATCAACATAAATAATGGGTACATGACGTAAGAAACGATGTGATAATGGCTTACGTCCAGGATCGGTTGGCGGATTACAGGCACCAACAAATTGTATGCGCTCTAGAGAGACCCATGCCTGGTCGCTGGCACGATAGAAGCCCTTATGTTCGACCAATTGCCGCAAGAATGAGATGACACGTTGAGTGCCATACAAATCCATATCGGGCAAGTTAATTTCATCACAAAACAGCACAAGCCATTTGCCGATCTGGCGGTTAAAACAGACACCATATACAAATTCAATTTATTCAAAGACATGTTGATTTTACGAACCTGAACTGGCGATAATACCACACCATTGGGTGTCTTTCGATACTCACAATAGTGATCGAAAGTTTTGAGCAAAAGTTCGGGTGTGGTTGCAGATGAGAAATTCAAACCAACCACTTCCATATCGGGTAGAGCACGCAAAGCCGAGAATAGCGTCATTGTTTTACCAGATCCAGGTGGACCGCATAGTACTAATGGAGAAAATTCATATTAGAATTTTTATTTATTTTTCTTTATTTAGATGTAAGAGTTTATGCAACGTGTAGACGCAATATTTTGACGAAACATGTTGACGCAACATGTTGATACATTTTCACGCAACATTTTTCGACGCCGCATATTGAAGCAATTTTTTTTGCACAACATCTTCATGCATCATGTTTCTCCAAAAGGGAGAACCAACATTTTGACGCAACATGTTGCTGCAACATTTTGATGGAAAATATTTTGAATTCAAAATTAATGAATCCCCAGACTATGGTGATACACTTAATGACTTAAATAAAAAAAATAAAAAATAAATATGTGGCACTTAAAGCCCCAAAGGGCTCATTGGCGAGCTTCTCTTTTTTTTTTTTCTTAATGACTTAAGCTAGTCATTTTTTATCAAAATAACTGTTTTTGACCAAGCGTAAATATAGTAAAACCTGTTGAATGCAAATTCCGCACTTACCCAAAGGCTTATGTTCAGCCAACCAAGTGTACAGCAATGATTCGTGACGAACGGTGTCTAGCGTGGGTACAACAATATCCGGTGAAGCCACCTTATGTGTCTCAACCTCAATAACGGGTACCTTATTGGACCAAGGCACCCATTCACCATTCATGCTCACTTCATAATCAATAATGGGTGCACCAGCTGCACCAGGCAATGGAATAGTGGTTACACTGCGTACAAAATCACCCAAATCGGTGCGCACTTTGAGCTTAGCATCGCCAGCAAATGACCACAGTACCGAATAGACAAGAACCTTGGGGATATACTGCTCGAGTTGATCTGCCGAACATGGGAAATCTGGATGTTGTGAATTGAAAGTCAACACATTTCTATTGGGAGGAATGTAACAAAGACAGATTTTAGTTAAGGTACTCTCTTCAGCGCCCTCTTCGCACAACATACCTTGCTGCCTGATTTAACATGGAAAATAGTGAACTTAGTGCACGCAAACGTGTAAAGTCCATAATGTGCTCTTGATCCATCGCATACTCCAAACTGCGTACCACAATGCCATCGGCGGAAAAGTATGGTTGCAACAACATGGCGATATCCCGTTGAACTTGTAGCGAGAGCGATACTTCATCCTCTTTATCCTTGGCGGCGGATGCTGGTTTCACCATACCAACAAATTCTTCATCACCATCCTCGAGTGGAATGTTGCGCAGACGCGACAAATAATTCTCAAATATCATCTCAGTGGAAAGAACATCCTCTGAGAACCAGACCATACCGCAACGTGACACCGTGGCCAAAGTGGCATATTTCAAATCTTGCACCTCAAACATAATGCGCACATTTGGTGGCAACGAAAGACGCTCGCCATTGGGCAACGTCAGCAATTTATTATCATCGAGCACGGAATTCAAATTCTCAACCCATTCGGGATCTACATCACCATCAAAGATGATCCATTGACGCTTGTTGATTTCACCACGAACGTTGTCGATGATCTTACGAAGAACGTGTGTGAATAGACCGTCAGTCCATTCACGTGTGTTCTGATCCAAGACACCGTACAATGCTTCCTTGGATATAGCCTTGGGATCGATAACATGTGCCACACCTTCCACACCCTCGAAACGTTCGAGTGCTTTGAGCAGTGTACGCCACGCAGTCGATTTACCAGATCCAGATGGACCAACCATCATCAAGCCATGATTTAGATTCGATATTTGATACAATTGCAGCACCTGGAGTTTATTGAGGGGATGAAGAGTATGTGATTTAATGGTTTGCTCCACTTTCTCTTATTCGTACAATTATGTATGTGTATGAGAAGCAAATTTAAAAGTTTCATAAGTTTATCCTTCGCAATGAGGCACCCAGCTTTTAAACTTGCTTATCTATTTATTAATTGTTTTTTAAGTTATATGAGTAGGAACATATACAACATTTATGTATTTAAGCGTGAGGATCTTACTTTGTCGACCCATGATATACCGAATCCCTTTAATCGGATATCAATCAGATTCGAGGTTTTCGTGAATAATATTCGCATTTGACGAAATGATAATAAATTGAAATTAACAATTATAAAATGGTAAATGTTATGTTAGGATAGGAAATATGCATTCAGTTGAAGAGAAGTGCTTTCGAAAATCAACATAAACGAGAATGTTCGAAATTTCATTTTCGACTAAAAGTGAGTCGCAGAATATCTGCCTAGAATATGTAGATTTTTGATTAAAGCACATCCCCGCTAAACTAGCAGACTTATGAAAACACCACCAAACATTGGGCCGCCTTTCACTTCTCTTACCTTCTCCATCCAAGCGGCACCTTGTTCATCGCCCTCGCCACAGACGAGATAATCTTCTTGGCACACCTTGCGTATTTCTTCCTTGAGACCTTTCATTTCGGCACGCGTGTAGCCCACATTCGGGAAGACATCACTTAGCAATGAGAACAAGAGTGGTATGTCTTCTGCAACCAATTTCGGTACCATAGTCTCACACACCGATTGTATGAGTATCTCTTGTTCGGGCAAATTTTCAGCCACAGAAGCTTCGTCGATATTCTCTTGACCGCGTTGACGTAAGCCCTCTTTGATTTTCATAATGCGATCACGTTTCACATTACCAGCCGAAATTAGTACGGATTTTAATGCACGCAATCCAAAGTCGTAATGACTCTGGTTGGATAATTGTTCATCGCAAAGCTTAAAGAATGGCACGATTTTGCAGGCCAATTTTTCAGCTGAACGAAAACCTTGCGAGAACAACATAACTTCGGCGATAAGTTGACGATCCGGAGTGGTCATAGCCAGTGAACGGAAGAGTTTCTTCAAATTGTCGGGTAAATTTGAACGTCCAGCATAACCGGGATTCATTGTAATAAAAATGGCCATATCCGGTGAAACGCGCACTTGCTTGCCAACCAATTCTACAGTTATACTCTCTTTGTTACTGTCCATTTCGTATTTGAGAGCTTCTTGAATAGTTTGAATCTGTTGCGAACAAGCCGAGAGCATACGTTCTTCGAGACGATTGAACTCGTCGAAACAACCCCATGCACCAACTTGACAGAGACCCACAAAAATACGGCCCATCGCTTGGAAATCAAATGTTTCATCGCAATTGAAGACCAGAACAAAGCGACCAAGTTGATTGCCGAGCGCTTTGACCGACTCGGTTTTACCCGTGCCGGCGGGACCAAATGGTGAACCACCCAAACGTGATTCAAGTGCCTGCGTCATTGTCAGATAGCAACGATCTGTGAGTGGTGTCTGGACGAGACGATCTTGTACGCCAAGATATTCGAAACCATAGAAGAAACGAGCATTGGCCATATGAATAGTCAATTGTTGGAGAACCTGCGGAAGGAAAATCATATTCATATTTGTAACCGATTGTAGATACAGTGTTATATCTCTTCATCGCTCACCTCAGTTTGACGTGGATCAAAATAGAAACGCATCTCACAGAGCCATTGGAACGATTTGGGACTGGTCACTCCATTGGCAATGAGACGACGTGTTACGGTACGTTTGTGTACGAATTCATTAATCTGTGATTCAGAAAACGGAAATACTTTAATTAATACATTCAACACTTTGCGCAAAGCTAACTTATCAATACCAAGTGCTCTAATTTACGTCTACGTAGAGGTGGCTGCTCCTGCAGCACAGAATCAGCTAAAACATTCAATGTCGATTCAACAGTTCCCAATACACGCTGCATTGGCTTCGAGTTGTTATTCTCCGAAGCCTGTTGTAGTCCGGCCTCAACATCTTCGGACCACAAGATCTGTGCAGCCAATACAACAATTTGTGCCTGATATCTATCACACCATTCCATATATTTTTGTGGATCAATTTTGCCCTCACGGAATTGCTTGATATCCTGCACAGCTTGAGCCAGCAGCGAAGCCAAAGTGAAACGCATTTGTTTCTCTACCAACGAAAGCCACTCATTGATTTTCGGATGCTCGACCGTGGAGACGGGGTTGATGAACTTCACTTCCTCTCCTTCGCGCGATGAAATACCCAAAATTACGGTATTGTCCTCATTCAAAAGTATGGCTGCAACACCGGCAAACATTTTCTTAAAGTGTTTCTGCAGACGAGCAATATTCTTGCTGTTGCCAATAATTTCCAAGAGATCTTCATCGCCAACGAAGTAGAAACGTGGAAATGATGTACGTTCACGCTCGAGATATTCACCAAGTGCTTTCTGTATTTTGCCCAACAGATCGGCGAGACGCTCAAGGGACCTCTGTACGGCCGGAATGTTGAGAACATCCATAACCTTGGGTGATTTGGTCACCTTCTTCATTAGACCCAAAAATTCTGAACTAATACTCTGGAAACGGGAGGTTTCCACCGGTAGCAATGTCTTAATGTCAGCAC
Source organism: Megamerina dolium (assembly GCA_963854835.1). NCBI lineage: Eukaryota > Metazoa > Arthropoda > Insecta > Diptera > Megamerinidae > Megamerina > Megamerina dolium. The sequence continues at coordinate 66,232,911 of OY978528.1, read as the reverse complement.
TGCCAGAGAATATGCCTTCTAGATAGACCCAACGGCGTTGAACATCAATCCAGACATCGAATAGCGCATTAATGCGATTCAGTTTTTCCTCCCAAGTGAGTGCTTCTTCCTCAAACACCTTATAGTAGGGGGAGAGCTTCATTGCAGCAACCGAATTGATGTGCTCCTTAACCTTATTGAAGAGATCATCCCAACCACGAATAATACGACATTTATTTTGATAATTGATCAAATCCAATTCGTAGCTCTGCCATGATTCGCGAACTTGTTTCAAGAACTCCTCCAGTGCCATCTCACCTTGAGCTACAAGTATAATGTCCTTTACAACATTCTCATTCTTTTGCAGATTCACATCCCAAACTTGTCCCAATGTCAAATCGGAAATGACCCAATTGACACGTAGTTGCTTGGTCAACTGCTTCCAGTGACGCTCCTTCAGTGCATCCGACTTCAGTTCGACAATGAGCATATTGACCTTAATGTAACTCTGAATGAGTTTCTTCACATACTCATAGGACTCGTACATGCGCAAACGAGCCGGCAGCTCCTTCAGTTGTGACATCATCGCCTCCAATTGTTGACGCAATTTGCGAGGTTGCACCGACAGCCAGGGCTTCTCTCGAGTTTCATCGATTTGTGTCCAAACCTTCGACAATTCACTCCATACGCCACGCAAATCTTGCAATTCCTCCAAAGCGACATTCATACGCTCCGAACTGTTGTTGGGTATAGCCGATTCTTGCAATTCTAGCGCTTCTTTAGCCTTGGCGACATTATCTCGTTCCTCCTTCAAACGCGAATACTTGCTTTCGAACATTTGCAACTGCTGCAAGGCATCATCTGGGCGTATTTTACCACCAGTTGGCTTGTTCTTCTCCCAATCGTTCAGGAAATCTACAGTACGTGTCTCCACAGCCTTATCCTCGGCGACAATTTTCGCTTGCAAGCTAGCCACTTGTGTCTGAATGGCTGTATCCTTGCGTTTTATAATCTCATTGAATGCAGACCATTCACCTTCGATGTTGTCCACATGCAACCAATTGTTGGGGAACTGGAATCGTTGACGCTCCAGTATGCGTTGTGCCTCACGGAACACTTCAACTTGTTTATCCCACACGAGCATATCCTTCTTCAATGTTTGCACATAAGTAATGAAGCTGACTGCGTCAGATGTGCTGGCTGCCTCTGTTTAAAATGAAGAATGAATGAGGTAATGGAATGAGTACCATCATCATGAACACTCTTAATCAGAAGGTTAGAGGGCTATGATTACAATTGCAATTACTTTCGAATATTAGTAAAAACGATTAGGATTACGATGAATACAAATATTAAAATAACGATTATAACAAAAAATTACAACTTTAAAAAATTAATAAAAAAAATATTTCAATTACAATTATTGTAATCGTAATCTAATTCGTAATAGTAATTAAGATTGCAATTACTTTTTAAATTTAATTATGATTAATTTTTTCATTAGAATTAAAAAAAGTCGCAATCTTAATATTTAGATTACGATTACTGTAATTGTAATTGTAGTCGATTTTTATTATTACCATTAAAATAAAAGTAATCTTAATTTTTGCATTATAATCTCTAGCTTAAAATTCAAATCACGATAAGTTAAATAGTAAAGGAACAAAAAAAAACGAATTACAATTACAGTAATGATAATGCATATTCCTAATTCTAATTGTAATGAGTAATTCCTAGTAATCGTAATGTATAAATTCAGATTACGATGACTTTCGTCTTAATAATATACAAAAAATTAAATTTTTTATTGCGATTACTTCAAAAAATATACATTATCATCATTAGAGTTTTTGTAATGCATAGGTAATTGATTAAAAAATAATGTATTAATTCCTAGTTTTGGCCCTAATTACTGTTTTTTGTTAAAATACTACTTTTTAAAGCTGGGGGATACAAGCTCGTTCATGATTGTCACATTAAATATTACGATCAAAGTAATCGTAATCTTAATTTGAAACATATGTTTCTATTAAACTTATATATGAACTTACCAATACTTTGCATTTCCAAATCAGTACGAGATTTTGAGACTTTAGCATGGAATGTGGTCATTTCATTGCCCAAAAGTGAACCAAATTTACCCAATGCCTCCTTATGCCATGAATCATACTTCAATGTAACCTTGGCCTGTACCTTGGCATAATCTATAATGATGGGACCATAAGCACGACGTGTATCAGACGTATCAAAAGTGGTACGTGACTTCTTAATGTCATTCAGGCATTTAATCCACAAATTGACATCTTCACCCAAACGTCCATACAATGTATCGGCTTGTAAATCCCACAAGCTCTGATAACGCAACCATTCGTCAACATAGTTACGCACCTCGCTAATTTTATTCTCAATCGCTTCGTAAGCCTTTTCCAGTATTTTGCCCTCTGGCAATTTGGTCAATAGGTTACGATAGGTCTGTGACACTGGCTTATCGAGTCCAACCTGATATCGTGTACTCTGTAAACGCACTTGAGATGTGACAATTGCTTGCCAAGCAAAGAGCTGCTGCATAATCTGGAAACGTGCCTCCTCGATGGAGGGATACAAATACATCTGTTGATTGGTGATGCGAATCTCATGGATGGCATTCTGAATATGTGGCTCTCCTCCAAGCTTATGAGTCGGCTGTGCTGGAGCATCGGTGTCCATAGACAAATCGACTTCCTTCTTATTGCCAGTCAATGCCTCTGTCCATGCTTGTATGCCAGCTTGCAGGCGCAATGCCAATTTCTTTTCGACCTCTTCATCCAATCGGGTAACCCATACACTCAAATTGGAATATTGACGAAGCGACAGATCATCGACAGCATGTTGTATCTTGGATAAAATCTCCACAAATGTTGCAGCACTGTACGGACAGGTTTCCAAAGAGCGCACATCAACATCAAGTTGTTCTTCCACAACAAGCAAATCTTCCACCTTTAAAGGGAACAGTATTTATTATCCCTCCCCCCACAAATACTACACATACTCTCATTCATTACCTTCTCTTGGAATTGTGTTACACATTCGGATAAACGCAAGACATATGGATCCAATTTATATGATTCCCATACCAAGCCAATACCTTCAGATATTAAATTTAAAACCTCCTTGCGTAGGCCAGCTACCAGCGGTACAATACTTGCACGATCTTCAATCTAAATCGTTAAATACAATTCACAAATTCATCTAATATAAATCTTAAAGCTAACGAGAATTATATCTAAAGCATGCATATCATTTTGGGAATCAACTACAAAATAATCTATAAACAAATATTCGAAAATTGTGATTATACAGTGAAGGTGATTGAAGACATTTATTTTAAAAAGAGTTACACAACAACAACATCACTACCTTGAATACGGAATTGTGCGCTAAACTCCTAGTATTTAGCTGCATGAAAAAAAGAGGGTGATACGATACGAGAGACACTTTGATTGTACTGAATTTTTACGGTATATTAAATGGGAAAAAAATTGGTGTGTTTTGGCGTGTGAGTGATGTGATATAATCAAGAACAAAATAAAGGCAATTTCCAAAATGATAACATAAAGCATAAATAATATTAAGATTAAAATGAAAAGCTGCATGTAATTTTGTATTGGTGGAAATTATCTTAAAAAAAAAAACTATTTCGATTCAAACTTGTGGATGTCGTGTGAGATGAATTGGATTGTGAGTGTTTAATAATAGCCATTTTGAGTATTTGCAGTGTTTTCAAATTTTGAATTGAAATTTGCTGATAAAATTCTTGTATCTGTACCTTCTCCAAAGTACGTTCATATGTGCGAACACTTTCAATGAGCGAAATTGCATATGGATAAATCTGATTTGCCTGATGAGCCTTGTTGACAATGGTTAGGGGGACACTAAAAATAAATAAAAATAAAAGTTGACATAATTGTTATTTTCTCGATGTAAAGTTGCACAAATTTTCACCCAATGTTGCGCTTGATTTTTAAATACAATCAATGGCGTATTTGATTGTTAAATTACTAGTGGCTAGGTGAATTGATAAGTCCCAAGCCTTTCAATGAAAATACCGATTTTATTTTGGAAAAATGCTGTTTTATTCTCCAACCTAGTCCCCTTTTGAGGGCGATACACTTTTTCTTCTTCTTATGTGGCCATAACAACCGATGATCGATTTAGGCTGAACATATAATGCGGCGCCAGTCTTTTCTATTCTTCACCTGCTGGCGCCAATAGGATATTCCAAGCGCCACCCCAACACTTGGTCCTTCCAATGGAGGTTTGGTCTTCCTCTTCTTCTGCGTCCTCCAGCGTGTGCCGAATTAAATACCCTCTTCGCTAGAGCGTCTTCTTCCATTCGCTCGACATGGCCTAGTCAGCGCAGCCGCTGGATTTTGATTCCGTTGACTATGTCAATGTTAGCGTACAGCTCATATAGCTCATCGTTGTACCTCATTCGGTACTCGCCATCAACGCAAATAGGTCTGAAGATCTTGCGCAGAACTTTTCTCTCAAAAACTCCAAGCATCCTCACATCCGTGGTGGAAATTGTCCAGGCTTCTGCGCACATATGTTAGGACAGGAATAATGTGGGACTTGTAGAGTGTGATTTTCGATCTTCGAGAGAGGTCTCGACTACTCAATCGTTTACTCGGGGTGATACACTTATTCCTTCCAAAATGTCGGATGACTTTAGTATAGTGCTCCTTATCTAACTTCTCAAAATATTCATTTGTTTCGAGTTTGACTTCATCAGTTGAGCAAAACCGCTTCCGTTGGAACTACCTTTTCAAGTTTAGAAACATCTCATAATCGCTAAGGGGCAGCAATTCGTAGCCCAATTCATACAATTGTGCCACAGATTTTGCATGTGTGGGGTCGTACATTATTATGATGAAAAATAGATTTTTTGCATCGCTAAATGAAACCATATTGCTTTGATTTCATCATTTAAATCTCCCAATAATTTCACATAGTAATCGCGGGAAATTGTTTTTCCACTCATTTTTGAAGGTAGTCCACGAAGATTATTCCGCGCGCATCCGAAAAAACACTTCAACCGACATGTGGTTAGCTTTTTGATATGAAAATATTCACGCAAAATATTGTAAACCCGCTCAGATGAAATGTTTATGGTCGTAGCAACATGAAGTTGTCACCTCAATTGGACGTCCAGAACGAGCAGCATCTTCGGTGCTTGACTGTCACATTCAAACTCAGCAAACCACAGACAAATGATTGCTTTTGACGGGGCACATGCTTTCTAAGACTTTTCAAACCATTGATGGGTTCGCATGGCTTTTTTTTCCCATCAAAAAGCAGTTTAAGCAGTTTTTTTTTTTTATTTGTTTAACAAAAAAAAAAGTAACGGCATTCAATCATTTAGAATTTTCAAAGTAATAAATGAAATTTCAAGTCAGGTTGGTTGGTTGGTTTGGGTGCAGCCTGAGAAGCATAAACACAGACTCAATAAGCACAATAGGCGCCATTTTGATACACCACTCGTGTGACAAGCGTGACTACTTATATGTGGTTTATTCGAACCACCTTGATTTGTTATTAAACCTATTAATATCATCTATTTTTGTTTCAATGAACTCACATTGAGGTCGTCCATTTCGAAGTTTCCTATCGTTCTACGACGCAAAGCGCCCAGATTTGAGCACTCGCATAGAAAATGGAAAATCGTTTCCTTGGACACTTCCTGATCGCAGTTTCGACATTAGTCATTGTGCAGTCATCTCATCCTTTTGGCATGGTCCCCCATCGGCTAGTGGACGGTTATTGTTGAAGTGATTCTGAAAATGTCTGTTCTTGGCTTCCTTATCAATTCGTCTGTTCTTGACTTATTTTATTTAGGCGAAATTAGCTTGCTTATTTTGCAGGTACCAGTTTTTTCCCAACTGGTCTCTGTCTGCTTCTGAAACTTAAGGTGGAGCTCTGTTAACGACGCTGAGGGGGCATCCGACAACTACCGACTCGGATTCGCTGAGAGATGCCACCCTTCTTGCCAATTCATCTGCCTTCTCATTCCCCCTCTATGTTCCTATGGCCAGGTACCAAGATGAGAGTGATGTCAATTTTGCGTGTTAGTGAGTTCAGCTCCTCCTTGCATTGTCTTATGATTTCTGAATTAGTTACTGGTGAATTAAGTGCTAAAAGGGCTGCTTGACTATCTGACAATACATATGCCTTCGATAGTTGATGTGGATCACTACTAAGTATCCTACATGCTTCCCGTATTCCAAAAACTTCTGTTTGAAAGATGCTGGCGTAGCTTCCCAGAAGAAAGGACCTGGATACATTGATATCTGCGAGTATACTCCCACTCCTACACCGAAATCCATCTTGGATCCAACGTATATAGCTTAATGGTACCCTCCTTGGCCACACGGTCCAAGTTCCAGTCGTTTTGAGTGGGAAACTTCACTCCAAACTTCTTTCTGAATGCTAGCACTGAAGTGATGTAGTCTGATTTGCCGTACTGCTTTCGGAATTCTAATATTTTACTGTGTTCAAACTGTCTAGCAAAGCCAGTCAATCAAGTCAGATAGCTTTTGGAGACTAATGCTTACTAGAAAAGAGCTTTATTGTGTGTTTGCAGCGTCATCCAGTGGGAAATCTCGAGACTTATCAATACACCTAGTAATTTTTACATAGACAAATTTTATTTCAAACCCCTACACATTTTTTTACGCTTCTGTACCACCGCTAAGTTTGAGTGTTGTCTAAAGATGACACTCCACAACCCCATTGCTTACCGGAATCCAAGATTCTTTATATTGCGCACTTCCTTCGACAGTGTAATAATCTCTGGTAAGAAATTGACACGCAATTTCAAAATATTACTACGTCCAGTACGTGATCGTGCTGAATCAATGGTAAATATACGTCCAGAACTGCCGAAGTTACGTTCTTGCACTTTACGTGCCCATTCCTGAAATACTTCAGAGATGGAAAGCTTTGCACGAAAACTATCACCATCGGCTTTCAATTTTTGCCCTTCAATGTGAGTTTCCCAACCTTTGCCTAGAACATCTTCGACTCGTTTCAAATACATTGTGAGTTGATTGTCAATTTGACGCGCCCATATAATGGAACCAGCGACTGGTGGTAAATCACGCACTGTCGACAGTCGACAACTTTTGCTTTGTGGATATTGAACCTATGGGGAACAAAAAATCGATAGATTATTGATAGAAATGGCAACTAACTAAATCAAGAACCTTGAATTTTTCATGCAATGCTTCAATATCATCTTTGACACGTTGTATCAGTTGCGTTTGATATTCACGAATCGCACCACGAATATGTGGACGCACAAAGAGCGCATTGAAACGAGAGAAAATACGAAACATTTCATTTGCATTCTTTGCTGTTCCAAGCTGATCACGCAAATGTGCCGTAATGCGTGTTTCAACGCGATCTAAAGTATGGAAAAATAATGAATTTCAAAAAGAATATAAAATCAAAAATGCAATCACATACCAATCCGCTCTTCGTAGCGTTTAACGGCAGCTTCCCAAGCTTCGGAACCCTCTTTAGTGATATCGAGGCAATCGACCTCTTTAACATTTTCATACGCCAAATTAACCTCTTCAATGGCATTAGCATCGGCTGCCTCGAGACTGTATGGTTGTTTCGTCTCACTGACATTTGTCTCATTAGCCTGCGATTGTTTGGTGGGTCGCAGAACACGCAGTATAACCGTACGCAACTGTTCATGCTGCCTGCGGAATTTGCGCATATGCTCCATACGTGTCTGTAGCTTTTTATGTGCCGGCGATACACGCCACACCATTTTCAAATGTTCATCACGCTTCTTTTTCACAATATCACGCAATAGACCTTGCAATTTATCATACTCATCATCCCAGCAGCTAAAGATTTCGAAGCATTGATTCATAACACGTTCAAATTCATCAAAAGGTATATGCATGAGACGTCGGGTGCCCAGCACCTTAAGCAATTGTTGTGACAAATCACGTGATATCGCCTCGATTAGTTTGAGACAACGTTGTATCGGATACTTGGTATTGCGAACTTTGCGCAAATGTGAAAAAATTTGTTGTACAGCCGGTCGTATCTTCTCTAATTCGGTAGCCGACAGCAGATCATTAATGGGAAAATCTTTCATCAGCGGATTGTAGTCAGCAACCATGGCTAAGGCTTGCTTTAGACCGGTGTCTGTATCAAATGAGACGGTTGCATGAAAGCGCTTGCCATGTTTCAGTATATCCAATGTTAGTGCAACTTCGGGTGATTCGCGTTTCTCTTGAATGCGATAGAGGGCACGTTCCAAATTCAGCCAAAAGGAAATTTCCTGAAATAAAAACGATGAAATTATAAAATTCCCCTCAAATTAAATCATTCGTTTGTACACATACCTGCAAAGCTGTTCCCGATGATGGATCTCTATCCAATTTGGTGACTTTTTTAATTTCCTTAATCCAACGATTGACACCATTCTGCAGCTGATTGAGCAACGATGAATCCTCAACTTTGTCACCGAAATCAGCCACCTTGGCTTTGCGATTCTCATCAGCACACTTACGTATTACTGCATTCACTGTGGGATGTGCTGTAAGCGTAATTTCGGGAATATCAATATTTTGTTGTAAATGAAGTAAACCCATTTCTAGCTCTGCCAATTTTTTCTCGACGGATGGTGCCATTTTGTCACCATCACGATCGGCACGCCCCGATTCCTTGACATATGATTTAAAATATGGTGCTAGGGATTTGCTAATGAAAGCATGCAATGTTTCATATGGCGAACCATCAGAGAAATTAATCAAACGCAATTGCGAATGAATCGATTTATCCGCTTCAATGACAGCGCCACGCTTTATACATGCCAATGAAGCCATTCGACTATTGGTAAAATGTACGTCATTGCTTATCTGATAGGTGACAAATTCTTTTTCCTCTTCACCCTCAGGCGGTTGTTCGTTTTCATCTTCTGCAAAATTTATAATAGAAATAAATTAGTAAATCAATTAATTTTTTTCAAATATTTTATATGAACATTATTTAGAAATAAATTTTTTTTTTTTGATATTTAAGAATGCCTTCCCAATACTTGTCATTGAGAACAGCAACAGTAACCGGCTGGCAGCCTTGATATCAATGTCATGTTCAGTGTCATTTGTAATGTTACCACAACCCCCAAGGCCAGTAGTATAAATTCAAAACAAATGGTAAACAATAAACAGCTGATTATTGTTTTTAACGAGCCGGTAAGTAAACAGGAATTGAGTGAGGTTAGAATTGAAAATGCATTTGTAGTAGTCGATATGCAATCCATTCATATATTGTAATAGATGAAGGTATGAGTCACAGGAATGACATCAGCTGTCAATGCTGATGACGAAAACAAATCCAATGAGAAAAATTGATTTTTCACAATGCACTTCACACAAAATTTTTCTTCACTGCTTGAGGAAAAATTATTTATTGTCTTTTCGAATTTTTCTAATTAGAAAATACTTTTTCGAACACAAAATTCTAACTTTTACATCAATTTATTCCACAATTCCTTTTGCAAAACTACTTCACAAATCAGGTTCTGACGCCATTTTGTCTGGCAGTCAATGGGCGTTAACACATTCCGTTATTTGCATATTGTGAAAAAATTTCACTAATTTACCTTTCAAACAATTCCGTTGAATATACAAGGCTTGTGTTTGAGGATCGGACAAAAACTTTTTAATACGTTCCTGATTCTCTGTCTCCTCTAGTGCTAAATTCAATGCTGGAGGCACTACATCTTCTTCAGGTAGCAAAATGGTGACAGCTTTACGTATATAATTTGCAAATGCCCCATAATCCACAATAACCACATTGGCTGCTTCCACCGAAGTGTCAGCATTCTCCAAAGAGTCTCCCATGGAACTTTTTTTTTTATTAATTTCCAATTAGATTTCTTAGCTTTTATTAAATTTTTTCACAAATTTTTTAGACTTTTCTTCACTCTATTTCACGTTATAATGCAGAGTGATTTTCGTCTGCAAATTGCATTTGACAAGAACGAAAATCACAGTGATGAAAAAATTGATTTTATAACTAAAACAGTGTTGCCGTTGCATTCAAAACTGCTACCTGTGGAATTTTGAGATTAGGATTATTTATTTATTATAACGATGTTTTTCAGAACCATAATATAAAAAAAACAGGTTCGCTTGGTTTTTTTTAATTTAACAAACTAAATATTTGTTGTAAGTCCGAATTTAGCTTCTCGTCAGTATTTCCACTGACTACATCTACAACGTCTGTAGGTTGTGGGTTCAATCCTTGGTTGAAGCACAATTTTAATTTCGAGAAGATTTGTCTTTCGTTCGAAAACGGATAATATAAGTAGGTCCCTTCTAATACTATCCAAAATTTTAACACGCACTAAAAAAACTTAAGAGAATCTCGACCAAAAGCCCTTCGGGGCTTATTAGTTTTTTTTTACGTCTATGGTGACTGCTATATGTTCAATATTTATTCTGATATTTGCATTGTGAACTGGATCGAGACTTTTATATATTAAAAAAAACTTGTTTTTTTTCAATCCAAATTCTGCTACCACAATTATATTTTGTCTCTTATGTTCGACCTTTACACAATCTGTAGAAAAAGTATGAGCAGAAAACAAATATTAACATGTAAAAATTAAACAGCCATCAGCATATAAACATATAAGGAATGATTTTTCGTAATTCCATGGAAAATTAGTCAGTAAAAATGCAAACTGCAATAATATATTAATATTTTAATATTTTCCTCGTAATATAGAAAAGTACAAAATTCTTATCGACAGTCGTATATAAATAAAAAGATATTAAAAAAAAAGTTTTGCTTGAAAAACTGTAATTCTACTTAGTATTTTCGATCGCAAATTTGAACCTTGAGCTTGAGTCACGCATTGTATGATTGTCGCAGTAAAAAACATGCTCTAAATATGCTTTATACGAAGCACTTTTTATGTTCACAAAAACTATAGATTTGTTTAAAATTTTTCTAATTCGTTAAAATTAAAATCGGATATTAATGGTACTACAAATGCAACACTGAGTAATCTCTATCGCAAAAATTCCAATACACAAACCAAATCTATTACAAATCAGTCCCTTGTTAGGAACAGCTGATTAAAGCAGCTGATGTGCGGCATTACGAAAAAGTGCAAAACAAAAATAGAAATTGTTTTCATTGGAATAGAATAATATTAAATAAAAAAACAAAAATACACAATGCATATACTGAGACATGTACAATTAATAAAAATTACAACAAATTTATGGAACAAACGCTGGCTGACACAAAGCTGCACTGGTACACAAGTAAGCAATATCGTTCAATTGTTGGTTATTAAATTCATTTAAATTCTATGCATTGACGTCATCCTAGGCTGTTGTAGACTTGACAAACAATGTTAAACAACAGATAGAGACACATTGGCGAGCGAAAATCCAGAATGGTCAATTTCAACCTACAAACACAGATAACAAATTCTATGTGCTTTCAATGTTTCCATATCCTTCGGGCAATTTACATATGGGTCATGTACGTGTTTACACAATCAGTGATGCTATTGCACGCTTTCAACGTATGTGTGGCAAAAATGTTTTCCAACCGATTGGTTGGGACGCCTTTGGTTTACCAGCCGAAAATGCAGCCATCGAACGTGGCATTGATCCGGCTGTATGGACTAAAGAGAATATCGAACAAATGAAACATCAATTACAAGTATTGGGTTGTTCATTTGATTGGAATCATGAATTGTCTACCTGTAATCGAGATTATTATAAATGGACACAGAGTTTATTTCTAAAGTTACTCAAACAGAATCTTGCATATCAAAATGAAGTGAGTGCAAAGTGTTTTAATATTGGAATTGTATTTTAAAATCGACTGTTTTTTATATATTGCTCTTAGGCCTTTGTCAATTGGGATCCAGTGGATAAAACTGTGCTGGCCGATGAGCAGGTAGATGCCAATGGCTGTTCGTGGCGTTCGGGCGCAAAAGTCGAGAAGAAACTGCTGAAACAATGGTTTGTACGAACGACCGCATTTGCACAAGATCTGCTCGATGGCTTGGAAGATCCCAGCTTACAAGATTGGCGTGATATTATAAATCTGCAACGTCATTGGATTGGTGACTGTGATGGATATGCATTTCAACTGTTCACCTCGGCAAATAACACATTGAGAGTATGGACGAAAAATCCTGAATATCTGAAAGATCCGAATGCATTTTTAGTTTTAAAATGTACACATTACCTTTCGAAGACACAAAATGCTGAACGTTTGACTGTCGAGAATCCATTTACGGCCACAGTAATGCCAGTCATATTCAGCGATTCATTACCATTTCCGGAGAAATGTGATGTGTATTTGGCAGCGCCTAATTTCTCTGCTGAAGACAAGGATTTGCAAGAAAAATTCGATTTAACCTTCTTCGCACATCCACCGTCAGGCAAAATGCTAGAGGCAAAGCATGCAAGGGCTGAAGTACTTGAAGCGGCGAAACGTCTTAAGCTCGGCGGCTATCGAGTGTCGTCGAAATTGCAAGATTGGCTTATATCACGTCAACGCTATTGGGGCACTCCCATACCGATAGTGCATTGTGACAAGTGTGGTGCGGTGCCAGTACCCGAGGAACAATTGCCGGTAGAATTGCCCGATAAAAATGCCAGCTTGTGCTGCACTTGTCCCACATGTGGCAACACTGAGGCACAACGAGAAACCGACACAATGGACACCTTTGTCGATAGTTCATGGTACTATTTGCGTTACCTCGATGCCAATAACAGAGAGAGCATTTTCGATGAGAAGCTCATAAGAAAATGCATGCCAGTCGATTTGTATATCGGCGGCAAGGAGCACGCTGTGCTGCATTTATATTATGCCCGTTTTATGAATCATTTTCTACACAGTCAAGGTATGGTACCGGTGGCGGAACCATTTCAACGTCTTCTAGTTCAGGGTATGGTTATGGGTCGATCATTTCGCGTGAAGGGCAAGGGACATTATGTTAAGGAGAATGAGGTATGTATTGAATTAATATCGAATTGGATTATTTAACGATATTTTGTATCTCACTTTCGATCGAATCACATCGAAGAAGTAATATTTTTAGTATGAAAACCTTTAAGCGATTTCTATTGAAAATGATATACAGAATATGCCGATGTGTTCTTGTTTTAATTCGTTAAAATTTCATTTAGGTGGAAATTGTAAATGTGAAAAAGAATCAAGCCATAATTAAAGAGACCAAAGAGCCAGTTGTAATGACATGGGAGAAAATGTCCAAATCCAAAATGAATGGTGTTGATCCAACCGATATGTTTAATGAATATGGCACTGATACGACAAGGCTGATTATTTTGGCAGATGTAGCACCAACATCACATAGAAACTGGTCCAATGCAAGTAAGAGAAATCTAATTTCTTGTGAGAATAAATATTAATTGCATATTATATAGCATTTCCTGGTATATTGAATTGGCAGAAGCGCCTTTGGTTGACAATTGAAGAATTCTGTGAATTACGTTCTTCACCGGATACAGCTGATATAAATGTGGACCCCATGAGTAAAGAATTTCTACAGGAAGATGCTAAACTCTTTGATGCTAGGAATTTTTATATCAAAGGTACAACATTCAATTATCGTCATACGCATCAGTTGAGTGTGGCCGTTTCAAAAATGCAAGGTCTCACCAATTCTTTAAGGGTAAGTATGGTCAAATACTAATTGTTTAACAAATCAATAAATTCGATAACCATTTCATTAAAAGCGCGCCCCAAAAGATGTTATACGCTATGGCAGAGAATTCGAACGAGCCTTGGCATGTCAAATAATTATGCTTGCACCGATGGCACCACATTTTGCATCCGAATTATGGTCAAAATTTGCATCGGCACCGCATCGCATAAATGAATCATCTGCCGAACTGCAATGGGAACATGATGTCTTGGAACAAAATTGGCCAGATATTGATGCTGCATACAAATTAGATTTAACCATTAAGGTAACATTGAAATGTGATTGCTGTAAGCATTTTGTCTCATCTCTCTTCGTCATTACAGGTGAATAGCTTTGAGAATTGTGCCATAAAAATTGCACGTAATCATTTGGATAAGATGACACATAATGATGCATTGGATATGGCATTTAATACGACATCAGTTACATCATTTCTGACTGACAAGAAAATTCGGAATACAAATTTTATCCTCTATCCCGGCATAGAGGCTATATTAAATATCTATGTACATAAAGTTAAAAAGGAGAATGACACTGCTGCGAGTTCGAATGAAGACAAAATGGCACATAAATAATTTTAGATTGCAATACATTAGCTTTAAGTTTGTACAGTGCTAAGCATAATACTTACAAATGTCAGTAATTGGACATGTTTGTCCAACAAATTGAGTAAAATTCTGCTTTCTATCTATTTATTTAATATTTATAACGATCTATGGCTACGAGTATGTATGTGGTATAAATAAATAAACAATTCTTAATAGGAATAAAATACAAAATTGGACTATTTGCTATTGAGGCAAGTGTTTGTTGCAATTTGCTTCTCGTCGTACCGAGCAATGCTCGTAATGATAATGGTGTGGTGATGACAATGCACACGTAAACAAAGTAAACCACCACCACCAGCTAGTTTAATGTTGTCTACAAGTGTCACTTCATAATCTCACTCATCAAATTACGCAAGTACACATCCAACTGTGCATAATCCAGCAACGTGTTGCGCACCGTATCCAACAATAAGCTAGGCCATAGTGTTTCCAATTTATACAATTTCTCGACAGCATTGCATGTATTAGCCATCATCAAAGCAAAATGTATTTTACCACGTTCACGGCTTGTAAGAGCCGACGATGCTTCACTGCTACCGATGGTCGTGGTGGTGGTGGTGTTGGTGTAGTTACTGTTGCTATAATGGGTGGCATTGAAATTGCCATTGTTGCCGTTTAATTTCTTCCATTGTAGGGCCTCTTTGCCAACAACAAGACGCAACGCTTTGTTATCTTCCCTTGTTAGCCACTCTTTGGGTGACAATTTGCTGGCAGTGCATGTCTCATCCAAACGTAATCGTGCCAGCAATGGTTGTAGCATCACGTCTGGCATCGACCACAGCACCAAATCGGATAGGCCCTCGTGTAGACGATTCGCCTCCGTCACCTCCGCATCGGTCACATCGATGCCATTGAGCACTTTGAGACCCCAATGCGATAGCCGATAAATGGCGTATTGTCGCCACAAATCCTTTGTCGTAATTGCATTTCCTTCCGGGTCAATGAACAGTGAGGTGATACCCTGCAGTTCGGCCAGGGCGTTCAGTTGGCCGATACAGCTGATGTTCGTTTCACGGAAAACAAAATTCTCGGCATGTGGGAAGCGTACCTTAATGCGTGACAGTTGTGTGGTGATGTTATTGAAATTAATGTAGCTAAAGTTCAGTGTATGAACATCATTGGCTTTTGTCGGATTCCATTGTTTGTCAATGAATCGCAATGCCCCATGACCGTAGATGTTCAGATAGCGACCACAAATTTCGATCAAATAATCGCCACCCTGCTCACGTTCTCGTTCGGTGACTGTTGCTTTTGTGTTGCTCGTGTTGCTGGTGGTGGTGCTTGTGCTATTGTTGCCGGTGCCGGTGCCTGAAGTGGACGATGCTGATGTATTCACGACAGCCTTGCTGTTTGCCATCGTAGAACTACTAACGGCAATGGCATTATGTTGTGGCTGTATCTGTATGCCACCACATTTAACTGCATTTGCTTGGGATGATGATGATGATGTATTTGTTCGACTCGTACCAGCTCCACCGGCCGCCATTGTCTGTGATCTCATTAGGCTGCCATGCATGTATCGTTTGCATGGTGTGGTTGTTGTTATCATTGATGGTAGTGCTGTTGTTGCTATTGTTGTTGTTGCGGTTGCTATTGTTGTTGCTGTGCTGCTATTATTACACATAACGGCAGCAGCAGCACCGCCACCACCATTTGTTTGAAATTCCAAACTAAGCACACTGCCACTGCCAGTATTTGTTATTGGTGTGGCACAGCGAGACTGTGTGGAAGCGCGTAATACATTATTGTTGTTGTTCGATTTAGTTTTTCTCTCCTTTGTCTTTGGCAGTGCTATTATATTCGCGGCCGAACGCTTCGTCTCCAATACAACAGTGCTGATGTCTGATGTCAGTTCATTTTGTGCACTTAATATCTCGATGTTGGCATTTTCATCCATAATTATTGATGATTTTCCAATTGTCTCCTGCTGTGCTTTCGCATCAACATCTTCCAACGGATTACCAAGACGCCTTTTGCGCCCAGCTTTTGTCTCCAGGTCGGATTTCGATGATTCTTCATTATCGGATGAAAAATAACTCGATGAAGAGTCAACGTTCGGTCCCAAACTGGATCCAGAGCCGGCGGAACCAGAGAAATTCTCAACGCCAGCTGATTCTTGGGCTTGCGTTAGCATTTGTGGCGGCTGCTGAATCGGTGGCAATTTAATAAACTCTTGCAACTCATCAGCATAACTCACCTCAGCTGCAGTCTCATTGGATTCACTGATTTTCGCCAGTTCACTTTGTTTGGGACTACGTTTACTACGTAGTATCGTCGACGCCGATCCCGGCGCCATCATTTGTTGTGTCCTTAACAATTCCCAATTTGTTCGAGCATTCGATATGACCTCTTCACGACGGATATTATTGAAAACATCCGTTGAGAGATTTGTATAGATTGCATCCGATTTCTCTTTATTCGCGCGCCAAGCCATTGCGGCGCGACGCACTTGCTCCGTAATGGGCATTTGACTTAGCGATTGCAAACGAGGCAGAAAGCTGACCAAAAATGAGACACAATCGCCAGCCAACGAAATGGGATTATTTTCGATGGTAACTTCCAACAAATTGATCGCCTTTGCTATCGATGACATATCATCGACTTTATGCAGCTCATTGTGACACAACCATAGACGCTCCAGTGCGATGAGATGTTGAAAACCGTTGATACGCTTGATTTTATTGCGTTTCAGATTGAGTTCCTTCAGATTCAGCAAACCGTTGAAATCGTTCTGATTGATTTGTCGTATCTGATTGCCAGCCAAATTGAGCGATTTCAATTCTTGCAGACAATTGATCTTATTGCTAATGCTCGTAATTTTATTGCCATGCAAATCGAGCACACGTAAAGTATCACGCAAGCTGGTGAGACCGCTCAGATCTGTGATACGATTCTTGCCCAATAGCAGTACCGAAAGTGTTGGCAAACCATCCAGATTGGCAATGCGTTCAATTTGATTATCGTATAGATCTAAGAAGACTAAATTCTGGAAAATTCGTCCATATGACATGTGCAATTGTTTATTTGTAATCTGTAAGCTTTCTTGTTGATCATCTGCTTCATCATCTGGGCCATGCTGTTGGGAATCCCAGCCATCAATTGTCAAATTTGATTCGGTTGTCGTCAAACAACTTGCACTGGCACTGGCCGAATCAAAACTTTTCATATTTTTGTCGTCGGCACCCGATTGTGTTGCATTGGCAATCATTGGCGTAATGGGTATTTGAGTTCGCTGAAATTGTTTCGATTTTTGTAAAGTTCTTTGCAGATGCCGCGAATAGTTGGTCACAAAACTCTTGGATCTTTTCAATGCAAAACGATACTGTGGTTGCAATTGGTTCTTTGACGGCGCAACAATTGTCGTTACATTGTAATTAAGTTTGCTACATTGCAATGTGGTGCTAGTGTTGCGACGATTGAGCATTTGATGTTGCACACGATTGGCGACCAACAATGCTGGTGCTGGTGCTGGTGCTGGTGCTGGTGATGGTGATGTGGGTGGCGTTAAACAGAGTCCAACTGTTCGGATTGATGCATTCGCAGTGAAATTCAAATGATTTGAATTGAATGTTGAACGCAGGCCAGTGCACAAGTTCAATCGACTCTGCATGGCATGCAATGGTGGGTGCGATGATGATGATGACGATGAACGTTCATTTCGCAAACCGACACTTAATCTGTTGTTGATTGTACTTGGTTGATTGACTGCTGCCCCAGCTGCTTCGGCAGCATCTTTTGTAGCCAGTTGGCGGCTACGGCCTGATTGCGTTTCTGCTGATGAGGATGCCGACGAACCGGCGGATGCTGTTGTTGAGGGTGCCGGCGATGATGTGGGTATGTGAAATATATTGATGAGATTGTGTTGCAGCGAAAGCAAACGTAAATTGGGCTCATTCTCAAATATGGGTATGGCGGTTAGGCCACGTCGGTCGTAATTTATTCGATCTGGCAGTTTGTCTTGTTCCTTGGGTAGGCGTGCAATACGGCAAATACCATTCGGCTGTTGGGTAACTATGACTCCATTTGTTGCTGTTGCAGTCGCAGATGAGGCTTCAATTTGCCCGGATGGCCGGATTTTTGCCGATGCCGATGATGAGTTGGATTTCGAACGTTGACGTGTAATTACCTTGACGGGATGTCGTCGCAAATGCCCGACAAAGATGGGACGTGTGGTTTTCGAGAGTGCTTTTGCTGTTGCTGGTGCTGCTGCACCACCATCAATAGCAGCACCGACCAAAAGGCCCACATTAGATGATGTGATGGATGATAACGGTTTACTGTGCTGCAGATGATGATGATTATTGTATGCCGAACTTAATGTACTGTATGAGCGACCAATAGGCCGACGTAAACGTGCATTGAGACTAGGAACAAATGGTTCAATCTTCAGTAGAGCTGTCTGAGGTAAATATGTTTGCAGTTGCTGTTGTTGTTGTTGTTGTTGTTGTGATATTGTATGAATGGCTGCCACTGCCACTGGCGCCGTCTCTGATACGATTGCATTTGCATTTGCATTTGAAATCGATGCAGGTGGCAAAGATTTTGCTACAGAATCATTATTGATGGCTTCATGTTGACTAATTGTTGTATTTGATTTTACTTTAGTTGCAGTTGCAGTTGCAGTTGTTGTTTTTGTGCATGTTTTTTCATCATTTTTCGCATGATGTCCCAAGGCAGATTTGCCTCGCAATTTCGATATAGACATATAGACAATAACGTTGAGTATATTTGCTATTTTGGTATTTTCTAGTATATCTCATAATATCCATGTACATGTGTGTGTATGTGTGTGTGTGTGTACACATACATAACTATTGAAATTTCATCGATATGAATTCATAATTTTCGAATTCCTTAGGAAAATATTTAGTTTCTGCCAACATTATTCACTCTGCATCGTACAACAGGCATCACCAACATCATTATGATCATCATCATAATTATCATTATAAACGTTATCATTATCATTGCGGTAGTAGTGTGGTATGTAAATGGACTTTGTTGCATAACTTGAAATCTCTGCAAATATGCATATGCATATACATTTACTTTGGGCATAAAATTCATAAAATTTTCTTACCAAACAGTTTATGTATACAATCCTTGTATTAAATATATATATATCCTAGAATATTTGCCAAAATCTGTATACACTTTTCACCTTCAAATGTGCGTATTTTATGCTATCTGCTCTCTGTGTTCAGTCATTCAATCCTTTAGTCAACAACAGACAGACTCTTCAGTCAGCCAGCCAGCCAGCCAACGAAAAAATAATCCAAAAAAAAAAATAGAACCAACTAGCTTCTTTCAAAGTTTACTCTCTTTTAAGTAATATGTGGTAGTCGTCGTTTTTAGTATGTATGATTTTATTAGTTTGTTTATTGGGGTTAGAAATATGGTTGCTATAGTCAATAGTTGATATTTTGCATTTAGACTCTTTCTCACATACACATAGAAATACTTATAATTTATTTGCTCGATACTTCGTTTTGTTAGACGAATTTTGCCGAATAATATTATACAGTGGCTCATAAAAGTGATGCAAGGCTTCTCACAAATTTATTATTTTTTTTTTTTTTTGCCTAAAGACTGATAAAAGTTCGCTAAGGGAGCCATTTTCATATTAGTACGAAGGCATATTCCCTTAACTAGCCGACCTAAGAAAGAAAACACAACAAAAATTGGGAACATTTTTCTTCATTCCTCAACATAATCTCCTCTCTATACACTTTTCCCAGCGATATTTTATAGCTTCGATAACATGTTTATAGTATGAACTGTCTAGCTCATTAAAATAGCCATCTACCATAGACTCCACCTTCACCATTGTTTGCAAATCTTCTACTACCACCAAGCTATTTTTTCAAATTTGAAAATAGAAAATATTCCGAAGAAACTAAATCTGGCGAATAAGGTGCGTGCTGAAGCCAATTCGAGCTTTAACTTATTGATGTGTGAACTGGTGCATAATCTTGATGAAACAACACCCTCTTTTTTCGCCAAATGCGGGTTTTTCTTTAATTTCATCACTTAAAGATGAAGATCTTTTTTGAAGATAATCAGCCAAAAATTATCCCAAGTGCATCCCAAAAAAAAAACAAATGCCATAACCTTGCCTGCAAATGGAACTGTCGGCGCACGTCTTTGGACACGATTCTCCCTTTTCAGTTCACTGTTTTGACTGCTTCTTTGTCTCAGGTGTAAAGTGGTGAACTCATCTCGCATCCATGGTTACGAATCGATGCAAAAACTCGGTTTTATTACTGTGAAACATCTCCAAACATTCTATAGAAACAGCTTCACGACATTATTTTTGTTCTATTGTGAGCAAACACGGCACCCAACTTGCACACAGCTTTTTCATTTCCAAATTTTCGGTCAATATACGATGTATAGCACTTTTTGAAATGCCTGTAATTTCGCCTAGCTTCACGCACCTTCAGCCGACGATCATCCAATACCATTTTGTGGATTTTCTTAATCGTTTCTAGCGTGGCCACCTCAATTGGTCAACTACTACTATTGGTGTTCGTCTTGACAGCTCGTATAACCTCGTTTAAACTCTGCCACCCAATATTTTATGGACGTAAACGAGAAGGAGCAGACTCCCCCAGAGTAGAATCTTGTTCGGCTTTAATATTCGTTGGACTGAGACCTTTCAAATGAAAGTATTGCATTACATAACGGTGACCAATTTTTTACCAATGTTTACAAATGCACTGAGGTCGTTAAATTTCGATGGCTCCAAAAAAAAAAAACAACTAAACAATGTGGCGCCTTGAAACTTGAAACATATGTTTTATGAGGTTGCCACTTTTCACCAAAGTAATTTTTTTCAAACTACTGCCGCCATCTATATGCCAGGTCGGTAGTCGATAGAAATTCCATAAATTATACTTCAATTGAAAATGAGTCTATTATTCATTCTTAATCTGTTGTTGGTATGAAATTTTGGACAATGTTTCACGTTGGATTCAATTCGCATCAAATGAAGCCATCAAGAGATAAAAAAAAAAAAAAAATAAATATGTGGCACTTAAAGCCCCGAAGGGCTCATTGGCCGAGCTTCTCTTCCATTACTGTTGTGCGTCTTAAATTTTGGACTGTATTAGAAGGGACCTACTTATTTTATCCGGTTCCGGATCCTTCCTTTTTCTGAGCTTTGTCACAGAGTTCTTTTAGAAGCTTTTTCATGGCAAGTTGTTGCTGTCGGAAGAATTGCCAAAGAATTGCTTGCCGACAGGTGGGTACCGTTCGAAAGAAAAATCTTTTCGATATTAAATTTGTTATGCATGAACCGGGGATTGAACCACGACCTACAGATCAGAAGGCCAACACACTAACCACTGAGCTACGGCACCCAAAAATGTTGTGTCTAAATTGACGAAGTTATGACTATTTTTATACCTATCGCTTATGAACGTTTCATCCCAAATTTTTTAGTGTTCAAAACTTTAAACCGTTTTTCCCACAACTCACGTTTTCATAGTCGGTGTCTTCTATAACTTCAAAACTACTGCACCGGTCGTTTTGAAATTTTGAACACTGTTTCTGTACATAACTTACGAGGTAATGCTAAAGAGTGTTTTTCAAATTTTTTAATATTTTTCATTTTACAATAACAAATTAATCGCTTTTTTGCGAAAAAAAATCGAATTTTTTTCAAAGTATTCCCAAAAAGTCAAAAATTGAAATTTCGAAAAATCCAGCCCAGCGTTACCTGGGCAAAACGATTATCTAACGCGATATAATTGTGATTTTTTGATTTCAGATGATCCAGCACCGATTTATGAGAAACACCGCAATTCAATTTTATTCCGAGACGCTCCAGAGCTCCATTGCTGCCATTGACATATTTTTTAATATTTCTCTATGGAAATTTTACACAATATTCTTCAAATGTCATACTATAATGTACCATTAGTTTTAATAAATAGATTTCAACTGTTTCATAAAAAAAAAATCACAAAACCCTATTCCCCCCTTAATTCAAAAGCTTTTTATGTCTGCCTTTACAGGAAAATACTAGGTTAGGTTATTAGAATTGCCTATATTACTAAACCCGTATCAATTTAGTTTCAATTTAATAATAAATACATCAAATTTCAAAGTCAATAATTAAAAAATCACCGTAAGTAAACATAACTAGCTCGCAAGGTACTCAACCGTTTGACATTTTCTATGAGTCACTGTAACTGTAACTGTATCGTGTGTATTTGCGAATGCATAATTTGGATTATAATATTTGTTGTTGAAATAGTACTCGTATCATATCTATTTATTGTCTGTCATTGCAAGTGAATAACTATAAATAGTTCTATGTACGACTATGTAAGGTATGTCGGTATAGTAAAGGGTTATCCATTTCGCGGTTTCAAAAGTATAGGGCTAGAAATCGACATCTGTCAAACTGAGTTGTTAAAACAATTTCTTTCTTTTTCAGTTCAAAGTCTGACATTTGCAAAAATGGATCGCTTAACTAGCGACGAAGCACATTTCTCACTCGGTGGGTATGTTAACAAACAAAATTGTCGTATTTGTGGTTCTGAGAATCCTCAAGTAATTGAAGAGAGGCCACTACATCCACAAAAAGTCACTGCTTGGTGCGCTCTTTGGTCCGGAGGTGTGATTGGACCTTACTTCTTCGAAAACGACGATGGAACGACTGTCACCGTCAATTCGGAGCGTTATGGTCATATGATAACCGACTTTTTTTGGCCTGCTATTGAAGATTACGACTTAGAGAATATGTGATTTCAACAAGACGGTGCCACATGCCACACAACTCGAGCGAATATGGCTTTATTGCAAGAGAAATTTTCTGGCCGCGTAATTTCTCGTCGTGGCGATATCAAGCGATTTGACACCGCTTGACTTTGTTTTGTGGGGCTACACGAAAGACCGTGTTTATGCAGATAAACCTTTAACTCTTGAGCACCTAAAAACCAACAATCGTCACGTTATGGCTGAGATACCGCCCAATATGTGTCAAAAAGTGGTCGAAAATTACCTCAAAAGAATCGATGCTTGCAACAATTCGCGTGGTGGTCATTTAAATGATGTAGTATTTCACACATAATGTCAACGTTCAAGCTTTATAATAAAAAAGAAATATCATAATAAAAAATATTTTATATGTGTTTTATTTACATTTACTTTTGAAACCGCAAAATGGATAACCCCTTACAAGAAATACTTATCGTGTATAACATTTCAAATGCATTGTTATGCTTGTTTTCCAATGAGTATTTAATGTAGCTATGTACAATAATTAACACACGCACGCAATTACCCTTCGGAATACAGGAAGAAACATTGTTATTAATATTGGCAGTATTTTTGTTTTGCAAAGGCAACGAAGTAACTCTTCACATTGGAATGAAACCCTTCTGTTATTGTCATCCAGCAATCAATCATAATGTGTGTACATGGAACTTTATGCTTTATGTCGATGGTATCAAATGATGAAAATGCCACAAAAACAGGTGAAAAATAATTCGTAAGTTTATAAAACTTGTACTGCAATAAGACCACTCTGTACATAATCGTACCCAACACGTTGTGTAACCGTCTGTATATACAATTTTCAGCTCGAAGGATTCGCATTCGTACCTACATACAAGTATTTTCGTTGTTTTGCATTGATGCAACAAGCAATGTGGGTGCGTGTATGTCTGTATGAGCATTTTATGTACGCAACTACAGGGTGAGTTTTTAGCAACTTTCTTTTTGGCAACACTGTTTGTGGCAGCTCAGCTGTTTTCGTGTAACATGTTACTGTCAAACATGTTCAGTTTGGTCTATAATTTAACCATGAATCGACTTATAAACGAATAACGCTTGCAGATTATTGAATTTTATTATCAAAATTCATGCTCGTACACTTCTTCCATTTTATGGTCAGTTTGGCTGACCTTCTGAGGCGGCTATTCGAATTCTTGTGACTAAATTTCGCACCAAATTTTGGGAAAATATCGCAGCTGTATTCGAAAGTGTTGTTGATGACCGCGAATTATCGATTCGGCCCCGTTCGCAGCAATTGGGCCTCTGTTGCCCCACTACGTGGAAAATTTTGGGGAAAAATTTGGGTGTAAATCCTTTTAAAATACAACTGGTGCCAGAATTGAAGCCACACGACCTATCTCAATGGCCAAACTTTTGGTGAATGGGTGCTGACAAAGTTGGATGAAGATCCACTTTTTATCGGAAAATTATGTTCAGCGACAAAGCTCATTTCTGGTTGAATTTTGATACGTGAACAATCAAAATTGCCGTATTTAGTGTGAAGAGCAGACAGTAGCATTGCAAGAATTGCCAATGCATCCCAAAAAATGCACTGTTTGGTGTGGATTATGAGCCGGTGGCATCATTGGACCGTACTTTTTCACGACGACGACGAAGGCAGAAATGTTACTGTGAATGGTGAGCGCTATCGTGCAATGATTACTTACTTACTTACTTACTTATTTGGCCATAACAACCGAATATGACATGCTTCGTCAGCCATCTCTGTTCTTCGCTAGCTGGCGCCAGTTAGAAATTCCAAGCACCAAGTGAGGTTCTCCAGTACTTGGTCTTTCCACCGGAGGTTAGGTCTTCCTCTTCTGCGTCGTCCTCCAGCGGGTTACGAATATAACACCTTCTTAGCTGGAGCATGTTCTTTCATTCGCTTGACATGATCTAGCCAGCGCAGCCGCTGGATTTTGATGCGCTTTACTATGTCAATATCGGCATGCAGCTCGTATAGCTCATGATTGTACCTTATTCGGTACTCGCCACCAACACGAGGTGGAAATTGTTCAGGCTTCAGCGCCATATGTTAGGACAGGCATGATGCGAGACTTGTAGAGTGTAGTTTTCGTTCTTCGAGAGAGAACTCGACTTCTCAATTGCTTACTTAGCCCGCAGTAACACCTATTTGCAAGAGCGATCCTTTGCAATATCTCCAGGCTGAGGTCATTAATGCTGTTAATGCTGGTTCCAAGATAGACAAAGTCCCTTACTACTTCACAGGCGTAGTTGTGTCAACAGTGACGTGCTGTCCAAGATGCCGGGACTCTTTGTTTGTTGACACTAGTTACTTCGTCTTGCCCTCGTTCACCGTGAGACCCATTCGACGCGACTCTCTTTCCAACTCTGAGAATGCTGCACTGATTGCTCGCGTATACATGCCGATTATGTCAATATTGTCGGCATACGCCAACAGCATGACACTTTTGTTGAAGATAGTGCCATTATGTCGTAGATCAGCAGCTCTGCATAATTTTCTGCATAATAAGATTGAAGAAGTCGCACGATAACGAATCACCTTGTCTGAAACCCTGTTCGGTATTAAACGATGCAGAGAGGTCCTTCCCAATTTTAACTGCACAACGGGAGTTATGCAGTGTCATTCTACAAAATCGAATGAGCTTTACAGGAATACCGAGGTAATCCCTTACCGAACTGTCAAAAGCGGCTTTATAATCAACAAATAGGTGGTGCGATGCTGCGATGATTACAGACTTTTTTTTTTTTTTGCCCAAAATGGAAGAGCTGGACTTGGCTGACATGTGGTTTCAACAAGACGGTGCCACATGCCACACAGCATGCGAAACAATGGTCCAATTGAGAGGCGAGTTCGGTGAACAGTTTATTTCACGTTTGGCGCCAGTCTATTGGCCGCCTAGATCGTGCGATTTAACGACTTTAGACTATTTTTTGTGGGGCTATGTTAAGGCTTATGTCTACAGCGACAAGCCCGCAATGGTTGACGCACTGGAAGCCCCAATATTGAAGAATTTATTCGTGTGATACCGGCCGATATGTTGGAGAGAGTATGCCAAAATTGGATCCAGCGTATGAACCATAGATCTTTCTATCGACTCAAATAAAGATTTCATACATTTCTCTAAATTTTATGTGTTTTTTTTTTTTTTTTTAATCAAATCCGAAGGCTCTTAAAAAATCACCCTGTATATGTTGGTATTATACATACTTACTATAAGTACATAAAATATTCAGTTCATATGAGTACACTAGTATGTTCATTGTTACTGAAGCTCTGATATACTATACAGACTGTTCGTTACCTTTGTAAGACAGACTTATTGTCCGGACAGATGCTATAATATTTGGTTTGGTTAAGACTTGTTGTATGTACGCATTTATGCTTAGACAGTTAGGTATTAAATGTGCGCATATTTGTATGTGTGAATGCATGTATGTATATACGGATGAAAAGGATAAAAATTAAACTAAAACATTTTAGAGCTTTTATCTTGCACAAATGTTGATATCTATATACTTTGCTTTAATTTGAAGTTTGTACTTTTGTGAAATTTATTTTCCATTGTTCAATATATTTTTTTATACATTACATATAAATATGTAATTTTTTTTTTAGAATCACATGCCAGGGTTGTACAATAAATTTTGTACACAAATGGTTACAAGTTGAGAGTGGTTACCCAGTTGGTACTAAAAAAATTGGTGGAACCAATTTCACTTACAAATATAATTCGCAAATTTTTCTTGCTTAAATGAATATATTCATATTGAAATGAGAAAGTATAATTGAAAATGAGAAAGCGTAAATTTTAAATGAGAATGCGTCAAATGAAAAATAGAAATACATTTTTTAAAGTGCCAATTTGCCCAAATCTGTCAAATTTGTTCCCTATACCTCCACAATAATTGTATATGCTTCAGAAAATCTGTTTTGAAATGGCTACCCTTCCAGAATCATACAATGAATAACAATATTCTTTAAGATCATTGACAAATTTGACGCCTTTTTTTTCGTTCGATGCATTTATAATTGGCACTTTGACATTTCCATTTGACGATTTGCATTTTCAATCGATGATTGCTCATTTTCAATTGATTCCTTTTGTATTTAAATTGCATTTTCTCATTTTTAATTGATACTTTCGCAATTATAATTCACTCATCCACAGTTTTAAATGACGCAATCGAATTTGTTATTGACGTTTTCTCATTCTTAAATGGCATCGATGTGTAATGTTAATGGATTAAAAGTTCCTTTGATTTTTGAGCTCCATGTTAATTAATTTTTTTCAATTTGAAGCATGCTCAATGAAGCCGAGTTCACCGAAATATGAAAATTGTAGCAACTTAAATTTTTTGACCTACATTATTTGATCAATTGAAAAAAATTGTGGCGAAATTTGATTGACCAAAATTATATTTTTCTTCACGATGACGATTCCAGACTACACATCCTAGTGGATTTCGTATAAAAAACGGACAGTATGACTGAGAAATTTTGATGTATCCACCGTAAAGCACAGATTTTGCATGATTCGACAATATTTTTTTTTTTTTAATTCATCAACAGACTCTTTTTGTTTCAATACTGTAAAGTCAAAGCGCACTGAAAATTACTTAGTTGACTTCTGCAACTAAAAATAGCGTTAGTTCTGAAGTTCTTCTACAAAAAAAAAAAAAAAAAAAAAAGGCAAATGATTGTCGAACAAATTGGCCCGTATTTGGTCTCATAAAAATTTTTATTACGTTATTTATTTCTATTTATTATTTTTTACTATATAAATACCACAAAATTTCCACTTTCTGATCACATTTTTTCTGTAAATATTAAAAATACATAAAACTTTCAGTAACATAATTTACAGAACATGAAATGATCTGCTTTTTATATTAATTTTGTATGGAAGCTCCCTTCAAATGGAGAACTGAATTTTGAATTTTTTAAAAACGTCAATTTTATAGTGCAATCTTCCTAAGTTCCAATTTAGACAGAAAGACATTTGCATGAAAAAAAATTGTATTTGTAGCGTGGGACGCATGGCGAAGAGAGAGGGGTTTTTGTTTCACATACATACATGTGCCACAATCGTTTTGATTGTCATTCGTAATGTCAAATATTAAGAAAACATACAAACGTGTTGACTTGACATGTCGCCAAGAAACATTATTCCCTGTGTAAACGCGAACAAAACATCAAATGAGAATTGAATATATTTTTCATGCAAATATATTTGTTTATAAATCGATACTAAGAAATAAAATATATGAGCCACTCGCATTTAGTTTTTCTTCCAAACATGCTTACTTCTTACGAATATTCTTTATTTGTTATGTTTTTCGTAATAAAATGCATTAAAACAGGGTTGTTATAACATGAAATAATCTTTGTATTGGATTATTTTGGGATTTCCATTTTTTTTCTTTAAATATATTTTATAAGACAGCAACTATATTATTTATAGTATTTCTATTCGAAAACTGTTTATTAAAAATTTGCAAAAAAAAAAATCGTCGAATTCGATAACCACATCTTTCAATAATGTAGCCTATAACCATCGATACGTATAGTATTTACCTTATGAAAATGGCAGTCGATTTAATAATCAAATTTATTATCATTATTTAAGCTATGAGTAAATAGTATAAAAGGAATTCTATACTAGTTCTTTCAAAAAATGCATAAATTTGCTGTTCAATAGCAAAATTGTTTGCTACTCGAAATCGACTATGAGCTCCTTTGGCTGTGGCCTTCTGTATGAATACTATATATCATTTTAGTATTGAACGAATAAATCATTGCATTATTGAAATAGTCCCAGAATAAATTACTTGTTTTTTTTTTATTATTATTATTATTATTGATATATCTTGTTTAAAATTCGAACAAAGTATATAAGTAAATGTTCTGGTCTGGTATGGTTGTGATATCAATGGGAGCAGCGATAATGAAAGTGTTTACTCACGTAAACAGTGATATTCATATACTTAATTCTGATAAGTTTGTATGTCAATTATTTATAAATTTTTATTTTATTTGGCATTTTTTTTTGGGGTTTTGTACGATTCTTTTTTTCATATGGAAGCTGCACATATTTATAACATATTTACGAGTATGATTTTATAAAGGGTTATCCATTTCGCGGTTTCAAAAGTATAGGGCTAGAATGCGACATCTGTCAAACTGAGTTGTTAAAACAATTTCTTTCTTTTTCAGTTCAAAGTCTGACATTTGCAAAAATGGATCGCTTAACTATCGCACAACGCATTAAAATTGTAAAAACCTACTACAAAAATGGTGATTCTGCCACAGCCACATATCGTGCTTTAAGAGGAGATTATGGTTTACATAATCGTCCAATTACGCAAGCAATTGGCAAAATTGTAAAGAAATATGAAGAGACTGGATCGGTTACAGATATTGTAAGGCCTGTGCATCATCGTTTCGCTCGTACCACCGAAAATATCGCTGCTGTAAGTGAATGTGTTGCCGAAGACCCGAATGTGTCGATTCCTCGTCGTTCTCAGGAATTAGGACTGTCTTACGGCACATTATGGCGTATTTTGCATTTGGATCTACACCTACATCCATATAAAATCCAGCTCACACAACAACTGAAGCCAGCTGACCATTCACAACGTCGTAGATACGTCGAATGGATGCTTGAACAACAGGCGGTGGACGGCGATTTTTCGAACAAAATTTTCTTCAGCGACGAAGCACATTTCTCACTCGGTGGGTATGTTAACAAACAAAATTGTCGTATTTGGGGTTCTGAGAATCCTCAAGTAATTGAAGAGTGGCCACTACATCCACAAAAAGTCACTGCTTGGTGCGCTCTTTGGTCCGGAGGTGTGATTGGACCTTACTTCTTCGAAAACGACGATGGAACGACTGTCACCGTCAATTCGGAGCGTTATGGTCATATGATAATCGACTTTTTTTTTGCCTGCTATTGAAGAATACGACTTAGAGAATATGTGGTTTCAACAAGACGGTGCCACATGCCACACAACTCGAGCGAATATGGCTTTATTGCAAGAGAAATTTTCTGGCCGTGTAATTTCTCGTCGTGGCGATATCAAGTGGCCACCAAGATCATGCGATTTGACACCGCTTGACTTTGTTTTGTGGGGCTACACGAAAGACCGTGTTTATGCAGATAAACCTTTAACTCTTGAGCACCTAAAAACCAACATTCGTCACGTTATGGCTGAGATACCGTCCAATATGTGTCAAAAAGTGGTCGCGAAAATTACCTCAAAAGAATCGATGCTTGCAACAATTCGCGTGGTGGTCATTTAAATGATGTAGTATTTCACACATAATGTCAACGTTCAAACTTTATAATAAAAAAGAAATATATATATATATATATATATATATATATATATATATATATTTATATATATATATATATATATATATATTTATATATATATATATATATATATATATATATATATATATATATATATATATGTGGCACTTAAAGCCCCAAAGGGCTCATTGGCCGAGCTTCTCTTCCATTACTGTTGTGCGTCTTAAATTTGGACAGTATTAGAAGGGACCTACTTATTTTAGCCGGTTCCGAACGGCAGAACACTTGTGACATCACTTTTTCTGAGCTTTGTCACAGAGTTCTTGTAGAAGCTTTTTCATGGCAAGTTGTTACTGTCGGAAGAATTGCCAATTGCTTGAAATATCATGATAAAAAATATTTTATATGTGTTTTATTTACATTTACTTTTGAAACCGCAAAATGGATAACCCTTTATATTCAAATAATTTTAATTCTAATTCATTCAATTGATGCATCAACCGTGTCAAGTGATTGTACTTACGCATTAATTTCAAAAAGATTTACCGCAGTCGGTGAGTTATTAATAAGGCGATGTGATCGTAGTGATTGACTTGCGGTCAGAAGGTATGTAATTATGTGGGTATAATGATGACAATGACAAGAAAAGAAAAATCAACCACAGATATGTCTATCATCAAAATGCAACATATTTAATTTCCATGACTTTAGATTAATTACACTTGATAGAAATATCTTATACTCGTAAGTAGTATGTATGTAAAATCACACAACACACACAGCTAGCTACACCCTAAAGTAAACGCATGCATGTTTCGTTTTAAATTTATTATTAATATAATTCATATACTTTGTACTCGTACCAGTACATATTGTGTGTGCTAGGTTGGTAACTCATCGAGGTCACAATTCGTATTCGTGGTGGTAATGCTGGCGGCGGTGGTCGTGGTGGTGGTGATAGTATCATCGCTTCTGGCCATAGCACTCTGTTTTGTGTTGAGTATTTGTGCTAGATCTGCATGATCAATGGTTGCCTGCAGCGCTACTGGATATGGCCATTCATGACAAATCATCGGCCCATTACAATCGCGCAGTGTATTAATTAACACATCTAAACGTTTAGCTTCCAGCAATTCGGCATTCAGCTCTTTAACATCATCGAGCATTTGGTTAACATTCGATTCGATAACCTAAATGAAATGGATTTAATAAACATAAGCAGACATTAGTATGTATCGTATGTGGGTATAATAAGAAAATGAAATTAGTAATGATCTGCCACAGGCAGTTAATTCACACATGTACATTAGATGGGTTCAAATCAAATGTGTGGCATTCATTCAGAATTAAATTTTTTATGTGATAAACATTTTTTTTTGTGAAAGTTTTTAGTAAATTGACATGCAAATGTAGTGTATTTCAATTTTAAATAAAATTTAATTGATTACAGTGGGTGTCGTAGCTCAGTGGTTAGTGCGTTGGCCTTAATTTAATATCGAAAAGATTTTTCTTTCGAACGGTACCCACCCACGCCGGTAAGAATTGGCAATTTTTCCGGCAGTAACAATTTGCCAAAAATGCTTCTTAAGAGAGCTCTGTGTCAAAACTAAGTTAAAGTGATGTTACAAGGGTTCTGCCGTTCGGAATCGGCTAATTAAGTAGGTCCCTACTAATGCTGTCCAAATTTAATACGCACAACAGTATTGGAAGGAAAGCTCGGTGGTATCACAATGGGTTTTTTTTGGCCTAAGTGTGTCATAACCTAATAGCCTAGACAGACGGCAGCCTAATTCCGGATTACCGAGTTAATTCAAATTAACTCGGGCATTAACCAGCAGCTAATCCGCATAAACTCTATGAGTTAATTCTCAAAATAAAAGAGGATTAGGGCAATTTGCGATGGTAACACTGCTGAAAATTGTCAATTGTGAATTTTTCTCCATCCATTAGGTGTGTTCGCTTATAAAAAAAACTTTCAACAATTGTTTACAGTTTTCCACATGAAAAGTGTTGGCGAACAAATAAATCCAGCTGTCAATTATAAACGGTGAATGTCAATTTACAAGTTTCTGATAGTTTTCAGTTCACGTACTTCTTGTAGATTTTCTCATATCGAGAGTGATAGATGACAGAAATTGATAGTGATAGTAATGTAAGTGAGCAGACCTAATAAAACAGCAATCAGCCGTTTAGTTAATCCGCAATACTGCCGTCTGTCAGGTTATTATTTTATTCAGATTAAATACGCCGGTAATCCGGAATTAGGCTGTCGTCTGTCTAGGCTATAACACATAACCTAACCTAACCTAATTGATTACAAAATTTTTCTTATGGAAAGAATTGACAAATATTTTCATAAGATAGTTCCCCCCAGAGAGGCAAGAAATTGATTACATGTGTAATAAAAATATTGTCGACACCTTGGTCGGACTAGGTACTCATAAAATCGTAACTTACAATAAAAAATTTGCTTTTGGCGTTCTTTTGGAATATAAGGATTAATATAAAGTAATCCATTATTTTTGCATTAAATTGTAGGTTTCATTTATCATAGTTAGAATGATCTGATTTATGTCAAATATGCATCGTGTTGTTCGATAACTTGTTGCCATTTTGAAGGTAATTTCATAATGCCACTCTCATAGAAATCCTCGTCCCTATTGGCAAAAAACTGGGACAGTCAATTTTCACAAGCTTCTCTTAACGCGAATTTTTCACCAGCAAAATCATTCGCCATAGACAGGAACAGGTAGTAATCACTTGGTGCCACGTCTGGACTATAAGGTGGATGCATAAGAACCTACCAATCAAACTTCCGGAGCTTCTGGCGAGTCACTATCGATGTGTGTGGCCTGGCGTTGTCCTGATGGAACACAATTCCTCTCCCATTGTCCAAAGCTGGCCGCTTCGGGGCGATTGTTTCCTTCAAACCGTCCTATTGTTGACAGTACAGGTCCGAATTAAGAGTTTGGCCGTAGAGGAGCAGCTCATAGTAGATGATTCCCTGCCAATTCCACCAAACATATAGAAAAACCTTGCTGATCATCAATCCTGGCTTGGCCACCGTTTGCGACGGCCCAACGCGATTTGACGACGACCTTTTTCGCTTGCTCATTATTTTATCGATATTTTCGACAATTGGCCTTGCGTCTTTGACATCAAAATTACCGGAACGGAATCGACGAAACCAAAATTGCACATGATTGGCTGTTGCAGTATCAGGACCTTAAATACTGTTCACATTTTCAGCCGTCTGGCTTGCGTTTTCGCCTTTAAAGAAGAAAACCTGTAAAATATGGCATATTTTCTCATTACTGGTGTCCATCTTTGACGCGTGCTCAAATAATTTCGACTTCCACTGCTTCCAAGGTACATTTATGTGGAGTAAATGTACCGGCAGCCCCCATTAAGTTTAGCTGAGCTTATTTAATCCCTATTTATACTAGTTGTGAATGCTCGTCTCTACAAAATGAACAGAAAAACACCTGAACTGCGTCAAATATGCCTATAATTGCCGTGGAACCTCGT
This sequence comes from Megamerina dolium, assembly GCA_963854835.1. NCBI lineage: Eukaryota > Metazoa > Arthropoda > Insecta > Diptera > Megamerinidae > Megamerina > Megamerina dolium. The sequence goes on along the minus strand of OY978528.1, from coordinate 66,198,943 downwards.
TGCTGAATTATTTTCAACATTTTTTCGAAATATGCTTACCGCCTATCTCTACCCTTTAGGGGGCTCCTATACAAATTTGGTGTTTTTATTAAAATGGCTTACACCGCACTCTGGGTGGTACTATAGGTATCAAATATATCACTGACCTATGTATACATCTATACAATTTCGAAATTTCACCTCATTCAAGACTTTTTCTTTCATATTCTCAAAATCCCATAATTTGCACCGGTTTAATGTTTATATTTCAAATACTCATCATTGATAAATATGGCTTAATGCTATAACTCGTATCTAAATACATCTGCTGCTGTTGTTACTGCTGTTGCAATCGCCGTAAATCATTTGCAATTTATTTACAATATGCAACAATGATTATCACAACAACAACAACAAAAACAACAACTACAATGAACACACCACCACCACCAATACCAATATATTTAGTGGTATCTCACCTCATCGATACTTAACGGAATTTCGTGGTGCATTTGGGGTTAAATACAGTAGAAGCAGCAGCAGCAGCTGTAGCAGCAGGGCCAACAACAACAACAACAACAATCAAATTTAGTAAGAATTGAGAACCGGTGTCGCTTACAATAATTTCACATTCTCAACCACTAACAGTGTAGTAATGTAATAACAATAGCAACAACAGTGCTGTACCGTAATACATTGACATTGAGATAACGCTCCAATTGCTATTGTATTAATGTACGTGCTATATGTTGATATTATTGTGGGGTATCGTTGTCATAGTAAACTATGAATATAGTGGTGTTGCCATATGATACAATTCCATTTATATTTATATGGAAAATGTTCAAATAAAGAAAGTGAAAACTATTCTCAAAGTCAACTTGATTTATTCGATCGTCAAGGTTCACAAAATTGTTGAAATTTGATTGTAATGAGACTTTCGATAGAAGGACGCTTTAAAGTTGTGTTGGTGAAGAAAGTATTAATTTTGATTATTTTATTTTGCAAAAAAATGTCAAATATATCTCGACACATAATAACAAAAGTTTTAAATATATTTTGGTCAATTTTCAGAAATTTCAAGTTGCAATTTTATACATAAAATGAGTGAAACTGTGGTTTTATATATTGGGTTGGTCAATACATGAAGATTAGTAAGCAAAATCCCTATCCGAAACTAATTAAATATCAATATTTGAGGCTACCCTCATTTAGGCCCTTTTTTCCCACATGATTAATTAAAAAAAAAAAATACATAAAGAAAAATCTCCTATATACAGATATAAATTTTATATTACAAAAATAATCTTTGAAAAAGGTCTTCCTATCAAGTAAGCCTTTTAAAACTGATAGATAACAAATTTTCTACGTTTTTGGAATAACTTGGCCGTCTATTGTGCTAAGGAAACAGTAACACTTTAAAAACAAACAATAATTTGAAGGAAGCGCTTTTGTAAATTATAAATTCCGGCCATAGCATCGGTTCGGAGCATCAAACAATTGCAACTACTGACCATAAGATAATACAAGTTCTTCAAATGGTGCCAGTCAGCCTTCGAATTAAACTCAAAATTATGTCAGAGCATATGATTATATTCAAAGAACAGGCGTTAGATCTCAATTTACACAAAAAATGTGTTCGAATAAACATTTCCAATGCTCTTCTTAGAATGGCCTACAGATATGGGAGCATCGCTGGGAGAAGTGTATAGATTTACACGGAGATTATGTGGAAAAGTAAGACACTTTAACACAAGACAAAAAATAAAAATATATATATATGTATACGGCACTTATAGACCCCAAAGGGCCCTTTGACCGAGATTCTCTTTCAGTACTGTTGCGAATGTTAAATTTTGGACAGTGTTAGAAGGAAGCTACTTATATTAGCCAGTTCTCTAGTGGTAGAACTCTTGTGACATCACTTTTGCTGAGCTTCGTCACAGAGCTGAGCTTTTTTTGGCAGAATCTGGCAGAAGAATTGCCAATTGTTTGCCGACAGATGGGTACAGTTCGAAAGAAAAATCTTTGCGATATTAAATTTATGCTTCAGCCGAGGATTGTACCCACGACCTACAGATCAGCGGGCCAACGCACTAACCGCTGATCTACGGCATCCGTTATATGATTTATTGAAATAAGTATTGCAATGAATTTTTCTTTAAAGAGTAATTCTTCAGAGAGAAAAAAACATCGCAGATATAATTTTGATTTTATAATACTCGTATTTATAAAATAAAATTCGAAAATATTTTAAATTTTTTGGGAAAAAAAAAAAATTGCAATTTAATTTTTATTTTAAAAAAAAGCCCTTAATAACTTCTTATTTCAAGGCAAATATATGTAAAAAAATTTAATCCCTGAATTTTAAACGGAATTACAGATGGTATCACTGATATTACCATTAATGACACTCGGTTAACGGAGAATCAGAGAATCATCGAAATAAGAAAAAATAAACAATGCTTAACAAAAAAGCAGTGCAACAAAGTGTCAACAAGCAGAAGAAGAACAAGAGAAAAAAAAAAATAGGTAGCCTCAATAACAAAAATAACAATAAGATATACGAATTAATTGGATTGTAAACAAAATAGCAAAAACATGAGCAACAACGAAAACGAACAACAATAAAATATGAGAAAAAATTGCAAAAAGAAAAACGCAAGTGCTATGAATTCAAAAGATAACAGCAGAAATATATTTGAACCAATAAGTAAAATTCGCTTAAGTTGAGTTATGAAAGAATTGCGTCATGAATGTTCATTATGTCGGGCTTGAATGAAGAAAACTTTTTTTTGTTTTTATTTTATATAAGATTTTATATAAGATAAGGGTGATTTTTTAGCAACTTTCTTTTTGGCAACACTGTTTTTGGCAGCTCAGCTGTTTTCGTGTAACATGTTACTGTCAAACATGTTCAGTTTGGTCTATAATTTAACCAAGAATCGACTTACAAACGAACAACGCTTGCAGGTTATTGAATTTTATTATCAAAATTTATGCTCGGTTAAGAAAGTGCAAGATCCACTTTTGTATTGGAAAATTGTATTCATCGACGAAGCTTATTTCTGGTTTAATGGATATGTGAACAATCAAAATTGCCGTATTTGGTGTGAAGAGCAGCCAGAAGCATTGCAAGAACTGCCAATGCATCCTGAAAAATGCACTGTTTGGTTTAGATTATGGGCCTTTTTCAAAAACGACGAAGTCAGGAATGTTACGGTGAATGGTGAGTGCTACCGTGCGATGATTACAAACTTGTTTTTGACCAAAATGGAAGAACTGGAATTGGCTGACATGTGGTTTCAACAAGACGGTACCACATGCCACACAGCCCAATTGAGAGGTGAGTTCGGTGAACAGTTTATTTCACGTTTGGGGCCGGTCAATTGGCCGCCTAGATCGTGCGATTTAACGCCTGTAGACAATTTTTTCTAGGGAGGCTATGTTAAGGGACATGTCTACAGCGACAAATCCGCAACGGTTGACGCACTGCAAGACAATATTGAAGAATTTATTCGGGAGATACCGACCGATATGTTGAAGAGAGTATGCCAAAATTGGACCCAACGTATGAACCATTTGAAGCGCAGTCGCGGTCAACATTTACATGAAATCATCTTTAAACATTGAATTATATAGATCGTTCTATCGACTCAAATGAGGATTTCATACATTTTTCAAAATTTTATATGTTTTTATTTTGAATCAAATCCGAAGGCTCTTAAAAATTCACCCTGTATTAAATTGAGTAAATTTTTATTAAGTGAAAATAAGTGAATATCATTTTTTAAGATGCTAACTTTAAAATGTATCAATTTGTATAATTTTGAGGTTTTATATTCTGAAACTTAAAAATTCACTCAAGTAAACTTAAGCGATTATTGCTTTTTAACACAATTTTGAATATTGCCGAGTCGAATGAGGTTTATTTTGCTTTAATCATTTACTTCGCTTGTTGTATTGTATAATTTGAGATTAATTGCATGATTTTTCGATAAAAAAAAATTTCATTTTTTTATGTCCCCATTGGGTAATTTCGACATATTTTGTTTGAAATGAATTTACTCACCAAAATGTCAACATGCAGGTTAATCACACAACGCAATATATGACGTACACGATCGCGTAACTTTTCTATGGTAATCAGGTGTTGTTGCATGACGCTAATTGACATCTCTGCCGGTGTCATATTCATAACGGCACGTTGCAACAATGCAAAAATATCAGCTGATTTATTTAGTAACGTAGTAAATCGATGCTGTCTGTCTGTTGTCGTTAATGCAGAAGATGTGCAAATAAAATTACTTCCACATACACATACAGGAAGGTATATAATTCTGAAGCACAATATTCCCTCTCTACGATATTAAATCGCTCTCTCTCTCTCTCTCTCTCTGTCGTTTGTATAGTTTTCTATTTACTGTTAATGGGACGTACGTTTTCTTTACGCTACATCATTGTCATTATCATCACTATAGCCATTAGCAACATTAACTATGTAAATAGATACCATCATCATTAGCATCATCATCATTATCATCACTATAATCACAAGCGCATTACCATTAGTGGCATCGAAGATTCAGTTCTAAATAATAAATGCATAAATGCCATCTGCTTTTTGATGTTACGTATCGACAATAATAATATTTTCACTTTAATAAGCCGTAGGTATGAACTGCTTAGTAGAATTATTTTGCAGAATGCACTTAAATTTGTTGTAACAGAAGCAAGACACTAAATATTTACATGCTAAACGCTATCATTCGAGTCGATTGTATTTGCAAAAATGCATCGATATGCGTAGTACTCGACTTACTGGTCGTAGTATTCGATCTTAACTGAGCGCTGATTGTCTGTCATTGATGGTGGTGGTCGTGGTCGAGGTGGTGATGGCGGTGTACTCGTTTTGCTTGCACTTTTTTATTATTATTATTATTATTATTATTAACATACAGTCAGGGACTACAGTTTAAATACACCCACAAATCTTAATTTTAACTCGTATAAAGCATTGCTGCGAAAATCTAAGTAAGCAGTTTTTTTGCAGTCTATCAGTAAGCAAACACAATAACAAAAAATTTGTATTTGTCGCATAGATAACTGTAAATTCATCAAAAACTCAAAAAATACGCTGGACAAAAGTTTAAATACAATACAAGAAAACACGTGTTTTTGCAATTTCTTTGGAAAAGTACCGTTATATTTTTGTTGCTTTCTTCACTTACGCATATTTATTCATTATTATTAATGATTTCATCGTTCTCGGTAGACTTGAAAGCAAAATAATGGGCAAAGGAAAACAAATAGAGTCTGGTGTTAAAGATTTAATAATTAAACACTTTAAAGAAAGCAAATCCTACCGTGATATAGGAAAAATTTTGAATTTATCCTGTGCAAGTGTGCAAAACGTAATAAGAAAATATAAAACTTACAAAACAGTGGAAAATAGGCCCAGAACTGGTCGACCAAAAAAACTTTCTCGCCGAGATGTAAACCTTATCCTAAGAGAAGTGGACAAAAATCCAAAAATAAGTGCGCCAAAGTTAGCCGGTAGTATTGCTGCGGTGTCAGGCAAACATGTTCACCCAAAAACCGTACAAAGAGCTTTACGGTATAACGTCTATCGAAGCAGAGTTCCACGTAAAAAACCGCTTATTTCTGAGAAAAAATAGACAACTTCGTCTGGATTTTGCAAACAAGTACAAGGATATGGATGAGGACTTTTGGCGAAGAGTCTTATTCACAGATGAATCTAAATTTAATATTTTTGGCAGCGATGGTCGCGCAAAAATTTGGCGCAAGCCCGGCACAGCACTTCAAACCAAAAATTTAATACCAACCGTTAAACATGGGGGCGGTAGTGTGATGGTTTGGGGAGCAATTGCAGCAGCTGGCGTGGGACACTTGGCTTTTATCGATGGAATAATGGACAAACACGTGTATAAAAGTACAGTGGCTCCCAGCTTATTTCGTACAGTGACAGTTTAAAAATTGCTGCAGTCGTAATTCCTAATATAGCAAAAATTTGAACAAAATATAAATGCCATTTTTGAAAGGAAGGTTTGTTTTTTATTTTCCAAAATTTACTTTTTCAAAATTTTAGTGTTTGACACTATAAAAAAATAAAATAAGAAAAAAATAGGAAAATTCATGTCACAGCTTATTTCGTACAGTCTCTTTAAGTTCAAACTAAAAACAAAATAAGTTGATTTTAATATTTAGTATGACATCCCTTAGCGTTAATGACAGCCTGGAGTCTACTTGGCATTGAATCCACCAATTTTTGAGTGATGTCTGGTGTGATTTTTTTCCATTCCTCCATCAGTACCTTCTTTAGGTCTTGCTTATTAGAAATCTTGTGTGTTCTTATTTTATTGTCCAAAATAGACTAAAGATTTTCAATCACATTCATGTCAGGTGACTGTGGTGGTGGAGACATCAAGTGTGAGCAGTTCAAATAAGCCAAGATTGCACAATCCCAGATTTATGTTTTGGGTCATTATCTTGGTAATACCGAAATTCTTCCCGCAAACCCAGTTTGTCTGCACTTTGAAGTAAATTGTTTTTCAGAATCTCGAGGTACTTCATTTTGTCCATTGTTCCCTCAATAAAAACCAATTCACCTACTCCGGCTGCTGACATACAGGCCCAAACCATCACGCTACCGCCACCATGCTTCACTGTGGGCTTAAGGTTCTCCTTGTTTAGCTCGGTATTAGCTTTACGCCAAACATATGACATTCCGTCCGAGCCAAAAATATTAAACTTAGACTCATCCGCGAAAATAACGGTATTCCAGAACGCAGGAGTATTAATAATATGCTCTTTGGCGAAGTCAAGTCGGCGTTGTATATTCATTTTCGAAATGAATGGTTTCTTTCGGGCTACTCGACCGTTCAAGTCATGATTGCGCAGCACACGTCGGACAGTTTCAGCACTGGATGATTTTCCTATTTCACGCTGAACCTCTGCAGCCAACTTCGGAGCGGATAACTTTGGATTTTTCTTAATTTTTCGTAAAATATAACGCTCGTCTGATGCGTTGAAAATCTTATTAGGTGCTTCTCTGCCCTTGTTCTCCAACCGATTTTCGCGAACGAAGCGTTGAATGATGTATTGGACAGTTGAGGCACTTAAATTTGTCATTTCAGCAATTTTTCGCACACTCTGACCTTTCCTAAAATGGTTAATTACCAGTTTACGCTGTTCCATCGTTGTACGATGACCCATAAAGCTAAATGTTTAATTTACAGCACTTTAACTATTTAAAATAATAATAATAAAAGTTGTTATAATAGTTAAAAAGGTCCAAAAACTCATACAATTCAAAAAAACTTTGTAACTGCGCGGCAGAATGAAACTTACTTACATTGAAGTTTGTGTACGAAATAAGATGTGAGCTGAAAATCAGCTGATCAATAGTTTTTCTCTCTTGCATAACAAAAAGAAAATTTTTTGGGGTTCCCCGTTTTCTTATTAGGTTTACTAAACACATACACAGACATCTACATTCAAAACTTATCGATAAGTTTTTTAGTTTCGATGTTACAGCCATGTACATAAAAATATATACACTGTACGAAATAAGCTGTGAGCCACTGTATATTGGGTCTGGGAAGAAGTTGGATATTTCAACAAGACAACGACCCTAAGCATACCGCGCATTTGGTGAAGGACTGGTTGCTGTATTATGCTCCACGTCAGCTCTGTAGTCCTCCCCAATCACCGGACTTAAACCCAATTGAACACTCTTGGGAATTATTGGACCGAAAAATCAATCGCGCAGCTTTAAAGAACAAAGAATCCCTTAAAGAGGCTCTGAAAAAGGCCTGGTCAGAAATCAGCACATCCGAAACAGAAAATTTGGTTCTGTCTATGCCAAGTCGTCTGCAGGCAGTCATTGAAGCTCAAGGCGGACCTACCAAATATTAATTTAAGTTTAACGTTTTTTAATTAAGCTAAAATCAGCTAAAGAAAGAAAATTTTGTATTGTATTTAAACTTTTGTCCCATGTATTTTTTTAGTTTTTGATGAATTTTAAGTTATCTATGAAAAAAAGTGAATTGTTTTGGTTTTCGATATTGGTCATTATTCAACTAAAAATAAACTGCATACTTACATTTGTGTTAAAATGCTTTATTTTTATTTAAAGCGATGTTTTATGGGTGTATTTAAACTTTAGTCCCTGACTGTATATAGTCGTATTACAGACATTTGTTTATTTTGTTTTATTCTATATTCTGCTGATACTCAGCAGTATTACGGTAAACAATTTATTTGAGCAAATTTATGAATATGAACAATATTTTCGCTACAATATTTGATCGAATATAAATATTTGCTTGAAATATGTGAGATTACCATCAAACAAAATCTACTACAATCTATTATCAAGTCAGTCCATAAGTTCGTGCGTTATTTTTTCAATAGTTTCACAGTAGAAGCTTTTTGTGTACAAAAAATGATTCGTGAGAGATAACGGAATTATTTTTATTTTCTATTGTGCATTCAGACAAGTGATTTTAATCGCGGAAAGAAGTACGAGTTGTTAAAAAATAAAATTTTGAAATCTTCGAACGACTATAAGAGGCATATTTTTTTTTTATAAAAGTGGAAATAATGCAACAACTACTGCTGCAGAAATAAATGCTGCTAATGGGGGCGGGGAATACCGTGAGTGTAAGGACTGCGCAAAAGTGGTTTTCCCAATTCCGAAGTGGTGATTGTGACGTAGAGGATGCCCCACGCTCTGGTCGTACCGAGGTCTTTAACTCCGACGCCTTGCTGGAACTCGTGGAAGCTGAGCGTGGAAGTTTAACAGTCGATATGATAGCTGGATGGTTAAATTCATCACATGGAACAGTTTACAGGCACCTGCTTCAATTGGGCAAGGTACCAAAATGGGTTCCGCATAAACTTTCCGTTGCAAAGCTTTAGCAAAGAGTGAATGTATGTTCACAGCTGCTGCAGCGGCTTGAAATTGAGAGTTTTTTGAACCGTATTGCTACTGGGGACGAAAAAAGGGTCCTTTACAATAATCCTGTTCGCAAATGCCAGTGGTTAGATAAAGATGAAACACCAGAACCAACCCCCAGAGATGGCCGTCACCTCAAGAATATTATTCTGTCTATTTGGTGGAATATGGCCGGTATAGTTTATTTAGATCTGCTGGAATCAAACCAAACGATCAGAGTTGGTTATTATTGCCCTCAACTATTCAAACTGAATGAAGCACTTGAAAAAATCGACCATCTTTGGGCAATAGATGCAGAGTTATGTTTCACAACGGCAACGCAAGACCGCATACCGCAAGACAGATCTTAGGCAAGCTGAACGTGCTCGGATGGGAGCTAATGCCGCATCCACCATACTCTCCGGCTATTGCACCTTGCGATTATCACCTTTTCCGCGGGCTGCAGTCCCATTTAAGTAATAAGAACTATACCTCAAAAAAAAAAAAGACTATAAAAAGGGATATCGACGTGTATTTTGGCTCCAAGGGCAAACAATTTTTTGAGCAGGGAATTAAAAATTTTCCTAAACGTTGGGAAGACATTGTAAATGATGCAGGAAAATATATTATTGATTTATAAATACTGAGAAATTTTGTTTTTTTATTTATTTTAAAATCACCTAAGAAAAATGCACGAACTTATGGACTAACCTGATACAATTTGGAATATCAGTAATATTTTGCTATAATTTTTTTATTATTATTTAATCATTTGAAACATAAAATTATACATAAAGTGCTCCAAAGTGTTCGAAGTGCTGGAAGTTGTTTCAATAAATCTATGCATTGATCTATTAAAATATGAAACACTCTATTAACATAGATTCTTTTAGCACGATATTCTTTGCCCAACATTTCTGCAAATTTTTTATGACCTCGAAATAACACGATTTTTCGGGGACATTCAATTCTAAACTCTTACCGCTGAGCGATTTTTCCATGTAAATAATAATAATCTTAGGGACTAGTTTAGGTTAGGTTATGTGGCTGCCCTCTCTCTGAGAGGACACACATAGGCCAGAAATGCCCATTGTGATACCACTGAGCTTCTCTTCCAATACTGTTGTGCGTATTAAATTTGGACAGCATTAGAAGGGATCTACTTATATAAACCGGTTCCGAACGGCAGAACTCTTGTGACATCATTTTAACTTAGTTTTGTCACAGAGATCTTTTAAGAAGCATTTTTGGCAAATTATTACTGCCGGAAAAAAATCAAATTCTTGCCGGCGGCAGGTGGGTACCGTTCGAAAGAAAAATCTTACGTGGGATTGAACCCCCGACCTACAGATCAGGAGGCCAACGCACTAACCACTGAGCTACGGCACCCACTATCTTAGGGACTTAATCTGCAGAATATGTTGAATGAAGTGGCAATTTGTAATGCGGTATTATGCACCGATACATTCCCCTGGTCGAAGATAAGTGTTTTTCCTTGCCAAAAATGGCCATTTTTGCTTTAAATCGGCATTGGACCTCTGCAGATGCTTTGCATAATATGTGCCGATGATAATTTTAACCTTTTTGATGGTAATCGATGTGTAATGACACAGTGCGCATTGCAAAGAAACTCTCGCCATGGCCTTCTGCAGTTTCAATTTTGAACGAAAATTCGACTGTCTCGACTGTTCTGTGGTCTCTGCTATGTTGTGAGGGATTTATGCATCGACTGCAGTTATGACACGGAACAAACACTTGTTCGGAATGCGAATGAGTATGGCCAAACACTGTCAATCGTGAGCATAACTTTTTCATATCCAAATATTTACTCAAAAATTGAAAACCTATGGACTCTTCAACTTCGTGCTTTTCACTTGTCGATCATCTACTGTTACACTATGGATTCTATTGACGAGTTGTGAGGTGTAGTGACCTCAATTGGGAGACCTCAGAATGACGCTCGGTGGGTGTCATTTGTGCCGGCGTGTCTATATCGAAGTTGCGTAAATCAGAAATTTATGGTTCCCCATAGTGTTTTTAAAGCTTTTGTTTTTTATTTTTCCTGAAGGATTTCTTCGGGCGAAAAATAGAAATAAACACGTGAATTTTTTTCGAAATTTCTCATAGACGTTTGTTTCAAATGGCTATCAGCACCAATTTAATTGACAGATCTATCTGAAAATTTGGGTGCGCTATTTTGAAAGGTGAATTTTTATTTTTGTCGTTCCATATTTAATTTTTTAGGGACTTTTTGATCTGCTATCGTAAAAATATTCAGAATTTTTATACAATCTTTTATAAATTTGTATGCCAATTGCTTTAAAAATAAAATTTTCTATGTTTCTATGTTCTATGTTAGAATTATGTATGATTACTTCAGAAAGGGTATATTAAGACCTTTCGAAAAAAACAAATTTCTTTCTTATATTCATATTTGCTTTGCAATTTCAAATATTACTTCGAGCTCGTCTGCTCACAAAGTATTTAATTTATTTTAAAATCTCTTTGAAATAAAGCAAAAACTGACATAAGATTGACATAAATGATAGCTTTCCATAGTGAAATACTTACATTGATATTAGTAATTCTCAATGCAATGCAATATGTAATATTGTTGAAAATAATTCCAAATAAATACTTACATAATTCGATATCTAATCGAAACAGTTAGCATCCATGTGAATCCACTATGTGTATAGGTACTATGTACAAGTATGTATGAGTATAAGGTGTGGATGCCTCAGGTATTACACGTACGAGAGAAAATAACAACAATGTTATTTTTCAATTATCAATGATTTGTGAAAACTTTTAAACTTCATTATTATTCTAATTGTATTGTTATTGCACCAAGAATAATATGAAGTTGGTGTTTTCATTCATATTCTATAGGCATTGATAGTATGTACAATGGTCGAAATGAGTATAATGACAAACATTTTTTTGAAATTCTTTTATTTCTCTGTACACAGTATTTTATTATTTTCAAAGCATCGTTTTTCTAATTCAATGTTTTCAAAGAAAATATAAAAATTTGTGTTCAAAACCTAGAAACAAGGTGCAAATTCATATAGATTTATCAATAATATCTTAGGATTACACTCTCAAAACTTGTAAATTCACACCGCAAAAAAATTGTAATTTTTTTTTAGCATCATACATTTTTTTTTTTTTTTAGAATTTTAGGGCGTTCTCTGCCCACAAATGTTACGCCAAATACTTTTTAATAATCGTCTTGTTGAGTTTATATGAAATATACAAATTTCTAATATTATGTTCCTTCCAAAAAACACTTTTTAGCATACTCAGAAAGTCAATCAGCTGTTGTCACCATGCAATTCTTCTTCTCGTTCAATGTTTTTAACTTCTACCAAGTCAAATAATCGTCTGAGATTATTTTGGATAGATCTAATAAACTCATACCGCTATATATTTGATACATCACTTCTTGCCAATTCTGAAGAATTTATTTTCCAATAAGACGGGAACCAGTCAAAATTAGAAATTTTGTTCGTTACTAAAAAATACTGCTCTGCTCATGTTGTTACGACCGATACGTATTTTAGAGCGGTTGGTTTATTATATTAGTATAATGCCGTAGCTCAGTGGTTAGTGTGTTCGCCTTCTGATCTGTTGGTCGTGGTTCAATACCCGGCTGATGCATAACAAATTTAATATCGAAAAGATTTTTCTTTCGAACGGTACCCACCTGTCGGCAAGCAATTGGCAATTCTTCCGACAGTAACAACTTGCCATGAAAAAGTTTCTAAAAAGAACTCTGTGACAAAGCTCAGAAAAAGTGATGTCACAAGTGTTCTGTCGTTCGGAACCGGCTAAAATAAGTAGGTCCATTCTAATACTGTCCAAATTTAAGACGAACAACAGTAATGGAAGAGAAGCTCGGCCAATGAGCCCTTTGGGGCTTTTAGTCCCACATATTTATTTTTTTTATTTTATAATTTTTTTAATGGATATTTTCATCAAGATTTGGTTAGGTTTGAAGGGCGTGTGTGAACATATATTCATACTTCCATACTCGGAGGCATCTATTGCCCATTGTGATTGTCCTTGATTGCCGGAAGAAGCACGACTTCCCAGAGTAAACAAGTGTTCATGTGTCATTCTGCTTGAACTATTTGATTCTCCATATAAAGTCAAGAAGCTCTTTTAAGTCCACTTTCGCAAGTTCGTCCAGTTCTGTGAAGAAACGAGACCCCAAACATTGAAGTCGTTTTATCTGTAGTCCTGGACAGAGACATAGTTAGTGGTTTATTGATTTGTTTTCGTCTTCATCTCGGCAACCGCTCAGTCACAGTCCGTACGTCGGTATACGCCAACGTTGAAGCATTGGCGCGATGGTAAGAAAACTAACTGCAGGTTACGCTAAGAACAGAAGTACCCTCGTCCTTTTCATGTCTAGCATAGGCTATAAGGTCCTGGACACCTCACAATCTTCTCGGCTAGTCCACAAGCTGTTCGCTTTCTTGACAACTTTTTTCTTCTATACTCCCAAATAGTTCGCAAAGGCGGAATTTGTACTGAGTCGTCGGCCTCATTGGCATCCATACTGGGTTCCCTCCTGGACATTTCGTCTTCGATATCACTATGTTCAGAAATCCAGCAAAGAGAGATCCTGTCGTTTCCCATGTCACATAATGAAGCTCGACATTTCAGCACTTGACTGTTTACAAAGATAGTGATATTCGAAGGTGGAATTGTACTATCTTGTATTAGTTTAGCTGCCTTCTCAATTGCGTATATTTCTTCCGGAAAGACACTGCATGAGTCAGGGTGTCGAAATGACATCAAACAGTGCAGGTTTTCTGAAAATATTTTTATCAAACCTAGATAATTTTTTTTCGAGAAGATTTTATCGTTATTTACAATTCTTAAATGAATTAGGTAGATAACACTTGTTTTGGGTGCTTCTGCTGTAGTTTTATTTTAAAGAGGGTGGCTACTAGCAAATCTCAAGACTATTTAGAAATCTTGTTACTGCTGTGGGATTGATTTTAACTAGGCCCCTTGGAACTATGAATCCGTTGCCTAGGTAGTTTAGTCTGCATCTAGCCACACCTGGGCAATGGCAAATAACGTGCTATTTCCTGCTATTCAAGACAGAGTCGACAGAGATCGTTGTTAATCACACCCATTTTCATCGTGTGATAACTAAATTCACTAAATGACCTGCTAATAGTTCAGTGTAGAGTTGGATGTCTTTTCGGCTGAGATTCAAGATAGAATCTATCTTAATGTGTTCAGGGTCAATGAATCTTTTCGACTGTCGCATGCCTGTTTTGGCTCTCCAGTAATCGGTTAGACTACTTTTTTCCTCTTCAGATATTAATGAAGCTACTGTTTATCCCGCAGCAGGGTTCAGGGCTTATGAAAGAAGTCTCTGCGCCCTTTTTGGCCAGTAAATCTGCCATTTCATTGCTTGCATGTCCCTCGTATCCCGGTACCCAAATTAGAGTCATAGAGTTCCTCTTTGCTAAGGTATTGAGAAGTTCGAAGCATTCCCAAACCAACTTAGATTGGAACGAGAAATTCATTAGTGATTTTAGAGCTGTCTGACTGTCTGAAAGAATGCATATGTTAGTTTCTCGAGTGCCCCTACGTAGACATACTCTAACAGATAGCTCTAAGGCGTGAACCTCCGCCTGAAAAATGGAAGCTCTTTTTCCCATTGCAATTGCCTTCCGGAAATTTGGCCCTACAAATCCCGCTCCAGCACTATCATCTTCCATTTTGGAACCATCAGTGTACCATAGCTGTGAGCCCTGTTTTAGAAATATTCCGTTGTTACTCCACGCTGAGCGATAACATGTCACTTGATCACTTGAATGATCACTTCAAAGAGTTTATCCATCCTGTCAAAGACCGTGAGTGCCGGTGAATTCCAGACTACGTCTAGAATCTTAATGTGCCCTTTTAGGTTGCCTTCTTTTAGGTGAATAGAGTTCGGAAGTCTTATGGCTGCACTGGCTGCTGTCCTCTTGACCACAAGGTGTAGAGGATTGAGACCTGTGATTATTCCTAAAGCTGCTGCTGGGCTAGTTCTCATCGCTCCCGTTACGCTCAAACAGGCTATTCGATGAATCTTGTTAAGGATCGTCTGAGTCCTAATTTGATTTACCTTGGGCCACCAGGCCAGAGAGGCATAAGTGATCATTGATATTAATTCAGTTTTGTAAGACCACGCCATCATTTTAGCTCATAGTCCCCATATTTTACCATACAGCCTTTGGCAAGCGAAGGTAGCCCTTAGGGCTTTGTTCGTCATGTATAAATAAATAGTTGTTCCAAGTTAGAGTTTTATCCAGTAGTACTCCCAAATATTTCATCACCTCAATAAAAATTTAGAAAATAATTTCGTATCCAAAGTTATTTCGACCACTGTATGCATATGTATTTAGGTGCATTCTAATTGGAACACAGCAAGTGCTCATAATTTAGAAGCATAAATTTTCATAATAGCTTTTTATTTGTACTTATATATCTATAAATAGGTACCTACGTACATAATTCTACTATCAAGTTTGCATTTTATTAAATTGAATTAAATTATTTTGTGTGTGAGTGAGTGAGTGAGAGAGAGAGAGAGAGTGATGTAGGTTAAAAATTGTTAAATTTCATTTGTGTATACCACGAATATATAAATTGCTTGTCGGCACTGCAGCAATCCAATGATGCAACATGATAGGACGCAAATTTAAGGCAATCGGTATTGAGCTTGCTTCCACAACCCGCAGCCAACTATTTAGACTATATATTGTATTAGGTCCATAATAAAGAAAGCATGCAAATACAATAATAAAACAGATAAAATTTTCTATTGAAAATATCATTCCATTTATTTTCATTTACATATACAAAATATATAAACAAGAATATTACACAAAAGAGGGATGATAGTGCAATGCTTGCGTGTGATAATAAGGTGCTTACGGGTATTTATAGATATATATATATATATATATATATATATATATATATATATATATATATATATATATATATATATATATATATATATATATATATATATATATATATATATTAAAGGTTATCATGTACAAATAGTATTCGAAAATTAACGGTTATAAATAAGGTGAGGTGAAACGAAAACAAATAAACAAATGAGGAGGAGGGATAGTCCTGTGCATGTGCGGCCCATACATGTAGCATAGCTAACTACATTTTATTCTTCATATTACTATTCTTCCTTGTGATCGGGCACTTCCCAAAATAGCTCATCTTGATGATGTTCATCTTTTTGTAATTTTCGCATGCTAGTATATTTCAATATGGTACCTGTGGTGAAGAGTGACGTAATAGTTTAAAGTATTTTTTGGTAGTCACGAATTTATATATTTACTCACCTGTCAAAATGCCACCAACAATGGCGACAAGAACTGTCATTCCAATACCGAAAAGTTGATAGCCAGCTTGTCCATTGGCCGTACGATTGTAGCCCTGTTATTAGATATTAATATTTAGTTTCGTCATACGAATAGATTGTATATAGTCATTTTCTACTTACGCCAAGTATCATTGTTGTATTGGAGTGATCATGCATACTACTGCTATTCATCATTGCTGGAAAGATTGCTTGCATTTCAGATTTATAGTCCGCCTTGCTCACCATATTGGCATATATTGCTGAGGCTAGTGCAGAAATAACTGCTGGCATACCGTGGAGATTGTGTACACCACATGTGTCATGGATGCGCAATTTTGACATCATCCAGGGCTGAAATAATTGAGAAATCAGCAAATAAGTGGATGTTCGAATTTTTGAATTTCAAATAAATTGTTTCATAATTATATAGCAATAGTTAGTTAAAGAACAAATAAATATGATAGACTTTGTATTAAAAGAGCTGTCATATCATTCACTGTCTTACTCTCTCTCTCGCTCTCTCTCTCTCTCTCAAATCAAAATATAGCGAGAAGGTGTAAAGATTGGTGGCACTGGTACAATGGGCAGTCAATTTTGTTTGTTCAATTTTTCTTGCATTATTGTTATTATACTTTTAGGGATTAGCCGAATCAGAGCACTATTATTTGGGTCCCTTTTCGTCCCCTCAAATTGTGTCTTAGGTACTTGTTTGGTTGCAGAATTCTTCTACTGCCCTCCTCGTAATAACAAGACGAGTTATTTCAAGCATACCTTTTGTGAGGTATGTTCCACATTTCGAGTTCGTCAATAAACTGCTTGCCAATGCAGGACACTGGCTTCAACAAGACCCATCTTGCTTCGGTGGTACCTGAAATTGCCTTGCCCAGTTATTAATGCAGCCAACCATTGTCTGGGGGCGCAATAATTCCACCTCTGGACGAAAGGTCTAGACCCATATTGTAAAACATCCAATACTTTTTGCATTCTCAGGCTAATTTTTTTTTTATGACCATATTAAATTTGCAAATTTTTTCCTGACTGGTTTTAGAATAAGTGGGGAAATAGGGGGTTAAAATTCATATCGGAGCGAAATATGTTGTTTGGGTACATTTTAATCCGTTAGCTCTCTCACGAAAGGGTCGTTTTGACCCCCTTTTTTGTGGAGTCTGAATAAAATGGCCTTTAATAGGTCGCTAGAGGGTTAAAATGTTCTAGAAAATGATTCGCCTGAAAATTTCACTAGGGATATTATTAGGTAAAATCTTTATAAAATGATCGTAAAAGTCCACAGAAAATAAAAAACAAAAAAAAAATGTGTCCCCTTGAAATATGCAACTTTTTATGCATTCTTTTATAATTTTTCCATAAATATAACTTTAGCTCTTTTCGAGAGTGATGGGATGGTACTTGGGACATTGGTATCGTAATCATCGCTATCATCAGGATCTGAGTACCACATGATGTCCACATGTGACGAAAGAACGTCTTTCTATTCTGCCACAATGTATGGTATTTAGGCTACACTTTAAAGCTTCATATTTTCTACGGATCTAATTTCTTGAGGACGAAGTGTTTTGTACTTTATAAATTTTGTTCTTTTTTTTTTTTTTGTGGGTGCGTTGGGATAATGCGTTGGCCTTCTGAAGCATAATAATATTTAATATCGTAAGATTTTTTTTTCGAACGGTACCTACCTATCGGCAAGAATTGGCAATTTTTCCAGCAGTAACAATTTGGCAAAAATACTTTTTAAAAGAGCTCTGTGCTAAGTTAAAGTGATGTTACAAGTGTTCTGACGTTCGGAAGCGGCTAATATTAGTAGATGCCTTCTAATACTGTCCAAATTTAATACGCACAACAGTATTGGAAGAGAAGCTCGGTGGTATCACAATGGAACTTTCTGGCCTAAGTGTGTCCTCTCAGAGAAAGGGCAGCCACAATAACCCAACCTCATTTTTTAGCAATCAAAAACAATTTTTTTCAAACTCAAAAAACCTTGTGGTATAGACCAAATTTTTTAAAGGAATATTTTTGTAGAATAAGTACTTAGTCTCTCCTTAAATGTGGCGCTGAAGCCTGGACAATTTCCACCTCGGATGAGCGAATGCTTGGGGTTTTCGAGAGAAAAGACCTATGCAAGATTTTTGGACCTATTCACTGCGCTGCGCTGACTAGATCATGTCGAGCGAGTGGAAGAACACGCTCCAGCTAAGAAGGTGTTTTATTCGGAACCTGCTGGAGGACGTCGCAGAAGAGGAAGACTTAACCTCCGGTGGAAAGACCAAGTACTGGAGAACCTGACAGCGCTTAGAATTTCTAACTGGTGCCAGCTAGCGAAGAACAGTGATGGCTGGTATGTTCAAAATCCTAAACGTATTCCAACCTTAGGTTCTTTCCTCTATTTTCAATACAAATTTAGTACATTGTATTTTATGGTATTATGCATTTTCTCATTTATACATATTTACATATTGATTTTGTGGCATAAATGTTTATTAATACACATATATCGTAGGTAGTCGTATACTTGTAAAGGTATATTTTAGAAATTATTGCATTTTAATAGTTTTATAGAGAAATTGCAAAATAACGAAGGCAAATATTGCAATTTTGTCTGCAATTTTGCATATTTGTTCATTGAAGTGCTGTTTTTGTTTTTTTTTGGAAGGACTTGGGCGGATAATTGTAATTTTGAAATTATTTTACATAGAATTACATAATAATTTGAGTATACGTTGTATAAATGTTTTATATACTTAGGGCTATATTATGCATTTGATATTTAATAAATATATATATTTGTCTTTATTATGTAGTATTCACATAAATGTCAGAGGCACACATCAATACACAAGATCATATGGCAAATATGTGTGAATAAATTAATAAATTGATATATTTTTGAATTTTGAGTATGGTCACAATGTGATAAAGTAATAAAAGTCGATAGTACTGTCTCCCACATACATATACATTCTGTCAAATAAGTACCCGGAAATTCTCATTTCCGGAAATTCATTTTTAAGTTAAATTTTAATTTTCGCTCTGAGAAAATTTCAAAAAAATTTTTTTTTCCCAGGTTGGCACAACTGTCAGCCACTATTCTGTGAATTTTTATTGCTATGTGTCATTTAGTTTGGTTACGGCGTCATTAGGAACAAGTCAACCATTTGTGTGCGTTGCGATTTTTACTATGGATAAAAATATCGAACAAAGAGTTTGTGTGAAATTTTGTGTTTCAAACGAAATTTCTTGTGCCAAAACGTTGGAAATGTTGAAAAAAACATTTGGTGATTCAACCATGTTGAAAACTCAAGTTTACTATTGGTATAAATTCATATTTTATCTATAGTAAAAATCGCAAATTTTTTGAAATATTCTCAGAGGGAAAATTAAAAATGCGAATTTCCGGGTACTTATTTGACAGAATGTATGTTGTAAGCCTTCGGCATACCACCATACACATACACTCGAACCAAAAAATCAGGGAAAGTGGGTAGAACATTAAATACTTCTTATTGATAAATATCAATGTAAAATCAATATAAGGCAAAACAATCGGTTATATCAAGCTACCTAAAAGTGCCTATGGTATATGTATGTATATGAATACCGATAGAATTTGCAACACCTGAATGTTTCTCATATGAAGCAGTTAAATTTTATTACAATATTACTACATAAGCCCAATAGAAATTTCATATACAAAATGTGCCCTCCTGAAATGTTTGGATACATTTTAAATTCATTAATTTCCATATAAACATATACATGTATCTATACATACAAGAACATATTGCCTACGGTAATGGAATGGCATCACATATAGTCGATATTAAACTCATTAAATTAAGGTGTATTCGTGTGTGAGAGAGTATGTCTATATGTACATTTTATAGTATAAATCGAATTCTTATTAGTTTTGAGATATTTTACCATAATAACATGGGATTTATATTATGTTACATAAACATGCATACAAACACACATACATATTTGATTGCATCTGTCCCAAAAAGGCATTAAAATGAAATGTTACCAATTAAATGACCTTTTCACACTTCAAAGCATAAATTTATTATTAAATACTTTTGAAACTAATATTTCACTTATAAGATGTATAGTATGTATGTTCTGGCAATTGATTGGGAAGAAAGTAGTGTGCTTTTGTTAAGTCAAAATGTAACTATGAAATTGAAATTTATTAAAATAGTAGCCAATGTGTCAAATTTTCTTAAATATATTACTTTGAGAATACTGTTAAAATCCCGCACTCCAAAAAGAAGCATTAAATTAGCTCCTAATCACGTACAGGTGATTAGACGATTGAAGTGTTACCAACTACATACAGGTATATCTGTCAAATCGATATTGCCAACCAAGTGAAATTCATACTAATGACAGCTGTTTATATTGTTTAGAAAATACCACAATCATTCCTCCAAAAAGAAGCATTAAATTAAGCGATATAGTTACGTACAAGTTATTAGACGATTGAAGTGTTACCAACTACACACAGGTTTATCTGTCAAATCGATATTGCAAACTATGTGAAATTCATACCAACAACAGCTGTTTATATTGTTTACAAACTACAACAATCATTCCTCCAAAAAGAAGAATTAAATTAAGCGATATATTTACGTATAGGTTATTAGACGATTGAAGTGTTACCAACTACACACAGGTTTATCTGTCAAATCGATATTGCCAATTATGTGAAATTCATACCAACAACAGCTGTTTATATTGTTTACAAACTAACACAATCCAATTCAAACGTAATAGAGTGATTTTGTTATATTTGGCTGAAAACCGACAACCAGCTATTGTTCGTGAGCTCAAAAACCTCAATGTGGACGAAAATAAAATATAGCAACATTACGTGAAATGGTTCGGAAAGTGAAGGCTCGACTTTAATGCAATCCACGTTGTAGCAGCAATCAAATGGCCATAGAACTGAATATATTCCAACAAATCATCCGACACATATTCCAAAATGAGCTCAAGGTAATGCCTTACAAGTTTCAAAAGGCACATGATCTTACACCAAAGCAACAAAAAGTTAGACTCGAAAGAGCAAAGGAGGTTGTTACGCTTGCACGAACATGGCGAATTTCCAAACATTGTGTGCTCTGATGAGAAAAATTTCCCTATAGAGCAGTTCATAAACTCTCAAATTGATCGTGCACTTCCGAAAATTTGAGACTACGTATGGACACCTGAAGTAATTTTCCATCTCAAGTGATGGCATGGGGAGCTGTGACCGCTGATGGACGCTCTCCAATCGTTTTCATCGAGCCTTGTGTCAAATTCAATGCAACTTTTTATAGGGAAAATATTTTGGAAGTTGCTTTAGAGCTGTGGGCACGCAAACATTTCGATCGTAGACCATGGACGTTCCAACAAGACTCGACATCGTCTCATAAAGCTTGTGTGAATCAAGAATTGTTAAAAAATCATGTTCCGCACTTTATTTCGTTCACAGAATTCGTCAAATGCAAATCCGATGGACTATTTCATCTGGCCCATTTTGGAGAGGAAGGTAAGGACTAAAAAATATGCCAGTATATATGCGCTGAGGAAAGTCATTATTCGGCAATGGGTCAAAATACCGGAAGATTACATTCGTGAAGCATGCAACACATTTTTTAACCGTCTGAAGGCTATAGTCAGGGCAAAAAGTGGGCACATCGAGCTAGAGTGAATTTGGATTTTGAAATTATGATTTTGAAATTTTGATTATTTCCACAATTTTTTCTAATTTGAATCAATAAAATATAATTTCACACAAAGAAGATATGATCGCTGGAATAGGTTGTACTTCAATCGCCTAAACCTGTAGATTCTCTGAGTAGAAAGAATCCAGATTCTTCTTCTTTTATGTGGCCATAACAACCGATGATCGATTTAGACCGAATATATAATGCGGCGCCAGTCTTCTCTGTTCTTCGCTTGCTGGCGCCAATTGGATATTCGAAGCGCCGCCAAGTTACTCAAGACTTGGTCCTTCCAACGGAGGTTTGGTCCTCCTCTCATCTTCTGCGTCCTCCAGCGGGTGCCGAATTAAATATCCTCTTCGCTGGAGTGTATTCTTCCATTCGCTCGACATGACCAAGCCAGCGCAGCAGCTGGATTTAGATTCGCTTGACTATGTCAATGTCAGCGTACAGCTCATACAGCTCTTCGTTGTACCTTATTCGATACTCGCCATCAACGCAAATAGGTCCGAAGATCCTGCGAGGAACTTTTCTCTCGAAAACTCCAAGCATCCTCTCATCCGTGGTGGAAATTGTCCAGGCTTCGGCGCCATATGTTAGGACAGGAATAATGAGGGACTGTGTAGAGTGTGATTTTCGATCTTCGAGAGAGGGCTTGACTACTCAATTACTTACTCAGCCCTAAGTAGCCGAGTAACTGAGCTGATCTTTGTGGAGTTAAATCAATTTTGTGACCACACAGAATATTTAGGTCACCTCTCTTTGGCCACCTCATTTCGATATCAATTTTTGGAGAAAATTTCACCTCTCAATAATTTAGGTTACATTACACACTGTTTTCACTTAGCATCTTGTTTGTCAACTGAAGTTCCAATTACTACCTATTATGATGCATTTGAGAGATTTTCTGATACTTTTTCCCCCATCTTGAATACATAAATATTGCAAGTTACTTTGTAAATATCAAAATGATATTATTGCATTTATTTTTGGAATATATTTTATCATTTTGTTATTGTACAATATATCGAATGGGTTGCAATTAATTGAGAATCACAAATAAATTGTCAAAATATTTGCAAATTATTTATTATCAAATTTTCGAATATCTATTCAATAATGTTTTATTTTCTCCCCCCTCCCCCCAAATTTTAAAAGAAGACTAAAATTGATGCCGATGATGGCAACCATTTAACATCGTCAGTTTAAAGTTGAAACCTTTGGCAAACATTCATTAGCACACCACTTGAAGGCCAAACTTGACCACACTAATTGTTTTATGAGTTTTCTCATCAGTTTAACAAATACATACATACATACATTCTTATTAATGATAACAGTCTGTGTTGTTGGCACAATACATTTGGGGCATGTCAATTTAAATAAAACAAATTATGTAGATGCATTAGTAATTTGTTAGTGTTCGTTCGTTTATTTGGTTCTTTTGTTTTGCCAGCAACAAAATTTTATGACAAGCAATAACAGCACTAATAAAATAAGTTAATAAAACTTTTGAACGTTTGAAATTATTATTATGTAAATGAAATTTTACTATTTGAAGTACAGTATGCTGCAAGAAAATTAGAATAATTATGTATGAAATAGAAACTGTTATAGTCGAAAACCGATGGATGGATGGATAGAGGAAGGCTATGACTACCGTGAAAAGTCGGTGAAATAGATACCATATCAGCTAATTGGTGAGTAAAAAATAAATACAACTGAAGAAATGCTCTCCATCTCATCAAAATCTATCAAATAAATAGGAAAGAACATAGAGCTACTCGTATTAGTCTAAAAGTTTGGCGGTAGGTTAGATTAGGTTATGTGGCTGCCCACATCTCTGAGAGGTCACTCATAAGCCAGAAAGGCCCATTGTGATACCACCGAGCTTCTCTTCCAATACTGTTGTGCGTATTAAATTTGGACAGCATTAGAAGGGATCTACTTATATTAGCCGGTTCCGAACGGCGGAACCCTTGTGACATCACTTTAACTTAGTTTTGTCACAGAGCTCTTTTAAGAAGCATTTTTGGCAAATTGTTACTGCCGGAAAAATTGCCAATTCTTGCCAGCAGGTGGGTACTGTTCGAAAGAAAAATCGGTTCGATATTAAATTTTGTTATGTTTCAGCCGGGGATTGAACCCACGACCTACAGATCAGAAGACCAACGTAGTAACCACTGAGCTACGGCACCCACTGGCGGTAACTTAGAAGAATTTCGGAATCAGTTCGAACAGATGTTGGGGGATAGGCAGACGTAGTCTCTGGTGGACATATCATTTGTTGAAGTACCTGACAGCGCTTGGGAATGCTGAATACATACAGAATTTATGGCGGATTCCCCTACAACTATGACATTCTGATTATTTGGAAGGTTTTTCTATGATGAGAAAGCTTTTTCTATAGTGGTTAGCTCAGTGATTAATGCCCAGTAGCTCAATGATTAGTGCGTTGACCTTCTGACCTGTCTAAAAGTCTAAACGTTTGGCGGTAACTTAGAAGAATTTCAGAATCAGTTCGAACAGATGTTGGGGGATAGGCAAAGGTAGTCTCTGGTGGAAATTTTATTAGCTGAAGTACTTGACAGCGTTTGGGAATGCTGAATACATACAGAATTTATGCCAGATTCCCCTACAACTATGACAGTCTGATTATTTGGATGGTTTTTCTATGATGTTAAAGGTTTTTCTAAAGTGGGTGCCGTAGCACAGTGATTAGTACGTTGGCCTTCTGATCTATAGTTTATGGATTTTTCTTTCAAACAGTGCCCACATGTCGGCAAGCAATTCGCAATTCTTCCGGTAGTAACAATTTGCCATGGAAAAACTTCTAAAAGAACTCTGTGACAAAGTGATGTCACAAGGGTTCTGCCATTCGAAGCCGGCTAAAATAAGTTGATTCCTTCTAATACTCTCCAGAATTTAACACGAACAACAGTTCTGGAATTTCTGGGTCGTGTAAAGAGCCTCTTCGGGGCTTATAAGTGCCACATATTTAATTTAATTTTTTTCTTCTATGATTTGAAATGAATTGTAAATTTAGTTTCAGTCTAGAAATGAAATTCCATATATAACTCAAAAACTCAATATAACTCAATTGCAAATAATTATGCTTTTGAAAAAGTGGAACTATCGAAATTATTCTCACCTCAAAGAAAATCATTTTTCGGCTATTTTTGTGGAGGTTTTTTGGGGTTACCAGAGGATGATGATAGAAATTTGACCACAGATTCAGATTTAGCGAATCAAAACCCATACAATATGACTACTCTGATCCATTGGGCATCCTAGTTTTTGTGGGCTGTGACAGTCTCACGCAAAAAGGTATTTTTTCCTACGGATGGGAATTGTTAAAATCCGAATGCTTCTCTCTCATAAAAAGAAACATAATTTTCGGCCCTTTTTGTTGGCTTGTTTTTAGAATGAAAGATCCTTTAGGGTGATAACGGAAACTTGACACACAGATTCGGGTTCAACGACCCAAAATTTCATAAAATGTGACTACTCTGACTACTCTGACCCCTCTGTCTTCCTACCTTTACATGGGGCTATGTTATTCACCGGAATTAGAATGCAAACTTCCATTTTAAACACTCAAAAGGTCCAAATAGTAGGTCATTCGTAGCGTCATCTTGATTTCGTATTTGAAGAATTCATTTTTTTCCTACACATGAATTATAATCTTTGCGGACAAGAATTTGCTATTAAAGAAATCGCATTTATGCTATCAAAACTGGTTTTGACTGGACAAATTTAATATTTGATATTTTAGGAAAAAAATTAAACAATTGCTCACATTTTCTGACGACATATTGTATATAAAGGGTCAACGGTCTATTACAAAAATTAGTTCAGTATGCTTTCATATCATATTTGTTGTGCAGGAAATTCTTCTTTAGTAGTAACTTTTATGACATGTGTTGAGTTTTGTATTGTACGATAATATTACTTTGGTATATAAATATTTCTAGTATATAAGTACACATGTTTGTATTTATATTAGAGGTAACATAAATCTATTAATTAACTCATTGATGCTGTTGCTACCGTATTATTTCTATTTATTTAGGTATATATTCTATATATACCCAGTGAGAAAATTAGCCGCAATGGTAAGGGAAGAGATAAGCAGACTTTGTCATTAAATATGCTTACCACGTGGATATTGTGATGTCATACGCTCGTGTTTAGAACGTTTTGTTCTCGCAACATGTATATGACATGTTGCGCGAACATGTTGCGCTACTAAGTTGATGCATCAATTTAAAAAGGTTTTCAAGTTTTTTCAAATTGATCTTGACATATTATCAGTTTTCTTAGCAGAAGATAGAAATTTTCAGCTAAAAAAGAAAGAGTCTTTCAGCTGATTTACGGTAATGCAATATCTGCTTTTCCATTGGGATATTGTATAGATACATAAGTGTATGACATATGTGACAAAGTTCATTTGTTTTGCAAACAAATTCAATGTGCAACATGCAACAACTATATACAAGGTCTAGTAAAAAGAAATCCATTATTTTTGTCATTTATGTCAAATATGCACCGTTTTGTTCGATAACTTGTTGCCTTTTGAAGGTAATTTCATAATGCCAATCTCTTATAGAAACCCTCGTCCCTATTGGCAAAAAACTGGGACAGTAGATTTTCACAAGCTTCTCTTGAGGCGAATTTTCACCACCAAAATCATTCGCTATAGACAAGAACAGGCAGTAATCACTTGGTGCCAGGTCCGGACTATAAGGTGGATGCATAAGAACCTCCCAACCAAGCTCCCGGTACTTCTGGCGAGTCACTATCGATGTGTGTGACCTAGCGTTGTCCTGATGGAACACAATTCCTCTCTTATTGGCCAAAGTTGGCCGCTTCTGGACGATTGCTTCCTTCAGACGGTCCAATTGTTGACAGTACAAGTCCGAACTAAGAGTTTGACCGTAGGGGAGCAGCTCACAGTAGATGATTCCCTGCCAATCTCACCAAACACATAGAAAAACCTTCCTGACCGTCAATCCTGACTTGGTCACCGTTCGCGCCGGCTCACCGCGATTCGACCACGACCGTTTTCGCTTGACGTTGTCGTAAGTGACCCACTTTTTATCACCAGTAACCATCCACTTCAGAAAAGGATCGATCCATGAGGTTTTTTTCTGTAAACTTGTGTGGCACCCATACATCGAGCTCCTTTTTGTATCCAGCTCTATTCTTAAATGGTTCCAAACGGTTTTTTATGCAATGTTTAGCTCCTGAGTAATAGAAACAATGCTTACGGTCAGACTCGACGATTTCCATTATTTTATCGATATTTTCGGCAATTGGCCTTCCAGAGCATGGTGCACCTTTGACATGAAAATTACCGGAACGGAATTGACGAAACCAAAATTACACGTGATTGGCTACGGATGCAGTATTAGGACCATGAACACTATTCACATTTTCAGCCGTCTGGCTTGCGTTTTCGCCTTTATCTAAGAAAAACTGTAAAATATGTCGTATTTTCTCTTTACTGGTGTCCATTTTTGACGAGTGCTCAAACAATACTAAGTCAAGCAATCACAAAACTGCCTAAAGCGCGAAATCCTATCTTTCTAACGCCATCTAGCGTAACCCGATCGCACTTATACAACGCGAGATACAGATTACTAAAGCCATCTATTGGAAAAATAATGGATTTCTTTTTACTACACCTGATACCTATATTTGAACCTAGTAGCAGTAAGTAGTAGCATAAGCATCGGTTATAGAAGAAGTATAACAGTTAAGAATAACGTATGAAAGAACTTACCGACAAATAGCGATATCCAAGAACTGAGAGCGAACCAGCAATCATGCCAATTAATATGGCACCATGTGATCCAATGAGTAAATTGCAAACGCTGCCAATAGCAACACCACCAGCAAGTGTTGAATTCTGTACATGAACCATATCCAATTTATTCTCATGACTCACAAGTGCGGATAATACAAATGTTGTAACTGTAAAAACAACAACAACAAAAATTACAATAGCAAAATGAATTAATGAGTATTGATATGAGAGAGTGCTAGAGAGAGAGAGAGAGAGAGAGAGAGAGAGAGAGAGAGAGTGGAAAATTTATTTTGTTGCAAGAATATTGTGTCACCTGTATATTTTCTACAATACAATGCAACACAGCGCAAATGGCCACCCTTCCACATAGTAATTACTAATTATGAATATAATACAATGCACGCAAGTAATTAGTGTGAATTTGAAACCCAAGTTTGTTAAATTTTTCTTTTCTGGAAAAATTATTTGTATGTAAGAATTCGTTGTTCATATGTCGACTAATGAATAATGCTATATTGACGTTCACGATGCAATGGCATATATATGCTCGTTCCAATAGAGCATTTGCAAAATATTATTGCATAGTTTACAATCACAACAACAAATGTATGGATGTGCATTTACTATGCTTGACAGCATGCGAAACCCTAAAAGTGTATTGCATATATTTGCAATGCATATGCAATACTCGATGTGACATTGCAAAATGCTGACAAGATTTATTTAGCAAGAGTGTTGCTAAACTTAAACTTAAAAATAAAAATGCATGAAATCTATTGCAAATATTTGCTTTTTATGCAATTTTCCAAGATCTTATGCATCAGGAATACCGTTTATGTGATTTTTTTTCTAGAAAAATGTGAATAATTGAATTAGGAATGCTTTGGATTGACTTTATTCTCATACAATTGTAGTATTTTCTGAGGTTTGAGAAGAATTGTATAGAAGAATTTATATGAATTTCAATTATTGCATGATTATGAAGTTATTTGTTAATTTTCAGATGATGGCTTTAAAGGAATTTTGTAGGGAATTGAGTCTAAGAAGTCAAAATACGAGGTAAGTGGGTTCAGGAAATATGTTGGATAGCAAAAAAATACCTAGTACCCATAGAGATAGAGAGAGAGAGAGAGAGAGAGAGAGAGTACCCATTGATAGATATGCGCAGTTTAATCTAAATAGTAAAAAGTACAAAAAACAATAAATAGCCAAGCTGCCCTTCGAGCACTCAGCTCATACGAGGTGGACTCCAAAGTTAGTATGGGACTGACTGCAGAGACTGAATCAGTTAGGGAACATTAGCAATATCAATTTCTGCTGGGTCCCTGGACACATAGAAAATCAGGGTAATAAACTAGCAGACGAACTCGCCAGAAAAGGAGCCTCTAATACAATGATTGGGCCAAAACCATTTTGTGGTATAGGAACTGGAGTATGGCAGGGAGTGTTAAGAGAACAAGAATGACAAAAAAGAGACAGAAACTCTTTGTAAGCCACTCAGGGCTGAGATAATCAGAAATACTATTCGGAAGCTATAACTGCAAAAGATTTGAATTTTGCATTAACTGCAGGCTCAAGGGACATTTGAGTAATTTAGGAATACTATCAAGTACATTGTGCAAAACAACAGCGCTGATAAACAGGAATCGTAGGGATGCCTCCAAACTGACGGCACTCATCACTGGCTTCTGGCTTATCGGAGAGCAGGCAGCCAAAATGGGAATTCATTCACTGTCACAGCTGCAATCAAGCAGAAGAAAAGGAAACTGTTTCACATTTCCTCTGCGAATGCCTTGCTCTCTGGAAACAGAGAATGGATACTTTAGGTAAACCACTCTTCAACAATCTCGAAAAGTTAGCGGAAACAAACATCAACGACCAGAGGTTTCTAAATCGCACGGATTGGATATAACCAAGCTGTTAACAATCGATTAAACAATTGGAAACGATGATGTGGCAACAAAATGGCGCGAAAGCGCTAGTTGGATTTATGGAATGAGTTCCCACTTCAACCAACCAACCAACCAACCAACCAACATTGTGCAGATCCTGCGACGATGAAGCAACTGAGGTGTCACTGGAGCACTGATGCATAGACGTAGACGTGAACACCTGAGATCATATTTAATACCAGACAAAGAAAAAGCAACGTTAAATCCAACCAATATTCTAGTATTTTTAATAGTAGAGGAACTGGATGAAATTTTATTCTCATAACCTTTATCGAAAGAAGGTTCTACAACAGATCTACAATAGTCGCAATACTTTTATACCTCATCAATTCCCATGGATTCCCAGGAAGGGATAGGAGTAACTTTTTATAAAAACCTCAATTTTTCGTGGGTGAAGATAAGTGGTCAATATGTTCGGAGGAAATATGAATGATAATGAGAGCCTTATACACTTCTCTTAACCGCCTAGAGCTGATTTTGGGATCTCTCTCCTAGCTTTTTGCTTACCAAAAATGATTTGTGGGAGATAAAGGAACTATTTTTATTTTCTCTGATGTATTGTGCATTCAAAAAGTGATTTTAATCGCGGATAGAAGAGCGCGTTGTTAAAAAATAAAATGGAATCTTTGAACGAGTTTAAGAGGCATATTTTGTATTATTTTTTATTAAAGTGGAAAAAATGCAATGTTGCAGAAATGAACGCAACTCATGGGAAGAATACCGTGAGTGTAAGGACTGCGCCAAGGTCATCATCATCATTTGACGTTACAGTTCATTGTGAGCTTTGACCTGCTGAACAATACGCCTCCATGTTGCTCGGTCTTTTGTCGTCTCTTTCCAGTTTTCTGCAAAAATGGTTTTCCAAATTCCTAAGTGGTGATTGTGACGTTGAGGATGCTCCACGCTCTGGTCGTCTTGAGGTCTTTAACTCTGACGCCTTGCTGGAACTCATGGAAGCTGAGCTAAGTTTGACAGTCGATATGATGGTTGGAAGGTTAAATTCATCACATGGAACAGTTTACAGGCACCTGGCTCAATTGGGCAAGGTTCCAAAGCTGGGAAAATAGGTTCCGCATAAACTTTCCGTCGCAAACCTTTAGCAGATAGTGAATGTGTGTTCTCAGCTGGAAAATGAGAGTGTTTTTGAACCGTTTTGTTACTGGGGACGAAAAATGTGTCTTTTACAATAATCCTGTTCCCAAACGTCAGGATAAAGATGAATCATCAGAACCAACCCCCAGAGATGGCCTCCTGTTGGTGGGATATGACCGGTATAATTTATTTTAATCTGCTGAAACTAAACCAGACGATCACAGCTGATTATTATTGCCATCAACTATCCAAACTGAATGAAGCACTTGAAAAAAATCGATCGTCTTTAGTCAATAGACGCAATGTTTTGTTTCACCCGCACAACGTAAGACCGCATACCGCAAGACAGACCTTAGGCAAGCTGAACGAGCTCGGATGGGAGCTAATGCCGCATCTAACATATTCTCCAGATATTACGATTATCGCCTTTTCCGTAGACTTCAGTTCCATTTAAGTAATAAGAACTACACCTGAAAAGAAGCTATAAAAAGGGATATTGACGCGTATTTTGGCTCCAGGAACAAACAATTTTTTGAGCAGGGAATTAAAAAAGTTCCTCCAAGTTGGGCAGACATTGTAAATAATGCAGGAAAATGTATTATTTATTAATAAATACTTATTTTAAAACCACCTAAGAAAAACGCATGAACTTCTGGACTGACCTGATATATTTCTGATGATTCCTTCTAATTCTTAAAAATAAAAAAAATATTTTAAAATATTTTTTATCAACTTTTATATAAAAAATTCAACAATTTGCTGCATACAAAAAATATTTATGAACCAGTATTAAAGGGGCCTAATTCGAGTTACTTACATCCTTGCAACGCTTTTAACAAACAATGTGATTTTATACTCCTACATTTGCATACAGTTAAAATTCAGCAGTGTTGCATTTTCGTGTGTACAAAACTCGTAATAATTTATGTTGAGAAATCAATTAAAGCTTTACTTTTTATAGACCTACCAACATTTTACATATAATAAAATTGCATTGTTGCAACTGATGATGTTGTGCGTATGCATTATATGCTATGACATTGTATGGCATACTTAACAACACATATTTACAAGATCATATACTACAATTACAAAGTGTTTAAAATAAACACTGATAGTGATGGTGTCATTTATAAGGTACTACATATTACCTACACACAATCTGGTATGTAAATGTAATATACCAGATGTAGTAAAAAGAAATCAATTATTTTTCCAATAGATGGCTTTAGTAATCTGTAACTCGCGTTATATAAGTGCGATCGGGTTACGCTAGATGCCGTTAGAAAGATAGGATTTCGTACTAAAGAATCTTTTCAGGCAATTTTGTGATTGCTTGACTCAATATTGTTTAAGCACGCGTCAAAAATGGACACCAGTAAAGAGAAAATACGCCAAAAATAAGGCGAATCGCAAGCCAGATGGCTGAAAATGTGAATGGTGTTTATGATCCTGATACTGTGACAGCCTATCGCGTGCAATTTTGGTTTCGTCGATTCCGTTCCGGTAAAATTGATGTCAAAGATGCACCAACCACGTTCTGGAAGGCCAATTGTCGAAAATATCGACAAAATAATGGAAATCGTCGAGTCTGACCGTCATGTAAGCACTATTTCTATTGCCCATAGGAGCTAAACATTGCACAAAAAACCGTTTGGAACCATTTAAATTAGGCTGGATACAAAAAGAAGCTCGATGTTTGGGTGCCACACGAGTTAACGCAAAAAAAAACCTTTTGGACCGAATTTCCATCTGCGAATCGCTGCGGAATCGCAACAAAATCGATCCATATCTAAAGCGGATGGTTAGTGGTGATGAAAAGTGGGTCACTTACCACAACGTCAAACGAAAACGGTCGTCGTCAAATCGCGGTGAGCCGGCGCAAACGGTGCCAAACCAGGATTGAGGGGTCAGGAAAGTTTTGCTATGTGTTTGGTGGTATTGGCAGGGAATCATCTACTATGAGCTGCTCCCCTGTGGCCAAACTCTTAATTCGGACCTGTACTGTCAACAATTGGAACGTCTGAAGGAAACGATCGCCCAGAAGCGGCCAGCTTTGGCCAATAGGAGAGGAATTATGTTCCATCAGGACAACACCAGGCCACACACACTGACAGAAGCTCCTGGAGCTTGGTTGGGATGTTCTTATGCGTTCACCTTATAGTGCGGAGCTGGCACCAAGTAATTACTACCTGTTCATGTCTATGGCAATGATTTTGCTGGTGAAATATTAGACTTAAGAGAAGCTTGTGAAAATTGACTGTCCCAGTTATTTGCCAATAGGGACAAAGGTTTCTATGAGAGTGGCATTATGAAATTATCTTCAAAATGGCAACAAGTTATTGAACAAAACGGTGCATATTTGACCTAAATCGGATCATTCTAACTATGCTAAATAAAACCTTCAATTTAATGCAAAAATAATGGATTT
Organism: Megamerina dolium; assembly: GCA_963854835.1. Classification (NCBI taxonomy): domain Eukaryota; kingdom Metazoa; phylum Arthropoda; class Insecta; order Diptera; family Megamerinidae; genus Megamerina; species Megamerina dolium. The sequence goes on along the minus strand of OY978528.1, from coordinate 66,165,599 downwards.
CTTTTTACTAGACTTTATACATGATTGTGAGAATACTACATTTATATGTTGTACGAGTATATGGGCTGAGCCCAACATCGGTGGTAATGACTCTAATTCGAGCAAATGTGCCCACCCAATGTTTAATTATACCTAGAATCCAAACAGCGACTACTATATAGTACATATAGTACATATAGCCTTATTGTTGTAATGGTGGACCAATGTAGATGTACATAGCTAGTGACCGTGTCGCTATCAACCCAACAGACATTGTGACATATCGGCAAAGCGACAATAGTTTTGCATCTCATGTTCAATGGCCTGTTTTTATGCTGCGCACATTTGCACACACATTTGTGTGTGTGTGTGTGTGTGTGTGTGTGTGTGTGTGTGAATGCACAATCTGCTGGTGATAGTGCTGGTCATCGTTAGACCATTGCCTCTGTATATAGAATACATACCTAAATATGTATTTAGCTTATTGCGGCCATTGCCCATTGCTACTCTACTGCTCCAGTATAGTCGCATATATATACATTTTTAGCAGTGTTTTTATTATAATTTTTTTTTGCTCATACTTATTATTGACATTTGTCGTACTCGGACTATGATATTGTATGTATACTTATATACATATACATAGCAGTTGTTTTTATTGTATAATATAAGGTAGATGCTGATGCTGATATCCATTTTGACCATGTTAACCCATTGTATAGCCTTTACACACATCTAGACGAGTATATGTGTGTGTGTGTGTGTGTATGTATGTGAACTTCATGTACAATACAAATATTATTTGTGCTCCGGTTATTGTTGTTGTTGTTTTTGGTGTACGTGTTTAAAATAATTTTGCAAATGTGTTAACGGAACGGTTTGACGTTTAATTAGTTTGTGAGTGGAATACAGAAATCATAGTCTAAAAACCAGGCATGACTGGCTAAGTATAATGCTTATGTATGAATATATGAATAGACTGCATATAGAGTGTCTCAAAAAGGACTTGCATTTGAAATTGTAATAAAGTTCGTCCTACTAAAGTGCGTGTCTACTAAACAAACATAAAATCCGTCCAAAATTGACAGACAGCGAAATATGCAGATCCTGCATGGAGGACGATGAGACATCCATACACCTAATCACAGAATGTCCAGCCCTTTCCCGGGTGGGAATAAAAACACTCGGGAAGGAACTACTACAGACTACTAATCTATCTGAACTTGAACTCACAAGAATCAAAATGTTCTTTGAGAAAATAGGAGGATATAATCACTTCCAAACTCGGGCATGGCACAAAAGTTCGAGTCGGACGCAGTGCCATAGAAAGTAATTGTCTAGCCCTTATCAATTTAATCTAATCTAAAGTTCGTCCAAGTTTATGGGTTACGCTTTGCGCTTACTCTAGCCATATATGAATCATTGTGAAGCCGCAGATGGACTTCTCGATGATTTCAACCTTGAGTACTATCCCGAGAATCATCTCAAATCACGCGAAACGTAAAACTCCCCCATCCGAAACCGAGTCAGTTTGGAGAAATTAATTTTCAAGTGTTTGACAAAGAAGGGCAAACGCACTGAAGTTAGGCAATTTTCTATGGCTCCCATTAGGCAGTGCCTAGTAGTCCCACCCGCCAGCGCGCCAACCGTGTGTCTATTAAGGAGTTATTCTGCCTGTCGTAGGTCTGACAAACATGAATAGTCCTACTGGAGGCGGGTTATGCTCTACGGCTCCCGCACATCGTCACAATATCGGCCTAATTTTGTAACATACGTACCGATTAGGCGGTGCCTTATTAAGATTCTCCATATCTTTATTAACCATCAGTAGTTCTTTTATTCGTCTTAGATTCAGCTTAAAAATAAAAATAAATAAATATGTGGAACTTATTAGCCCCGAAGGACTTTTTGGCCGAGTTTCTCTTCTATTACTACTATGCGTGTAAATTTAGGACAGTATTAGAAGGGACCTACTTATTTGAGCTGGTTACGAATGGCCGAACTCTTTGACGACGCAGAAAACACACGTTTTTTTAAATGTGAACCGTGGCGTAATGAAAGATATACGCTAGAACGGGAAATCGAAGCAAATACGACTGAAAATATCATAGTGAAAATGATGTCAAACGAAAAAAATTGGAATGCGGTAGCAAACTTTGTCGAAGACGTGATTAAAAAGAAACGGCAAGAAATGGAAAGAGTTCCTGAACATCATAATATTGAAGTAAAATAATACTTCTACGATATAACCCTGCAAAAACTGCACATCAGCGACACAAATATTATAAAATAGAATGGCGACCCTAGACGCAGGGAGAATAACAGAATTGGACTCCTTTTCAGGATGCCATCTTGGATCTTTTGCCCCGAAGTAATGCAGTAGTAGTCCCGGGGCAGCTGCAGAATCCAGGAGAGGGGATGGAGTTTTTTAGTGGATACACCACACACTTAGGGACGACGGTCCTTATATGGTACAAAGGTATTTTTTACCCCACCTCAACGCCAAAAAAAAAAAAATATGGCCGAACTCTTATCATTTTTTCGAGAGCTTTGTCACAGAGTTATGTTAGAAGTTTTGTTACTGCCGGAAAAATGTCCAATTGCTTGCCGACAGATGGGTACCGTTTGTTGTGCTCTGTGCCTGCCTTATTAGATTGATTCTATCATATGATATCCTTCATGTTACGCAATCGTAAAACTAAACGGACACAAGTCCAAATGTCATGCAGCGAGACTTATCTGTTGTCATTCTCAACCTTACGTCTAACAGCACTGTGACAATTGTTTGTAAACCATCAAGTATTTTTAAAAGTTTGGGCAAATGACGGAATGCGGGCTCTAATTCTTTTGCGAATAGTGATTCAATACTTCGACGAAATTGCACCAATTTAACGTGTTGAAGGTGGTTATCAAGCCGTTTTACAAAATATTATGGGCAAGCGAGAAATGAGCCTTCCGGCAATACTACGGCTCGGTTCACAGAACAAAAAAGGCCCAACACTTACTGAACATTGAACTTTATTTCCACAAAGAAGCAATCAATTATTAAATCAGATCTAAAGCTGTTGGACTTGGTGTAATTTGTAGACAATTTACCCACTTATATGGTGCTTAACATGTTTCTTCTTTCAATGTAGGTATGGTAAATACAGTTTGGATATCCATGCGCCATTCATAGTGGACCTAAATTTAAAGTAATGTCGTAAATTAAAATAAATAAAATTAAATTAAAAATTGTAAAAGTTCCAGAAGACACGCTTTAATGGTCAACCCAGTGGAATTAAGAGAAAATATATTTTTCGCCCAGTCTGTGACATATGATTTTCTGATGCAAAAACGTAGCGGACTCTTCCGTAAACCCCTTTTTGAAACAACCGATACAAATAAACCGATGCCGAAGCTGGGGATTGTAGCATTGATGTTGTTTCTGTTTGAGAAAAGGATAAATTACAACAATATCAACAATAACACAACAATAAAGAAAAAGGCAAAACCATTAATGTTAAATGGGTTGAAAAGTAGAGATGGCAAATATAAGTATAATATATAGAGAATGGCAAAATTTAAATGAAATTGAAAGAAGTTGAAAATACTTCGTATTCAGGGTGGTTCACTTTGTTGTTGTTGTTGTTATTGCCTTTTGGAAGGTTGGTTAGCTGATTGTTAAAAATGTTCAAGTGTCAATAATTTTCAATAAATACTTGCTAATGGATTTGTAGATATGTAAGTTGTAGGACTCCCCACCCTCCATACGATGAAGGATATTTTTTTCGTGGCAAATAAATGCATTTCGTATCAAAAAGGGAATATGAAAAATGATAGAAGTGTCAATTTGTACTTCAATTATTTTTTTTATTGTGTTGTAGCTTATAGTTTTTACACCCAGGAAATCAAGGAATAAAACATAAATTGATTGAAATATATGCCAATGAAGATGAAACAAGATATATAAGATTTTTTTTAAATTTTACGAACGAAAGCATGCGTTCGAAAATGGCTTGAAAATTATGCTTATCTTCCATAATACTTGAATTGAGGAATAAGTTGAAGAATGTCGATAATTGAATCAAAATGACATCTAGTTGACATACAAAACTATGTCATATGGCTACCTGCCATACAAAAATATGTTTTCGAAAAGGTATTTTTAGGTTTTTGACACTTAAATATAAAGATATCGAACGAAAAAGTTATTTAGAAGTTAAGATTTAACGAACGAAAAACATAAAAAAATATTGCTTTGGAGTGGATGTTTTTTGCCATTTTTTCATGTAAATATTAAGCTATCAAGTTGAAATTCGATGCATACAATTATTTTAACCAATGAATAAGTTATGGGAAAATTGAGCAATATCGGTTGAAAATCACATCTACTTCCCATACAAAAGTATGTTTTCGAATGTATGTTTTTTGGCTTTTCTTATGAAAACGTAAAGCTATTTAGTTGAAATTTGGTATATCTCACTATTTTTAGCAACGAAAAAGTTATGAAGAAAATAAATATTGTGGCTTGAAAATTACGCTTGGCTGTTATACAAAAGTATGTTTTCAAATGTATGTTTTTTGCCATTTCTTATGAAAACGTAAAGCTATTTAGTTGAAATTTGGTATATCTCACTATTTTTAGCAACGAAAAAGTTATGAAGAAAATAAATATTGTGGCTTGAAAATTACGCTGGACTGTTATACAAAAGTATATTTTCGAATGTATATTTCTTGACTTTGTACATCTAAATACAAAGATATTGAGCTGAAATTTAGCATAAGTTATTATTTCTGCAAGTGAAGGCGTTAGTGTAAAAATGGTCATAATCGAATGAAAATTACACCAAACTCCCATATAAAACTTGCTCTCGATTAGATGTTTTGTAACCTTGTGTGAGCTGAAATTGGCTACAGATGATTATTTTGATCAATAAATAGATAATTTTAAAAATTTTAGTTATCTCCTAAAAATTATTTCCATCTTTCATACAAAAAATAGTATTAAATCGTATTCCATGTCCGTTTGTTGTTGTTTTTCATCACAACAAGTACCCTCTTCATTTAAATCAAAACCAAAATTAGGCGTCTTTCACAATTTCGTAGAATATTTTTCCTTTGAATGTTTAAACCTATCAATGTTGAAGTGTAGACATCTCGTATATATAGCTACTACTTTATGTACAAATTCTAGTTGGCCACTAGCATTGAATATGTTTCCATTGCCACCTCATACCATTAGTTCGAATAAGTAAACATGTGTATGGGTTGTTGATATGCATACCATACCAGTGTATACGTGCTTACCTGTTGCAGCTGCTAATGAGAAATACGTGTTCAAAATGGCACGCTCCTGGCCATTACCAGCGGCCAATACTGAATTAAAACTCGGCCAATAGATCCATAGGAAAAGTGTACCAACCATGGCAAACAAATCTGATGTATAATTGGCTCCCTCGTATTTGCCAGCTTCGTTTTGGTCTTTGCTTGGACGCAACATTAGACTAACGGCCAGACCAAAGTAAGCACCAAATGCATGTACTGTAATTGAACCACCAACATCGCAAATCTATTTGTATGAGTGTATGAGTGTGTGTGTGTGTGTGTGTGTGTGTTGGTGTGTGTAGATAGAAATAGATAATAACAAAAGTGCCATTAAGTTGCTCGCTTACTGTACAAATTATTGCTGTGCAGAGAGATAAAGGATCTTGTTGTTGTTGTTGGACGGTTGGTCGGTCGGCCGCCAACCAACAAAGCACTGCATATTCGATTAGATTGCATGAAAGTCATTGATTATTGCTTGCGCATTTATTTATTTATTTATTGCTTGGTTGGTGACGGTCTACAGGTTGTATTATGTATAAGGTCTAGTAAAAAGAAATCCATTATTTTTGCATTAAATTAAAGGTGCTAAACACAGTTAGAATGATCCGGGTCAAATATGCACCGTTTTATTCGATAACTTGTTGCCATTTTGAAGGTAATTTTATAATGCCACTCTCATAGAAACCCTCGTCCCTATTGGCAAAAAACTGGGACAGTCGATTTTCACAAGCTTCTTTTGAGGGGAATTTTTCACCAGCAAAATCATTCGCCATAGACAGGAACAGGTAGTAATCACTTTGTGCCAGGTCCAGACTATAAGGTGGATGCTCCTGGAGCTTATGGCGGCTCACTATCGATATGTGTGGCCTAGCGTTGTACTGATGGAACACAATTCCTTTCCTATTGGCCAAAGCTGGCGGCTTCTGGGCGATGGCTTCCTTCAGACGGTCCAATTATTGACAGTACAGGTCCGAATTAAGAGTTTGGCCATAGGGGAGCAGCTCATAGTAGATCATTCACTGCCAATCCCACCAAACACATAGCGAAACCTTCCTGACCGTCAATCCTTGCTTGGCCACCGTTTGCGCCGGCTCACCGCACTTCGACCACGACCGTTTTCGCTTGACTTTGTCGTAAGTGACCCACTTTACATCACCAGTAACCATCCGCTTCAGAAATGGATCGATTTTGTTGCGATTCAGCAGCGATTCGCAGATGGAAATTCGGTCCATGAGGTTTTTTTGCGTTAACTCGTGTGGCACCCATACAGCGAGGTCCTTTTTGTATCCAGTCTTATTTAAATGGTTCCAAACGGTTTTTTGTGCAATGTTTAACTCCTGGGCAATGGAAACAGTGCTTACATGACGGTCAGACTCGACGATTTCCATTATTTTATCGATATTTTCAACAATTGGCTTTGCATCTTTGACATCAAAATTACCGGAATGGAATCGACGAAACCAAAATTGCACGCGATTGGCTGTTACAGTATCAGGACCATTCACACTTCACTATTCACATTTTCAGCCATCTGGCTTGCGTTTTCGCCTTTATCGAAGAAAAACTGTAAAATATTGCGTATTTTCTCTTTACTGGTGTCCATCTCTGACGCGTGCTCAAACAATACTAAGTCAAGCAATCACAAAACTGCCTGAAAAGTTTATTTAGTATGAAATTCTATCTTTCTAACGCCATCTAGTGATCGCCAAGTCATCAATTGGAAAAATAATGGATTTCTTTTTACTACACCTGATATATGCTAAGCATCTACATACTATTTGTTGGTACTTACGCTTAAGATGTCCAAAGCAATATATTCATTGAGTGCAAAAAGAGCCACTTCGAAGATGGCCATAAAGAGCAGTTGAATGGGCGTTGTACGACCCAACAGAGCACCCATACTAATCAGCGGAACTGCAGCAGCAATGTCGGCATCGATTATGTTCTCCAGCGACAAGCTAAAATACGCGGAAAATATCCCAAAGAAAATCGTATTAACGAGCGCATTAAACCAATGGCAACGATGCAATGTACACAGTGCAGCAGAATGAAAAGAAATGAAAAAGAAAAAATGCACAAAAAACTAAAGAAGCCGAGAAAGGATTAAATAATTTCAACATTCCACTTTGGATGGCAAAATTCAAAAAAAAAAAAAAAAAAAAAAAAAAAAACTAAAAACAAAAGACCAAAGGAATTACAGACAGAAATGGAAGGATCCAAAGTGTGCGTTGGTAAGGAATTCAGTCATGTCTAAGAACACAGAGCTGCTGACATGAAGTGGCTTCTTGCCACTCCATTTCACCATAAATGCAATGTAGATAAGCTACAGCTAAAAGCAGTGCAATTGCAATGCTTTATGTAATAGCTGCCCTGGCCGCTGGATTTGCCAACTCTTTAACTTTTGCTGTTAACTTTTACTCCATTACTTCATTTCTTTCTTTCTGGCTCTATAATTTTTATTTGATTTTACTTTTATTTCTTCTTCTTCTTCTTCTCCACTGGTGTTTGCAAGGTATTTAGTAATAAAACAATAACAAAAAGAAAGAAAAATGTTCACATCTATTCTGTTAGTCCATTTTCGTGTTCTATGGGATTATGTAAATACTATGTATATATAAATATCTGGTATTTAGGTAGATTCTGCAACTGTTTTTTTTTATTATTTAAAAACTTATTATTATTTTCGTTATAAAATTAAAGAAAATTTTACCTGATTTTACCATCTTCCATGCGAAAGAATCCTTTAGCCAATACCGACCATTGTACAATTAGGGCGGCCAAAAAGAGACTGAAGCCGGTCGCACTGTAACCATATTTTCGCAAGAAAGTCATTAGAAAACCAAATCCAACGAATATCATAACATGGATATCCTGGAAATCTGTAAAAAGAGGACGGCTTGATGAGTGAAAATGAACACAAAGTTTAGGTTAGGTTAGGTTATGTGGCTGCCCTCTCTCTCTGAGAGGCCACACTTAGGCCAGAAATTCCTATTGTGATACCATCGAGTTTGTCTTCCAATACTGTTGTGCCTGTTGAATTTGGCATTAGCATTAGAAAAGACTTACATATATTAGCCGGTTCCGAACGGGACTGGGATTGAACCCACGATCTACAGAGCAGAAGGCCAACGCATTAACCACTGAGGTACGGCACCCAATCGTTACTAAATTACAAATACATTCGTACTCTCATATTTGACACTGAAGTTTATAAAATATTCTGCCCGCTGTTATGTTTAATACGCAAAACTATTTGAGGGGACTTGAGACGGCCAATTGATTTATTCACTTTAAAAAATGCTATCATCTAATCATTTTGCATATTTTTCAATAATTTTTTGAATCACATTTGAATTTTTGGCATTGAAAATTGAGCTTTTAAGGCCACACAATTTTATAAAAATATTAATTTTGTAGGGGAGCACGCTTAAAAGGATACATTTATTCCAAAGAAATGTTGCTGACAAAAAATTAGTGGGAGTCAATTATACATTTTTCCCCTCTAGAGGCAATTTTTGGGCAGGTATAGTAGGGGTTTCATGTGCATTTTGTGGGGAAACCCAAATAAAAGATGAAGACAGGCAATAAGTACTAAATATGTTAAGAAATAATGTTGAGTGGTAAAAAATAAAAGTGGTTGGCAATATATTTTAGTACTTTAGGGGCACTCTGGAAGTGGTGGTAGCGAAATTTATAAAACAAGGGCAGCAACTCTAAGCGGTAGAAATAGAGTTGTTCGAGAAAAAATGTTGCGGAGAACGATTTAATCGGAATTGGTTATATATTAAACTATATATCACTTAGACAATGTTCACACACGCTGATCACGTTCGATTTGCCAATGTTCGCAACTGTTTCAAATTTAAAAAGTTACAAAAAAAAAAACAACAATATCATACTATTAAAGCACCCTTTAAAACGTAATATAAATGAAAATCTTTAGTAATTGAAATATATTTTGTGTTTATAGATTATTTGTTGATTACATCTGGTACATATTGTCCATATATTTGATGCAATAAACACATCTGGTAATAATAAATAGACTATAAAACAATTAATGTACAATTTATTGAAGATGCAGACGAAGAATAAATAAATATTTACATAAATTGGCAATTAAAATATAAAATTTCCTTAGATATTTTCAAATAATTTTAGAAATGCTATAAAAAAATCATTTTATAATTATATTGGAACAACAAAATATGTATATGGGGATACATATATACTATAAATGGCTGCTTTGCACAAAAAAAAAAAAAAAAAATTGGATACAAGTTTAATAATATGTGAATTGAATATACCCGTCCCTTGATTGTAGCTGGTAGCGAGCTTGGCAACACTGAATAATTTCACTAGTGGTCGTCTAAGGTGGAATGTACTAAATGTACTAAAATAATATTATAAACTTTCGATATTAGATGAATATTGACTTTTTGTAAAGTTTGAAAATTTAAATAGAATAATATGTATCTTCGTATAATGCGAAATGACAGTATATTGGTTATTATCTTTAAAAAATATTCTTAATTATTATCTTAAGGTTTTTTTGATAAGGAGGAATTAATTTTTTATATAAATTTTATTCTTAAGCTTTCGCTAAATGACGCAGCAATACTTTTTCCACGTGATTTTAATAATAAAATTGGTATCACAAGATTTACTTGAGTGCTAAATCCATGTTTCACGTAAATTTTGTTCTAAAACCTATGCCATTTTTTTTCATAAATTTCATATCTTTTTTTTTTTTACATTTACGCTTTTTTATTTTTTTTGAAAAAATTTGTTTAAAACAGTTGCGAAATGTCTTTCCGCTAAAATAATGACAAACAATTTAATGGGAACGTAATTAAACCCCACCTCTCACCCTATTACACATAACAAATTATATTCTTGTTGAATAAAATGAGTTAAATTTTTGTCTGACAGTCATATTGATCTGTCGCTCAGAAACAGAACGATATAATAATAATTGAAACGAAAAAATACTGTGGCAAAGAGCAGTAACCGCCTAAGTCAAATTTATGAATTTGATAGGAGAGCATTTTTAAATTTTGAGTGAAATCGAAAAAACAACAAAAAATGTTTGAATATATCAGTAGCTTTGATATAATCTCAAGAATTACCTATTGTTAAAAATTGTCATTTGGGTTCTTTCTTCTTCGAAGAAAATGATCTTAAATGAATATTAATTTTTTGATTTTTCTTGATTTTCTCAAAATGTTCAAATGCGAACTTTACGAAAATTTTACACAATATGTAATAAAATACGGCAGTTTCGGTGGTGCATGTAACTAATTTTTTTCAACTTGAGCGGTTATTGCTTTTTGCTACAGAATTATTCTATAATTATTTGTTGTCTAAATTTTGGCTACTCATTTTTCACTACATTATTAATTATTTAATTCGTTAATTGTAAATGTGACTATTATGTTTTTGATAATTTAATTGATAAAATGTTCCGAAGAGACAAAAAATTCTATTTTAAATTCTGTAACTAAATTTTCTCTTAACTCGACTTAAGCGGTTACTGCTTTTTACCACAAAATTATTCTATAATTATTTGAGGGCTACTCATTTTTCGCTATATTATTAATTATTTAATTCGTTAATTGTCAATGTGACTATTATATTTTTGATAATTTAATTGATAAAATGTTCCGAAAAAAAGTCAAAGAATTCTATTTCTTAATTTTTCCTCTTCTTCTTAGGTTATTTTTAATATTCTTCGTGTTCGTAAAAAGTGTGGTTAAGTTTTGTGAAATGACTAGAACCAAACATCTTTCTTATTAATCAACAGTGATTGGTAACACTAAAGTAAAATAGCATCACAAGACTGATGTAATGCTGACAGTCATATGTTTGTAGATCACACTTCATTTACACTCAATTTAACTCTCAATATTTTATCATCTCTATTAAACCATCTAGCATTCTTGTGTTTAATGTTTGTTTGATTTTGTAATATGTTAAAAATGCTTCTTTTTTTTTGCAAATTTAACTAGACTTTACTTACTAGTTTTAACTCACAAATTCGCCTAATAACTGCCTTCGATAGAATCATACTCTCATGTTATCTCTCTCTCCAATTTTCATTTGTGCATTAAAAACAACAATCACTCATGGAGAACGAATAAAATCCTACTAGTAGAAATTACGGGAAACTAACGAATATATTTTTCTAGTATGTACTGAGTACTCGTTGATTTCTTTAGTAGCACCGTTTTTTACATTGTGAAAATTAAATTATTTTTGTGCAAAATTTCAAAGTTTTGCTTCGTCTTCATATAAAAATAAAAAATAGCATAAAGTTTTTGCTGCGGAATGACCACATTTGTGAAATGCATATTTTCTAATGCAGTGATCATCCATTTTAAAAGTGCTTTTCATAAAATCGAAAATAAGTGAATTTGAGCATCTAGAGTCTAGTGATTTGAACGTATCTAATGGTAAGCGATTATATAGTTAAATAGATGATAATATTGTAATATTAATAGTGATTAAAAATTATTAAATGCTATAAATCAATAAGAATATTTAACCACAGGGTGACATTATCAATAAAAAAAATATAATCATTCTAATAAACATAAAAAATAATGTATAACCCATTCGTATATATAAAATTTAAGTCTTGATTATATTGTATCATAATTAAAATTTATATATGGTACATATATTGGGCGCCCGTGTATGTGTGTGTAGGTCATATACATATTAATTTCGTTTAATTGCGACAATTAGGCAAACAATTGTTGTGCCAAAAGCCAATTGTATTGAGATTAATGATGGTTTATTGCCACATACAAATGTATGTACATACATATAAATGTGTTTGACTGTGTGTGTTTGTTTATTGTAGCTGATTAAATTATTTACGAGTATAGGTTAGTTATGAATTGCCATGGCATGGGACAAGCAGCACCCCGTAGCATCCAATTCTCTCGCAATCCATTCATTAATATTTTTACGCTATATTATTTTTACACTGTACTTCGTATGTGTGTATACAATCCTCCGTTGGTATGTATGCAATAATATTCACGCCTAATTCGATTGAATCTACATAGTGCCTCATAGCACTATGTAGATATATTAACAATGAGTCTATTACTATAAAACCCATTAAGGATTACCTACTTGAATCTCATGGTCAGTGATTAGTGGCTTATACTATATGCATATTTGTATATATGTATAATAATATTATCGGTTTCACAATCATCAATTACTCTTATTTCATTATGTATATGGCAATATACATATTTGTAGTAAATAGACCCAGAAACACATTAATATATCATATACATATATGAGCATATGATTGTGATAAATTCCATACATAATCAGTTGTAATGCCAAAATATTTATAAACACTATAATATTTTACTATAACACATTTTTATTTATTTATTTATCTCTTTGAAGATCATAACTATTATACATAGAAGGGTATATCTACGACGATGGGCATACATACATATTGATATTGTATAAGAAATATATAAACAAGATATTTATTTGCTCATAAATCAATGTGTTATATTTTCCAAATATGTAAATATCTATTGTTGGTGTACTCGTGTGTGTATTATATCGAATCTGTAAGTATAGTTGCTAATGTGAATACATATTTAATTCACATGTTTATAGTTTATTCTCACATTCAAACATAGCAAACACATATTATTGTATGTATTTCAAATTTTCTCACAGAAAAAAAAACACACACACACAAATTTTGCATTTAAATATGCCAATTTATATTTACCTATAAAATTAATATGAGAATTTAGCAGTGATTAAATTCAAATTTACATTTGTATTCATATTTACCTTAGCTGACGTCGGTATATAAGAATAAAGTGAAGCGTAACAACTTCTGCTAATCGATCTAATCAAAAATTAGATTGATGAAACGGAAAATACAATTCTTAGTTATCATTTATTTTGATTTTCATAGTCATGCGGTGCATTTATATGTGATAAATTTCCCATGGATTGTTTAAAATTTGTTGAAATATCTCTCGAACTCTATTGAGTGTGACAAAATGTACGGGGAGAAGCTTTCTCTACTGAAATTTCACAAAAAATCGATTAATTTTGGATTCCCGTAAACTCTTTTTTAAGTGCTGAAGTAGCTCTCAAGATCAAATGTCACAAGTTTACAGAGATTTAGATCTGAAGAAGCAAAACTTGAGTCCAACGCAGTTTGGGATGCTGAATTCCATTCTTCACGCCGTTTCTGAGATTGATTTTTGTGTTCGAGTTATACTATGAATTAATTTTTTTTTTATCATTTTTAACAATAAATGGCCATTTTCTTAAAATTAGAAAAAAAAAAAAAGAGCGATTGAATTGAGTCATTTGTATTGTCTGGTATCAGTTTCACGTATTCGAATAATAGCCGCTTATTATACACTCGTCTCTAAATCCCTGGTATCATTTTTCGATTTCCGTCAAATCTTGGTATAGCCAGGGAAAAAATTGAGATGAGAATGCAGAAAATGTATTTTAATAGGAATTCGAGCTCGAATTCTTCGATAATACTACAACAATTTTCCGTTTATTTGCTTGAAAATTGGGTATTTAAGCTTACGGAGCGACCTGTAACCAACAGGCCTCCTCTACAAGATTTGTGAAACCGCAGGCGTCACCTCTCAGTTGAGAATTTCGCAAAACTGTGAAATAGCGCTTAATTCGAAAAAGTACGATGCCCAAGGGATCAGAGTAGTCACATTTAAATGAATTTTGAGTCTCTGAAACCTCCGCCATCATCCACAGGTTTCTTTCTAACCTCAAAAAACCTATAAAAATAATCGAAAAGCATTGATTTTTGATGTTAGAAAAAATTTGAGTGTAATGGCGGATATCCGACGATGGATTCGAATTTAGCGACTCAAAAGTCCATAGGGTGTGACTAATCAGGTCCGTCTGACTTCCGACTCTGTGTGACAGCCCCATAAAAAATGGGATGTCCAATAAGCCAAAGCAAATACATTCTAAACACAAAAAAAAAAAACAGAGAAAAAATTACCAAGAAAAGCGATACTAAAAACATTAGGCAATTTTTAAAACTGAGATTTCCAAGGCTTAGTTCAAAGAATGAGAAAATTATCAAATCGATTGTTAAAACGATGGTTTTGTGGTTGATTACCTGAAAGAAGACCAAATAATAAATTATGTGAAGTATTATGACTCGTTGTAGTGGCGATTAAATTTTGTCAAAGAAATGCAATTATTGCGCTTTTGATGTCAATAGTTTTCGTACTTGGACTTGGATTTTTGATGATTTCAAGATCTATTCAATATCAATATTTTGTATCAATTAACTAATATTAAGGTAGTAGTCCGGTGTGACGGGTTCAAAAAATCTAGTTTTTTACATTTTTCGGAAGAAAAACATCTTAAAAATATACCTTAAAAATTTCAGACCGAAATTTTGAATATTTTTAAAGTTATAGCTAAAATAAGAGAGCGCGCCGTAGTGTGTATGAATCTGTTGTCAAAACATGTTTTCGAAATTTCGGAGAAGCATTGACTCAAAACTATTCAACCGATTTGGCTAAAAATTTTACCCGTTATTCTAGACACACATATCTAAATACGCAACCTTTAAAACATTTAATTTTTTAATAATAAACTATTTTATTTAAACAATTGTATCAAGAAAAAAAATTATATTTTGAGAACTTTTTTCACAAGTCCGCCACTTTTTTTTTTTATGTATATTATAGGTTAGTTCATTAGAAATCTTTTTGAATTTTTTATTTCAGATGACTTCGGAAGGCTGTGTGCTTCCCCGAACCAACTCATCTTTTTTTCGAGGACTCCACTCTGACGTCAAAAATTAAAAACAAATTAATGTAAAATTAACTTGACAAAATTTTTTTTCTATACTTGAAAATACCAATAAAAACATGTAAAAATTTTAAAACGATCACATTTTATTTTCTTGTTAAAATAAATTCATGAAAAAACGTCGAAATTTCGGTCGTCACACCGGACTACGACCTTAAAAGTCTCCAGGGTTGCAATTTTCCCATGTTTTTTTTAATTCATCACTTCATTCGTGCAGTTATAAAGTCATATAATTTTGTTAATTCGCCTCAATGGGTGATTACAGCATGTCTAGATTGAGGAGTGTTTGAAGTGCTCTCAGAAACAAGGCTCCGAGGAATGGGGGCGCATGAACAATCGATGTAGCGACTTTTCAGTCCGACCCTGATTGCTCAAATATATAAAATAAAAATCAAATCAACTCTGTTTCGGAAATTTAGCATTTCTATTGCTCTATTGGCACAAAGATAGAGACTGGTCGATTCAAATACGAGTAGTATCTTGAATACTCATATTTTGTATCAATTTACCATATATTAAAAGGCACCAGGGTTGCAATTTTCCTTTTTTTTTTTTTTCAATTTATCATATCATTCGTGCTGTCAAATATTTTATTAATTCGCATCAATGGAAAATTTCAGTATGTTTAGATTGACGAGTGTTTGAAGTGCTCCCAGAAACAAGGCTCCGAGAAATGTAGGGACTTTACAGTCCGGCCCTGATTGCTCAAATGTTTTACACTTAATTGTAAACGGGTTGTGGTAAATAATTTTTAATATTAATTCGATTGCTAATTCAATTATATTACTGCGTGTATTCGAAGTAATTCATAATAATTTTTTCTTGTATGCCCATGTATAGGTAGTATATACATAATAACACGAGGAATTATTCACATGATATATACAAACGTCTCTATTCTCTAGTCTCTCTAGCATTCGAAAGTAGTAGAATAAGTAAATAGATATGTTAAGTAAATTTCCCAAATTCAAGTTGATATATATTTTATTGAACTGCTTGCTATGAATGCTTTTAATATAACTCTAACTCAATTAGAGCTACTCAACAAGTGTTAATTATTTTAATTTGTATAATCTTTAGATATTGATGAATTACATGTATAGGTACGAGTTTGTATGTATATATCAAATAATATATTAAATTTGAATATGAAATTATAATTCGATAATAATAATAATAATAATAATAATAATATTGATTCGCAATATATTATTCAGTTTGTGTAAGTTGTGTAAACAAACATACGCACAATATGCACGCATAAATTGAATATCTACGTGTATAAGTAGTTGTCTACCTACATGAGGGATATATGTAGGATTTTCCAAGAATATCAAATTCAATTATTATTGTTGTTGTACTGTAGCTATACATATATTTAATATGTTCATTGCTTCATTGGATTTCATAAATTTAGGCGATAATGAGATCACTGATGGGCAACATAAGCTTATGCTTAAATAGTCTTAAAACATCAAAACGGCTTACGCACACTAACAACAAACAAATGTACACATACACAAGACCTTTCAAAAGTTGAGCTAATCGAATTTGAATACTTAATTATTGGACGAAAGGAATATGGGACAATATCATATATATATATATAAAATATATAAATGTGGAATATATTGTATATATAATATATAATGAGGTTGGAATATACTCTCGATAATTGGAAGAATAGGCAATTATGATTCCCAGAGGTGTACAACAACTTAATTAGTAGTATATAAATAAATAAGTTTTTAGTAATTTTTTCTCAGACTCCATAAGTCAGATTTGGATAGTGGACTCAGTAGATCAGTGATTTACGAGGACGCTCCCAGAACTATCCGATCTAACAAAGAAAACACAAAAAATTTGGGAAAATTTTATAGCTTCGATAACCTGTTTATAGTATGAACTGTCTAGCTCATTAAAATAGCCATCTACCGCAGACTCCACCTCATCATTGTTTGCAAATCTTCTACAACCAAGCCATTTTTTCAATTTTACAAATAGAAAATAATCCGAAGGAGCTAAATCTGGCGAATAAGATGAGCTTGAACTAATTGATTTTTCGCTTTCCTTTTTTATGATAATCAACAAGAATTATACCACGTGCATCCCAAAAAACATACGCTATAAACTTGCCTGCAGATGGAACTGTCTTCGCCTTCTTCGGACACGATTCTCCCCTTTCACTCCACTGTTTTGACTGCTCCTTTATCTCAGGTGTGAAGTGATGGACTCATGTCTCATCCATGGTTACGAATCGACGCAAAAACTCGGCTTTATTACTGCGAAACATCACCAAACACTCTACAGAAACATCTTCATGACGCTGTTCTTGTTCTATTGTGAGCTTTTTCATCTCCAAATTTTCAGTCAATATACGATATATACCACTTTTTGAAATGCCTGTAATTTCACCTAGCTCACGCATCTTCAACCGACGATCATCCAATACCATTTAGTGGATTTTCTAAACCATTTCTGGCGTGGCCACCTCAATTGGTTGACCACTTGGCAGCTCGTGCGACCTAGTTTAAACTCTGCCACCCAATATTATATGGTCATAAACGAAGGAGCAGAGTAGAATCTAGTTCGACTTTAATATTCGTTGGACTCAGACCTTTCAAATGAAAATATTAAATTATATAACGGTGACCAATTTTTTCCATGTTTACAAATTCACTGAGGTCGTTAACTTTCGATGGCTCCAAAAAAAATACTAAACAACGTGGCGCCTTGAAACTTAAAACATATGTTTTATAAGGTTGCCACTTTTCACCACAGTCATTTTTTTCAAACTATTGCCGCCAGCTATATGTCAGGTGCGCCCTCGTATACTTTACACTCAAAGACTCCAAGATCCTCATAAGACTTTTGTGAGATTTTCGAAATAAGAACGTTTTAGGTAATATTTTGGAGAATTAAAAATCTCAAAATAATTAATATTTTTAGCAAGCAATATTATAATCAGAAAATAATTATTAAATTCAAATTTCTTGGAAATTATGTTTACTAAATATGGGGCCCCCGATTAGAGGATGTTCATGGGTGATGCTGACTCAGAGTTATAATATACCATTAACCATTTTATGCTTTAAAATGGAAGTTCTTTCATTTTAGTAGATTAATTTAATCAATTTTTCTATATATACAATATGTATGTAATATATTAAAATTTCTATCGACTTTAACTCAGAGCTTATTTTTTTAATACACAACTCCTAGGTGTCTTCTAAACAATTTGTCTCATTTATATGCATACTGTGTAGTAGTAGGTGAAGTAATAGCATTAGAATATAAACATATCTAAGCATATGTATATTGAGGTGGGTTTAATTAATAAAAGTAACAAAAATTAACTACCGATGATTCTAAGTATATTTGCCTAAAAAGCCATGAGTTTAGAATCAATTTGGAAACCTATATTTTGACTAAAAATTATAAAATTTAAATAAATTTTTTTATGGAATGAATGTAGCAATAGCAATACTTAATTTTCAAAATTTATTTTAGAGCCATAGATAGATTGATTGTAGAGCGGGAACCAGTTACCTTGTCTCTGCGGTCAAGATAGACCTATTGTGACACGCTCTGAAAATTTATAAGTACTCCTTAAGTCTAGTATTCACTAAGAATTCAAAGACACCTTTAGGAGACTTGTCTGTTATGTCTGACTGTTCTAGGTAATAACCTAAGTAACGAAGCCTGGTCCATATCAGACAGATTACAGTGACAAAATAGATGTTCAACTGTTTCTTCGTCTTAGTTACATAACCTACAAAGGTAGTTTTGATTTATCCTCATATTTTGTTGGTGTTTCATTACACTGCAATGTCCGGTCAAGAATCCGCTGGCAATACGAATACCAGTTCGAGTCAAGCTCAGTACTTCAGCAGTTCTCTTGTGAGTACGGTGTGGCATAAAGGTTTTCGCAACTCTAATATCTTTTGTTTCCATCCAATATTGATGCGATTTTCTTTCTAGCCAAGTGTTAATTTTATATTTGGTGGAGCTCCAAGGTCCAAGCCCGCAGAATGGTTCTGGTCCAATAAATTTATTGGCTGGCCCTTTTCTTGCAAGCTCATCTGCCTTTTCGTTCCTAAATGTCCATTATGATCTGGCACCCATATCAGATGAACTCTGTTATTAGATGCTAGACAATCCCCAAACTAATTTCGATTTAATTTCGAAAGCTTTACTATCAGAGTGAATATATCAGATGTAGTAAAAAGAAATACATTATTTTTCCAATAGATGTCTTTGGTAATATAAGTTGTATAAGTGCGATCGGGTTATGCTAGATGGCGTTAGAAAGATAGGATTTCATACTAAATAAACTTTTCAGGCCAGCCAATCATGTGCAATTTTGGTTTCGTCGATTCCGTTCCGGTAATTTTGACGTCAAAGATGCACCACACTCTGGAAGGCCAATTGTCGAAAATATCGATAAAATAATGGAAATCGTCGAGTCTGACCATCATGTAAGCACTGTTTCTATTTCCCAGGAGCTAAACATTGCACAAAAAAGCATTTGGAACCATTTAAATAAGGCTGGATACAAAAAGAAGCTCGATGTATGGGTGCTACATGAGTTAACGCTAAAAAACCTCAAGAACCAAATTTCCATCTGCGAATCGCTGCTGAATCGCAACAAAATCTATCCATTTCTAAAGCGGGTGGTTACTGGTGATGAAAAGTTGGTCCCTCACGACAACGTCAAGTGAAAACGGTCGTGGTCGAACAGCGGTGAGCAGGCGCTAACGGTGCCCAAGCCAGAATTGACGATCAGGAAGATTTTGCTATGTGATTGGTGGGATTGGCAGGAAATCATATACTATGAGCTCCTCCCCTACGGCCAAACTCTTAATTCGGACCTGTACTGTCAATAATTGGACCGTCTGAAGGAAGCAATCGCCCAGAAGCGGCCAGCTTTGGCCAATAGGAGAGGAATTGTGTGCCATCAGGACAACGTCAGGCCACACACATCGATAGTGACTCGCAAGAAGCTCCGGGATCTTGGTTGGGAGGTTCTTATGCATCTACCTTATAGTCTGGACCTGGCACCAAGTGAGTACTACCTGTTCCTTTCTATGGCGGATGATTTTGCTGGTGAAAAAGCTTGTGAAAATCGACTGCCCAATTGTTTGCCCATAGGGACGAGGGTTTCTATGACAGTGGCATTATGAAATTACCTTCAAATGGCAACAAGTTATCGAACAAAACGGTGCATATTTAACCTAAATCGGATCATTCTAACTATGCTAAATAAAACCTTCAATTTAATGCAAACATAATGGATTTTTTATTACTAGACCTTATACTTTGAATCATTAGCAGTTTTCTTTCACAATACGATTTTTGAGCAAAAACTCGAACCCGCTCTAATGTATGCATATTTATGAAGTATAGAGTTGTAGAGTATAGAAGGTGTTAATATATTTTCATAGCTACTTATGCTACTATATGTATGAGATAAAGCATACTCACGAGGATATTTAGAAACGTGTTGTTCGATTAATCCATCGTCTTGTTCGATTGGCAGAGCTTCTTTGCCGTAACGCACGAACAGCCAAAAGAGTATCAGGAAAATTATTTGCACAATCATCAATGCAATGAATCCTGTCATCTTCGATATGGGCGAATGCATTTTGAAGATACAATTTATTTACTTATTTAACCGGAGCGAGCAAGTGACAAGCATAAGTATGTAGTAGGAGTACTCGTAGCGAGTTACGGTAGTTTCAATGAAAGCACTAGACACAGGAAGAAATTACTTGCTGGTATGCACGTAATTTCTTCAAACTTTCTATTATTATTATCTGTTCTTGATAATAATAAGATAATGTAAATGATGGCAACAATGATGATGATGATGATAATCAAGTTGGGATGACACTTTTCTACACAATTTCAATTGTTTGTTGTGGTCGTAAATATTAACTTGAAAGTTGTAAGAAGCTTTTGCAAACTTTAAGCTTTAAATGCTTTTAGGAATTTTCACAAATCCTCACACTAAAAATGTTGCTCAATTTTTGAACTTGTACTGTATCCATGTACAGCATACAAATATATTCAATAAACCGATTTGAATTTTATCGCAATTCACGTCCGTTTCGTATAAATGCTAATTGGCATTTGTAAGCGATTTTATAACTGAGCTCGTGGGAGACACAACACAGCGTATGTGCGATATATTTATTTATTTATATATTTTTTATTTTCTGTTTTTGTTTTTGTTTTTGTTTTGTTTGTTTTTTTGTTTATGAAAGTGCTACGATCGACTTGTGTCTTTACACTATAGAATTCAGCACAGAAGCGCTATTTGTATGTGTGTTTGTATATATGAGTTAGTGTGATATGTTTACACTACAAAGCGATTAAATTTAATTTAGTATTATTATTATATGTAGTTGTTGCTGTTGCTGCTATTATACAATATAGCAGCATATTGTTGTTGCCTGCTTCCATTTGCTCTTATTGAAATATTCATATGCTCAACGAATTATTTTAATCACTCAACGTGAGTCCATCCATACGTGTATATGCTCGATGGTTCTATAGAGACAATATATGTATGATATGTCCCCTATATTCAAATCACACACATGCACACACATACACACATACTCACAAATTTGTTCAAGTGTTTATACAATAATTTGTTTCTTCATTTCATCGTTTTAGTTTTTGTGGGGACAAAAAAAAAAACTAAAAAAAATTACCCAAAGCTAAAGTTCATACTTAAATGGTTACTCAGTCTTTTATTTGAAGGACTTACTTATTCATGGATAATTGATTCTTTTTGACTTTTTTTTTTGATTGTTTGCTACTTTCTTATTATCTTCATTAATAATTTATATGACATCGAATGTACTCACTTAGGATATCTGTATTTATGTATTTTGTATGCGAGTGTGTGTGTGTGTGTGTTTGTTGTGTATGGATTAAGGTGGGTTAAATAGTATAGAGCAACTGGTTCGGTGTAGGACATCAAATGTGGGTAATATCAAGCATTTTTTTTTTACCAAGAAAGCATAAAGAATTTCTGTGTTTTATAAAACCAACAATTTTGTAGGGCAGTCCCCTATGAAGTGGAGATATGTGGGTAGTATGGTCAGAGGAAATATTGAGGAGAAAACACTTATGATGGTCGCTTATATAGTTTACGTTTAGGTCGTCAACCGATAGGCGCACAGGGAGATTTACATGTAATCTCTCTTAGAATCATCTATGCTTGAGTGCTGGCAAATGGTAGTTGTGTGGGCGGAGATGCAAACTCTCTAAAAAATGCCCCAAATCTGATGTGAAATAGCATATGCCGATAGATGAATGACCATGGGTGGCACAGTCTTAATATGCGTACTCAAAATACCTGCCGCCCTTCTGTTTTAAGCTACCAACGATGACTTCTACTTCCAGACTACTCAGACAGCCAAGCTGACATCAAATCTCTCTTCTCATGGAAGTTCTCTTCCAAACTAGTCACCGAATGCTTCCGTATCCTACAAAAACTCCTTCTATGCAAAATAAGGTCACATTATGTTGGTTGTTGGGGCACAACGGAAGTGAGGGCAATGAAGTGGCGGATGAACTAGCTATGGCTGGTTCGTCGTCGCCACTGACAGGTCCAGAAGTTCTCTGCGGTATAAGGTGGGCATCGGCCAAAGCTATGATAGGAATACAATACCAAATGTAATGGACAATTTCGACAGGTCTCCCCAAAGCAAAACCCCTCCTCAGCTTTGATACAGTTTTTGACAGAATTAGTCTTAGCAGAACAAATCTACGCCTAGTAACTGGCTATTTTTCAGGACATAACTGGTTAAAGTACCATATCCACAAAATGAAATTATCCACTGACACAGAGTGTAGACTCTTTAAGCTGAGTTTCCCAACACCAGCGTTTGACAAAATCAATTTGATCTTTTATTAAAAGGATAGTGGAGATTCTAGAGTCGTAGACGGGCTTGGGTACAAAAGATCTCGTATGGTTGCAGTGGCCGCAATATTTGTGGTTGGCCCCCAGAGGTATCAGCGGTAGGGCTTATAGACTTCAGTCTGGTCTCGCGTGGTCCGCTTGATGAAGAAGGATTTTCTTCTTGTTCCAACGTTATGCTCTATTTTGATTGATTGATTGGTGTTGGTTTTTGGGAAAATATTGCTTTATTTGTCGAGTTTCAGGTGTTTCGAAAATTGAAAAATAGCCACAAAAATCGCCCATAATGGACCCCACTAATTTTCCTCCTAAATATTTCCTTCAAACGTACTTACCTCCTATCTACCTCCGTACACCTTTTAAGGGGACTCCCATACAAAATTACCGAAGGAATATGACAATCGACAAAAGCTGTTCAGAAATAGTACCTAGAGCCAAGAAATATAAAACTGACTTCCACTGACCCTCATAAAATCGACAATATGTGTCTAGGAATAGCCCACCTGAATATTTCCTTCAAATGTACTTACCTTCTATCTCCAACTTTTAATGGGACTCCCATACAAAATTACCGAAGGAACATGAAAATCGACAAAAGCTGTTTGGGAATAGCTCCTAGAGCCAAGAAATATGTTATAAAACTGACTCCCAATGAGTTTTTTTTCTCAATATTTTCTTCGAACTTACTTAGCTCCTTTCTTTAATCCTCATAAAATTGACAATCAATGTCTAGGAGTAGCCCGCCTAAATATTTCCTTCAAACGTACTTATTTCCTATCTCCACCTTTTAAGGGGAATCGCATACTAAATTACCGAAAAAACATAAAAATCGACAAAAGGTATTCAGGAATAGCTCCTAAAGAGCCAAGAAATATAAACCTCAACTCTATAAAACTCAACTCTTATGGGCTGTCCTATAAAATTGATTCGTTTATAGTGGGACACCATAGTGAACCAAATGGACTACATTTATGGACTAGTCTGTTGATCCAATTGCCATATAATTTTATATAAAGGTGTAATCTAAACAAACAATTGACCCAAATTGCAATCAATTCGATAGCATTGTACTAAGGAAGTACTAAGAAATCTAAATCAATGATAATACTATGTGGAGAGATATGTCGCAATACTGAAATCAATAAATGGGAACATGTTCGTGAAATCAAAAATGTGCTTTATTCTCTCTAAAACAATGACATTTATTTGATTTAAAGGCAATTTAAATGTCAATTAAAGTGGACACTTTATTGATTTGATTTGATCAACTTTAACATATTCGTACAATATATGATAAGCCGATAGTTTATACTCGTAAGTATTTAACAAATCATATTTAAATCAATATTAAATAATAACAAAAAAACAAAAACAACAACAACAACAAAAGTGTTAAATGAATTACAAGTACACTATGTACATAAATAATTTATAGTCTAATATGAATACATGAATTTGAAATTTATTGATATTTAAATGTATGTGAAAATGTATTTAACTAAAATATTGATGAAAATTGTTAATGGCATTCAACGCATTTATCGGATTTTATTTAATGAAGGTTGAATGCAAAAGAGAAAATTAAAAATTTAATTTAATTTTTTAAATATCCAAATACTACATAGAGATTGCTTAAATCATTAATACAAATAGATTGTTTATATGTATAATCGAATAAATCGAATATAATGGGTCAAACAAATTTGAAGGATAATTTTATATCAGGTCAGTCCATAAGTTCGTGCATCACAGCTCATGGTGAGAATACCGTGAGTGTAAGGACTGTGCAAAAGTGGTGATCGCTCATGTCGTCCGAAGTGGTGATCGCTCATGTCGTCCTGAGGTCTTTAACTCCCACCCCTTGCTGGAACTCGTTGAAGCTGATCCAAGTTTGACAGTCGATATGATTGCTGTAAGTTTAAATTCATCACATGGAACAATTTACAGTCACCTGGTTCAATTTGGCGGCTGGTCTGATGGTGTTTTCGCAAGGTAACATGTCCAACTGCCTCAACCGGGTGGGGCTAGCGCAATCCTTGTTGAACTCATCGCAAATCAACTCACTGGCTGTTATGTAATTTGTTCTGAGTGCTATGTGATGACACCTTTATTTGCTAATGAGGGGTAGTCATGTAGCTTGCTGTGCCTACTATGTGATGGCGCCTTCATTATTATTAATGGGTGCCCTCCACGTGATGACTACCGGGCAAAGTCCTCCTGGCATCCGCTGTGAGGCGGCTGAAGTGAGTGGCGAAAACCTTCTCGGTTACAGGTTGTGCGTTGGGTTTGGGACCTGTCACATAAAAAATCCCTCCAGTGAAGAACACAACAGTGCCTCGGATAAGGACTACCGCTTGATGAGTCCCGCAAACGAAAAAAGGTCCACGCTTTATAGATATGCACCTGGAATGTTCGGTCCCTTTATAGGGAGGGTGCCTCTATCCAGCTGGTTGATGTCCTCGAAAAATACAGAGCTGATATCACCGCTCTTCAGAAAATGCGATGGACGGGACAGGGTTGCTCCAAAAGAGCGTCCTGATATATACTATAGTTACCATGCTGAAAGGCACGAATTAGAATGTGGATTTTTGGTCAGCAAGAGACTACGACATCTTGTCTCACATATCACGCCTGTGAACGAACGGCTGGCCGCAATCCGTATCAGAGCAAAATTCTATAACATCAGACTTATATGTGAACCGTATTATTACTGGGGACGAAAAATGGGTCCTTTACAATAATCCTGTTCGCAAACGCCAGGGCCTTCACCCCAAGACGATTCTCCTGTCTATTTGGTGGGGTATGGCTGGTATCGTTTATTTTGAACCAAGCTGGAACCAAACCAGACTATTACAGCTGATTATTATTGCCATCAACTATACAAACTGAATGAAGCACTTGAAAATAATCGTCCGTCTTTAGTCAATAGACGCAAAGTTTTGTTTCACCACGTCAACGTAAAACCGCATACCGCAAGACAGACCTTAGGCAAGCTGAACGAGCTCGGTCGGGAGCTAATGCCACATCCACCATACTCTCCGGATATTGCAGCTTGCGATTATCACCTTTCCCGTGGACTTCAGTCCCATTTAAGTAATAAGGACTACACCTCAAAGAAGAAGCTATAAAAAGGGATATCGACGCTTCTTTTGGTTCCAAAGACAAACAATTTCTTGAGCAGAGAATTAAAAATATGCTTAAAAGCTGGGGACACATTGTAAATAATGCAGGAAATGATTAAAAAATGCTGAACCTTCTTTTTGATTTATTTGAAAACCACCTAAGAAAAACGCACGAACTTATGGACTGACCTGATACATCGCATAGAGTGTTGGTAACGATTAAATCTCTTTATTTCACAATTAACGTGTATTAAGAACATGTCATTATCGGGCGTAGGGACATAAACTTTGCACTAAATTGGCCAGTCAGTCATGTACGTACAAGTTCACAAACGAGCGGATAATAAAATACTAACAGCATTCATTCATTCATTCGGTGTTGTTGTGCGACAAATTTGTACAAATTTACATCCGCAATCATAGCACAGCACATTACAGCATAATCATTTGAAGTAAGCAGCTAGGTACTACATACATACTCGTAGATATACAAATATACGTTGGCGGATGCTTGTAACACAATGGCAACAATAGCAACAATATGGTGCAAAGAAACTAAAATTAGGCATGCAAAAGGATATGTTTACATTTCTATGAACATTGTTGGTACATATTGTTGTTAATGATGTTGTTGTTATTGCAAACCTAACTACACAACATCAATAGGTAGAAAGGCAAGCATTGTATATGCTCGAGTATGTATAAATAAGCATCGATGCAACAATTTGCATACAACATAGTCGCTAGTGTACTATGGCATGTACGTTGTCAGTCGATTCTTTGTATTCGATTGAATTGTTTGCAATTTTTCTTGTATTGCAATTTTGCTTGCAGTCAGCTAAAAGTAGTCAGTCACATGTCAGAGCCATTTGCTTCCTTTTTTTGCCGACCTAACAATTCTCTGCGATTTTCCCCAAGTGTAAGGCAAATTTGGAACATGCCCTTCTGACTTCTGGTTAACAGTGGAGATCAATGAAAAATCAATGCGAGCAACAGTAGCATTGGCTGCACTTTATTTAATATGCTTACCCAGGATATGATGGTATTTATTAAGCAAATGCTACGAAGCAAATGCTCTAAAGCATTCGTTCTCAGGAAGAAATTGTGCTAAATACGAGTGAGTTGGATTTTTGAATGAATTAATGAATTAATTTCTTATTCAGCATAAAAGTAGGCAAATATTTTCACATTTTCAAAATGAAATAAAAAAATAAATGACGACCCAGGTGGAAAAATTAGGTACTCTGTAGTCTCTTGGTGTGTAAATTTTACAACAGTGTTCTTAATGATTAATTGGACTATTCTAGAAAGCGTTATAAATAACAATTATTTTAGTTAAATCTTCTTGTTCATATAAATAAAAAATTGAAGTCAGTCATTTCATTACATTTTATTATGCCCAACAGTCATCCATAATTTTTTCCAGCAATATTTTTGACTAATTTCGTTTTCAGATTTTATTGAATAAATTTGCAATTAATTTAAATTTCTGTTTAGGCAATTTAAAGTTTTAAAACAAAATGTTCACAATCTTACCATGCTCAAGGCTTTATAAATAACATAATTATTTGATTAAAGTTTAAGTAATTAAATTTATTTAATAAAAAAAAAAAATGTTTAAAAGAAGTACAAAGAATATTTGCGCAAATCGTTTATCTTTTCTTTTACATATTTTCTTCTTTAGTATTTCATTGTTATTCGTCTTTGTAATAACCGCTTGTGGTTAAGTTCATTTGTCTATAAAATGACCCGCATAATGTTTAATTGGCTTATTGTTTAAACTTCATTAGTTGGTGCTGGTGCATAAGTATTCGTATGTTCAATGTCCTTTGAAAGTATTACTTTTCGCATCACACCATACAGGATGCCACCCACTAAGAGTTCACTAATTGCAACTAATAGCACTAAAACCCATCCAGGAATTCCGAGACCACCTGAAGAGTGAAAAAAAAAATGTTATTCAATTTTATTAAATTAAATAAATATAAATATAATATTAATATAAATAAATATAATATAATTATAACATTTTCATGGATACTATTTTCATTTTCACTAAAAATTAAAATTATGTGGCACTTATAAGGCCCGAAGGGCTCCTTGATCGAGCTTCTCTTCCAATACTGTGCATGTTAAATTTTGAACAATATTAGAAGGGACCTACTTATATTAGCCAGTTTCGAACGGTAGAGCCCTTATGACATCACCTTTTTTGAGCTTTGTCACAGAAGCTTCTTGTAGAAGCTTTTCCATGGCAAATTTTTATTTCCAGAAGAATTGCCAATTGCATACCGACAGGTGGATGCCGCTCGAGAGAAAAATCTTTTCGATATTAAATTGGTTATGCTTCAGCTGGGGATTAAACCTACTACCTACAGATCAGAAGACCAACGTACTAATAGCTGAGGCACGACACCCAAGAGAGAAACTAAAAAATACCAAGGATGCAAGCGTCGCTAAATGGTTCAATCACGACACTGAAATGTTTTCATTTAGACTAAATAGGTCTTTGGTGTGCTTCCAGTCTAACGTCCGATCCGATCTGTTGCATTGTCTTGCGAGTGATAGTGCACTTTGAGAGGCCGTTTGTCTTGCCAGTTATTTTCTCTTTTATCGCCGACATTGCGGAGTCCAATTGAGTTTGCTAGCCCGCAGATCAGCTCTACATTTAACCGATTGTGCCACGATTGATGACGTCATTACAAACCTTCCGAAGCTCTGGCATCTCCCTGACTGGCTCTCAGTATCTCTCATGGAGATTTTGGTTTCTCTGAATACATTAGTCGACGCCCAAAAATACATACCAATGTGACAATTAAAAAAAAAAAAAGATGCATTTTGACCTTCTAAATTTGAAAGTAACCTTAAAAATATTTTCATTTTCGTTATATTATTTTGTTTATTTTTTTTTTATCGGAAATCATTTTTTTACCAAAAATCAACAAATAACTCCATAGCTTCCAAGGAATTATCTCTAGACAGCTTAAATGTATGACCGACTACCATTAATTTTTCCTACGCAACATTTCATCGAAAGATACTTACAGCCTAAGTTATCAATTTTATAGTTCTGGCGCTATTTTTGGCTAAGTAAGCAATTAAGAAGTCGAGCCCTCTCGCGAGAAACAAAAACCACACTTTACAAGTCCCTCAGCATGCCTGTCCTTACATATGACGTAGCCGAAGTTTGGACAATTTCCACCTCAGATGAGAAAATGCTCAGAGTTTTCGAGAGAAAACCTAACCCAAGATCTTTGGACCTATTTGCGTTGGTGGCGAGTATCGAATAAGGTACAACCATGAGTTGTATGAGCTCTAGCCTGACAGCGACATAGTAAAGCGCATTAAAATTCAGAGCGGCTGCGCTGGCTAGGTCATGTCGAGCGTATGGATGGGCACGCTCCGGCTTAGAAGGTGTTATATTCGAAACCCGCTGGTGAATGATGCAGAAGAGGAAGACCTAACCTCCGGTGGAATGATCAAGTACTGGTGAACTTGTCAGCGCTTGGAATTTTTAAATGGTGCCAACTAGCGAAGCAAAGAGCTGGCTGGCAAAGCATGCTAGATTCGGCCTAAATCAATTTTCGGTTTTAATGGCCACTTAAGTAAGTAAGTAAGTAAATTCTGGCGCATACACCTCATCTATATTACCGATCTTGCACTGTCGGACTACCTTTTATCTACAACTAACTCTGACCAAAAATGTGGAAGAACTTCAGGAAAATTGTAAATCATTGAATGATAATTATTTGATTAAAAATTTTGTTTTTGATGGAACAAAAAAGAACTAAAAATTGTTTATGATATAACCTAAAGTGGTTCCATACTTTTTCCCCAAAGCAATGTATTATTTTTAATTGAATTACTCGCTATTACCAATATGTTTTTACATATAAATAAACCTAAATTAAATGCATAAATAAAAATCATTATCATTATTATTATCATCATCATTAGCATCTTTCTCATCATCATGTATAATGGTCCATTCATCATTTTGTTTTTGATGCATTATTATTATTAGACGCGTATTTTGAACTTACTAAAGTATCGGCGTGTTAATGTACGACGTCCACGTAAAACTCGACGAACTCCTTCCGTTTCCTGTGTACAATATGCGAATAAAACTACAAATGAAAGCAAAAAAACATAAGTAAATATATGTAAATATAGTAGAAACATATACAAAAGCATATAGAATTAGTGATATAGGTGTGTGTGTGTGTGTGCGTGTGTATGTTAGCACGTAAGCATAAATAAATACGGATATGGTGTAAAAACGTTTGCTTTTGGAACTAGTATGTATTTTTTTCCGCTTCTTTCTGTTTTAATGATGTTTACACAATGTTCTGTCTGCGTGTAAATATTTCTGTTACTGCTTCTGGTGTATTGGATATGTAGACATTTGTATGTATGTGTGTATGCACCTAGTATATTATGTGTGGTTGTCCAAAGGTATGTATGCTCTAATTAACTACGACTTAATTAGTGGCATATGAACTATCTGTTTCTCTAGAGAGGTGACGATAGGTGGTCAGATAGTGGCAGAGGGAGAGAGAGAGCGAGAGAGAGGGATCACTTTGTAGACGACAAATGTAATTGACTGTTAAGAGAAGAAAGAAGAAGAGGGGAAATATGGAAGCCAGGAAGTAGAAAGGAAATAAGGAAGGAAGCTACTTGCTGTTTAATATTGTCTCTCTTCTTGTTGTTCAGTGTATCAGTAATAGAGTACATATAAACGCACACCGATACAATGGTATTTGCTTTTTCATGTAGTTAGCTTTCTATCTGTATGTAAATAGCTGTATATCCTGTATAACAGTGATAACAACATTTATTAAGTATATTAAGCTGCATATAAAATTTATGATGAAATTTCTGCAAGAAATTCATTAAAGTCTAATAATACTCTCAATTGTAAAATTTCTAAGGTCAAAAAGCATAGAAACCACACACAATCATATACAATATATATTTTTACAAGTCACTTTGCATTTGTTACAAAATATGTACGAAGGTGGTCCCACAACTACCCGACCTGACATATAGATGGTGGTAGTGGTAGTGGTTTGAAAAAAGTACTTTGGTGAAAAGTACTTTGGTGAACCTTACAAAACATATCTTTTAAGTTTCAAGGCGCCACGTTGTTTAGAATTTTTTTTCGAGCCATCGAAAGTCAACGACCTCAAAAATCGGCCACCGTTATGTAATTCAATACTTTCATTTGAAAGGTCTCAGTCCAACGATTCTACTTTGGGGGCGTCTGCTCCTTCGTTTACGACCATAAAATATTAGGTGGCAGAGTTTAACCGAGGTTGTACGAGCTGCCAAGACGAACACCGTAGTGGTCGACCAATCGGTCGGTTAAGAAAATCCAAAAAATGGTATTGGATGATCGCCGGCTGAAGGTGTGTAAGCTAGGTGAATTACAGGCATTTCAAAAAGTGCTATACATCGTAAATGGACCGAAAATTTGGAGATGAAAAAGCTGTGTGCAAAATGGGTGCCACGTTTGCTCACAATAGAACAAAAACAACGTCGTGAAGATGTTTCTATAGAGTATTTGGCGATGTTTCACAGTTATAAAGACGAGTTTTTGCGTCGATTCGTAACCATGGATGAGACATGGGTCCACCACTGTACACCTGAGACAAAGGAGCAGTCAAACCAGTGGACTGAACGGGGGGAGAATCGTGTCCAATGAAGGCGAAGAAATTTCCATCTGTATGCTGATTTGTTGCAGCGTTTAAGTGATTAAATTAAAGAAAAAGGGCCGCATTTGGCGAAAAGGAAAGTGTTGTTACATCAAGAAAATGCACTAGTTCACACATACGCTATTGCGATGGCCAAAATCAATGAGTTAAAGCTCGAATTGCTTCAGCTCCTTCGGATTATTTTCTATTTCCTAATTTGAAAAAATGGCTTGGTGGTAGAAGATTTGCAAACAATGAAGAGGTAGATGGATATTTCAATAAGCTAGACAGTTCATATTATAAACAGGGTATTGAAGCTATAGATTATCGCTGGGAAAAGCATTAAAAAGAGCTAAAAGGAGATTATATTGAGAAATAAAGAAACATTTTCCCAAATTTGTTGTGTTTTCTTTGTTAGGTCGGGTAGTTGTGGGACCGACCTCGTACTATATAGAATTCTATCGTATCACTTTTCATTGCTCGCTCTATCTCTCTCTTTCTCTTCTGTTTTTTTTATTATCTTCTACTGGGAATTTCATTGTAGAAAAATAAATATTATTGTATAGAATGGTGGAAGAAAGATTTAAATTAAGAAGAAATAATAACAAGCGTAACTATACGGTATTCTGAAGTGGCACAGTGGTACAGAAGGGCGAGTTGGAAGGCATATCTTTTAGGAATCCATCAAAAGTTGGCGGAAATAACTGGAAGCAATAAAGTTTACCTGAAAACCACATTAAATATTTTTATTGCTGC
Organism: Megamerina dolium; assembly: GCA_963854835.1. Taxonomy (NCBI): domain Eukaryota; kingdom Metazoa; phylum Arthropoda; class Insecta; order Diptera; family Megamerinidae; genus Megamerina; species Megamerina dolium. The sequence continues at coordinate 66,132,945 of OY978528.1, read as the reverse complement.
TAAAACTTTATGATAGCACACAAAAAACAACAACAACAACAACACAAACGGCGAGTAGAACTCGCATACATACGAATACATGAGCAGAAGCATAAGTAAACATCAATGCTAGTGGTTTACTTGTACGTACTCGTACATAAATACAGTTATGAGTGGAAAAAGAAAAAGAAAAAAATTAGAATCGTAACGCGTATCGAGTGTATGAAAAGTACGTTTGACGTTAGAAATATAAATGTGTGAGCAAATGTACTATGCAAGTGGGTGTTTGTTCACAGTAACACTATTCATATAGCAAACAGAGAGAAAGAGAGAGAGATAAAACGAGATAATAAAATATCGCGTAAAACAACATTATTAGTGTGACCAGAGTGATACTAACATTTTCCGTAGATCACTAATTAACGTGTTGACCTTGCACTGTGTTGTTGAAATTATGACTAACATTTTTATATCGTCCGCTCGAAGAGTTCGAGTTCATAGTTTTGTTTGTTAAACCCAAAAATTAGAGTAATCGGATAAAAATCACGATTACCTCTTATACAAAATTATGTTGTTTATTGCATAGTTTTATACTTTTCGTACCAAAATATCAAGCTCTCGAGCTTAAATTTTGTATGTTAGAATATTTTGACAACAGAATACAAATAGTAAAAAAATTAGAGCAATCGGATAAAAATCATGCCCACCTCTCATACAAAACTATGTTGTTTATTGTATGTTTTTATACTTTACGCACGAAAATATCAAGCTCTCGAGCTTAAATTTTGTATTGCAGGTTATTTTGACAACAGAATACAAATAATACAAAAATGAGAGTAATTGGATAAAAATCACGCCCACCTCTCATACAAAAGTATGTTGTTGAATGAAATTTTCACATTTTTTTTTTTCGAATGGTACCCACCTGTCGGCAAGCAATTGACAATTCTTCCGACAGTAACAACTTGCCATGAAAAGGCTTCTGAAAGAACTTTGTGACAAAGCTCAGAAAAAGTGATGTCACAAGTGTTCTGCCGTTCGGAACCGGCTAAAATAAGTAGGTCCCTTCTAATACTCTCCAAATTTAAGACGTACAACAGTAATGGAAGAGAAGCTCGGCCAATGAGCCCTTTGGGGCTTTAAGTGCCACATATTTATTTTTTTTTATTTATAAATATAAAACTATCAAACTCAAAATTGGGGTGAAAAAGTTGTTTGATCCCAAGTTGTTTGATTGATAGATTAGAAAATGGGTAGAATCGAATATAAACCACGACTACCTGCCATACAAAAGTATGCTTTTGAAAGCGTATTTTCACACTTTACCCATGAAAATATATAGCTATTAACCTAAAATTTGATGTACTTGATGATATTTGTCTGATCACAGATTATATTTGTGAGAAAATGAGCACAATTGAATGAAAATCACACTAACCCCCCATACAAAAGTATGCTCTTGAATGTATGTTTTTGCATTTTATGTGCGAATATTTGAAGATATCAAACTAAAATTTGTTATACAAAGTTAAATCCAAATACAGCAGCGATATCTTAGAAAATGAAGGTAATTGTGTTGAAATCACGCTTACCTACCATACAAAAGCTGCAATGGAATATCAGATTTCACATCTTTGGGGGCGAAACTACAAAATTATCAAGCTTTAACTCGATACATACAATTATATGTACTAATAAATATAAATATTTGATAATAGACGCAAACGGATAAAAACCACGTCTCACTCCCATACAAACATATATTTTCAATTGCATTTTTTCGCATTTTGCACTCGAAAATAAAAAGCCTTCAAACTCAAATTCGGTACATATGATTTCATTTTCTAATGAATTCACGTGTTACAAAATTGGTGAAATTTAATGTTAATCACGCCTACCTTTCATACAAAAATACACTTTCAATTGTGTTTAAATTAGGAGTATTTTTATTATTTTAATCAAGATCAACCCTGAGAGTTTTTTTTTCTTTACAAAACTCCTGGAATGGGTGCCGCAAGCGTTCTGCATTTTTATATAGGCTAATTTAGCTAGTTATCCTAAATTTAATGCCTATAGCATGACTCTAAAACACTCTATCGCTTTATGAAAGTTGACTAATAGAAATTTTATACAGCAAAAAAATTTTTTTTATATTCCAATGGAGCTGTGCGATTAATTGTTTGTTCAAAAATTTCGTTTAATCAAATTATTCTATTAATCAATTATTCGATTAATCAAAATTTCGATTAACCAAAAATGAAATTATTCAATTAATCAGAATTTTAATAAATCAAAAGATTTATCATTTTTATTTTGCTTTGTTTTTGAAATTTTCTTTGGGAATAAAAATTTAAAACGCATTCTCATATTCGTACATTCCTATTTACTTTGAATTGGAGAAAATGTAATACAAATTTTGAATATTTTAATGGAATAATTTTGTTTTTTTTTGATTAATCTAAATTCTGAATAATCGAATAATTTTAATTTTTGAATATTCAAAATCATGATTATTCGAATAATTTCATATGACTGAACCTATGGAATTTCATTTATCCATAACTTTGTTAAAAAGGGAACCACAATTTTTTTAAAAACTTGCAATTTGATAAAGGAAATATTTGTTGTTGTTGAAATGATTAAGAAGACAGTAAATATTTGTTGTTGTTCATAAAAAAAAATAAGTCTTTAAAAGAATTAAACATTTTCTAATTGAGATTAGCATGTAATTGGTTAATCGTCTGGCCACACTAATCATATATGTAATTCATGTTTTAGCTATATTTTTATGTAATTTATAAAATGGCGGCTAGCGTTTGGTCATAAAAGCAATGCGAGCGGATTATGGTGAACATGGTAACGCTAATATTGCTGTTATTGTTTTGTAGTTGTTGTTGTATTTGAGAAACTCTATTTTAACAGGAGTATGAATTGACATTACATTACACCCTGCTGGGTTCATCAAAAATATTGAAGTGTTGCGTTTTAAGTGATTTCACTCTGTGTAATGAAAGTGAATTTACGAACATAGGGCAATAGTTATGTATATAAAGGTATGCATAGATACATGCATGTGTCTCAACATCATTCATCAACATTGCGTCTATGATATGATGATTGCAGTCGTGATGGTGTTATTTGTTGAATTATAAACATTTTGCATTTTGAATATTTTTCTATTTTAAATATTTGATTTTATTATAATTTACTTTACTTTACTTTACTTTACTTTACATATGTGCTTATGTAGTATTACTTGGGTATATCACCAGAGGCATAACATTCACATATGTATCTATACACATGGGCAACAATTAGTACGAATGAACACAGTGAAAACTCGCATAGTAGTTACTTTCACGTTAGCTTTTGAAGATTTCTACATATCAATGTACATATGTGTACTTTATATGTGTGGTTGTAGTAGTCGTTGTTGTTTTTAGATAATTTCAAGCATATTTATGTATTTAAACATGTGTTTGCTGTTAACATGAGATATGAAAATTTATTAAAAAAATTTTTTTTTTTAATATCAATTTGTTTAAATTTCCACAATTTTATTATCTGCCATTTTTCATCATACTTATCATTATTAGAAGCAATGATAACTCATATGGGTAGGTCTAAACAATTCCAGGTATATTGTCAAATAACACAATGAGTCATTTTCTTTTCATTTCACAATGCGTCATTAGTAATTTACACCTTACACATTTCGTTACACAAATAAATGATAAGAATTCAAATTAGCATTAAAATATGAGTATATATTTATAATGTGACACCAATACACCAGCTATAACACGCAATGGGATTAAAATGAAATTAAAAAATGCAAATACATGTATTAGAATATAAACAATAGAAACGGTCGTACTTAAAAAGATGACCAAATATGTTGATGTATTTTTAATTAGCTTCATTTTGCAATTGTAATTTTTATTTTTTATTTCACGCAAAATTTTTTCCGATTCGTTTTATTCAAATTGCACTGCACAATATTTCGTTGACGTTTTATTACTGAAGTAATGGTCCCCAAATAATTATTTTGTAACACTTTAACATAAATGTGTACGCACACATACGGGGAGTGTTATCTGTAATGGTTTGAAGATAAGATAAACGTTAGTTAGGTCGATAAGTTGGTTTCACAATAAGTATCGTATTAATGGGAGTGAGTATATGCACTACAAACCCTGCAGTAAATCTAAGGTCAAGTTTTGAGTCTGTAATACGAGGGCGGTCCTAGAACTACCCGACAAGACATATAGATGGCGGTAGTAGTTTGAAAAAAATTACTTTGGTGAAAAGTTGCAACCTTACAAAACATTTGTTTTAAGTATTTTTTTTTTGGAGCCATCGAAAGTGAATCTCAGTGAATTTTAAACATAGAAAAGATTGGTCACCGCTACGTAATTCAATACTTTCATTTGAAAGGTCTCAGTCCAACGAATAATAAAACCGAACTAGATTCTACTCTGGGGGAGTCTGCTCTTTGGTTAACGATCATAAAATTTTGGGTGGCAGAGTTTAAACGAGGTCATACGAGCTGCCAAGACGAACACCAATAGTAGTAGTTCACCAATTGAGGTGGCCACACCAGAAACGGTTAAGAAAATCCACAAAATGGTATTGGATGATCGCCGGCTGTGGGTGCGTGAGCTAAGTGAAATTACAGTCATTTCAAAAAGTGCTATACATCGTATATTGACCGAAAATTTGGTCAATGCACGCAATGCGTGCAAGACGGGTGCTGCGTTTGCCCACAATAGAACAGAAACAACGTCGCAAAGATGATTCTATAGAGTGTTTGGCGATGTTTCACAGTCATAAAGACGACTTTTTGCGTCGATTCGTAAGCATGGATGAGAGATGGGTCCACCACTTCACACCTTAGACAAAGGAGCAGTCAAAACAGTGAACTGAAAGGGGAGAATTGTGTCCAAAGAAGGGGAAGACAGTTCCATCTGCAGGCAAGGTTATGGCGTCTGTGTTTTGGGATGTACGTGGGATAATTTTTATTGATTATCTTCAAAAAGGAAAAACAATCAACGGCGAGTATTATGCTAATTTTTTGTAGCGTTTAAGTGATGAAATTAAAGAAAAAAGGCCTCATTTGGCGAAAAAGGAAGTGTTGTTTCATCAAGACAATGCACATCCGCTATTGCGATGGCCAAAATCAATGAGTTAAGCCACGAATTGCTTCAGCATGCACCTTATTCGCCAGATTTAGCTCCTTCGGATTATTTTCTATTTCCAAATTTGAAAAAATTGCTTGGTGGTAGAAGATTTGCAAAAAATGGTGGAGGTGGATGGAGTCTGCGGGTAGATGGCTATTTTAATGAGCTAGACAGTTCATACTATAAACAGGGTGTCGAAGCTATAGAATATCGCTGGGAAAAGTGTATAGCGCTAAAAGGAGATTATCTTGAGAAATAACGAAAAATATTCCCAAATTTGTTGTGTTTTCTTTGTTAGGTCGGCTAGTTCTAGGACCGCTCTCTACCAAGTACTTGTTCTCCCCCGGAAGTATGGCGACTGTATTTCTAACAGAAGTATATGCCACTCAAAAATTGGTCTAGTGGATTATTGAGAGAAAATGGCATGGGAAGCGAATTGGCATATGTAGTGACAGTCAGGCTGCACTCAAAGTTATTGCGAACTCTGCCAGCTTTTCGAAGATGAACAGTGGATGTAAGATTAGGCTGAATAGCGTCGCAAGGCGCAACATGCTTCGTATTATTTTGGTTTCAGGACACTGCGGTGTCGAAAGGAACGATCTGGCAGATGGTTTCGCCAATTAGGGCTCTGCTGGTACGCCCACGGGTCCCGAACCTTTATTTGGCGTGACCTCTGTGTGGATCCAACGATGGATCAAAGACTCTGTGAGCATGATCCACAAGAGTCGATAGTCCACCTTAGAGACATGCAAGTCTGCTAAAGGTTTTGTAAATGAACCTGACAGTAGACGGGCGATCTTACTCTTACGATTTGGAAGGAATGGTCTCAGGATGCTGATTGGGGTCATCATAGGGCACAATGCTTGTGGACATCATATGGCCACTGTAGGTGTCATAACCGATCCGACTTGTCAGTCTTGTTTAGAGGATTGTGGATACAACAGAGCACTTTCTCTGTCACTGTCCAGCCTTTGTACGAACAATACTGATATTGTTGGGAGGAGATGCTTTGATCCTGAACAAAGTTCAGTCTCTCCCTCTATTCGATCTTCTTAGATTTCTTAAGAGTACTAGGAAGTTTAAGGCAGTGCAATATTCTCTACTGTATCGCTCCTTCCTCTTCTTTTTCTCTCTCCTATCCATGTCTTTTCCTTTCCGTTTCAGGGTTTGAGTGCAATGGTTATTTAACTGAGTGCCCTAGTTCTTGTCCTGCCCACCTCTTCATATGGATGGGAATTATTCAATGCAATGAATGAAAAAGAAATTGTTTGATCTGTACCAAGGTTCGAATAACGGCGAATAGAAATAAGTCGATGAATTCTGGATTAATTTTTAAATCAATATGTTCATGAGAATTATAGTGCAATGAATGAAAATAAATTGTTTGATCGATAACCAGATTAGAATCGTGGCGAAGAGCAAAAAATAGGTAAATTGTCAAATAATTAAAATGAAAATGTACGTGAGAATTATAATGCAATGAATGAAAATATATTGTTTTTTATTTGTTGAAATGGTTCAATCGAAACTGCCTATTACATCGCCATGTTAAATTCGCCAGTTGTGACAAAGAAATGAGGGATAGACGTCCAACTAGTCACTGGTTCCTTAGAACTAGTGAATTTAATAGTTCCGAATTAGTTCTTTCACTGCAGGGTAGATACATAGATATGCATGACGATGAATATTAGGGCGTATCAAACATTTCAGCGTTCCAGAGGTAATTCCTGGGGTGTAATTAAGGGGCTGATATAGTTAGCAAGTACAATAAGTTAGGAGAAAATGTTGAGGAGGAAATAAATGGTACTTTTCACCGTTCTAAAGGTGATTACTGTTCAGTTATGAGTTTATTTTTCGATTTGTAGGTGTTTTTTTGTTTGTTTATTTTATTTAGGAGTCCATTAAGGGGTCTTAAAATTCAAATTAATAATTAATGTATAATTTTTATTCAAAAATTAGTAAATACAAAAATATATTGCATACGCTCATCGTATTTTGATAAATAGATTTCAAAAATATATAATTATATTCAAATGATTTAATCATCCAATTGGCAAAGACACGCTGTACCACGATTAATCCAATGCATTGGTTCCTTTGTACAATTCAATTGCATATACATTACAAAATTGGTTGAATGTCCAGTGGTCGAGAGTACACCACGTCGTTCACTAGTCTTGTAGACGGGACAATCATATATAGCTTGTTGTGTAGAGGAATCACCTGGTGGATTTACATTTTTTAATTCCGGACGAAAAATTATGACAGGAATGGTATCGAAGAGAATCTTGGAGAATGATTCATCCAACATTTGTAACTCACGATTCCAACGTGCACCCTCCACAAAGAGACCCTAATGTGATGAAATGAAGATGGGAAGATTATATTAAATACTTTTATGTAAAAGAAAATATTTTGGATTTTAAGAAAATATTTTTTTTGCTTTTTAGTAAAAAAAAATTTGTATGAATTTTTTAGATAATTTTGGAGAGCAGCGAAAAAGAACTAATTGTTGAAATTTTGTGTAAGTGTGATGGATAAAAGTAATCTATTATAGTGAGTAAATATCGTGCGATTTTATTATACGAGTAGATAGAGGCACTTTAGGTAATTGTTTTTAGAGTCTTACTTGAAATAATCTAGCCTCATCATTGATGGACTTTTGTTCCTATGTAGAATGTGTGGCAAGGCATGAATATGAATTTTTAAATATATATATATATTTTGTATTATATATTTAAATATGTAAATATTAATATACAAAAAAAACAATATGCTGCATGTAGATACTTACTCGTATATAGGCCCCCAATGGAGCCGGTTTTGAAGACTCATTCTCAAAGTGTGTTATAATAAATTTAATTTCCAACATATCGATTTGATAGCGATTTTTGCGTGAATAATTTTGTAAAACACCCGTAATAAAGGATTGTGTAAAATAAAAGCCAGATAACCAATATACATTGGGTTCGCCTTCATCAATCCAACGTTGAAAGAATTGCAGTCTAAATAATGTGGACAAAAAATTTAAAATAAAAATCGAAATCGAAAATAAATCAAACAATATGAAATTGAATGAACAATAACAAGTAGCTCTTCTTCAATAAATCACATTCTTTTTTTTTTTAATCATATCTTCTTTCTATTCTTCCTTAAGTATATATCGTAACTACTATCTTCATCGTAACCCAAACAACAGACTCATATGAGGACACAATCTTTTCGATGCTGTCTATCTGTCGCTCTCTCTTTCTCTCTCTCCCCTTTAACCTTTCATAAATACTTAATAAGTACAATCATAAAACGTAAAATGAAATGAAATTTCTATAATGGAATACTTCAACAATACTTCTAGTGGTAGTAGTAGTAGTAGTAGTAGTAGTAGACACTCAAATTTATTCTCTGCGAGTATTTTACCAGTACGAATATAAGTATTTTGTGTGGTTGCAAAAGAACTGGACAATGGACTGCTGATAAAAAAAACATGTTGGGTTGGAGAAAAAGTATCTTGCTTCTTAAAGTTAAACTACCTTGAACTAAGTAATATTTGCAGGGCTTTTTGGATGTTAAATTTATACCAATAGGGAAATGGTACAAAGACCAAAATATTAGTTAGTCCAAGGCTACAAGAAATATATGATAGCTTCCAGCAAAATTCTGGCTTTGACTCAATAGCAGTAGTTGTGACGCAGATCAAACTCAAGAATCAGTCCTACTATAGGTTAGGTTATGCGGCTGCCCTCTCTCTGAGACGACACACTTAGACCAGAAAGGCCCATTGTGATACCATTCAGCTTCTCTTCAAATACTGTTTGCGTGTTAAATTTGGATAGCATTAGAAGGGACCTACTTATATTAGCCGGTTCCGAACGGCAGAACCCTTGTGACATCACTTTAACTTTTGTCACAGAGTTTTTTTAAGAAGCATTTTTGGCAAATTGTTACTGACGGAAAAATTGCCAATTCTTGCCGACAGGTGGGTACCGTGGCCGGGGATTGAACCCACGACCAACAGATCAGGAGGCCAACGCACTAACCACTGAGCTGCGGCACCCACTTAGTCCTACTATATAAATACACAAAATTATCTGGAAAATCATCATCATCTGCAACAATCCTGGTTTTTCCCTGGTTTGACGCTTTGAAAGCGACTCGATGCTATTGTGGTCCAGTCAAGTTTTAATTGGTTGAAAACTGAACGAAATACTTTTCTAAAGCCTCTTTTGAAGCTAACTTTACATCAACAAAGAAATAAAACATTTGTTCAATCCATAATAACTCAAGAATTACTCAGTCTCAACAAATAAACTTCTAAGCTTCTCTTCCATTACTATTGTGCGTGTTAAATTTTTTGAACAGTATTAGAAGGGACCTACTTATTTTAGCCGGTTCCGAACGGCAGAACCCTTGTGACATCACTTTTTATGAGCTTTGTCACAGAGTTATTTTAGAAGCATTTTCATGTCAAGTTGTTACTGTCGGTAGAATTGCGATTTCATAGCCTGTGGTAATTTTCCGAGGTCTCTTTTGAGCGACTGATAACACGTTGAGGTTTACAGGTCTCTTTTAGCTTCACCAAGCAATAGATCGTGATTCAAAGTTGGCTCGATTTCATTATGCTTCATTTCATGAGCGAGACACCTTTTAAATGATATTTTACGAGTACATCAAGAAGGGATTTAACTAAACGCTATAAGCTAATGATGTAGGATTCACTTCTAGTCTTACAAAACAAACAGCATCATGCAAAATAATTATGACTTCTGAGGCGAAAAATAAACCTGAGGCTGATGACGAAAATCCGACTACGCATTCAGATTCAGCGTACTAGAATCCGTTCCGTTTTTTCTTTGATTGTGTTATGTAAGCATTTGGTCAAGTAAGCAATTGAGAAGTCGAATCTCCTATTGAGAACTCGAAACCACACTACAATGCTCTTATAATGCCTGTGCTTACATATGGCGTGCAGAAGCTTGGACAATTTCTACCTCAGATGAGAGAATGCTCAGAGTTTTCGACGATGACTAGGTCATGTCGACCGAATGGAAGAACACGTTCCGGCTAAGAAGGTGTTATATTCGGAAACTGCTGGTGGACGACGCAGAAGAGGCAGGCCCAACCTCCGGTGGAAAGATCCAGTACTGGAGAACTGGCGCCAACTAACGAAGGAAAGAGTTGGCTGCCGAAGCATGCTAGATTCGGCGTAAATCGATTTTCGGTTGTAATGGCCACATAAGTAAGTTTTGTAAGCGTATTTTGAATAGTCGAAAACTGTTTATTTTTGTTGACTTTAAGCTTAGCAATGCTAGGCCTATTTACATTCCAGCATTTCATAGATTATCTGCTCTCTGGGTTATTGTTCTCTCTAAGTAAATTGACTATGGATAATTAGTAGGAGCATTTCTTTGACTCCATGCTAATATATTGCAAAAGAGCATATGCAAAATTGCAATCAAAAACATAAAACGTAGAGATTAGCATACGCTTGAAAGTATGCAAGACAATTAAATCAACTTCAGTTGTTGCGTTAGAGCCAATAGCTCAGAAAAAAAAGTCCGAACATTTTCCCCAATTGTACAAGAATGTACAAGAATGTATAAACAAACGAATGCTTGGCAAGTAATGATTGTGGCTATTTGAAACAAGAATTGTCATCATAACATATCCTAGCACATCTTCTTTGTATGTATTTCAGCGGAGCATCAATCGAATATCGCCATATAAATATGAGAAGCAAGAAGTACCAACTATATTGTACAAGTACCATCATCATCCTTTCCTCCCTCACCTTGCTAGAAAATCATTGATATAGCTGCCAAGTGGTTTCAATGATGGATAACTCTTTTTCAGCCAGTCTGCTGGTAATTTACCAATCACCATCGAAGCATGTGTACGTTCCAACTCCGGTATCATAGCAATCTGACCTTGTATTGCTTTTTGTACATTTATCAGACTCTTGCGTATATATTCGAGCAGACGATTAAATCTGTGGATATATATGTGGCAAAAATACAATACTTTAATGATATCAGAATTTCATAGTACACACCTTATTAATTCCTGCCTTAGTACAGTATTCATAGAATTCGTATACACCACGGGATAGGATTTTGCCACTTCTTCCACATCCCATGATTGGGGTAAACGTGTCAAAATATCTTTGCATATTCGAAATGCTGGATCCACAGTGCCACCACCATCCGATGAAGAACTAGCCTTTGCTGATGCCATTAAATCGGTCTGTGTTCGTAGTACACCTTGTATCAACTGTGTAACAAAAGATGAATCGATATTGTTATTAACATGAAAAAATTCCATAATAAATCCGAACGAAATATTTATATTATTCTGATTATTGTTATGGCAAAATGACGAATGGTAGTTAATAAATTTGCTTACGCTATCTGTTTCCTTGTTATTACGATTGATATCGGCATTCTCATGTAAGCCAAATACCTCCGGATGCGGACTAAGTGGAAATGTCGAAACATATTCGATGGCATTGATGCGGGTGGGATTTAACGGTATTTTATAGTTTCCGGACTGTGATAAAGAAAAGCTAGCCGTGCCGAAGAAAGAGAGAAACGAACAAAATACAGTAAGAAAATGAATATACAGTGGCTCCCAGCTTATTTCGTACAGTGACAGTTTAAAAATTGCTGCAGTCGTAATTCCTAATATAGCAAAAATTTGAACAAAATATAAATGCCATTTTTGAAAGGAAGGTTTGTTTTTTATTTTCCAAAATTTACTTTTTCAAAATTTTAGTGTTTGACACTATAAAAAAATAAAATAAGAAAAAAATAGGAAAATTCATGTCACAGCTTATTTCGTACAGTCTCTTTAAATTCAAACTAAAAACAAAGTAAGTTGATTTTAATATTTAGTTGACATCCCTTAGCGTTAATGACAGCCTGGAGTCTATTTGGCATTGAATCCACCAATTTTTGAGTGATGTCTGGTGTGATTTTTTTCCATTCTTCCATCAGTACCTTCTTTAGGTCTTGCTTATTAGAAATCTTGTGTGTTCTTATTTTATTGTCCAAAATAGACCAAAGATTTTCAATCACATTCATGTCAGGTGACTGTGGTGGTGGAGACATCAAGTGTGGGCAGTTCCAAATAAGCCAAGATTGCACAATCCCAGATTTATGTTTTGGGTCATTATCTTGGTAGTACCGAAATTCTTCCCGCAAACCCAGTTTATCTGCACTTTGAAGTAAATTGTTTTTCAGAATCTCGAGGTACTTCATTTTGTCCATTGTTTCCTCAATAAAAACCAATTCACCTACTCCGGCTGCTGACATACAGGCCCAAACCATCACGCTACCGCCACCATGCTTCACTGTGGGCTTAAGGTTCTCCTTGTTTAGCTCGGTATTCGCTTTACGCCAAACATATGACATTCCGTCCGAGCCAAAAATATTAAACTTAGACTCATCCGCGAAAATAACGGTATTCCAGAACGCAGGAGTATTAATAATATGCTCTTTGGCGAAGTCAAGTCGGCGTTGTATATTCATTTTCGAAATGAATGGTTTCTTTCGGGCTACTCGACCGTTCAAGTCATGATTGCGCAGCACACGTCGGACAGTTTCAGCACTGGATGATTTTCCTATTTCACGCTGAACCTCTGCAGCCAACTTCGGAGCGGATAACTTTGGATTTTTCTTAATTTTTCGTACAATATAACGCTCGTCTGAAGCGTTGAAAATCTTATTAGGTGCTTCTCTGCCCTTGTTCTCCAACCGATTTTCGCGAACGAAGCGTTGAATGATGTATTGGACAGTTGAGGCACTTAAATTTGTCATTTCAGCAATTTTTCGCACACTCTGACCTTTCCTAAAATAGTTAATTACCAGTTTACGCTGTTCCATCGTTGTACGACGACCCATAACGCTAAATGTTTAATTTACAGCACTTTAACTATTTAAAATAATAATAATAAAAATTGTTATAATAGTTAAAAAGGTCCAAAAACTCATACAATTCAAAAAAACTTTGTAACTGCGCGGCAGAATGAAACTTACTTACATTGAAGTTTGTGTACGAAATAAGATGTGAGCTGAAAATCAGCTGATCAATAGTTTTTCTCTCTTGCATGACAAAAAGAACAATTTTTGGGGTTCCCCGTTTTCTTATTAGGTTTACTAAACACATACATAGACATCTACATTCAAAACTTATTGATAAGTTTTTTAGTTTCGATGTTACAGCCATGTACATAAAAATATATACACTGTACGAAATAAGCTGTGAGCCACTGTATGATACAATATCATATATGTATATACGATACTATATACAATCAAGCGTATACAATAAATATCATGTTAAATACATATCGAATAAAATATGTTTTTGAAAACAACAAACGCAATGAGACGCAAATAAACAAGCAATATATGTACAATAAATGGTAGCAGCAGCAGCAGCAGCAGCACCAGTAAAGACATAAATGAAATGGTATCGAATTCGTGACATTCGGCTTTGTATCAAATACAGAACAGATATAAAGCAGCACCCAGTAGGAAATAGCATAGCTAAAGATGATGTCTTCCAAAACATTACAATAACTACGTTGGCTTCATATATGCAAACATTCAATAAATAAACTGTATGGAACGAAGAGCCATTCTCACAAAGAAAACAATTTAAAAGGATCGGAGCACAGAGTTGCATAGAATATATTAAACTCCTTTCAAATTCAGAGAACCCACATATTTCCGTGTCCTTACATGAATCAAAAATAAAATATTAGTAAATAAATTGACAGAACGGAGAGCCACTAAGCGATTTTGAAGTCTTACAGTTCAAGTTAAAATTTTTTCGAATTTCGAGCATCAAACATTATTCAGTTATTTTTATTTGAACTAATAGAATGGAGAGTAACTAAGCCGATTTTGAAGAAAATTAAAATTAAACTCGGTTAGGCCATCGATGATGAGGCATGTGCGGCGTTTTGGATTATCTTAATGGATTCACTTTTCATCGCCAGTCACAATTCGATCCAAAAACTCTTTTTTTTTTTTTTTTACCGTTGGAGCAGTTGTTCACTCGTGATAAAAGCGGCATTCGAGGTCTCTTGGCTTCAGTTTATACGGTACCCAATTTTTCTACTTTTCGGACCATTCCCGTTGCGTTCAAACAATTACAAATGGCTGGCTGAGTGATTCCAAGTATTTTAGCAATCTCATCTTGCATTTGTGATGGGTCTTCATCGAGTCTTGCCTTCAATTCATCATCCTCAAACTTTGGTGGCGCTCCGGGTCGTCTCCCAAGTCAAAATTACCACTTTTAAAAGTGAAAACCCTCTCAGACACGTTCGTTCAGCTAAAGCCTGCTCAGCATAAACTTCCACTAAAATACGATGCGTTTCGGCATCCTTTTCCTACATATTGAAGTAATGAAATAAAACTCCCCCGCCTAAACACATTATTCGGTATAAAAGTTGACATTTTGGTAGCACACAAAAATTATGTTGTTTACACTTCAACGAAATGACAGATGACAGAATGACAAAACACCCTGTATTTCTAACATTAAGACATACAAAAATAGCCGAAACACAAAGTTTTTGAGGTTTGATTTGGATTCAGCGATCCAAAACTTATAGAATGTGGCTACTCTGGTCTCTCCAATAATCTGCTAATTTTGGGATTATTCTTCCTCTTTGCAAGAAGTCTATGAGAATTATTCTCTTCTTCACATGACCTTTCCGGTAAATGGGACCGCGTACACCTTTTTCGGATCAGTTTCGCCCAGATAATTCTAATATTTATAATAAAATATATCAACTGTGACGAAAAAAGCTCTTCGAAAGAATCTAATCTGATATATAAAAATATGGTTTTGATATTTTACAAAATGTTTTAAAAAAATCTTTGAAAATATTTTGAAACTAATGTAATTTGCTCAAATTTTTCAGTGTTTTCAAACTAACTTGGAGAACATTTCTGCATTTTACTCTTCGACAAATTAAAAAAAAAAAAAATAAGGATGTGACACTTAAAGCCCCAAAGGGATCTTTGGCTTCTTTTCCATTACTGTTGTGCGTGTTAAATTTTAGACAGTATTAGAAGGGACCTACTTTTTTAGCCGATTCCGAACGGCAGAACTCTTACGACATCACTTTTTCTGAGCTTTGTCACAGTGTTCTTTTAGAAGCTTTTCCTTGGCATAGTGTTACTGCTGGAAGAATTGACAATTGCTTGCCGACAGGGGGGTACCGCTAGAAAGAAAAATCTTTTCGATATAAAGTTTGTTATGCTTCAGCCGGGGATTGAACTAACCACTGAGCTTCGACAACTTTATCTTCCATAATACTGACATTAACCAAATGTCTTCGAAGACAAATGCTTCACTTTCCTAGTGGCAATAAAAGGGAGAAACATCAAAAGGATATTTATATAATGTATGTATAACATGTAAGGATGTGTTTGAAAATCCAATAAAATATCATAAAACATGTATGTGGGGTATCTACACATAATAATATGGCCATCAATTGTTTGAGTTGTTGTGTTGAGAAATCCAACAACTCCCTTGGACTTACTTGTCAATCTCAATAGTTTTGGGATTATAGATCATGTTCAGCAATGAAAGGATTAAACGACGATCCTTGTCATCTGTAACTCGTCCACCATAATTGCATTCGCCCGTTAGATAAACATGGCCACGAAATGGTATGCTGCCACCTTGTGTGATGAACATTTTCAATTGTAGCAGTGAGATTCTATGACAAATGACATTTTAATTATTGTGGGAGTATGCTTGTTTGTACGAAAACTTACTTTAGATCCGCTTCACTAAACTCATACGGTATATTCCAACCGAGTGGTCCAAATTCACGACGTTCCTGTACGACAGCATGAAAATAGACCAATGCAAAGACACCGCGTAGCCAACATTTGCTAGCTCCCTCCGAATAGATGAAGGCATTCGAAAAGAATTTATCTCGCACCAATGGATCCGAACTAAATGATCTTAGCATATTTGCTTTAAGTCCTTTCGGTGGTTCATTTGTCATTTTGACAGAATTTTGCAAAACCGATACAGGAAATACAGAACTAGGATATGATGTACACCAGAGACGGTAATCGGCATGTGCCGATTCAGCAAGTGTATTATCATTGCAAATGCGCTCCAGTTCACCCATCCAACTGACGGCAACGTGACAATTTTGTAAAACAACCCAATGACCATAGCGATTTGCCTCGATAATCATTTTTTCGGCACGTGGTCCCTGACCTTGACCCAATGAAATTGTTTTCGTTCTAATGTTGATGAAATGGAGACAGAGAGAGAGATACATTTTAGTATATGATTGATTGCAAATTAGCAAACAACCAAGTATGAGATACTCGTGCTGAATGGCGCATTTTCATTTAAAGTCTCAACTAATGAGTTTAGCTACATACTCCTACGTACTGAAAATCATACATTGAAAATTTTCTATTTCAAATGATTAATATTTTTGCAAGCACCATCCAGCACACATCCCAGTAGTTGAGGACGAATGAAAACCATAAATATTTTTGTACGAAACATGAAAATTGTTTCAAGTTTCTTAATTAAACTTACTTGTCGTACATATTGCGCTGTTTGGCGTACATAAATAGATTAGCCATTGGATCTGAGCCTGCAGATAGTAGAAATACTAATGGAATGCGCGGTGAACTGTCCGCAAATGATGCATTTAAATCAAAGGGTGGTGGCTCCACAAACGAACGGTCCATATTGCGTGTTATGAAACTCTGTGAAGGCGAGAAAGATAGATAGATAGAGAGATAGAGAGAGAGAGAGAGAGTAAATTAAAAAAGAAATAACGCTAATAACGACTCTGATATTTTTATTTCCTTTGAAATTGATGGATATCCACATTACATGGAGTCGATTTAAAGATTTAGAAACCATAACAATATTGAGTGTTTTGAAAATGTAAAAGAGCTAAAATATTAAAAAGTATTTAACTGGCAAAGCCCTAAGGGCAAGCTATGCATGCCAGAGACTTCACTACAAAATTGGTGGCATTGTCGTATAGGACCGTATAGTGCCAATGATCATCTATGCCTCCTTGGCGTGGTGGCCGATGGTAGATCAAACAAAGGCTATAATGAGCCTTAGGAATTCTGACTGGACCCACTGCTCCACACCTCATGGTCAAAAGGACGGCAATCAGTGCAGCCCTAAGGCTATCTATCTTACCTTGAAGAAGGTAATCTCACAGACATATAAAGATCCTGTACACCGTTTAGGGCTCTCCATGGTTTGTGGTCTTTGACAAGATGGATAGAAAACTAGTCTTTTTCAAGCAGTTTGAAGTGGTCATCAACGACCGTTCGGCTTGGAGGAGTAGCGGTATAGTTCCAAAAGGGTACTCACAGTTGTGGTACACTGATGGGTCTAAGATGGTAGACAAAGATTTCGGAAAGCAATCGCAATGGGAAAAACAGCTTCCATCTTTCAGGCGGAGGTCCATGCCTTGGAGGTATGTGCGAGAGAATGCATACGTACCCGTGGTTCCTAATTCCTCTCGGACAGCCAGGCAGCTCTAAAGTCGCTGGCAAAATTCTCGTTTCAATCAAGGCTGGTATGGGAATGTTTTAAACTTCTCAATATCCCTAGCAGCAAAGAATCCTGTCAGCCTCATGTTGGTGCCGGGATATCAGGGACACGAGGGAAACGAATGGGTTCTGCGGGGTTTCAAAAAGTTTCATAAACAACTTGATATGTGAAAGGAAGAAGAAGAAGGTGAAGGTTTTACGTGAGTACGTGCCTGGAAGGCCTATCTCACGGCGCTCAAAGCACAACGTATCAGAATTAAGAGTCGATAAGCGCCCCCCAGGACTAGAAGGCAACGACTTCTAGCCCTGAGGTACCAATTTGGGGTGCATGAATGGCCGCACTACCCACCCTTGGTGAGGATCGAGGCCCATCTTAAACCTCTGCTGGACTATGGGGCCCAGCACCCGGTTGAGAATGCAACTCCACACCGAGCAACGTGCTCTACCCGCGTACCTTTGGGTATAAACCACAGCCACCACGAAGCTCCCCGTCTACTGAAGAGCCCAAACGGGCATGCGAGTGTCGAAGGAACTTATTGATCTCGCACATGTTAGGGTAGACGCTGTTCTTAACCTCAGCAGAAATGACATAAAACTCTACACAGAGCTGCTCACTGGGCACGGTAGACTCAATTACCATATGAAGAGAATAGTTGTGGTAGAAAACGATACCTGTCGACTCTGTCATTAGGAGCAGGAAACATGGGAACATATTGGTTACTTAGGTAATGGAATCTTGACTCCAAACCACATAGATAAGATCAAGCCCACAGCAATTATATTATATATAAATAGTGTAGAATGATTTTAGTTGGGAATTAGGCGCATAAAAGATTTTTTATGTCGCAGTGCATTGAATAGCCTGAATAATAATATTAATAATTAAAAAGTAATGCCAGAGAACATAAATAAAGTTGACCTTGCGCTTTTTGTGCATTTTTCGACATTAATTCCAAAAAATATTGAAATAATGTCGAATAAAAAAGGAATGCTTTAGATTTTCGGCATTATTGCGAAAATTATAGATGCAAATTTGACTGCAGTACATTTTGATTTTTCGACATTAATGCAAAATTATTGAAATTGTTGAAAAAATGTCGACAATATTGCAGCAATTTTTCGACATTAATACTCACTCGAACAGCAGGCACCACTTTATCGGGTCGTAGGCTATTGAGTAAAATCAAGCTCAACATTTCATCGACATTGTTATAGGGTGCTGGATATGGCGCCTCTTCTGGAGATGATAAATCATAGTAATGTTTCCATGCATCAATATCTTTGGCAAATTTCTTGTGGAAATTTTCAAGTCTGTAAAAATGAAATGAGAAGGGAAAGAAGAGTGTTATCATTCCGTCTAGCTTTTCTACACACTAATAACTTCTATAATACACAAAACGTTTGAAAATTATCAATTTTTTTTGTAAATAAATAAACAATTTATTTATTTAGCATAATTACCCTTCCAAATTGCTTGCAAGTACAATTTGATTCCATGCCTTATCTGGCAGCCAAGTTGGGGCGGGATTAGGCGGTACACTTTGCAATCCAACGCCTCCAGTTAAGAAGAATAACAAATGCGACTTATTTACTTTTCCCTTTTAGTTTTTTATTTTTATTTTTTTCGAATTTATTTGTTTGTTATTCGCATCAGTTGTTCATGGTCGATGCAAAAGCAAATGCAATACGCCATACACCACACGACCACCATGAACCAGTTGAGAATTAACAAATGGTAATTTCCATTTAGATGATTGCAATTTTATTTTGTATTTTTTTTCATTTTTTTTTGCCATGCAAAACAAAATGGGATTAAATGGAAAATTAATAATCATTAAAGTTTCTTATAAAGAACAAGACAGCAAGCAGAGCAGCTAAAGAATAATAAAAAAAAGAAAGAACCCAAATGATAGCAACAACATCAGATAACGACAAAATGCCATGAAAGCAAAAGCAAAAGCACAAGCAGTTGAAGCTGAGCTGAGCTAAGCTGATTGTTGGCCCATTTTGAATGGTTCAACCATGCCATCTCATACGAAGGTGCGGGTAGAAAATGCATGATAGCTTATGCCATCCCATCAGCATCATCATCGTTATCATTATTGCATATTTTTTTAAAGCTTGTGCATCATCACTCACCCGTGAGACTAATATGCCCAAACACATGACAAGCGAAATGACGAGTTTATCCTTTTCGAATAGAGATCGGCATACATTCTGATAAATCGATTTTGTAAAATAATCATTCAGATGGCCCAAACGTTCGAGAAGCACATTCGATTTGGGCGCTTTAAGTATTGCATTGATAAAGAGATTGAGAAACCATGCCAACGAATATTGATACATCGGATCAATATTAGCCAGTTCGCTGATGCAGAAGAACAATATGGCCGAATGTTTAGCCACCGGTATATATTGCTGACGTGCTGCATCAATTTCTGTTTCCGTTGCGACAGCAATCACTTGCTTTTCTTGTATCTCTTCGGAGAGGATTTTACTCGATGACAATATATTGATAGCATTTTCATCTTCCAGTACATTGCCCTCAGAGGTGGAAAGGACCTAAGTATGCGTAAAAACAAAGATGAAAGATAATTAAATAAGTAAACAATCTCTATGATGAAATAAAAATAAAGATGAAATTAAAGGACGAAAAAGGATGCCCGAAAAAAATCTTCAAATTTTATGATTTTCATTTGTCCTTTCATTGGAGAGTTGTGAAAACATGTCTTAAAATAAATTTGCAAAAATTATTCGGCTATAATTTATATATATATTTTTTATTTTTATACCTCCAAAAAAGAATTTTATTTAGCGCTAATTTCTTGTATTTCTGGAAGCTCCCAAAACAGCCTCCTTAGCACCCAGTAACACTAAGTCTCTAAGTCTAATTGGGCCCTGCAACATTTGACCACACAATCTGCTTGAAAAAAATCAAAAAATGTCAACGACACGTCGGTAAAAACGTAGTCTTTCAGACAGCCCAAACCTTTAAAATATGTTAGTCTTTGCAAGGATATTGACAATTTGACTTAGGGAAAAACAGAAATTTTGGATCTTTTAGAATACTTCTTCTCAATGAAGCAAACAGAATTCCAGGTGTGTAAGAAGCTTCAATTTAATTCTCAAAGCTATTAGAAAAGCATCAATTTAAAAGAGCAGCTCCCATAAGGAGTAGAGCTGTCGGGTAATTATGTTTTAAAGGAATGTTGGCGAACAAAAGTTAATGAAGGTGGTAATTCCAGAAATCTATAAGGTCATTTATCGCATTTCATGTGTTTTGTCGTTCATTTTGCATGGGAGCCCCCTTAAGCGGTGAAGCTAAAAAGTGAAAATGCGTCGTGGAAGTATTGTCCAGGAACAATTAATATAGGTTAGTAGTACTTTTCATTGCTTTTGAAGTGATTTCTAGGAATATTTATAGTCTTCAAGTTTTTTTTTCATTTCCTTTGTATGGAAGCCCGCTTAAGCGATAAAAATAGGCAGTAAGTATATTTGGAGGAAATGTTTTTGAGAAAAAATCAATGAGGTCGATTATATCTTTCACAGCGCAAGTGGATATTTCCGTGCAGCTATGGGGTTACTTCTCGAAGTTTAGAGGTTTTTGCCCCTTTAAGGGATAGAACTAGGAAAAATGTATGTTTGGAAGAAATGTCAGGGAGTTAAACATCGGCCATAGCTAAGCTGGAATTAAGGCCCTGGCCCAAGACCATTCGTGACTGCCGAAAATTTCTTAACGAGATGACTGAGCAGCACAATATCCTCCTGTGCTGGGTACCTGGACACAGGGGTATACGAGGAAACTGCATAGCTGATGAGCTCGCTAGACAGGGTACAAAAGAGTTTCTAACCCAGGAGAATTCTCGGTTAGGGATCCTCATAGCCATGTGTAAGCATAATTTGGAGGTTATCAGCACCAACGTCTTCCATCTTATCATCGGAGAGGGCGGCCACTCTAAACTAACCTAACCTAAAACATCGGCCATCACTCATATCTGTCACTACTCTAGGGGCGATGGTTACTTACTTATGTGGCCATTACAACTGAAAATCGATTTTGGTCTGCCTCAATCGGGTGGGGCAAGCGCAATCCTTGTTGAACTCATCGCAAGTCAACTCACTGGACGTTATGTAGTTTGTTCTGCGCGCTATGTGATGGATGGCACCTTCACTCTGTAATGAGGGTGCGCCATCATGTAGCTGGCTCTGCTTGCTATGTGATGGCACCTTCATTTTTTAATGGGGCTCCTCCACGTGGCGACCACCGGGCAACGTCTTCCTGGCACCTGCTGGGATGCGGCTAAAGTAAGTGGCAAAAACTTCCTTGGTTAGAGGTTGTGTGTGTTGGGCTTGGGAACCACAACATGAAAATTCTCACCAAATAAAAAATCAAACCGTGCCTCGGATAAGGGATGATGGATATCCGTCTTTAGAGGTGGAAAGAGAGGGTAGGTGTGTTTAAAAAAAATGTTGGCGAGAAAATAATAACAGGTAACGGTCATTACATCTGGCGTTGAAGCCTGGACAATTTCCACCTCGGATGCTTGCGAATGCTTGGAGTTTTCGAGAGAAAAGTTGAATCTATTTGTGTCGGTGGCGAGTACCGAATAAGGTACAACCATGAGCTGTACGAGCTGTATGCCGATATTGATATGGTAAAGCGCATCAAAATCCAGCGACTGCTCTGGCTAGGTTATGTCGAGCGAATGGAAGAACATGCTTCACCTAAAAAGGTGTTATATTCGGAACCCGATGGAGGACGACGCATAAGTGGAAGACTGAACCTCCGGTGGTTATATTAAGTTTTTATGGCCACATAAGTAAGTAAGTAAGTAACGGTCATATATTTCACCTATTCCTGGACAGCTTTAGGGTTATTTGCAAGTTTTTCATGTTTTGCGTTCATTTCGTATGGGAGACCCCCAAAAGGGTTGAGATAGAGTATAAGTACGTTTATAGAAAAAGTTGGGAATGAACGTTGGCGTGTCCAATTCAGAAATTCTTGAAATTACCAAACATTTTATATTTCTCAAGTGGACATTTTGTCCCACCTTAATTCATATATACATCAAAATTGTATAACTATCATGCTTGTGGTTTATGAAACCAAAAATCTTTTTTTTTTCATATTAAAATCCATTATAGAGAACGTGCTTAATGATAGTGAAACCGGAATTGGCTATTAATATAATAGTAAATAAATACACATACACATACACTATAAATGTAGATGTATATTTACATGGAGATACCTTTATCTTTGCACTATGGAAATAAATTTTGAGAAGAAAACAAACAGAAAAAAAAACACAAAAAATTAAAAGAAAGGAATATTATTTGCAAAAAAAAAAAAAATTGAAATCGTATACACTTAATTGGATTGTCAATAGCATAAATTCAAATTTGTTCATGTATCTTTGGTATTTTGTATTCTGTAGTAAAATTCTATAACAGCACCAAAAGAATAATAGAAATGTTAATTGAATCAATGAAAAGAGTAAAACCAAAAAAAAAAAAAAAAAAAAAAAATCATGCTAGCCAAGTTGTTAACCGAATAAATTGAAAGATTTTTGTTTTACTTAATATATCTGAGAATGTTTGTATGTAGATAAACGTACGTACCTCTAATATTTTCGATTCGATTGTATACAAAGCATCTCGATTCTTTGCCGATTCAATAATCAATTGCTCCTTTTTCTCTTGCAAATCGGGACGTTCGTGTGCCACCACATTAGCCAATAACTGCTCACGCAAACCTTGCTCCGTAATCATGAAATTCAATACAGTCACCTAAAAAAGAATATACAACGAATAAATAGAATAGCAAGAAATAGTGCATAGATACATTTTAATAAAAATGGAACCAAAAAAAAAAAAATCAAAATGAATGTTATGAGAGCAGAAAAAAAAATCATGCGTCTGTCTACATTATCATGTGTTGTACCTTACATATGAGTACTCGTATTTGATATAAAATTGCTGACAGCAGCAAAAATTGTCTAAATCCAAATTCAATCTTAACTGGTAGTACATATGTATATCTATTAGATCCGTCAACATTTTGAGAATATGATTTTCTTATATATCTTGGACGTTTCTTTGGGAGATTTTTTTCTAATTAATCAAAATTCAGTTTAATCAAATAATTTGTATTTTGATTAATCGATTAATTAACTAATCAGAATTTAATACTTAACTCTCGTCATGGGGAAGGACCTCTCCCTTTCGTTTAATACCGAACGAGGTTTCAGACAAGGTAATCCCTTATTGTGTGACTTCTTCAATCTTAAAAAAATAAATAAATATGTAGCACTTAAGGCCTGAAGTCCTCATTGGCCGAGCTTCTCTTCCTTTAATGTTGTGCGTGTTACATTTTGGACAGTATTAGAAGGGACCTACATATTTTAGCCGGTTCCGAATGTCACAACTCTTGCGACATCACTTTTTCTGAGTTTTGTCAGCTTTGAGTTTTTTTAAAAACTTTTTCATGGCATGTTGTTACTGCCGGAAGAATTGTCAATTGCCGACAGGTGGGTACCGTTCGAAAGAAAAATCTTTTCGATATTAAATTTGTTATGCGTAAGCCGGTGATTGAACCCACGACCTACAGATCAGAAAGCCAAAGCATTAACGACTGAGCTATGGCACCCTTCTTCAATCTTATTATGGAGAAAATTATACGAGTTGTAGATTTACGGCATAATGGCACTATCTTCAACAAAAGTGTCATGCTGCTGGCGTATGCCGACGATATTGACATAATCAGTATCAACTCGCGAGCAGTCAGTGCAGCATTCTCTGAATTGGAACGAGAGCGACATCCAATGGGTCTTACGGTGAACGAGGGCAAGACTAAGTGCCTAGTGTCTACAAACAAAGAGTCACGGCATTGTTGACAATTACAAATTCGACGAGGTGAAGGAGTTCGTCTATCTTGGAACCAGCTTCACCAACTCTAATGACGTCAGCCTGGAGATCATGCGTGAGCTGAGTAAGCAATTGAGTAGTCGAGCCCTCTCTTGCAGATCGAAAATCACACTCTCCAAGTCCCCGATTATTTCTGTCCTAACATATGGCGCAGAAGCCTGGACAATTTCCACCACGGATGAGAAGATGCTTGGAGTTTTTGGAGAGAAAAGTTCTACACAGGATCTTCGGAGCTATTTGCGTTGATGGCGAGTACCAAATGAGGTACAACGATGAGCTGTATGAGCTGTACGCTGACATTGACATAGTCAGGCGAATCAAAATTCAGCGGCTGCGCTGGCTCGGTCATGTCCAGCGAATGGAAGAAGACGCTCCAGCGAAGAGGGTATTTAATTCGGCACCCGCGGGGGCAGTAACAATTTGCCATGAAAAAGTTTCTATAAGAACTCTGTGACAAAGCTCAGAAAAAGTGATGTCGCAAAAGTTCTGCCGTTCGGAACCAGATAAAATAAGTAGGTCTCTCTAATACTGACCAAAAATTTAATACGAACACCAGTAATGGAGGAGAAGCTCGGCCAAAGAGCTATTCGGGGCTTTAAGTGCCACATATTTACTTTTTTTACCCGCTGGGGTATGCAGAAGAGTAGGAAGACCAAACCTCCGTTGAAAGGACCAAGTGTTGGGTAACCTGGCGGCGCTTGGAACATCCAATTGGCGCCAGCAAGAGAAGAACATAGAAGACTGGTGCCGTATTATATGTTCGTCCTAAATCGATTATCGGTTGTTATGGGCAAATAAGATGAAAAATAATTTTAATTAATCAGATTAATAGATTAAACAAATAATCAGTATTTAATTTCATTTGGCGGTCAGAAAAGCCAAATAATCCGGCAATTAATCTAACTAAATTTATATTAATTTCATGATTTTTCCTTACATTTTCAAAGCCTGGTAACCAATTATATTCTTCAATATAGATAAATTATTTGTACAACTCTAATATGTACGTTATATACACATTTGTATCAACTGTGTCGCCAAGTATTGAAATTTGCATATTTCAAATTATTTGTCTGTTACATGGAGGAATATCTTTTGACTAAATGTCTTTTCACTAAATTTGTTATATGTATTTCACAAATTGATACGTACTTGTGTATATAATGTAGTAGTATTCGTTGTATAATAAAAGAGTAATACAACACTGGCAACTTAACAATTCTACAATAAAGCTCATTGATTTAGGCGTGCCTCAACTACATAGTAAATATATGTAGACTAAGAATGTTTGGTCTTATTTTTCATTTACTCCTTTAAATGTGAATATATTTAGAAGAATATTGTATATATATTAAAGAGTATTTTTCTTATGGTCCAATATGCACGTATTTGTAAATTAATCAACTAACTAGACAAAAGAGGTGAACTTACCATAACCATTACTTCTGGTGGATAATGTGGATTACGTAGACATGTGGTAATATAAAGACGAAAATTGCTATTATATTCAATCATTTGATCACCGCTTTTAATAAAGGTTCCACCTTTATGTTTAATTATATTCTTCTCCAATATTGGTGTTAAATTCGAATCCAATTGTTCACCTTAAGAGGGGAGTGTAAAGAGAGGTAGTTTGTTTTAGAAATCAATTTATTTGCTATTAAACAGAAGACTTGGACTTTAGAATGTATTGAAAAGAATAAATAAATAATATAAATATACATTTTAGGCTCGTTAATTAAATTTTCAAATTTTTTGCTATAAAATTTTAATCAAAATCTTATCAGAGAAAAAAAAATACTATGCGAATCAGCAGAAGGCTTTAATTTCTACTAGGCCTTTGCGATTAATCGTTTAGTCGAACAGTCTGATTAATCAATTATTCGATTAATCCAAATTCTGATTAATTGAAATATTAATCATTCGATTAATACGAATTTTGATTCAACAAAATATTTTTCATTTAATTTTTCTTTGTTTGAGATTTGTAAGTAATTTAAAGCACATTCTCATATTCGTAGCTATGGAAAGTTACTTGTCTACTTTGTATTGGAAAAAATATTATAAATATTTTCAATATTTTATTTGAATAATTTTATTCTGATTAATTAAAGTTCTAATTAATCGAATAATTTCAATTTTTTTTAATATTCAATATCAAAATTATGCAAATAATTTCTTATTTGGTTAATTAAAATTTTGATTAATCGAATAATTGATTAATCAACAATTTTGATTAATCAAATTGTTTGACTAAACGATTAATCGCACAGCCCTAATTTCTACTGGAAGATAGGTGCAAATTTATTTAAAGACCTAAACATGTTCAAAAAATGTAGAATCTAAATAATTGCGAATATTAATTGTCAAAAAATTGTGAAACTATTTAAAAAGTACTCGCAAATGGACATTTCATAAGGACTATGACGATTTTTAAGCATTTTCGCGCGCAAGGTACACTAGAAAATGAATTTTTCATGAGAGGTAGCCGTTGTTTTCAACAGATTGAGTCGATTTTTAAAATCTGTCAATTAAAAAGCGTAAAATGTGAAAATAAACATATGGAAGCGTAAACTTATATGAAAGATAGGCGTGGTTTTTATTAGATTCCATCCATTCTCAAAATTCATCGATTAATAACGAAGTATTAGCATTTTTACGGATTCGAGGAGACCTACTTATATTAGCCGGTTCCGAACGGCAGAACCCTTGTGACATCGCTTTAACTTAGTTTTGTCACAGAGCTCATTAAGAAGCATTTTCGGCAAATTGATAGTGCCGGAAAAAATGGCAATTCTTGCCGACAAATGG
This sequence comes from Megamerina dolium, assembly GCA_963854835.1. Classification (NCBI taxonomy): domain Eukaryota; kingdom Metazoa; phylum Arthropoda; class Insecta; order Diptera; family Megamerinidae; genus Megamerina; species Megamerina dolium. The sequence goes on along the minus strand of OY978528.1, from coordinate 66,105,482 downwards.
GTACCGTTCGAAAAAAAAATCTCTTCGATATTAAATTTGTTATGCTTCAGCCGGGGCTTGAACCCACGAAAAAATATATTTAAAAAAAATTAATATGTGGCACTTATAAGTCCTGAAAGTCTCTTTTGCCGAGCTTTTCTTCCATTACTGTTCAGCGTGTTAAATTTTGGACAGTATTAGAAGGAACCTATTTATTTTAGCCGGTTTCGAATGGCAGAACCCCTGAGCTTTGTCACAGAGTTCCAGGTGCGTACCATTTGAAAGAAAAATCCTTTCAATATTAAATTTGTTGTGCTTCAGCTGGGGATTGAACCCACGACCAACAGATCAGAAGGCCAACAATTGACCTACGGGATCCACCCGAAAAAATATATGGGAAGCATAAATTTATATGGTAGTTAGGCATGGTTCTTATACTTTTGTGAGGGCAAGGTAGGCGTAGTTTTTAGCCGATTACGCCTATTCTCTAATACATTAAGCATGTGATTAGAATAACGTTATATAACATATTTTAAATCGATTGCTTTGTATTTTCGATAGCAAAGTGTGAAAACATATATTCAAAAATATAGTTTTGTATGTGAGGTGGGCGTGGTTTTAATGGTATTATGCCCATTATCTAATATATAAATTATGTGGTAAAATTAACTTTTCCAGACCAATTTTTAATATGAGCTTTTTGGATTTTCGCATGCAAAGTGTGAAATAATATTTAAGATAATATACTTTTGTATGGGAGTTAGGTCTGTTTTACATCCGCTTTCTCTTGAAAAGATTTTTATACACCTATTTTCAGCGAAATTGCTTAATAATTACAGCTTAAGTAGCAGAAGCATACCATATAAGTAGTTTAGAGTTTTAAGACTAAATAAAAAATACATTAAAATAAAATTTGCTTAATAACAAATAGCCCATATACTCGTATGTATGTGTGCATGGATTTAATTTTAGTGTTAATAAAAAAGCAATAAATATAATTTTAATATCATTCTTTTAACTTATACATATATGCGCATACACCTATATGAAGTAGCATCTATACGTAACAATTAAGCATAATATTATCGTCTGTGCTGTAAGAATTGGAGAAGACTCCTATCACTATTTGTATTTACATAAAAATTAAGACAGAAGATGAAGATGGCATAGAAAAAGAAAGAAAGAAATAATAATAATAATAATAATAATAATAATAATAATAATAATAAAAATAATAATAATACTAACAATAAAACACGTCTATAAAAAGTAGAACAAGTTTGTTAAGCTTGTATAAACATTCTATTGACGGTAGTAAATAAGAGTATATAAATATGTTACTTGTATGTATGTTTTATTAGAATGTCTGTTACTTAAAGCATTATTAGAAAATAATAGAATATATGTATATATCTATAGATACATACATACATATTTATGTATCTATTATAAGAAAGCAGATGTTTTGAATACTAATCATAATGGAATGTGTGTCACAACGATGAAAGCAAATATAGGCGGGATATATTATGTTATCTTTATGAACATTTAAACACTGCAGAAGAGAATAATTAAAATAAATATTGATCTGAAAAGAAAGTAATACTGATTTAAAATATAAATTGTTGCAATTATGGTGACAATTGTGATTTTTTAGCAACCTTCATTTTAAATATTTGCCTAATTATATCCTAATATTTTAAGCTTATTCATTTATTAGAAAAATATAATCGTTTATAGTAAATTTAAGCGTTTATAACTTTGTATTTTCGTGCGTAGAGTGTGAAAACATACATTTGAAGCCATACTTTTGTATGGGAGGTAGGTGTGGTTTCCATCTGATTCCATTCATTCTCAAACTGATCTATTCCTAAGTAGCTATAACCATATATAGCAAAATTTCAGCTTTTTAGTTCCATAATTTGGTGCGCAAAGTGTGAAAATATACATCTGAGGACATATTTTTGTATGGGAGATAGGTGTGGTTTTCATACGATTTTACTCATTCTCATTTTATTATATTCCTAAGTAAATATAACCATATATAGCAAAATTTCAGCTTTGTAATTCCTTAGTTTGGTGCGAAATGTGTGAAAACTTACATTTGAAGACACACTTTTGTATGGGAGGTAGGTGTGGTTTTCATCCGATTACATCCATTCTTACATTTATCTATTTCTATGTAACTATAACCATATAAAGCAAAATTTCAGATATTTAATTCCATAGTTTAAAACGCAAAGTGTGAAAACATACATCTGAGAACATATTTTTGTATGGGAGGTAGGTGTGGTTTTCATCCGATTACATCCATTCTCATTCTATTCTATTCCTAAGTAGATGTAACCATATGTACCAAAATGTCAGCTTTTTAATTTCATAATTTGGTGCGCAAAGTGTAAAAACATACATTTGCAGCCACACTTTTGTATGGGGGGTAGGTGTGGTTTTCATCCGATTCCATTAATTCTCAAATTGATCTATTTCTAAGTAAATATGACTATGTATAGAAAAATTTCAGCTTTTTAATTCAATAATTTGGTGCGTAAAGTGTGAAACATACATCTGAGAACATATTTTTGTATGGTAGGTAAGTGTAGTTTTCATCCGAATACATCCATTCTTAAATTTATATATTTCTAAGTAATTATAACCATATATAGCAAAATTTCAGCTTTTTAATTCCATAGTTTAAAGCGCAAAGTGTGAAAACCTACTTTTGAAGACATACTTTTGTATGGGAGGTAGGTGTGATTTTCATCCGATTATACTCAATTTTTACCTAGAATATACATTAGTAAAAATAATCGTATGCACAAACTTTAATCTTGATAGCTTGATATTTTCATGGCAAAAAGTGTAAAAACCTGCATATAAAAACATAAGTTTGTATGAGAGGTATGTGTGATTTCTATCCGATTACGCTCATTTTTTAACTTGCATATTTATTGGTAAATATAATCGAAAGTACAAAATTTCAACGCGGTACCCTTGTACTTTCGATGAAAAAAGTGTGAAAACATACACATGGAAGCATACATTTGTATGGGAAGTAGCCGTAGTTTTTATTTGATATTGCCCATTCTTGCACTAATTTGTTCATTAGTAAAACTAAACTTACAAACTTATTTTGAGTAAAATTTCTAGAGAATTATGGCAGTTATCGTGAGAACAGATAGACATTTATTGGTAAATCAGCTCGGATGAGGATTCTGTAATTATATTGCGAAAATTTTGAGTATTTAAAGTTAAAATTTTTTAAATTAAATATTTCATCCTTCCTATTGACCTAATTTGACATGAAATATTGAAATTAAACATTGAAACACGAATTCAAGTCGAAGAGGTACATATTTACAACCAACACCTATACCAATGCGTTTTCCAATCAGTTCATTATTGGCACGCACGTTTGAACAATGTAGGCTATAAAGTAGCAAAAATGTACAACATATCGCATGAATGCCTATTTATGTATGTTCAATGGGTTGCAATTTATGCATAGGTACGAACGAATACATATATATATTTATAAATTTTGACCATTTCATACTTATGGCTGAAATTTTACTCTCGTTGTGATTTGTTAGCTATTTTCAATTCTATTTGATTTGATTATTTGCAATAAAGCAACAAAAACAAAAAAATATATCGAAAACCAGAACAATGTTGGCAATAAAAACAATTCATTTAGTCAAATCATAAAATTTATCAAAATAAACAACAATGGCTCGATTGCGAGTAATAATGATCAGACTATATGCGTATAATAAACATAATAGTGGCTTTCGTAAATCACATAAAAATACAAATACACCCAATTTGCTCTTAGATACAAGCAATTCGATTCAATGTATTCAATCATGCAAAGCGATGCAAATCAATAGCAACAATAATGTACAATACAAAATAATGATGATCATGATGATGATGATAATGATGATAATAATATGAATGATTTTGATTTATATACTTAGATATTTATTGCGAACACTCTTATACTCACCGACATTCTCAATCAGTACCGGATTACCATAAGTGATGGCCAATTCAAGTACTTGCATATAGTTGTTATCGCTCTGTTTGATGACTTTGAGTTGATTATCTTTTTCCATATTTTTTATCCATTTATTGGCTTGCACTATTGAAACGAATTAGTTAGATACGAATATTTACTGTATTATACTCTCAAATGCACATATGTTATGTAAGCTGCTTGATTGATTGAAAGAAGCTGCATACTAACGCACTTACCTTGTGGATCAACTAACAATGGATAACGATTGGCTGTGGTCACGATGATACCATTCTCCACAGAGAAATTGTCAGCTGGCAATCCGGCCAGTGACCAGGCACGTATCTGCATAGGATTGCCCAGTGTTGTGGCTAATGAGAATTTCTCCGAGCATGGTATGTTCTTGCGTAAACAAAGCTCATTCCAATCGCTTAATATACTGGCACGATACTTTGGCAAAAGGCAAGAGAAATGTGACAATTTAGAATTTGTTTGCCTGGAGTGTGTAATGTGAAATTTTGGTTTTCAATGTACCACTATTAATTGACCATTTTTTGCAACAGTAACAATTTGCCATGAAAAATGCTTCTTAAAGAGCTCAGTGTCAAAACTCAGAAAAAGTTATGTCAAAAGGGTTCCGCTGTAGGTCCCTAAGTCCCTTCTAAAACTGTCCAAATTCGACAGGCACAACAGTACTGGAAGAGAAGCTCGGTGGTAGCAGAATGGGCGCTTCCAAACTAAGTGCGTCCTTTCAGAGAGATGGCACCAACACAAAGCTTTAGGTTATCTAAGGTGAGATTATCTTTCAATCATATTCTATGTATATTTTTAAAGAAGACTGGGAAGACTTGACCGTAACTTGACCATTGACAAAAGCATGTGTTTAATTGGTCTTTAAAAATGTTCAGAATTTTTCGAAATGTTGTGACATGGATCAACCTATTGAAAGACTTCGAAAATCATGCTTCGCACACATGACAGCAAATACACCGACTACATTTTACCACTCCCAAGAGAGGATTGTAAATTACTGGTTGGGGTTCTAACGGGACACTGCCTCACTCCGTCTTACGCTGCAAGAATTGGTCTGGTACAAAGCAATGCATGTACAACATGCAACGAGGTCAATGCTAGGGGGACCTTAGAGCACTTACTTTGACCAGTCCCCTACAGATCGCGCTTCAACTACCTTGGTTCTGCGTATTTTCCAATCCTGGAAACCATTGCAGGTCACAAGGGTAGTGATTTATTGAAACTCGCAAAAAAATGTATTAAAAACAAAATATAAGCAATCTCACAATTTCACTTGGTAACACAATGGACCGGTATTGGTCTATGTGAGATTTTATGGATCAGCCAAGAAAACTTATCCTAACCTAACCTTTGAAATGCTAATTTGAAACAAATTGGTGGAAAATCGTCAAATAACACCACAAGGAGTAGTAATTTGGAGTGGTAAAATGTATAATAGACCTCCATTCATATTTGCTCTATGACATATTCCATGAACATACAATACTTATCTCTTTTCTTCAATCCTTATAGGAGTTCCCCTACAAACTTGAACTTTTATTAGTTATTCCAATGCTTCCAAGGCGACCTAGAGCGATTAAATGACCGGTATGATCGATCCCTAACATTTACCTCGAACATACTTAACTCATATCTTCATCCCTTATGGGGGATATTCTACAAAATGAATCTTAAAATACAAATATTGACAAATATCCACATAAGATGTTTAAGAGTCGTCCCTAGAGGGCGATCTTTATTAGTTTTTTCTCACCAACATTACCTCCCAACATGCTCATCGTTATCTGCAAAGCACTTTATGGGAGCTCCCCTACAAAATGTAGCTAAAATACCATATCTGCTCAGATGTTGCTGCCATAGAAGTAAAATCTATGACCGAACCTCATTAATTTCACCCTTTAAGAGGTCTTTCATACAAAATTGACTATTTTATTTAGTTCGCTCACGCCGCTTTCATCGCCACGCTAGAGGTGAAAGTATAAGACTGACCTCATTCATTCATTTGTTCGAACCCAACATTTCCTGCGAACGTATTTACCCTATATCTTCATTTTATGTGTCCAGCCCTATTAAATGAACCGAAACACACAAGAAAATAAACATATATCCCCATAGCTGTCGAGGGATCGTTTCTGAGAGGTGAAATGTAAGGCCGATTTTTCTTCTGAAGACACCACTTCCTGGACACCTTTACATGGATCAAATATATCGTCGGCTCCCATTCATTTTTGCTTTGCTACATTTCTCCTAAAGATACTAACTCCCTTTCTTCACTGCTTATAGAGGCTCTCATACAAGGTGGGGGCAAAACACCGGGAAAAAAAACTCAATCCTCTTTAATGGAATGGTACATAATGGTGCCGTAGCTCAATGGTTAGTGTGTTGGCCTCCTGATATGTAGGTCGTGGGTTCAATCCCCGGCTGAAGCATAATTGAATATCTTAAAGATTCTTCTTTTGAACGGTACCCACCTGTCGGCAAGAATTGGCTGTAACAATTAGCCAAAAATGCTACTTAAAAGAGCTCTGTGACAAAACTAAGTTAAAGTGGTGTCACAAGGGTTCTGCTGTTCGGAACCGGCTAAAATAAGTAGGTCCCTTCTAATACTGTCCGAACTTTAACACGCAGCACAGTAATGAAGAGAAGCGCGGCCAAAGAGCTCTTCGGGGCTTAAAAGTACCAAATGTTTATTAATTTTTTTTTATAATTGAAAATCTGGTGAAATCTTCCCAGTCTTCCCTATCGTTTTAGTGTAAAAAGGTCGTATTCCGGAGTTTGTTTTTTCAGTGTCCAAAGGAAGTCCAGTTTGTCTCTGTCCAACCTACGAAGAGTGCAGCTCGGTGTTGGCCTTTAATAAGCTTGCTGAGACATTATTATGATATATATTTTTTTTAATTGTCAAACTGGCGAGAAGGTAACATTTTGTTCTCCAAGTGAGATTTTTTACTTCCATCTCAAAAATCGACCATTCCAAAACAAACTTTCGATACGCATAATAGAATCGAATAGTGGTATCAATATCTGTTTTCCATACATAGTGTATAGTACTTATGAGATTAGTTAGCGCTTATGCATCAATGCAAATTTGAATTGTATTCGTATTAAGAGAGAGAGATGGAGCAAAAAAAAAAAAAAAAAAAAATCATCCCGTATAAATAAAAATGTATGTATGTAATAAAAATCCATTAAAACTGAATACAGCTTCAACTAAAAACTTTCATAAAAGTTTTTTGATTTATTCTGCTTGCTTCGTTTTTGTGTTCTGTTTGTTTATTGTTGCTGGTGAGGGGTTCGGTTCACATATGCACATGTCGTATATGAAATATATCATATAACGTTACGGGTTAGTTTTTCCTTTATTTTTTTTTTGTTCTCGCTCTGTTCGTTTGTTTTAGTTGTGCAGTTTACATACAAAACGAAAGCTTGTTGTCATAAAAATTGGTTATTCGTGATCGTGAATATTCATTCAATGGAATTTTGCAACAATTTTTTTGTTACGCCCTTTACAACTGAGACCAGCCATTTGTGCTATGCGTATGTACATTTGCATCATGCAGGCAATAGTAATTTATTTCAATTTGATTGACAAGAGGAAAGTGTGTGCAACATAAAAAAAAAAAATCTCTGCTGGTATGCATGAAAAGCTCGTTATATCAAATAAAAGAGCGACAAAAAATTCAGAGTAATCGATATGATGCTAGTAACGAACGTGAACGCATCGCAACGCAATGCAGTGAACATACAAAAAAAAAAAAATTAGAAGCGGGCGACCAGGTGCAGCTGTTTGTTTAACAAAATAGTTGGCAATATGGCTATTGTTGTTTACAGCATTAATTTGTGTGTGTGTGTGTGTGCATGTATTCATATTCTGATGCATTGTCATGTCGTCGTCCTTACCTCAGTGGTGAAGAAACCCAAATATGCTACACAACCGCCCGCAAGCAATACATCACCAACAATGTTGTGTATCGATTTATGCAGATTAGTTGCTGCATCGGACCAGCGTGTCTTCTCACCACCCAAACCACCTAGTAATTTTTCCGCTCTATTTATGAAGAGAAATGCAATAGTTCAAACGTCTGTTTGAATATTTTTGCAAAAATCACCATTACCTGTTTAATTTCTTCTCACAATTATCAATTTCATCTTCAAGACGTTTCTTTTCTCGTGATTTCTCTGCAAAATAATCATTTAATTTCTGCAACTTATCCAAAATCAATTGTAATTCGGCACGCTTTGCATTCAACTTCTCCATTTGTGAGGCCAAATCGTTTTCAGCCTCAGCTAGTGCCATTTTTTTGGGTATAACAATTTTCGCCACCTTATCATAGACGTCCATGGCGCGTACCCAATGGCAAAGACCCTCACAGGCAGTCGATGCACTCTTGATTTTCTCTGGTACAAAATCACGATCAACAATATATCTTAATTGAAAGTAATGAATGATAGCGCATTAGTTGAAGAGTTAGATAGCAGTACCACAGTTTATAGGATAGGGGACGTGTTTTTTAGGGACCTCATACTCTTGAAAACAAATGAAACAAAATCAATAATAAAAACATATTTCTCAAGTAACTTTATGATAATAATGATTTTAGACATTAAAGCTGAAGCTCCATACCAGGTATTTCGGGCGTTGTGGCTTTAGGCGCTCAAGTCTGAAAGAGGAATTAGTGCAATTCTGTGGAAGCTGCTCCACAATCGAAGTCCGAAAAGTCGGAAACCCTCTGGTACAAAATCATGATCAACAATATATTTTAAATGGAAGCAATGAATGAGAGCGCATTAGTTGGAGAGTTAGATAGGACTGCCACAGTTTATAGGATAGGGGATGTGCTTTTTAGGACCCTCATAGTTTTGAAAGGAAACGATACAAAATCGATCATAAAAACAAACTGCCCGAGTAACCTTATGATAATTATGATATTAGACATTAAAGCTGACCTCCTTAACAGGTATTTCAGGCATTGCTGCTTTAGGCGCTCAAATCTGAAAGATGATTTAGTGGAATTGTATGGAAACTGCTCCACAACCGAAGTACGAAAAATCTGAAACGCCTAAATGTTGCCAAAATTTGAACTTGTTCTAGGCTTTGCAGGCTTTTCAGGCGTCATCTGATAGTTGATTCATTTATTCATTAGTGGTGGTGAATATGGTGGAAAATTTCATCCTTAGACATAAAGTTACATTTGCAAACTCTATGAAATCGATGAACTCCTTTAATGCCTTTAATGCCTTTTCCATTTTATAAAATAAACTTTTTAACTTTAATGCACATAATGAAAATGTTTACAAATTTTAACTGCGAAATATCAAAATTTCGAAAAAACTCCGAACGCGAAAAGTTTGATGTGGAGTTGCTCGTCTGAAAAGCCTGAACGACTTCGAAAACGCCTAAAAAACCTGGAATGGTGCTTGAGCTTCAGTGCCAGGACTGGCTTTAATAGAATACCTTCCGGAAAACCAATGTTGAAATTTTTCTCTAAGTAACAGGAACCATATCTACGCTGAACGCTGGCTTCTAAATTGTCGAAAACAGATCTAGTTTTTCCTAATTGGCCAAGTTAATATAGGGCAGATGTGTTGAATCCTATGATCTATGTGGACAACTCACAAGTGCGCCACCCGAAATAAGCATGGCTGGCTTCCTAAACGCATCTCGCTTTGCAATCGAACAATGTACTCTACTATTCCTAAATGCTTCTGTGTAAACTTTTGGCGAAGTATCGTGTTCCTAACTGTAAAAGTACACAGAAAAGCTTCTAAAAGAACTCTGTGACAACGCTCAGAAAAAGGGATGTCACAAGAGTTCTGCCGTTCCGAACCGGCTAAAATAAGAAGGTCCCTTCTAATATTGTCCGAAATTTAACACGCACAACAATAATGGCAGAGAAGTTCGTCCAAAGAGCTCTTCGTGGATTATAAGTGCCACATATTTATTTTTATTTTTAGGGGCCATCATAATTTGTTTGAGGTTAGGAACGAACCTCGGTTTGGAGTTCAGCTCGACAATCGATTTCGCACGTAAAATCTGGCGGCCGTTGGAAGTCTTATCTACTGACAGGCCCTTTGTGTGCTAGATGGTGTTCGAAAAACTATGTAAACACTCAAACAAATCACGAAACCCTTTAGTTTGTACACTTACTTTTCACGTATTCGTTTAATGATGGGTTGCGGTATATTGTCCTTATCAAATGTCTTTAGTGACTCGAGAAATTTCATATCGCCCAACATACGCTGCGATGGACCCCAATAATCCTCAATCATGCGTCCGCTGGGATCTGGTTTGCGATCCGGTTTGAAACCTTTCAAAACACACACAGCTTCCAGCACAAGTTTTACACCGTACGGTGGGTTTTTCATCGATTTCACAACGAAAATATCAGCCGGTTTCAATGTGTTCAATGCATCCAATGCTGCCTCCAATGCTGGTATTGCTTCCTGTAGATCACTTTCACAATCGTCTTTAATTGCCTGAGCAGCAGCTGCTGCCTCATTGGCGGCAGCTTCATCGGCTCCAACTACTTCTTTCTTCTTTTCCGCCTCGGCCGTTTCACGTTCAATATTGACCATAATACGTTCCGTCTCTTCGGACAACACTTTAAGCTGTGGCTGCAGTTCATATAGGTTGGCTTGCATCTCACCAACTTGACCGGCAGCAAAATCTAATTTCTCCAAGCCCGTTGTATAACTAAATATAAGTGTGATGATGGTGAGAAATTTTCATTTTGAGCATTTTACTTACCGATCTCTTAATCTAGTAATTTCATCCAATTTACGAATATAGAATGTTCGAAATGCTTTCAACATTTCCAAATATGCTGTCGGTGTGACATAATTACGTCGACCCAATTCACGATAGCATCTTTTAACAATACGTCAAATCATTTAAATTGCATTAAATTCACGTAGAAAAAAAATATCAATCCACTTACTTTTCGCTTGCATCCACAACAGATTGATTGAAATGCTTTACCATTTGTACAAGTTCCTTTTCCAAATCACTCAATTCCACTATCAATTCTACATCGTCCTCCTCTTTTTTACTTTTCGCACTAATGCTGGATTGCATTGAAGTTTCTGATGTCTTGACTTCAACACCATGGTCGGCATCGTCTGATTGACCCAATTTCATTGAACTTATAAAATATTCTGCAACACGTTCCAAAGCATCGATTGGCCATGGCATATACCTAAGTACGAGTATATCCATAAGTACGTAATTATATAAAAAATTTGTATGATTTTAGCTAAAAATTGGGTCAATCCATCGTGTGTATTTAGTATTTTTGTTTTTACTTATTAGCAAAAAACATAAAAAATTGAAAAAATATGTAGAGTTGAGTTCTGCTTTTTGTATATCTATTTGGGAATAACTAAGAAGTAAGTACATACTTTTCTATATAAGGCAAAAAGGAATAACCAACTAAGTCGAGTTATGTAAGAGTGAATTAAAAAAAATTTTGATAAAAGTTATATATTCATTTAAGCCAACTATTCCTTTAGAATGAATAAACCAGATTATAATTTTTGAGATTATTTCAAATTTTCCGATTTTTTCAAAATTTCGAAAATCGACCAAGTTCCCGTAAATAATCATTTGAAAATACTATTCCGAAAAATTTTTTCAATAGACTTAAATTGACATTTCTTTTGAAAAACTATTTGAAATTTATCTAAAATTGTAACTTGTGACTTTGGAATTATTAGATTGGCGTGGCCACCAAAAATTGAAAATATTGAAAAATTTTGAAAAATGTTGAAAAGTTATTTTATTTAGGTGATAATTTTCACTAAATTGGCGGTCTACCTGAACCGTGGTTCTTTTCATCATTTTAATTATAACTCTTTTTATTTTATCTACATAATTAGCCACTAATTCCAAAACGTCTTCCAAACATTTTATCCGCAATACTTGTAACGATTTTTTTGTGAATTTTTGGAAAAAAAAAATTTGGGGAATATGGTGCTGGTCGAATTTCTTTTATGGCTGAAAGCGCAAAAGGTTAGATAGCTATTTTTTCGGTTTTCTGACAAAATTTTCAATGCTTACGATAATTAGTTTTCCTAATACTACTTTGAAATTACCAACTGCCAAGTATTCAAGAAATAATAGCTGTACTTCGTGTTACAATTCAATGAGGAAATATTGGGTAACTTAAAAAGTCTCCGCGGTTTTTTGTTACTAGATGGTGATGATGTCCATATTTCGGGCAATCATGGTCAAAGACGGGTAATCCTTCACAAATGAATTCAAAGTTTGGTGGGATTGCATGGGAACTGTCTATTATGAGCTGTTACAATCTGCTCAAACGGTAAATTCTGATCTCTAGTGCTTACAACTCGACCGCTTGGATGAAGCATTCAAAGCGACCAGAATTGGCCAACAGAAAAGGAGTTATGTTCCATCATGACAATGACATCATGACAATGCCAGGCCGTGAACAACTTCACAGAACTCTGTTGGGAAATTTTGATGAATCCACCGTATAGCCCGGAACTTGCAACGTCTGACTACCTTTTGTTTCGATCTCTGGAAAACTCCCTTAATGGTAAAAAATTGGCCGACCGAAGAGTCGCTGAAAATCCCTTGGTCATATTTTTCGCCGATAAACCATAGCAGTTCTACAACACCGATGGAATTAGAATTATGAAGTTACCCAAAAAATGCCAAAAGATCATAAATAACAATGGTCGATATGTACTTGCTTAAAATTGGCTTTCCATAAAATAAAATCTTTGTTGGAGTTCGCAAAGGTCTGTTAAGACCCGTTATAGAATTTTTAGGTTGTTGTACGTTTGTCTCATGGAGCCTTTGAGTCGTTTGATGTTTAAGACTCCCCAAAAATTCTTTATTTTAGAGCTGCGTGATTAATCTTTTAATCAGATATTCTGATTACTTCAGTATTTGATTAATTTGAATATAGTTTATTTAAATTTTTTCGATTTTATTTAATCAAAAGTTAAATTATTCGATTAATCAGAATTTTGATTAATAAAAAACTAATAATGGGGGGGAAAAATATTCTAAATATTCATAATAATTTTTGTAATACAAAAAGAAGGGGAAACTCTGAAATTTTAATTTTAAAGATCAAAGAAAATAAAAATATAAAAAATGCTTGATTAATCATAATGTTAGTTAATCGAATAAATTTAATTTTGATTAATCAGAATTTTATTAATTAAATAATCACAGCTGTTCATTAATTCGAAAATTTGATTAAAAGATTAGTCGCACAGCCTAGTATTTTTATTCCAAAATCAATCGTTTAATCAAATACTCGAAGTAATGAAAATTTTTTATTAATCAAAATTTTTCATGTATTTGATTATTTGATTAAATATACCACAAATTCAATTTATGAAGATTTTAAATGAACTTATATCACTTTTCCAAAACAATGGCTCATAGTGTTTTTATTTTATTTTGATTTAGACAAAAAATATATTAACCCAAAGAAAGAGTCCATTCTATCGTATCGAGTACTACAGTACGTACAGTGATTGTTACGAAAAGCTCTTCATTCAATCAATTCATTTTAGTTCTATTACATCAAATCTACTTTACTTGTATGAGTATGTATTGCACTTTTTGCAAGAGTACTCGTATGTAATCTGCTAAAATGAACCAACTAAATGGTTTGTCTTTGATAGATTTACTTTTGAGACCTTTGGCATTGCATCATCGTCACTTTATCCTAACTACACACACACAAAATCTCAAGTATAAATACATATATGTATTATTATATATATGTATCGTAGATATATCTATAGTATTGTAAGTAAGTATACATATAAAAATGCTTGAATAAGAAAATTCCATTTCAACAGCTCTCATTTTTCATATAAGAAACGTGCAAAAACTTTAGAAATCACTCTTCTACACATCTTATAGTATTTTTTCACAATACACACACACAGACACACATATATATATATATATATATATGTATATGTGTATATACTATATATGTGTATTTATGTAGCTTGAAGTTTCTATTTTCACATCAACCCATCACATCTCATCTCATCTCATTTCATCACAACTCATCTCACACATATGTATCGTTTAAGCCACAAGCACTCTAACCTGAAACCAGACCACCCACCTCCCAAGTTGTGTTTGATTTTTCTATGACAGTACTGTTGTTGTTGTTGTTGTTGTTATTGTTGTTGAGTGCTGTTGTCACATGTACTTACCAATCAATCGTGCAACAGTTTATCAATGATGGATACATTCTTAAACGCTCCTTGAAGGATTCACCAATCGGTGAAAATGCCAATGCAACATGCAATTGCTCACGTATCCGTTCGATAAAGTATGCGTACATTTCGCTTGGAGAATTTTCAATGGTTTTACCCTGCATACATGGTACAGTAGTAGATATGTCATGATCATCATTATCATCGATAACATCATTGCAATCGAAATGTTATGATGTGGAAATAACACATTTTTTCCGAAATCCCACAATCATCGGTAGCAATAGGAAAATGTAAGTGAAAATGTAATTGCATGTGTGTTGACACAAAATAAAGCAACAAAAAAAAAAACTGTTTTTTTTTCCAAAATATATATATAGTTATATGTATTTTATTATTATATTGCCGTTTTGTGAATTTATCGTGTGAATTGAAAGTTGTTAGTAGTTTATAAAGAAAGCAAGAAACGAAATTTTGTTTGTCTAAGAAACTTCAACAAAATCTATTACATTACAATAAATGCTTATTTCTGTCTCCTATCTTCAACATATTTACTTTCTCACTTACCATTTGTTTGGCAACATTTGTCATATTTTCCATAATGGCTGCCTTATCTTCAAGTTGATAGAGATTTGGCAAATCACCAGTATTAAGAATGCCATTAATGTCTTCAATGAAACCCTCATCCACTGCCTTTTTGAAGAATGAAATAATGTGAAAAAAATATATAAAAAATTGAATTTATTAAAATATTCTAGCTGATTATTCAATTAATCAACCTGATTAATCGAAATGTTATATAAATTAACCGATGATTCATAATTTTATTTAATCGAAATACAAATTAATCGATTAATGAAAATAAAAAATTAATCGATTAATAAGAATTTTGAGAAATTAAACAATTTTTTCACATTTAGCCATATTTAAATAAATATTTTAAACGCAGTCTTATATACTTTGTATTAGATAAATATTTTGAATATTTCTTTGAACAATTTTATTCTGTTGAATCAAAATTCTGATTAATCGAATAATTACAATCTTTAATTAATCAAAATCATAATTATTTGATTAATCATATTTTACTAAATCGAACTATTAATTAATCACATTGATCGATTAAACAATTAATCACACATCCGAAAAAATCAATCAAAAATTCAAATCAAATCTGTTCTTTTTTTTTTCATCGAATGCTCTTGTCATGTTGCAGCAAATAAATCATAGCTTCATAGCACTATTCGTAATTTCATCCCTAAGAAATTAACTAATATAGACTAGATTACACCGTAAAATCCAACTCAAACAACAACAACAGCGCTCATAGTTCCAAGAAGAAAGCATTACACAGACAGAGGATTAAATGAACAATGCGTTCAGGTAGTACTCACACTAAGCTCTTTTTGGAATTATGGAACCATAATGCCTCAAATTTCTCTGCGAATTGTCTCATGGTTGAGCCTGGCATTGGTTTTCGCCATTACTATATCTTCAGATATGAAGTAGGAAGCGTGGCTCAATTAGTGCTGCAGTCAGTGCAGAATTCTCTGAATTGAAACGAGAGTCACGTCAAATGGATCTTACGGTGAACGAGGGCAAGACGAAGTACTTAGTGTCTACAAACAAAGAGTCCCGGCGTCTTGGACAACACGTTACTGTTGAAAATTACACTTTCGAGGTGGTGAAGGACTTTGTGGATCTTGGAACCAGCATCAACAATTGTAATGACGTCAGCCTGGAGATCATGCGTAGGATAACTCTTGCTAAAAGGTGTTACTTTGGGCTGAGTAAGCAATTGAGTAGTCGAGCCCTCTCTCGCAGATCGAAAATCACACTCTATAAGTCCCTCATTATTCTTGTCCTAACATATGGCGCAGAAGCCACGGATGAGAGGATGCTTGGAGTTTTCCAGAGAAAAGTTCTGCGTAAGATCTTCGAACCTATTTGTGTTGATGGTGAGTACCGTATGAGATACAACGATAAGCTGTATGAGTTGTACGCTGACATTGACATAGTCAAGCGAATCAAAATCCAGCGGCTGCGTTGGCTTGGTCATGTCATACGCTCCAGCGAAGAGGGTATTTAATACGGCACCCTCTGGAGGATGCAGAAGAAAAGGAAGACAAAATCTCCTTTGGAAGGATCAATTATTAGGTAACCTAAATGGTTTAACCGTATCAATTTTGCGAATTTTAATTCAATTCTAGAAACCGTAAAAAGTTAAGTATCTGCCAGAAACGTTCTTTGGCATACTGAAATATTAATTTAATGTGCAAATGACATTGGCTCGACTAGCTTGGAGTTTCATAATTTCATTTTCACCTCTCATTGATACGAGTATTAAAATTTCCAATTAAATTAATATTAAATCAATTCTAATCATATACAAATAAATCATTACTATTACGTCTGTCATAAGGTATTGAATAGATTTGCTGATGAATGCACTACATACATATGTAGTATGGTATATTAAGGCGTGTCGATTTTATTATCATCAGCAAAAAAATTTACCAATGGTTCCAATGGTTTATTTGTCTAAAAGCTCATGGTTCTAAAATCAATCTTTCCACAATCTTATTTTTTAATTTTCCTAATAATAACTGATTTTGAACTCATATATTCTTGGGCAAATACCTTATATTTGTAGTTTCTACATATTTTTGATACTCAATTTATCATGATCTTTTCGCAATATTAATTTAACTCACACCAATGTGCATAGATGCACATTTAATTACATTTTTTTTAATGTATTGAATATTTGGTTCGGTAATAATGTAACTTTATAGTTGGGCATACCGTGCAAAAAAATTGGGCGTCCAATCTCTAAAGATACTAATCCGCGATTAATCTCTTGGAGATTAATTAGTCGCTGATCAATTTCTTTAGAGATGAGTTGGCGATCAATTTTAAAATTAATTAATATATTTACTGATCTTTTGCAATCTTTGGGTGTCTTTTTGTACCCGTTCGGATGGATATAGAAGGGTCTCTTAGTCGCTTAAGGTTCCCTTTTTCTCTCAAGGTCTCTTAGTCTTTACATAGGAAATGCGCGAATAAATGAGACCAGTGTTCATATAAAGAGATGTGAAGCAGACAATCAGTCCCGACAGCCCACCAAAGCGAGACGGAACAGATTAACAGTAGAGGTGGACTGTCCTTGACGGATTGACGACGACACGAACGCTTGAGGTAATACTCATGACGGTATCAAACAGAGCCAAGACCATACTGTGCTATACGAGCGATTGGAAACACATAGATCTCGTAGAACCTCCCTTCGTCCATCGGAGAGGAACCTGGACGTAGATACCTGTTGTGCTTTATATACACTGGCTGAATTCCAGCCCGGCCTGGAGAAGTTTTATAGAGTTACTGGGTGCAAGCTCCTGATACCGTTGATGCGACGGCACCTTCGATGATGGTTCCGCCATTTTTGATGTTTTACCTACTGAACAAACAAACAAAAAGTAGCATTAGTCTCATATTCCTTTGCGACTGATCCCGGACACATCCCAGGCAAGTCACATTCTATGCAGGGTAATTATAGAATACTGGTGTATTAACGCCAAACTGCACTAGTATGCGTATATTTTGTCAGGTATATATGGGCAGTTCATCAGTTATAAATACGATATTAGAAATAAATGCAAAAACAGGGTGATTTTTTAGCAACTTTCTTTTTGGCAACACTGTTTTTGACAGCTCAGCTGTGTTCGTTTAACATGTTGCTGTCAAACATGTTCAGTTTGGTCTATAATTTAACCATGAATTGACTTACAAACGAACTACGCTCGCAGATGATTGAGTTTTTGTTATCAAAATTCATGCTCGGAAAATATGGCAGCTGTATCCGCCGTGACCGATGACTGATGACCGTGAATGATTGATTTGGCGGCGTTCGCAGCAATTGGGCCTCTGTTACACAATTACGTGGAAAATTTTGCTGAAGGATTTGGGTGTAAAACCTTTTAAAAACAGCTTGTGCAAGAATTGAAGCCACACGACCTACCACAACGGCTAACTTTTGGTGAATGGGCGCTGGCAAAGTTGGATGAAAATTGTGTTCAGCGAAAATTGGTGTGAAGAGCACTCAGAAGCATTGCAAGAACTGCAAATGCATACCGAAAAATGCATCATTGGATCGTACATTTTCAAAGAGGATGAAGGCAGGAACGTTACTGTGAATGGCGAGTGCTACCGTGAGATGATTACAAACTTTTTTTTTTGCCCAAAATGGAAGAGCTGGAATTGGATGACATGTGGTTTCAACAAAACGGTGCCAAATGCCACACAGCACACGAAAAAATGACCGAATTGTGAGGCGAGTTCGGTGAACAGTTTATTTCACGCTTCGGGCTGGTCAATTGGCCGCCTAGATCGTGCGATTTAAAGCCTTTAGACTATTTTTTGTAGGGCTATGTTAAGGTTCATGTCTATAGCGACAAGCCCGCAAAGGTTGACGCACTGAAAGCCAATATTGAAGAAGTTATTCGTGAGATACCGGCCGATATGTTGGAGAGAGTATGCCAGAATTTGACTCAACGTATGAACCATTTGAGGCGCAGCCGCGATCAACATTTGCATGAAATCATCTTTAAACTTCTTTCACAGCACAAAAACTATAACAACGAAGGGACATGACAAATTGATCTTTTATTAAGCAAATTTTCGCTTATTTCTACTTTGTCAAATTTTCTCACATTTTAGTGAAATTTCCTC
Source organism: Megamerina dolium (assembly GCA_963854835.1). NCBI lineage: Eukaryota > Metazoa > Arthropoda > Insecta > Diptera > Megamerinidae > Megamerina > Megamerina dolium. The sequence continues at coordinate 66,086,518 of OY978528.1, read as the reverse complement.
GCAAATGCCCATTGTCGTATGTATAGAATATTATCCACAAAATTGGACAAATCGAGAGAGCCTACATTATATGCACACATACTGGCCTTTAATGAAGTACAAATTAAATCAAGTGCATACAGCAAATCTTTGCGAATATTATATTTATTGTTGTTGTTGTTGTTGTTATTATTACTCTTGTTGTTTGTTGCATTGGTTGCATGTCTTACCATTATGTTGTGCGATTATTATTACGACGATAATTATTAATACATATTCGTTGTAGCAACCAAAGACATGAGATATAATATACATAAATATGTATGTATGTATGTATGTACTTTACAATGTACATAGTATATACTTACATATTGCATATAAATTGACGCAAATATGTATTGTACGTACTATCTAAGGTAGACCGGGGGTAATGCATATATGTTTATGTAGGTACCAATACATTCTAATTATGACATTCAATACATTTTGATCAATATATCTACATTACATAGATTCAAAATCATATACATGTGAGAAAATCTACCTTACATACTGCCATATTATTACATTAATTGGTAAATTTCAATATTCATTAAATCATAACGCTCATTATGTATGCTACAATGGACACAGTAATAATAATGTTCTAATACTGCAGTTCTACTTCATATACTCACACACACAATGTACTGCAATGTATTGCATATACCAACAAGAATGTATGAATACTTGCTTACGAAAATACCTACAAATTTGGATTATATGTAACCTCTGACATACCTGTGAATCGGAGAAAAGGAATATAGTATGATTCATATTGAAACTGGATGTCATCAGAATTTTTTTGATATCATCACGCCAATCGATTTGCGAATATGTCTTTGTCACTTGCACCGACATCAGTTTGCAATCGGCAATACTTGCGGCCAATTTGCATGAACTCCGTCTACCGGATCCGCCCATTCCGACCATGAGTAGATGACCGCGTGGCATTTGCAATACACGCGAAACTCTAAGAAAGGAAATAGAATTGTAAAATTGTTTAAAAAACATAAATATGGATAAAATATAAGGTCTAGAAAGAAATCCATTATTTTTGCATTAAATTGAAGGTTTTATTTAGCTTAGTTAGAATGATCCGATTTATGTCAAATATGCATCGTTTTGTTCGATAACTTGTTGGTATTTTGAATGTAGTTTCATAGTGCCACTCTCATAGAAACAGTCGATTTTCACATGCTTCTCTTGAGGCGAATTTTTCACCGGCAAAATCATTCGCCATAGACAGGAACAGGTAGTAATCACTTTGTGCCAGGTCCGGACTATAAGGTGGATGCATAAGAACCTCCCAAAAAACTCCTGGAGTTTCTAGCGAGTCACTATCACAATGTGTGTGGCCTGACGTTGTCCTCATGGAACACAATTCCTCTCCTATTGGCCAAAGCTGGTCAATTCTGGGCGTTTGCTTCCTTTAGACGGTCCAATTGTTGAAAGTATAGGTCCGAATTAAGAGTTTGGCCGTAGGGGAGCAGCTAATAGTAGATGATTCCCTGCCAATCCCACCAAACATATAGCAAAACCTTCGTGACCGTCAATCCTGGCTTGGCCACCGTTCGCGCCGGCTCACCGCGATTCGACCGTTTTCGCTTGATGTTGTCGTAAGTGGCCCACTCTTCATCAACAGTAAACATCCGCTTCAAAAATGGATCGATTTTGTTGCGATTCAGCAGTGCTTCGCAGATGAGAATCGGGTCATGAGTTTTTTTTGCGTTAACTCGTGTGGCACCCATACATTGAGTTTCTTTTTGTATCCAGCCGAAGAAGAACTGTAAAATATGACGTATTTTCTTTTTACTGATGTAATCCGATCGCACACATACAACGCGAGATACAGATTACTAAAGCCATCTATTGGGAAAATAATGGATTTCATTTTACTGCACCTTATATAAACTATTCTCATTAATTTTTGCTTTCCAATATTTTTGCTGAACATACTTAATGTATTAATAGAAATAATAATAATTTAAATCTTTTGTGTACCGCTACATTTATAAAATTGTGGTCCGTGCGATCACAACCATCCAATCTACTATACCCAATATTTCTAGTAAATATCCCATAGCATAACATCGCCTTCTACCTAGATACCTACCTGTCTAAGGAAGGGAATAAGCTGGAATCTATGTTCTTCCAGTAGCATTTCCGCTTTGCGGACGAATTTGAGTATGTCAACAACTGAAGTCTATCTTATTTCATTGGGATCTAGTCGATCACGTTGGAAAATATGCATTCTTGTTTTTGCCACTGCAATACAATCGCACAGTATGTGTTCTGTAGTTTCATCCTCTGCAAGACAGAATCGACATTCCGTATCGTCAAGAATGTGGATTTTAGTGAGACGATATTTCAGGTAACAATATCTTGAAAGGAGAACTACTATTTTCCTGATATTTGTCGTGCACATATTGGGTAGTCCCCTATTGAAGGTGTATGGCCTAACCTACCTTTTGACTTGGCGAAGTTTTTGTGTACCTTCCCAGTGGGATACTCTGAGACTATGCTCCCATTTGTTCACGTACAACAGTATGGCTCTGGGCCTGTAAGGTTTGCTACGGAACCGGCCCTGGCCAGCTCATCAGCAATTTCATTTACCTCAATCACAGATTGGCCCGGGACCCAACAGAGCACAATCTTATTCGTTGTACCTAGGGATTGGATGTTATTAAAGCATTACTCCACTAGCTTTTATTGCAGCTTGACTATCTGAATAGATAGCAATGTGAGTACCTTAAGGGGCTGTTTACTTTTTATATACAACATTTTCTTCAAACTTCAAACTTTCACCGTATTTTTAACCCTTGGAGAATCTCCTATATACAATAAATCTAAAAATAGCTGATATTCGAGAAATAACCCCATAATACCGCAAGGATCGTTTCTAGAGTGATGTAATGCAAAGTCAACCCCTATTATCAAGCATTTATTTGAATTTTATATATAATATACAATATAATTTCTGCCGCTGCGACATATTTTCGTCATTAATCATTATTTCATATTCATTACTTTCCATTTCTCTCGAAGTTATACTTTCTATTAGCTATCTATACCAGTCGAATCCTTAAATGATCAAAATCATATTACAATCGAATACCTTTCTTCTCAAACCGTCACTCAACTCACCTTTCCAACATGACATACATAGAAAGTACTAACCTTGAAATATGTTCGATCGCAAATCGAAATAATACCAAATCCATTGGTGAACTTGAAAATGTATTGTACTCGCGCAAATAGTAGTGCATTAATTTCTCTAATTTATTATAACTTTCACATTCATCGTATATCTTTGGTTCGGCATCGGGTTCCAAATAATTTCCATAGAATAAATTACGCAAATCATCAGCACCTACTTTACTACCCGGCTCCGAGAGACGTTCGGCAAATGCTTGCTCCAATGAGAAACGTAAATTTGTTTTACATGCGCTACTTGTCATTTCCAATAGTTGATCACGATCACGCTGTTCAATTAAACTACAAAGCATATGTGAATGGGGTAATAATTATTTTCAATAATTTTTATAAAAGTATTCAAAAACAGGTTAGAATTGTGTCATTAGTGGTGCAAATAGTATATGAAATACACGTGAATTTTTGTATTATACTGAGAAAAGCATGGAAAAGACTACGCCATTTGCAATTGTAAATGAGAAAGCGTCAATTGCAAATGCGAAAACATCAATTGAAAATAAGAAATAGATAATTGTAAATTAGGGTAGATTACGAAAAAAAAGTATCAGAATTTCACAACTAATTTGAAAGATTATGTTGAAGGAACGACAAAAACCTTTTTTTTTCTAAACCTTTTTAAAGTGGGTGCCGTAGCTCAGTGGTTAGTGTGTTGCCCTTCTGATCTGTGGGTCGTGGGTTAAATCCTCGGCTGAAGAATAACAAAATTTAATGTCGAAAATATTTTTCTTTTGAACGGTACCCACCTGCTGGCAAGAATTGACAATTTGTCCAGCAGTAATAATTTGCCAAAAAGTGAATGTGATGTCACAAGGGTTCTGCCGTTCGGAACCGGCTAATATAAGTAGCTCCCTTCTAATGCTGTCCAAATTTAGTACGCACAACAGTATTGTGTGTCCTCTTACAGAGGGGGCAGCCACATAACCTATGTTTAAATGGAACTAATTGGAAAATTTTCAGAAAAAAATTTCTTTTCCTCTCAAAATTTGATCACGAATGTTCTAATTTAGGTCACCTACAATTCTAACATTCGGAATCGGCTACATATATGGTCCCTTCTTATACTGTTCAAATTTAACATACTTAATAGTGCTGGAAGAGAAGCTCGGTGCTATCATAATGGGTCTTTCTGGTCTAAATGTGTCCTCTCAGAGAGAGAGAGAGAGATAGAGTGATACAAAGAGAGAGAGAGTGGGCAGCTACAAGAACCTAACCTATTTACTTAATAGTACTGGAAGAGAAGCTCGGTGCTCTCACAATGGGCATTTTTGGTCTAAGTGTGACCTCTCAGAGAGAGAGAGAGATAGAGAGAGAGAGAGAGAGAGAGAGGGCAGCTACAAGAACCTAATCTATTTATGTTAGGTCTAAATGGAACTAATTAAAAAAATGTTCAGAAAAAAAAATTGTTTTTTTCATACTCTGAATTGGAACGAGTCATGTCGAATTGGACTTACGGTGGACGAGGGCAAGACTAAGTACCTAGTACAAACAAGGAGTCCCGGCGTCTTGAACAACACGTCATTGTTGACAATTACACTTTAGAGGTGGTGAAGGACTTCGTCTATCTTGGAACCAGCATCAACAAATGTAATGACGTTAGCACGGAGATCATGCGTAGAATAACTCTTGTTAACAGGTGTTACTTTGAGCTGAGTAAGCAATTTAAGAGTCGTGCCCTTTCTGGAAAATCGAGAAGCACACTCTACTAGTCCATCAATATTTCTGTCCTAACATATGGCGCAGAAGTCTGGTCAATTTCCACCACGGATGAGAGGATGCTTGGAGTTTTTGGAGAGAAAACTTCTGCACAGGATCTTCGGACCTGTTTGCGTTGATGGCGAGTATAAGGTACAACGATGAGCTGTATGAGCTGTACGCTGACATTGACATAGTCAGGCGAATCAAAATCCAGCGGCTGCGCTGTCTAGGTCATGTCGAGCGAATGAAAGAAGACGCTCCAGCGCAGAGGGTATTTAATTCGGCACTCGCTGGAGGACGCAGAAGAAGAGGAAGACCAAAACTCCGTTGGAAGTACCAAGTGTTGGGTAACCTGGCGGCGCTTGGAATATCCAATTGGAAGACTGGCGCCGCATTATATGTTCGGCCTAAATCGATCATCGGTTGTTATCGCCACATAAGAAGAAGAAGAATGCTCTAAGTTAAGCCACCTACGATTATTTGATGATCCTAAATCTGATGAAAAAATTTCAATGTCAAGAAATTTGCAACGATTTCCATAAACATCATGTGGATATTGAGTGAAATTTAACAAATCAGATTACTATTTGAGAAATAAATTCAATTTATTTGTGATTTGTCTGTATTTCTGTATTCTCTGGACTGATATTTTTTAGAGCATATACTGAAAAAAATTTTTCCTAATTTGAAATTAAACCTAAATTCCCTATTTAGTTTCAAAGTTAGACAATTGCATAGTAAACATAATTTTTGCACCAAAATAGCGACAAAAGCATGCATAAAATATGAAAAAAAAAAAAAAAAATTGTAGAAAATATTCAAATAAAAATAAAATGAATTTCTTCTTCTTCTTCGTTGGCAACCCTACTGTCAATGCTGATGAAACAATGATGATAATGGTGATGATGGTGATGATGATATCGATAATAATGATAATAACATGTGCATATTTAATACGATACTATCATACTTGTGTATTTTGTGAAGGGGAGTCGACATAGTACGAGTATATGCATACATAAATATTTACCTACATACATATGTACTCGTACATATGTCTACAATATAACAAAATGCTCATTAAATTGACCAAATGACTAAGGCAAATGACGCACAATAAAATTTAATAAATATGCATACGAACCGGTCATAAAAAACACGATATGTTTCGTGTGCCCACAAACGACCCAACTTTTCTGGATCATGTAGTCGTTTAGCTGGCACCATAACAATACCCTGAAAGATGCGTGTGATGTCACGTAACGAGAATGTATAATGTGATTTTGCAGGAGTTGGCAGAAAAACTCTAATCGCATCGCGATAAACGCTGACCATTGCCTCTGCAAGACCCTGCAAATGAATGAGTAGATAGGTAAATATTATAGAAATGTCATAGGTAAGAGTGAGAGAAAAACAAATAACAATTTAAATTGGGTTGTAAATGACATAAAAATAAATAATAAAAAAAAAAAACAGAATATAAATTGAAAAAGAAATCAACCATAGCCGCACAATTGTAGTGAATGGTTGTCAGTATCAGTCAGTAGACGACATATATACTGTTACATAAGTATCAGTCAGTCAGAATCGTATGTATTATTTGTTATTTTATTGTTGTGTGATAGTAGAAAAAATAGATTATTCACTCGTACAAAAGGTGACAGAGAGAGGGGGAGAGAGAGAGAGAGTCACTGTCCACCATTGAATATTCATTCACACCATCATCCATACATACCCTTGAGAGCAATGCCACCTTTTCTGGATAATCCTTGGAAAAGTGCCAATCGCCAATCGTTGTGAATATCTTGATGATTGTCGAGTCCTCATATGAATCGACAGCGACAAGAAATGTATGTCGATAGAGTCGTGGAAAAATATAGTTGCTCCCGCCAAGAGTACCCATTGCGCCCATGAAACTCTGTTGCAATCAAAATAATGAATATGTATAGTTTTATTATTTTGTTATTTTTATGTTGGAGGTTAATCGTTAAAAGTTTATTATTGTTGGCAATGCAACAATATATATACTCGTATAGTAGCATATTACAAAGTAAAAGTGAAAACTCGAAAATTGTAAGCGAAACTTTTTCAATATGACCAAGGTGAGAGAGATGATGCTGCTGTTCGGCATTTCATTGAACATCACTTTGTATAAAGATAACAAAAAAAAAAAAAAAAAAAAATGGCAAATATTTATAGTTTCGCTGAGTTTGTTCGAACTGTATGCATACTTTCATATTATTTTCATTTGAAAGTTTTTTTCCCACCATCTCTTTTTGTTGCTTCACGTGTTTTTAATTAAACATATTTTTGGCGCCCTCTTTTTTATATTGACTTTAACATTCTCAACTTGAAGAATGGTTTCGAAAAATAAAAGAACCCTAAATATGCGCAACGGTATATTTTATAACTAAATTAAATATTTTATCATACCATATCGACCAATTCAATTTTGGTAGTATCCTGCAAGTCGGACCAATAACCATGATCTAACCATTGACGTATCAATTCAAGTGGTGCCTGTGATCCGTATGTATCTTTTGATGGCATCGCAATATCATCACAAAATATTAAACACTAAATATGAGCATATAGAGACAAATGGTTGGTTAAGTATTTTTGATTTATTTCAATATCGATTAGAGTAATTTTTTCTAATATCTACCTTTTTACCCAATGATGGACCATAGACTCCTTTACGCCGTCGATCCAATTTTGACATGATTGTTTCTTGTACCTGCGAAAATATTACGAAGATGAGTTATACATATAAATAGATAGATTTTAATTATTTTCAAAGGAAAATAAGTTCTTTGACCCATTGACCGTACTAATTTTTAAATGAGCTCAGAAATTTAAGATCTCTTTTTTTTTTAATGCGGTACTTTGGCCGAGCTTACTGTTGTGTGTGTTCAATTTTGGACAGTATTAGAAGGGATCTACTTATTTTAGCCGTTTCCGAAAGGCAGAACTATTGTGACATCACTTTTGCTGAGCTTTACCAAAGAGTTCTTTTTTTTTTTAGAAGTTTTTCCATGGTAAATTGTTGCTGCTGGTAGAATTGCCAATTGCTTGCCGACAGATGGGTTCCGTTTGAAAGAAAAATCTTTTCGATATAAAATTTTTTATGCTACAGCCGTGGATTAAACCCACGACCTACAGATCAGAAGCTCAATACACTAACCACTGAGCTACGGCACCCATGTAGAAATTTCGGAATTCGCTTAAAAATATAATCAGTTAATGTTAATCAGAGAGCTGGATATTATGAGCTGTGGACTGGAATTCTTTTGGTTGCGACAAAGAGAGAAAGAGATCTCGCAAATGTCATAAGTCCAATTGAAGTGTCGCTTTCAGCTCGACTATCTCAACACCATTTTTTTTTTTATTTAGAAATAAGAAATTTATTCTTCCTTACCACTCCTATCACTCAGCAAATAATTTGCAAATCATCTGGTAGTAACTTTTTATAAAAATCATCTTCCGAAAGAGCTTTGTGAGGAAACGTTGGAAAAATTATATCGGTAGAATAGAAGCAATATCACTTTAGCACAGCACTCAAACAATGTCCATTGAAAACATAAGTATTGTGTGGGAAGTCCCTCTGTGGAGAACAGATAGATAAGTATATTTCCGGAAAATGTTGGAACGAAATAATTCATAGGCGCCGGTTTAAAATTTCACCACCCTAGGGACCATCCCTAGGCAACTACAAGGTTATTTATAGATTTTCAGATTCTTTACAGTTAATTTTATAGGGGAGCCTACCTAAGAAATATAAGGAAAAATGTTAGGTAGTAAAAATAAATGTTGCTGAAGTTCCATTTACAATTGAGCGTGATGCAAGGCGAGACTCACATTCGAATTGGAAGTCGAGAACAGTCGCTGCGATACATTGCATGCTCATTTACAATAGCGTAGGGAATTCTAATTATAAGGGTAAGATGAGAAGAGTTTTTGCACTACCTAATTTATGCATTTAGCACAGAAATTACTTTGACAGCTGCTGCGCTCTCGCTTTCGAACATCGCCTCACATCACGGGCTGTTGTAAATGGACCTTAAGTCATATATTTTGCAGTGGGAACGAATTGAATACGTAAAAACCCAAATTTTGTAGGCGAGTACCTCTAATGGATAGATATGCGTATTCTGAAAGTAGTGGGATCGAATCCTAATAGGTTGAAATAGGGGATAAGTAACTTAAGAGAAAATATTCGGCAGCAAAAATTAATGGAGTTCAGTAAAATATTTTTTCACCCTAAGATCATTCTAAAAGCAGTGATAGCGAATTTAGCAAATAAAAATGTCAATTTTGTAGGAGAGCCTCTCAAATGGTTAGAGATGGGTAAAGTAACAAAAATTCATGGCGGCCAATCATACATTTTATCACACTAAGGGCACCCGGAAAGCGGTGATACTGAATTTAATATATAAAATATGATTTTTGCAGGGGAACTTCTCTAATCGGTAGAGGTAGGGGTTACGTTTCTGCACAAACAAGTAGGGATCGATCATATATATCGAATTTAATATAGGAGAATAACTTCTTTAAAGGGTACAGATAGGGACTAGGTTCTTCAGAAAAAAAAATGGAACCATCTCGGATGTTTGGAGGTATTTTAATGAACGTTTTAACAGTAATGGTTTTTTTTTTTTAGGTTGAAGACGAAATGCGATTTGATCGAGCAAGTGTTAGAATTCTGCAATGTTTTCCTCAATGAATTATCTGACATCTCAGTCAATTCTGTTTCCTTAGCAACAATTCTCATTGGTATTGATAGTTTCTATTTAATGAATTTTTCAACATTCATCTTTTTTTAAGAAGTTATGGGCGAAATGTGACGCAACTGAATGAAAACAACACCGGATTAAAATGCAGTGTCCTCAAATATGTATACCTAGCCAAGTAATAAATATTGGTACACAATTAAACGCATTCATTACGAATACAATGTTGTGTGCATCCATTTCATCTTGACTGCGATTTGACAGTTGCTATTTATGCTTCATTGCCACGTAAAAAGTTTTTGGCATTAATTGTTTACAATCATCGAATGGTCTGGATTCGAAAATCGTATTGTAGTAGTTGGCCTACTAAAACGCAACATGGGAAAAGGCAATATCTTTCGGACTTTGCGACCGCTTGGAATCATTCGCAATTTTGTGTATCGTGCTGTCAAGTTGTTTGAGGATACTGGTGGGCTATGAAATCGTCAGAGATCCGGCCGTCCGCGCATTGTGAGAACTCCGAAAGCGATCAGAATCGAGAAACGAATCGACCGAAAACCGCTACGAAAACAGATAAACTTGTCGCGGGAAATGCAAATTTCACAAAAGTCCATGTCCATGAAGATTTAGGACTCAGTGCGTACAAGTGACACACTGGATACCTGCTCACGGCCGCATTAGTGGGAAAATGCAAGCGAAAATCGAAAGCGTTACTCAGCCGTTACGCTCACAGATAAATTCTGTGTAAGTACTGACGAAAAAATCTTCACCGTAGAAGAATCGTTCAATAAAGAGAACGATCGTCATCCAGAGAAGCATCCCAACTAATCCCGACGATCCAAAAAGGCCTCTGCTCCAGCTCACAAGGCAAAAACGACTCAACTGTGGCTAAAAAACAACATTCCGGACTTCATATCAACGTATTGTTGGTCAGCTGGTAGTCTAGGCCTCAAGTTGTGGTCCGTCTTAGAGGGCATGGTTTGCTCTACTCGATACCCAAATATGGAGTCGTTGAAGCGAGGCCTTGTCCGTGCAGTGGACAATTTCCCCATGCATGAAGTGCGTCTCGCAATCGATGAGTGGCCAAATCGTCTCAAGTCGTGCTGGAAGACAAATGGAAGTCATTCCGAATAAGTTGTTCTAAGATTTGTAGCCATTGAATAACCCAATAAAGAGAAAATTTTTTTTTTTTTAATATTAATTCGTTTTCATTTGGCGTCGATTTTTCTGTGTACCAATATTTATGAATTGACTAGCTAGAAATGTTAATCTGGCCTGCTTGTCAATTTCGATACAATTGATTATAAATTCCACATATGTTTTGTTTGACAATATTAACCCTTGCCATGTAACATCGTTTTTCGCACCTCTTCTGTGTAACGTCGGGTCACTTGTGTCCGGCTCTTAAAAAAGTACGTAGAAGTGCTAAAAAAAATTTGAAAAAATTCACGCAACTTTATTGAGGATTCTAATTTAAGAATCAATCGCTATATTAACGATTTTTTAATTTGTTTAAACAATATAACTGTTTAAACAAACAAAAACGTGGAAAATGTCAATTTCGTCAGGGCACAAGTGACCCGACGTTACATCTTAAGGGTTAAAAAAAAATTTTTTTTCGCCATAATTTATATAAAAATATCTTGATTTTCCATTAAATTCACTCATTAATTAAATAAATAGTATTTTGCAGCAATTATATATGGGAATATTTTAATTTATTTTAATCCATTCTCCCGCTCAGATAAATTACCCATTAATGGGACTATCATTTTTAATATCGTTGAAAATTCTATCAATAAGACGAGTTGCTGATTCAAATGTTGTTTGACAGCATGATGTAATATGTGACGTTTTATAATTATGCGTATTGTCACATCTTGTTGTCAGCACATGCTGCTGTAATGTTGTTTGATAGCATACTGTAACGTGTGAACTCAAGGGCGATGTTTTATAATTATGCATATATCATAGCTGTCATATCTAGCTGTCAACACATGCTGTGTGAATGGCTTAATTACAAAAATTGATCGAGATTGATCGAGTCATGATGTGAATCTTGACTTTTGGGGAATTGAAAACCTGTTGGAATATTTTTGAATTTAATCTCTTGGACGGTATTTTTTATGCAATTTTATTTATTTAATTTAAATCTTGATTTCAGTACTTGATCAATTATATTATTTATTTTAATTTTAATTGAATTTAGCTTCATTTTTATACCCTGCATAATGCAATATGCAAGGTATATTCATTTCGGTCAGATGTTTGTGTCCACTTGAAGGAATCTCCGGAGATATAGACATAGATATATATTCGTAATCAGCGTCGCTTAAATTTTCGATTTAACGATGTCCGTCCGTCCGTCCGTCTGTCTGTCACCTGGCTGGTTCGCACGATAACTTGAGTAAATATTGAGCTATTTCGATGAAATTTGGCATAAGTAATCTATGATCCAAGGGTACGGAGGGGATTGATATTGGTCATGATCGGTCAATAACCACGCCCACACCAAGCATTCAAAGCGACTAACCTCGAAATTTTCAAAATCTTTAACTTGCTATAACTCACATAATATACCACTTGGGACAACAATATTTGGCACATAGACTTATATTATACTACTATATAACCTCGCCAAAAGTGGTTGACCCACTCCTTTTTGGGTCTCCCATACAAAGTTGCGGAAATTAAAAAAAATGTTACCGGTTATAACTTGCAAACTATTCAGCGTAGAATAACGAGATTTAAGGTGTGGATTAGTATTGTACGAGCAACTAGGCTCACAGAAAATGGGCGCGCCACGCCCACTGTTTATCGTAGCCCCCATACAAATTTTAAATTGAAACAGCTGTAACTTCGGCAATCTTCTGTCTAGAATAACCATAATTGACACTTAAATTAATATCGTAGTCGGCAAAAATTTGGCAGAAAATCAGTGTGCCACGCCCACTTCTTTATAGGTCTCCCATACAAAGTCGAGGGAATTAAACTAAAACTTTTAAGCTCCATAAGTTACAAACCATTTAGCGTAGGACAACCAAATTTAAGATGTGGATTGATATTGAAAAATTTATTAGATATACCAGAAAGAGATACGTCACGCCCACTTTTTATATAGCTTCCGTACAAAGTCTCGGATCTATCTTAAACATTAAAACACCCATAACTTACTAATTAATACGCCTAGGTCAACCCATTGCAACCTATGTAGTTTAGTATTATAGTCAGAAATTGATCCTCCAAAATTGGTGAGGTACGCCTGCTTCTTAATGTAGGTCCTATACAAAGTAGTGGAAGAAAAGGATGGATATACGAGCAAACTTTTTATATATACCTCTACATATGCAGGGTATAATTTGGTCGGCCCCAGCCGACTGTAAGGAGATTTTTTAAATATTACGTTTCTATAAAAATTTGAAGTTTGAATATTTTTCTTTGGTGTCCAAAAACAACTTAGAGCTTATTATTTAGTAAGCTTGTAGTGTCATTTTTAATTTAATATATGTTTGCTTTAAAGCATATTTACCCCATAAAGTATATTAGCTAAGCCACAAGACTTTCGCACATTCACCACAAATAATTAATCGGTATGTGAATTATTTAATATATTTTGAAAGTAAATCGGCTTAATTTAGAGCTTACGTAATGCATACACGCTTGGTATATGATTACTTACGCGACTTACTGCTTGAATTTATGCAAAATTAGGAACAAAAAAAATGAAAGGCATGACAATAATGAACGCTGCTACTTAGGCTCATTTAATTATCATTATAAACTAGAGTAAAAACAAAACAAAAAAAAAAAGCTGATTTAAAAAATGTCAAATTAAATACTAAATATTTTAATAAAATTGGTCAAATGATAATTTAAAGTTAGTTAGAGAGACAAGTTTAATTATACACACACACACACACGTTAGATTTAGTTCATTTAGAGACAAGTTAAATTTGATACATACATCTATACATAAAATTTAGTTCATTTTAAGCCTGTTATTATGCTGTTGCCATTGAAAAGCAAATGATAATTATGCACAATATAAAATATAAAAAAAAAAATTAAATAGGCGCTCGCTGATGGACTTTGTGATCGCAATTGGAGTTTTAGTTTTTTATTTTTAGAATTATCTTAATTTTGATCGATTTAGAACAAGTTTAGGCTTTCAATTCTTTCTCTTTTTTTAATCTCAAGACAATGATAAGTTATAAAACATGATTTAATGTTGAAATCAAAAATTTCATAAGAGCAACAATGTTGCGTTTAGCTCTATTTCCATAGGCGAAAAAATAATTGTGAAGTAGTCGCGTGGCGTTTCACCTCATCAATTCGTTGAAATTAGCATGCATTCTCGAGGCTATTAATAAATATCACTTTGATTAAACGACAGCTTAGGCTGATTAACATAATTATCAAACGAAAAAAAGCGACCGAGTGAAAGAGAGAACATCAAACAAAAATGCTAATTAAGAAAAAACCATCCAAATGCCAAGCAAAGCTCATTCGACTGCTTAGAAAGTTGAATGAACCTAACCTAGCCTAGCTAGCTAGCTAGCTAACTAGCTAGATGGCTGGCTGACTAGTGTGAATGAGAATTTGTATGCAAATACGATAAATTATTTCATTTTATTATCGTATCTTTTATCGTATCGAAACAATAGAAACTAAATACAACAGCTAAAACTCCATATGTTCATATGACTATCTGTTGTGCAAAATCCATCCTCCTCACAATCACATATGTTATTTTGCCATAACAATTAGCACCAAACTTTCTGATGTGCCAAAAAAAAAAAAAAATAAATAAATACATAAAATAGAAAACTAAACTTACCAATTGTGCACTTGTTCGTGCCGAAAAGTTTACAATGTTTACCAGATTCGCATGCTTTGGCAATGCCAGCAAATTGCTGGTTATGATTGCACTTTTGCCAGTTCCTGTCGGTCCAATCACCAGCATTGCATACGATTTGTTAACACAAAATTCCTGCCAGTATGTTATGTAGCCGGATTCTTTTGTCGGCACGATGAGCTCACTGATTTGTGCACCCTCCGGGAATGAGCTGGCACTCGCCGCGGTTGGATCATCACCGGACTTTTGCCATGTCCACCATGTTTCCACCTCATCGAAACGATAATCGAGCAGTGAAAGTTTCTCGGGAAACATTTGACCACGATTGAGGGAGAAGTACTTTGGCCGTGGGTGATCTTCATTGGCACCATATAAAATTTTACGCACCAACGCATCGAAACGTTTCTGACCACCAACTGAAATGTACAACAAGACAAACCCAACAAAACATGATAATATGCATTCAATTGACTTGGTTAGCAACAGTAAGATATGTAAGTACAGGGTGATTTTTTAAAAGCCTTCGGACAAAAACATATAAAATTTAGAGAAATGATTGAAATCTTTATTTGAGTCGTTAGAACGATCTATATAATTCAATGTTTAAAGATGATTTCATATAAATGTTGCCCGTGGTCCATGTTTTAGCATACTCTCTCCAACATATCGGTCGGTATCTCACGAATAAATTCTTCAATATTTGCTTCCAGTGTGTCAACCTTTGCGAGCTTGTCGCTATAAACATGAGCCTTAACAAAGCCCCACAAAAAATTGTCTAAAGTCGTTAAATCGCACGATCTAGGCGGCCCATTGACCGACCCCAAATGTGAAATAAACTGTTCGGCGAACTCGCCTCTCAATTGGGCCATTGTTTCGCGTGATGTGTGGCCTGTGGCACCATCTTATTGAAACTACCAAGTCAGCCAAGTCCAACTCTTCCATTTTTGGCAAAAAAAAGTTTGTAATCATCTCACGGTAGAGCTCGCCATTCACAGTAACGTTCCTGCCTTCGTCATCTTTCAAAAAGTACAGTCGAATGATGCCACCGGCCTATAATCCTCACCAAACAGTGAATTTTTCGAGATCATTGGCAGTTCTTGCAATGCTTCTGGCTTCTCTTCACACCAAATATGGCAATTTTGATTGTTCACGTCATTCCATTCAACCAGAAATGGGCTTCGTCGCTAAACACAATTTTCCGATAAATAAAGTGGATCTTCATCCAACTTTGCCAGCGCCCATGCACCAAAAGTTAGCCGTTGTGGTAGGTCGTGTGGTTTCAATTTTTGCACCAGCTGTATTTTAAAAGGTTTTACACCCAAATTCTTCCGCAAAATTTTCCACGTAGTGGAGTATCAGAGGCCCAATTGCTGCGAACGGCGCCAAATCGATAATTCACGGTTCTCAACAACACTGGCGGATACAACTGCGATATTTTGCACTCTGTCTGCACTCTACATATGCATGTTGGTGGTTTAATGTACAATAATGTAAATTTCGTGCGGAATTTAGTCTCAAACTGCACTTTCTTAACCGAGCATGGCTTTTGATAATCAAATTCAATAATCTGCAAGCGTTGTTCGTTTGTAAGTCGATTCACCGTTAAATTATAGACCAAACCGAACATGTTTGACAGTAACATGTTACACGAAAACAACTGAGCTGTCAAAAACAGTGTTGTCAAAAAGAAAGTTGCTAAAAAATCACCCAGTATTACTGTTGCTATGTGTGGATGATGTCTGTTGCCAAAAGTTTTCGCTACTGAGTGCACACTGAATGTGAATGAGTGTTTGTAATTATTCCTTATTTAAATCAAGTTACTATAAATTTAATTTATTAGTTTCATGTGTTAGTGTTTATGCAATTTGTCGAATAGAGTCATCATCATCATCATCATCATCATCATAGTAGTTGGTCGCATGCAGTCATTTTGTAATTAATTGTAATAAAATTTAAAGTCAAAACTTTTCTATTTACATACTGTTTAGGACTGTGCAATAACCAAACCAAAACTAAACAAAATCAAAAACCAAAAAAAAAAAAATGTCTAGAAAACTGATTGAAATTTCAAAAGTCACATATATACAATATGTATAACAAAAACAAAAGAAGAAACCTGAAAATTATATTATAATTATATTTTATTGTCAGAACATTTTTAATTAGAGGCTACATCAAATGAAAAGACTTTGAAATATCTCACTTTAATAAATTTCAACATCCTAACAGTAACAATTTGCCATGAAAAAGCTTCTAAAAAGAACTCTGTGACAAAGCTCAGAAAAAGTGATGTCACAAGTGTTCTGCCGTTCGGAACCGGCTAAAATAAGTAGGTCCATTCTAATACTGTCCAAAATTTAAGACGCACAACAGTAATGGAAGAGAAGCTCGGCCAATGAGCCCTTTGGGGCTTTAAGTCCCACATATTTATTTTATTTTTAATCTATCTAATATTGGAACTAATTCTAGTTTTGAGAAAATTGTTTTCTATTTTTAAACCTATATTACATTATTCAATGTATTGCCAATCGTTAGCTACTAATTTTTGCCGTCTTTCTGACAGCATACGGATTCTGCATCGAAAAAATCGACTTCTTTCGAGGTAATCCATGAATCGACTTAATTTTTGGCTTCTTCCTAAGAATGGAAGCGCTGTTCTTCCAGGCGGTGTGTCATCGGTCGGAACAAGTGGTAAAGGGATGAAGCAATGTGTGGGCTATACGGAGGCTGGGCTGGGTCTTCCCATTTCAGCGTTCCTATGTATATTGAGCAACATGTGAACGAGCATTGTGATGTTGCAAAATTACTTTATCATGTCTTTCGAGGTGTTGTGGCCATTCTCCCTTCAATGCTCTACTCAAACGCATCATTTGTGTTCGATAAATGCTACCAGTGATGTTTTCATTCCGTTTTAGCAGCTCATAATAAACAAGACCGAGCTGGTCCCACCAAATACAGAGCATACGCTTGTCACCATATATATTTCAATTGGTTTCAATTCATATGGGACCCAATTTTTCTATTCAATTAATTCCATTAATTGAATAGAACTTCTCCACAAATATGTTATTCCATGCCTAAGCTGCCACCGAAAAAATGTGATCGTTGTCGCATGACTCTTACGTCTATCTTCCATACAAGCATATTGTGTCAAACCCTCCAGAAATGTTCTAATCAATAAAATTCAATTAAAACTTGACCATACGTATTTTATAAATTGCTGAAGATGCTACCAAAAAATGGACGAGCTCGCATGACTCTGACGGCAATCTTCCACACTGAACTGTTATAAGTAAGAAAAGAAACCCCAGGCTCCAATTTTTATAAAAAAAAAAGCTTTACTTTAATAGTTACCTTTTACTTTGCTACAAGAGCTCTGAATTAGAGTCCGTCGTCAGATCATCGATATTACCCCCAGGCGTTTTTGGAATTTCAAAAATCTTACGAAATAGTCGAAAATGATAGTTTTGAGATTAGAAAAAAATCTGAGACATCACGAAAATCTGATCTTGGATTCGAATTTAGATCTCCCTAATGTAATTATTTTAAATATTACATATTGCCTTTAAGACTTATTTCTAAAGATTGTACATCTTGTACTCACCCGTCAAGGCTGAACCGTAAGCCCATGCAAAACAAAATAGAAATATTTGTTGGAACCACGTTTGATTGTATTGTCTGTGCTTGTCCAGAAAATGGAAAAAGAAACGTGTAAACATCTACGAAAAAATTCAATTGAAATCAAATATAAAAAGAAGAATGCAGTTAACTCTCCAAAAAAACAATGAAACAAACCGTATATTGATAGATTGGAGATGGATCGAGCATCTGTTTGCATTCGTGTAAGATTTCCAATGCGGCTGGTATCAACCATTCGACCATTTCCTCAAACAACGTCATATAGATCTCATTCAAACCGAACTCATTGGTCAGGACATTCAAGAAGCTGGCATGAAATGCACGCCAACCCAATTGTGCCGGTTCCATATAGATCATGCCGCAACGTGAAACTGTTGCCGGCGATGCCTGCTCCAAGTCGGCCGGTTCAAACATCATATTCATCATTTTGGTCATTTGTATAATTTCACCAGACATCAGACAGAGTTTTTTATTATCATCCAATACGGTATTTAGATTCTCAATCCATACAGCATCGACGGGACCATCGAATAGTACCCAATGTCGTTCGCTTTGTGAGGCCGTTGCCTGTTCACGAAACGTTTTAGCCAATACACCATCGTACCATTCGTGCGAGACGGGATCGAAGCGTCCATACAATTGGCCCATTGTAATGGCTTTCGGATTAATGATGCGATAATTAACAGGAAATTCCTTCAGTGTTGCCTGCTCGTCTAGATTCACTTGTCGCAAAGTGTGTGCAAGTACCTGAATTGAAGGTGTATATATAAATACTTGTCTCATTAAATTATCAATCAGTATCATCAATATCAGTCTATATAATTGTACTTAATAAAGTTTGATTGTATTTTATTTTTATTATTAACTATGAATGCACTTAAAGAGTTCTTGTGTGAGTGAGTACGTAAATGAATGCATATTTAATTGGCTGTATGTATATGAAATAAATATTATACTTGTTGTGGGGGTAAAAAATTTATTGATTACGTAAATAAATACTTTTTCGATATTTCATTTAATGCCAGCTATGGAATGTATTGTACGTATTCATAAAAATGCATACATTCGTATGTATGAGTATATTAATAATGGCAAAAATTTGTGAATGAACACGCACTCAACTATAAAGTATCAGCTGTGCGTTCGGCTTCAATAAAAATACCATAAATTCTTGTGCACTTACTACGTGGTAGTATTGTACGTACAACATTTTCGTACTTACCTGATAGGCGGTTGTTTTTCCACCCATTGGACCGCCAACAATCATTAAGCCATGACGCACTAGCAACATTTCATAAATCTGTAAAATTTTCTCAATAAACCAAGGTGTTGCTTGTAGATTTCGATCGGCAAGTATTTGGTATAACCATTTGACGATGTCATCACGTGATGGCTGAAAAAAAAATGTAAAGGAAGGACCAATAAATGTGAGAGTAATAAGTAATGGAATTCATCGAGTGTAAGAATTCGAATGTAAGAGTTTTTTTTGTGAGTCGTTTTGAAGTAAAATAAATAAATATGTGGCTCTTAAAGGGACCCGAAGTCCTCTTTGGCCGAGCTTCTCTTCCATTACTGTTGTGTGTGTGTGTTATATTTTGGACAATATTAGAAGGGTTCTACTTATTTTAGCCGGTTCCGAACGACATAACTCTTGCGACATCACTTTTTCAAATTGTTACTGCCGGAGGAATTGCCAATTGCTTGCCGACAGGTGGTGGGTACCGTTCGAAAGAAAAATCTTTTCGATATCAAAGTTGTTATGCTTCAGCCGGGAATTAAACCCATGACCTAGAGATCAGAAATCCAACAGACTAATCACTGAGCTACGTAAAAATGCTTTTATTCGAAATATTGTTTCAAATGTAGTATTTTTTAGGTGAAAAATTGGGCACTGCCGAATACTTGAGACTTCAAGATGTAAGCGTTACGGTTGTGACAAAACTCTCCTAAATCTATGTCGCACACGTAGCGCTGAATTATTAGCTGCTATCTTGAAAGCAGAATACTCGAATGTGCAAAATTTTTCACTCGAATATAGTGCTGAATGAAATACTGAAACTTGGTCCAAAGAAAACCTACATGACAGTCGATAGAAGCCATACGATTGCTAGAAAACTTAAGATCTATATTAGAACAGTTTTGAACTTTCTGAGAAGAGCTAGATGCTAAGAAATCTATTAATTAAGAGGCTGCATGATATTAGGCAATGAAAAATGACACATCATTACGAGCACTTCCAAGCACATACATTTCGGAGTAAATTAAAATATTTGGACTTTAAAGCATCCACCATTTGTAGTATTTTCTACCCTGTACCGCTGGAACACTTTCATTTGTGTCGATTACTGAATTATTCCATTTCTGGTGTAAAGTTTACTTCCACAGAAGCTTTTGCGGTTCATTTTAGTATAAAAATTTTAATAAATTTTGTTAAAAACCCCGCAGCTATTTGGGTTTTTTCAAAAAATCACTTCAAGCCTAAAGAAAAAAGCGGGCAAGTACATCTCTGGAGAAAAAACGTTGGACCTAGCGCATGTAAAGCGGGTGCCGTAGCTTAGTGGTTAGTGCGTTGGCCTTTTCACCTGTAGGTCGTGGGTTCAATCCCCGGCTGAAGCACAACAAAATTAAATGTCGGCAAGGAATTGGCAATTTTTATGGCAGTAACAATTTACCATGGAAAAGCTTCTAAAAGAACTCTGTAGCAAAGTTCAGAAAAAGTGATGTCGCAAGAGTTCTGCCGTTTGGAACCGGCTAAAATATGTAGGTCTCTTCTAATACTATCCAAAATTTAACACGCGCAAGAGTAATGGAAGAGAAGCTCGGTGGTATCACAACGGGCCTTTCTGACCTAAGTGTGTCCTCTCAGAGATAATCTAACCTAGCGCATGTAAGTTGTTGTAATTAAGCACGAGCTGTGAAAAATATGTAAATAATTCGTAAACATGGTTAAAACATATATTTTTCAATGATACATTGGCACAATGTAATATGTCAAAACAAACTTTACGATGGAACTTAGCACAAAAGAGCTACGTTACTTTTGAAATCGCACTTATAAATGAAATATTAAATTTTTCATTTGCCATATGCAATTAAAGCATATACTTTTTACAATCAGCTGGTCACTCTAGTTAATGTGCGTAAAGCAAGTGAATGAATCAATGTGTAAATTGTTTTGGGTATTCAAAGCATTCGCCTGATTTACTTCAATGCCATTGATTCGTAACGAAGGCGTTGAAATTAAATTTATTGTAAAAAAAACAAAAACAAAATAAAAATAAATAAATAAATGAAATAACTGAAATATGTAATATAATTTTATGAATCGCATCTACTTACTGCTGGTAGATCAACACCAGGAAAAAGATCCATATAAATGCCAACAAATAAGGATACATCTTGTTCGAGGAATTTCGGTAGATTTACATCGACAATGGCTCGCAATACAATCTGTGCTTCCGGCAAAGTGGTGTAAAGGCGTCGCAATGAGGCCGATGCAAGTAATACTGATTTGACAGCTCTCATACCTATAGACACATACATACATAAATATATATTTACAAGTATAAATATATACTCTTAAGAATGCTTGTTATTTTATTATGGTAATTTGAAATTAATTTCATAAAATATTACAGATATTAGAGAAGATAACAAATATTCATAAATGAAATTCTCTTTTAACCCCTAAAAGCCAAGTAGGTATATATATGATATTATTATGTATTTAAACCATTATTTGTATAAATAATAAAACTTTCAACATTTGAAAATAATTTGCCAACATTTCTAATACTTGTACATTATACATTCTTTGTTGTTCTTTTTGGTGTGTGGATATATGAGGGCATTCCCAAAACTACCTGACCTAACAAAGAATACACAACAAATTTAGGAAAATTCTATAGCTTCAATACTCTGTTTATAGTATGAACTGTCTAGCCCATTAAAATACCCATCTACCGCAGACTCCAACACTTCATTGTTGGCAAATCTTCTACCACCAAGCCATTTTCTCAAATTTGGAAACAGAAAATAATTCGAAGGAGCTAAATCTGACGATAAGGTCCGTGCTAAAGCAATTCGAGCTTTAACTTATTGATTTTGGCCATCGCAATAGCGGATGTGTGAACTGGAGCATTGTCTCGATGAAACAACACTGTCATTTTCGCCAAATGCGACCTTTTTTTCTTTGATTTCATCACTTAAACGCTGTAACAATTTAGCATAATACTCGGTTTCTCCTTGTTGAAGATAATTAAAAAAAATTATACCACGTGCATCCCAAAAAACAGACGCCATAACCTTGGCTGGAGATGGAACTGTTTTCGCACGTCTTTGGACACCATTCTCCCCTTTCAGTCCACTGTTTTGATTGCTCCTTTTGGCTCAGGTGTGAAGTGGTGGACCCATTTCTCATCCATGGTTACGAATCGATGCAAAAACTCGGCTTTAATACTGTGAAACATCGCCGCCAAACACTCTATAGAAACATCTTCACGACGATGTTTTTATTCTATTGTGAGCAAACGCGGCACCCATCTTGCATACAGCTTTTTCATCTTCAAATTTTTGGGTCAATATACGATGTATAGCACTTTTTGAAATGCCTGTAATTTCGCTTAGCTCACGCACCTTCAGTCGGCGATCAACCAATACCATTTTTTGGATTTTTTAAATCGTTTCTGGCGTGGCCACCTCAATTGGTTGACCACTACGGTGTTCGTCTTGGCAGCTCGTACGACCTCGTTTGAGCTCTGCCATTCTATTTTTTATGGTCGTAAACGAAGAAGCAGACTTCCCCAGAGTAGAATATAATTCGGCTTTAATATTCATTGGACTGTGACCAATTTTTTTACATGTTTACAAATTCACTGAGGTCGTTAACTTTCGATGGTTCCAAAAAAAAAAAATACTAAACAACGTGGCGCCTTGACACTTAAAACATACTTTTAAAAAGGTTGCCACTTTTCACCAAAGTAATTTTTTTCAAACTAGTGCCGCCATCAATATGTCAGGTCGGGTAGTTCTGGGACCACACTCGTATGTATGTATTACGTGTACAGCCAACCAAGAGGACATCATTCATCTATGCTATTGAATATTATATCATCTACACCTTTATACATATATATGATGAGTTGTTATTGAAAATAAAACAAGAAAAACAAAAACAAAAAAAAAAAAAAACTTTGATTCCAACTGTTATTGAAAGCAGCATCAGCTTTTTAGTAACACACATAGAAGAGCGAATGCCTTTTAAGTATCAACCTGGCAAAGTTTGTTTGCAACAGCAATGTGGAATGCGTAATAGAGACGCATACGGATAATGTTGATGTTTCAGTACTCGTATGCGTATTGTGTATGCTCACACACACACACACACACACACACACATACAAACACGTAGTACATTTTGAAAAAGTTTTTCAATCTAAATTCGAAACAAGATACTGATCGAATGCACTAGCAGGCATCAACAGCATCGAATTTATCTGTGCAACGGAAAGAGCAAAATGTGTATGTGAGCACTTCGTTCTCGTTGCCTTAGTGTCTTTGGTTTGATATACCTTAGAGTAGTATGTAGTATGGATGTATGAAAAAAAAAAAAAAAAAAAAATCGAAAACGAAATCGAATATCCAATGACACGTTTGCCCTGTAAAGTTGATGAAGTGCAACAAGACAAGAACAGATTTGTACTTTCACAAACCATCCACTTGATTGGATTCGGCGAGCGAGTATTAGCAACTTTTAAGGAATTATATTGTAAGTACATATAATCTATATGTACACATGGGAGTATATTCGAACATTCGAGTACACATATTTATCAATATCAATAATATACGTCACATGATATTCGCGAATGTCTAGATTATTGTTATTTATCAATTTTAATAGAGAAAGTTCAACATCTACTTTGATATGAAACATTAATTAATACTTTTCTTAAAATCTCTCTTTCATTCATCATATTTCTGAAATGAAGTGCATTTTATATGTTTATCAATATCATTTCTTTTTTCTACCCTCCTCAAAGAGTTTAGGATTTACATTTTAGACGCTATAATCACGCTATAATATAACGTTATTAAACTGAAATTTGGTATATAAAATTTTTTGAATCTGAGAATGGATATATGAGAAAATGGTGAAGATTGTTTGAAAACCACATTTAGCTTCTATACAAAAATATGTTTTTGAAGGCATTTTTTCGTATTTTTAGCACGAAGATATTAAGTCACCTAGCTGAAATTCGACAAATAAAATTATTTTAATCATAGAATAGCTATGTTAAGAAATCAGCGAAATCGGATAAAAACCACGCCTAGCTCCCATAGAAAAGTATGATTTTTATTGTGTTTTTTCATATTTTGTGCACGAAAATATTAAGTCACCCAGCTGAAATGCGATAAATAAAGTTATTTTAATCATAGAATAGCTATGTTAAAAAATTATCGTAATTGTATAAAAACCACGCCAAGCTCCCATAGAAAAATATGCCTTCGAAGGCAATTTTTCGCATTTTTAGCACGAAGATATTAAGTCACCCAGCTGAAATTCAACATATAAAGTTATTTTAATCATAGAATAGATATGTTAAGAAATCAGCGAATTTGGATAAAAATCACGTCCAGCTCCCATAGAAAAGTATGATTTTTAATGTGTTTTTTCATATTTTCTGCACGAAAATATAAAGCTATCAAGCTGAAATTCGGTACTTAAAGATATTTTGATGACAAAATCAACATCTAGAAAAATGGACATAATTAGAGCAAACCTACGGCTAGGTCTCATGGAAAAATATGTTTTTGAATGTGTGCTTCCACACTCTGTAGACGAAAATATTAAGCAAACCAGCTGAAATTCAATACATAACGTTATTTTAATCATAGAATAGATATGTTAAGAAATCAGCGAAATTGGGTAAAAACCACGATTAGCTTCCATAGAAAAGTATGTTTTTGAATGTGTTTTTTCACATTTTATGCACCAAAGTATAAAGCTATCAAGCCGAAATTCGGTACTTAAAGATATTTTGATTACAAAATCCACATCTAGAAAAATGGACATAATTAAAGCAAAACTTCGGCTAGGTCCCATACAAAAATAAGTTTTTGAATGTGTGCTTCCACACTCTGTAACCGAAAATATAAAGTTATCAATCTGTAATTCAGTACGTAAAGATATTTTGATGACGAAATTAACATATGCAAATATTGATGTAATAAGATCAAAACTACGGCTTGGTCCCATATAAAAATATGATTTGAATGTGTATTTGAATGTGTATCAAGCTGAAATTTGGTAGGTAAAGATATTTTGATGACAAAATCAACATATGCAAAAATGGGTGTAATCAAATCAAAACTACGACTAGGTCCCATACAAAAATATGTTTTTGAATGTATACTTTCTCACTCTGTAACCGAAAATATGAAGTTATTAAGTTGTAACTCAGTACACAAAATTGCATTGATCAAAATATAGACATATTCGAAAATGGGCGAAATTGAATGAATTCCACCCTTACCTCCCATATAAAATGCTTGCGTAATTAAGCTTTTTAAAGTTTTTCATATAGGATGATTGATTTTTTTTTTTTTTTTACTATATTTAAGTATAAAATTAGGAAATCCCCTAAACGTATATTTGAATATACTTTACAAAATATGTTCGTCCAGTTTTTCTAACTTCAATTATTATAATTTTTAATAATAATAAAAATAATTCCAAATACACATCTTTTCCTCAAATACTTTCTCAGCCGTAAACTTAAATTCAAAAACATATAAAAGCATGCATACGTATGTATATACTTGTATATAAGGAAAATAACAAATGCAACAGATTCTGTAAGTACATCTGAGTACGTATATCTATTTATCCACTTACCATAATCATAGTGTGATTGTGATGAAAGTTGCTCGGAACATAGCTTATATGTGTGGACAATTTTCTGTGCCAGCAAACGTGCTTCATCGAAACCATTTGAATATAGTGTAATTTCACCGATCATAGCATAGTCAGGTACCATCATGGCTACTGTGCGGAAGAGAACTTTCAAGTTGTCCGGAAGTTCTGTACGTCCAGCATAACTAAAGTTAGAGAGAGAGAGAGAGAGAGAAGAGATATATAGAAATAAAGATAAGGATGAGTATGAGAATTAAATGGAAAGTATTTTAATGATGATATGAACAATGGTAACAGTCTATGATTATTGCACCCTCATGTAAAGTGGCTGCAATTGTGACAGAGTGGTTTTAAAGTTTTCTCTATACCAAAAGAAAAAAAACACATTTTTGGACTACATGTTCGTATTGCAAGAGTAAGAAATTAACTTAAATGCAATAATCTTGCCTTTGATATATTTGAAATGTATTTTTGTAAAATTAATAATATTCATTTGTTAAAAATGAGACATTTTCGTTTCAACTAAGTGCTGTTCTGTAGTGAAACGAAATTGAAGAAAATTTCAAGAAAATTGCAAAATAGAAATATTCTTTAATAAAAAAAAAAAAAAAAAAAACTATATATACAGGGAAAATATTTATAATAATAGCAACAACAAAAAGATGCATAGAATTTCAAAGAGTACATACAATAATGTACCATATTATTGCTATTGCTATTGTAAGGACTCTGCTCTGTATAATTTTAGAAGAAAGTTATTTAGGAAAGTTTAACTAAGATTTCGAAAAAAAACGTACTTTTGTGCCATTTTTAAATATTCTCGCTGGTTTAAGAAAATAATCGAATATACCTAGTTTCATTTCTGTAGCTTTTTAACTTCGTGCGCCAAATGTATAAACACTGATTCGAACACAAATTTTTGTATGGGAGATAGTGATAGTTTTCATCCGATCACGCCCATTTTGGATTTCATTCAATTATTAGCAAATATAATCATATATAGAAAATTTTTTTTTCATATCTTTCTATTTTCATGCGTAAAGTTTGAAAATTCATATTCGGAAACAAACTTTTGTATGGGAGGTAGGCTACGTTTTAAGCTGATTGCATCTATTCTCAAGCATATTAAATAATTTGTAAATATAATCATATCTACAAAGTTTCAGCTTGATATCTTGAAGTGTTCATGCACAAAATATAAAAACATACATTCGGAAATCAACTTTTGTATGGGAGGTAGGCTTCGTTTTCATCTGATTGCATCTCTTCTCAAACCTATTGATTAATTTGTAAATGTAATCATATCTACAAAGTTTCAGCTTGATATCTTGAAGTGTTCATGCACAAAATATAAAAACATACATTCGGAAATCAACTTTTGTATGGGAGGTAGTAATAGTTTTCATCCGATCAGGCTCATTTTGAAATTTGTGCAATTATTAGCAAATATTACCATATGTAGACAATTTCTATTTCATATTTTTGCATTTTCATGAGCACAGTTTGAAAATCAACATTCGGAAACCAACTTCTGTATGGGAGGTAGGTTTCGTTTTAATATGATTGCATCTATTCTCAAACATGTTGATTAATTTGTAAATATAATCATATTTACAAAGTTTCAGCTTGATTTTTTGAAGTTTTCATGCACAAAATATAAAAACATACATTCGGAAACCAACTTTTGTATGGGAGGTAGGCATAATTTTAATCCGATTGCATCCATTCTTAAACCAGTCTATTAATTGGTAAATATAATTAAGTTCGACCAGTGTCAACTTTATTGTTTTATATTTTCGGGCAGAAAGTCGGAAAAAAGTACATTTTGAAGCATATTTTTGTATGTGAGGTATGCTTAGTTTTTATTCAATTACTTTGATTTTCGACAACTTCATTTTATTGAAGAATATACTCAAGTGTAGCAATTTTCAGCTTGATCGTTTGATCATTTCATGCTTCTATGCTGAGTTTTAAAATACAGAAGGGTAAAGGGACACTACAGAACTGACGAATTAGCAAGACTGGGTGGAAATAAAGGAAAACATTTTGCTTTTTTGTGAATTCTAATAGACAAGCGCAAACATTATTTGGATGTTTCTACTCCAAAATCACACACATTTAGTGATTGGTGGATTTTAAAGTGCAGTGTCTTCTGAGTTGATGTTCGACTGTAAAACTTCCATGTAGAGTTTTTTCGTCATAGTCCTTAAACAATATTATTATTGTTGAAACAAATGTTTACCAACTCCATACAGAGTCATAGACTATCATCACAAAAGGAAAGTATTGCTACGCTTACTTTACTCTACTTGTGAGTATGTAGGTGTATGCACAAATATATGAAGTATGTATGTCAGTGGAAAAATTACAAAGGAGAAAAACAATAAAAAGAAAAACCACACACACACACACATACTCAAATAAATAAGCATCAATACTACAAGAATGCCAACATACGAGTTGCAATGCATCCATGCATATCTCGTACTCGAATACGTATCGTATGTAAATATGTATGTAATACGAGTATGTAGTAACTTACCCAGGATTCATTGTTATGAATATGGAACATGTCGGATCCAAGCGTAGCAGTGTGTCTTCGAAGAAGAATTTCACGACTTTTCTTGCAATTGCACGTTGAATGGTTAGAATCTGTTGCGCTACCACAGATAACACTTCCAGTTCGATGCGATTGAATTCATCGAAGCAAGCCCAGGCGCCAGATTGGGCCAAACCCTTTAAGAGAACGATAAAAATAAAAGCAAGAAAAAAAACAAATTGTACATAAAAAATGCACATACGCATTCTCAAAACCATAGACTCACACATACAACACGCATCCACACAAAGCAAAGTAAAATAAATGAGCAGAAGAAAAAAACGATTCATTCGTTCGTTCGTTCATTCATTCATTCATTCATTCATTCTTTCTAAAGCCCAATAACATGTGCTATCACTTTGTTCTACATACAATATCTATGTATGTAGTTGTGTAAATACGAATAGTGCATATCAACGTAAAGACGTATGCAAATTAATGTCGCCCGTTCTTTTGCATCTCTTGCTGAGCCCGTAATTTTTGGGACCCTCAATAGTCGTCTCAAAATTATAGAATATTTAAATTTATTAAGAAAAAACATATTTTTAAATTAAAAATTAAATATTTTATAACAAATTCAGACATTTTTAGTCATACTCATGTAAATATTACAAAATAAATATCAGCATCTTTAATAAAAGTACTCAGCAATTCCATCTACCACATTAAAATAATAAGCATTAAGTACTGAAAATGTAGCATTTGCATTTATTTAGATATAATGCAAGTTTATGATAACCGGAACTCGAAAATCTAAACAATCTCCATTAGCCCCGTACAATAAATCAAATCAGAAAATATTCAATATGTATAATATCAATTTTTTAATAATCTCTCTCGTTCATCGAAATATATATATGTGTAATCACAAGGTCTAATTTCACATTTCTGATTGAAATAGCTAACCTATGAATCTCCCCTACAGTGGTCAAATCTATGATAGACCCCATTAATTTTTTTCTAAACAAAATTTCCTTGGAACATTCTTCACCTCAACCCTAACGCCTTAAGAGTGCTTTTATAAAAAATGAACGCAAATACAACTCAAAATCGACGAATAGCTCGGTAGCTGCCTAAGGATCGAATCTAGGGAGATTAAATATAAACAGCTCCAGTCGAATTCTACCAATTTATTTCAACTAATCCTACGTATTCCCTATCTTCACGCCCCAAGAGGCTTCTTTACAAAATATTCCCAAAAATTCTACAAAATCGATAAATATTCACATTACTGCCCAAAAATAGCCCCTAGAGCAGTAAACGCCCATTAATTTTTCTTCATCAAAATTTATTCTTAATATACATGCATCCTATCACCATCCATTAAGGGTCCATCTACACATAATGAACATAAAATCCCCGAAAATCAACAAATAATCAGATAGTTTCGCAGAAACCGCTTCTACAGTAGTGAAATTTTTTGCGGAAACCCTTAGTTTTTGATATTCAACATTTTCTTCAAACATACTTATCTTCTAAATCCACTTCTTAAGGGTGATTCCATATAAATTGAACATAAAAATAATTGAAAATCAAAAATAACCCCATAGCTTCCTAGAAATCGCCTATAGAGTTGTAAATTATATAACCGGTCATACATATTTATTCCTTCCATGGACATCTTAAAGAGACTCCGATACAAAATGAACTAAAGAACTCCTAAAAATCGATTAAAGGGCCCATTGCTGTGCAGAAATCGCCCTCCATCAACTTTTCTTCTATGGTATGGCTTTCATACAAAATTCACTCAAAAATATATGAAAATCGACAGTTGTCGACATTGCTGTCCAGAAATCATCACTAGAGCAGTGCAATGTATGACCAAGTTCCATAAAATTGCCCTCCTTAACATTTCCTCCAAATATATGGTTGGAAATATGGGGAAATCAACAAAAATCCACTTAGCTGTCTAAAAATCGCCACAAGAGTGGTGAAATGTTTAACTCCCGAAAATTATAAAGGAGTATGAGAGCATATTCATTATTGATCAATCAGTTATTGATTATTAACTGAATTGAGCCGCATTTCAAGGTACCGGGATGGGCAATACTAATACATATACTTGAATGCATACACTTTTGTATAATAATTTACCCCGCAAACCATAATATGAGCGCTCATATTTACGACTCATAAAAGAGTGTTACGTTTTTTTCAACGATTTATGTGGGTTTTTAATATTTACTCACTAAAATCACTAAATTCTAAATACTTTCAATTCGCTAATGTCTAATCCTCAGAATAAACTCATTATTATGAGCATTCGGTGAGTATATTGGTAGTTATCTAAAGCTTGTTCTTCTTCTTCTTCTTCTACTTATGTGGCCATAACAACCGATGATCGATTTAGGCCGAACATATAATGCGGCGCCTGTGTTTTCTGTTCTTCGCATGCTGCCCCCAATTGGATATTCCAAGCGCCGTCAGGTTACTCTACACTTGGTCCTTCCAACGGAGCTTTGGTCTTACTCTTCTTCTGCGTCCTCCAGCGGGTGCTGAATTAAATACCCTCTTCGCTGGAGCGTCTTCTTCCATTCGCTCGACATGACCCAGCCAGCGCAGCCGCTGGATTTTGATTCGCCTGATTATGTCAATGTGAGCGTACAGCTCATAGAGCTCATCGTTGTACCTTATTCGATACCCGCCATCAACGCAAATAGGTCTGAAGATCCAGTGCAGAACGTTTCTCTCGAAAACCCCGAGCATCCTCTCATCCATAGTGGAAAATGTCCAGCCTTCTGCACCATATGTTAGGACAGGAATAATTAGGGACTTGTAGAGTGTGATTTTCGATCTTCGAGAGAGGGCTGTTAGCAAGAGATATTCTACGCATAATCTCCAGGCTGACGTCATTGCAGTTGTTGATGCTTGCTGCAGGATGGACGAAGTCCTTCACCACCTTGAAAGTGTAATTGTCAACAATGACGTGTTGTCCAAGACGCTGGAACTCTTTGTTTGTAGATACTAGGTTCTGCATCTTGCCCTCATTCACCGTAAGACCTATTCGACGTGACTCTCGTTCCAATTGAGAGAATGCTGCACTGACTGCTCGCGTGTTGATACCGATTATGTCAATATCGTCGACGTACGCCAGCAGCATAACACTTTTGTTGAAAATAGTGCCATTATGTCGTAAATCTGCAGCTCTTATAATTGTCTCCATAATAAGGTTGAAGAAGTCACAAGATAACGAATCACCTTTTCTGAAACCTCGTTCGGCATTAAACGGAGGGGAGATGTCCTTCCCAATTTTCACTGCACAACGTGAGTTAAGCAGTGTTATTCTGCAAAATCGAATAAGTTTTGTAGGTATACTGAATTGAGACATAGTTGTGCTCTATAATCGACGAATAGGTGATGTGTGTCGATCTGTTTCTCTTGGGTCTTTTCTAAGATTTGGCGTAGTGTGAAAATTTGATCGATGGTAGATTTATTCGGCTTGGAGCCACACTGATAAGGTTCAATCAGGTTGCTGAGTATAGACTTCAATCTTTCACACAATACGCACGATAAGACCTTGTATGCGATGCTCAGGAGACTTATGAAACGGTAGTTGTCGCAAATTCTGGGGTCTCCTTTCTTATGTATGTGGCAGAGAACACTGAGACTCCAAACATCGAGCATGCTTTCGGCCGACCATATTCTGCTTATGAGCTGGTGCATACAGATGAGCAGCTCATCGCCGCCGGTCTTAAACAACTCGGCAGGCAGGCCGTCTGCACCTGCTGCTTTGTTGTTCTTCAGCCTCATTATCGTTGCTTTAACCTCGTTAGCTAAAACTATGATTTGTTAATTTCGAAAGAATTTTCGTAACGATTGCCCATTCGTGTTTCGTTGAGGGCTCTCAAAAGGCTCATAATATTTATTAAAAGGTACATACTACAGAAAGGAAAATAATACTCATAAAAGCGCTCATGAGATTTTCACTCATAATTATTTGTCAAATGCACACAGAAGAGTCTTTCTTCTTGTATTATTGTTTGCTGAGTATTGTTGTACCATTTGCATTTGTGCAATAAATATACAACTAGTAGTTCGTTATCCTCGTGTTTCGCTACTACGCTACCACGCTCCTGCATTTGAGGAGTAGTGCATATACGAGTAGCTATACACATGTGTTTGCATTTATTTGTCAATTCCGTTGCGTACAAATTCCATCCTGCTTTTATGCGTCTTACACACAATAGCCAGCTAGCTAGCAATCTATGTAGCTGACTTATAGTTGGCTTGCAGTGCCGCAGACAATGGACAATGGTGCATGCACATTGCATAGGATCAATTCAATGTTGCTCAAATCATTTTTGTACAAATTTATGGTAATTTGTAATTCCTACCCACAAACTTGACTGGACAATATAAAAATAATGTTAAATTTTCGCAGAAAGTTCAAACTTTCTTTACTGAAATCAACTTTTAATGTGAATTTCTCTTTCCTAAGTGTATCTTATTATTGGATTCTATATATTGTGATTGTATTGTTTATGACAAAACAACAAAAAAAGAGCAGCATTTCAATATTATTTTTTATTTTTGTTTTTTACTATATCCTTTTCAGCTTCATTGTATAGGTAGGTAACTACATTTTCTCTTCTCTTTCTTTCTTTATATTAATCTTCGTTGACTTTATATTCAGTTTCCCTTTTTTATGTTGTTTCAGCACTTTTGTTTACTTTTAATTTGTTTAGACTGCTTCCAAATGCCCGTGCAAAATGTGTACATCGCTCTCACTGTATATGCATCCCTAGTACATATATTACGCACTTTTAGAACTTGGTTCAAAAAATTTAAGAACGAATGAAGGAAAAATACTAATAAAAAAAATATTATAATCATAATATTTATTTACACCATTTGCTTGACTTTTTGTCTTGGTAAATTTTCCATTTACTTACTACTTTTTTTCTTATTGAAATAATATTGAGTAAAAGTATTGTAAGTAAGTAAAAGGCATTTATGATTATTTGGTGAATATGAATAATGGTGATTACTTACTTAAGAGGAAATAATATTTAATCGAATAAATGTTGTATTTTTGAATATTTAATATAACATTTATGCATAGATTAACTGTAAATTCATTCAAAAGTAAAGAGTTTCAGCTTGATAGCTTTATATTTTAGGGCGTAAAGTGTGAAAACATAAGAACGGAAGCATACTTTTGTATGGGAGGTAGACGTTCTTCTGATCCAATTCAACTCATTTTTAAATATATCTATTATTTGATAAAAATTATTGTATATACCAAATTTCAGCTTCATAACTTTATATTGTCGTGCGCAAAGTGTGCAAAACATAAGTACGGGAGCATACTTTTGTATGGGAGGTAGGCGTATTTCTTATTTATTTCAGCCCATTTTCAAATATGTCGATTAGTTGCTAAAAAGAATGGTATGTACTAAGTTTCAGCTTAATAACTTTATATTATTCCGCGGAAAGTGTGCAAAATATAAGTATGGGAGCATGCTTTTGTATGGGAACTAGATGTTTTTCTTATCCGATTCAAACCATTTCTAAATATGTCTATTAGCTGCTAAAAATAATTGTATGTAGCAAATTTCAGCTTCATAACTTTATATTATCCCGCGCAAAGTGTGCAAAACTTAAGTACGGAAGAATACTTTTGTATGAGAGCTAGACGTTTTTCTTATCCGATTCAGCTCATTTCTAATTATGTCTATTAGCTGTAAAAAGTAATTGTATATACCAAATTTCAGCATGATAACTTTATACTGTCGTGTGAAAAGTGTGTAAATATATGTATGGAAGCATACTTTTGTATGGGAGGTAAACGTTTTATCCATTTCAGTCCACTCTTAAATACAATCATATCTTAATACAATTTATCTTTACATTTTCGTTTTCAACACATTCAACTTTTGTATGGGAGGTAAACGCAGGTTCCTTCCGATAACGCCTAATTTTTAATATATGAATACTGTGGTTACAGTGTCTTCGAATGGAAAGTTTAAGTTCTACAGCTTTATATTTTCGTATGAAAAGTGTGAAAAAATCCACTCAACAGCATTTTTTGTATGAGAGGTAGACAGACGTGAATTTCATCCGATTTCGCTCCTTTTGAAGTCATTCATTCGTTGATTCGGGTTAGGCTAAGGCCATTATGCACTTCGACCAACCTGGTCTATTATGCACCCCTTTATACTTAGATATTTAGTATATTTTTAATATATCGAGGAATCGAACCAGCTCTTTCGGGGGGAGCATTTGAAGGTCTTCATCTTCTAGTAGGTATGACCCCAGGATTTTGTGCCTCCTGTGGCCTAGTGCATCACAGGTTGTGATTAAGTATTCCATGGACTCTTCTTCATCAAGTACAGCAGAATCTGCAAGTACTTGTTTTGGATACTCATATTTTGTGTAAGTGTTTATTGCATACGATGTGGCCCGTTAGTGCTCCGGAGAGTAGTATTCTTTTTGTTTAAGGAGAGAGCAGTGTTTGCTCTTTTGGCATCAAAGCTCAGGAATTTTTTGGAGTGGGTGAGACCGCCAGTCTGATTTTATGTTGGATCCATTTCTTGGTATCCTGTTTTGTTGTTTTTATTGAAGCCAAAGAACGGGGTTGGACCGATAAATGGCCCTTTAGCCCTTTTTTTGACATAAAGGTTCGCCTTTTCATTACCAGTTCATTTCATATTGATTAATAACTTAGATCTATGGTTTTTCCCTCGGATACAGCGACCCAAAAGCCATTGAATATGTCTGGTCTGTCGAATATCATACTTTTTTGTTGTTGTAGGGCTATGGCAATCTCCCACCCCTCTCTCTTCACATGTGCAGTAATGTTGTGATGATAAATGCTTCAATTAAAGCCCTACTAAATCAAATTTGGTTAGTGACCCCTTTGTGATAATATAGAAAATTCATTAGGAATTAATTTTGCATACTACTTATACGTGGGTATAGTTGCTATACTATATAGATGTAGTTGTTGTATTTGATATAAAACAAGTTTCATCTAACCGACGATAAGAATATATTAGCAGAACATATGTAAGTGTGCGTAGTTGCAGCAACGTTTAAGATGCGTGATATAATCGAACATGAAAATGGCACCAGATTGTCTCTTGAAAAATGTTGATAAATTATTTAAAATGAGTGAGTGAAAGAAGAATTAATATACAGAGAACAGAGGCAAAACTAATTAATGTTGATGCTAAAAATCGGTAATCAATTAAACAACTGTCAAGCAGCTCAATTTTTAGCTCTAACCGCAACTGCCATTTGTTGGTATTGATTTAACGAGCAAAAACTGCGTGTGATGGTCGAATAAAGTCGAAAAACATGTTTCAATTTGAATAATTTTGGCAACGAACGCATAGTTTGTTGCTTATTAAAATAGTAATAGCATACTACATAGAGATAGACATATTATACATAGTATACTAGATAGCATTAGAATTTTAATCGAAATAAAGAAGCGAAAGTCATAGATCGATTTGTATAAATAGAATGTGATTGAATGAAGAACATCATTCTAGCACATACTGTTATCGAAAACGGTGTTGTTAGTAGATACGGTCTAGAGGCATTAAAATGGTAAAGTATCAATATCTACATAATGCCAGATTGCGCATGGAATAAAGACACTAACAACATTTTTGCTTTGTTTGCTTTGTTTCGCAGAAATTCTTTGTGGTAGTTTTGTGTGTGCTGGCTGTTGCCGCAGCAGCAATAGAAGTTCCGTCCAACGATTATCTGCCACCAGTTGAGCAAATTGAAGGCAATGCCATCGATCAATCGGCTGCTCTTGCAGATGATGGATACCGTTACAAGACTGTACGCCGTTTGAGGCTCCGTCATCGTCGTGATGTTAACGAGCTGCCCTCCAACGAGTACTTGCCCCCAGTAGTAGCTGACGCTCCACTTGCTGGTGCTGAGGGTGAGGATTCCGCCGTCTTGGCCAATGATGGATACCGTTACAAGACTGTCCGTCGTTTAAGGCACCGTCGCCGTCGTGATGTCAACGAACTCCCCTCCAACGAGTACTTGCCCCCAGTAGCTGATGCTCCACTTGCTGGTGCTGAGGGTGAGGATTCCGCCGTCTTGGCCAATGATGGATACCGTTACAAGACAGTCCGTCGTTTAAGGCACCGTCGCCGTCGTGATGTCAACGAACTTCCCTCCAACGAATACTTGCCCCCAGTAGCCGATGCTCCTCTTGCTGGTGCCGAAGGTGAGGATTCCGCCGTCTTGGCCAATGATGGATACCGTTACAAGACTGTCCGCCGTTTGAGACACCGTCGCCGTCGTGATGTCAACGAACTCCCCTCCAACGAATACTTGCCCCCAGTAGCTGATGCTCCTCTTGCTGGTGCCGAAGCTGAGGATTCCGCCGTCTTGGCCAATGATGGATACCGTTACAAGACTGTCCGTCGTTTGAGACACCGTCGTCGTCGTGATGTCAACGAACTTCCCTCCAACGAATACTTGCCCCCAGTAGCTGATGCTCCTCTTGCTGGCGCCGAAGCTGAGGATTCCGCTGTCTTGGCCAATGATGGATACCGTTACAAGACTGTCCGCCGTTTGAGACACCGTCGCCGTCGTGATGTCAACGAACTCCCCTCCAACGAGTACTTGCCCCCAGTAGCTGATGCTCCTCTTGCTGGTGCCGAAGCTGAGGATTCCGCCGTCTTGGCCAATGATGGATACCGTTACAAGACTGTCCGCCGTTTGAGGCACCGTCGCCGTCGTGACGTCAACGAACTCCCCTCCAACGAATACTTGCCTCCAGTAGCTGATGCTCCACTTGCTGGTGCCGAAGGTGAAGATTCCGCCGTCTTGGCCAATGATGGATACCGTTACAAGACCGTGCGTCGTTTGAGACACCGTCGTCGTCGTGACGTCAACGAACTCCCCTCCAACGAATACTTGCCCCCAGTAGCCGATGCTCCACTCGCTGTTGCCGAAGGTGAGGATACCGCCGTTTTGGCCAATGATGGTTACCGTTACAAGACCGTGCGTCGTTTGAGACACCGTCGTCGTCGTGATGTCAACGAACTCCCATCCAACGAATACTTGCCACCATCAGCTGAGGTTCCCCTCATTGAATCTCAAATTATTGCCGAACCTCAAGATACCGCCGTCTTGGCTAATGATGGTTACCGTTACAAGACCGTCCGTCGTTTGAAGTATCGTCATCGCCGTGTTTAGACAATGACAATGATGACCTAATGATGATGGGAAACCGAACTTTATGATTTTTTTTTCTTTTGGCCTAAACTTTTGATGTACCAGCAATAACAGAAATAAATATTTGATAATGTGCGATAGAAAATCTCCTATTTGTTTAACTATGTGATATCTAATTCACTGCTTTTGTGATTTATTACCTTGAAGAATTTTCCCAATGCTTTGTAATCCAGCCCGTCGGAACAATTAAAGACGACACACTTTTTAGCCACAGCTTTTGCCAAATCCTTACACGTTTCAGTTTTGCCCGTACCGGCCGGACCTTCTGGAGCGCCACCTAAGCATAATTTTAAGGCACCCATCAGTGTTCTGCTCCAACGTGAGTGGGAGGGTTAAATTGGCAAGAAAAGGAAAGAGAAGAAATTAGAAAAAAATCACTTAGACAGCATTTTGTTGGGAACATATTTCAAAATGCAAAAATATCTGCCAATGGTGTGTGTGTGTGTGTGTGTGCGTTGTCTTTCTTCTTTTTTGTGGATTTGCCTATTTATTATTTCGATTATAATTTTTTTTTCTACCTCGCTCTGTGCAGTTGGCATTGTTAGTACCCTTTAAGCATTTTTTCTACTGTCAGCCATTGATTTATGTAGTACATATTTTGCTTAATACATATCATATATGTAGCTTTTATGTATATATTCGTATAGGAGGAAATATTTTACATCTGAAAACCCATTAAAATGACTATATTATTTTTATTTCTTTCATTGACTTCAAAACAAACATAAAAATAAAAACAAGTTGTCCATGCCAAATGATGAGGAAATCTAACTTTGTGAACTCCCTCTCTCCCTCCCCCCCGCCCCTCTCTCTCCCTCTCTCTCACTCTCTGTCTTTCTTTCTGTGTTTGCAGAGTTTGTATGTGCCCTATTTCATTTCCGCAACTGTCAATTCTGTTTGATACGCATTTCATAATAAATACACATTTCCCATATGGTAATTTTACCTGTAACAACGATCGGTCAAAGGGGTCACTACCAAACGAGGTGTATTACCAAGATATTCCATGCCATACTTGACATCTGTTACCACCATGCTGACGCATACATAATCTTCTTTTTCTGAAATATTTATATATGTTATTCATTCAATATATGCAATTGAAATACGAACAAAATACATTACACTGTGCAACAGATTTATTGGAAACAAAATCGATTTAATATCAGATGAAAATTTTAACTTCACCAGTGAAGTCCTATATTTCGTTGTTGTTCTATCTGATAGCAATTTGTACTAAAATCTATTAAATCAATAATCAATAAATGGCTGAATTTGTTTGTAAGAGTGAAATCGGAAGAATCCCATACCCAAACCTATCCATTCCCATACACCTACCTTAGTAATAATAATTATTTATTGTTGTAGGTTGCCCAAAGGCCGACACTGCGACCTAAAAGATCTTTTGTGTCCCGCTCCATTTATAAAATTGTGATCCGTGTGATTACAACCGTCTAATCTACTATACCCTATAGGTCTAGCACCAATATCTCTAGTATGGCATAGCATTACATCCCTCTTTAACTAGATATTACCTGTCTAAGGAAGGGAATCAGCTGGAATCCATGTTCTTCCAGTATTAATTTCGCTTTTCGGATGAAATTGAGTATGTCCACAACAGGAGCCTTTTTTTATTTCCTCGGAATCTAGTCGATCACGGTGGAAAATTTGCATTCTTGCTTTTGCCAATGCAATACAGTCGCATAGTATCGTCAAGATGTGGATCTTTGTGAGGTGAAATTTCAGGTAGTAATGTGCTGAAAGGAATCCTACTATTTTTCTGATATTTCTTTTGCACATATTGCGCAGTCCCCTATTGTAGATGTATGGCCTAACCAACCTTTTGGCATGGCGAAATTTTTATAACCCTTCCCAGTGAGATACTGTGAGACAATGCTTCCACATTTGTTCACCTTCGTTTTAGCCTCTGCCCAGTTTATACTACAGTATGACTCTGGGCTTGTAAAGTTTGCTGCGGAACCGGATCTGATCAGCTCATCAGCTATTTCATTTCCCTCAATTCCAGAATGTCCCGGGATCCGTGACAGAGTACAACCTTATTCGTTGTACCTAGGGATTTGATGATATTAACGTGGTAAGTGCGATTATATTTACTAAGAAATGGACTAAATTACAAGTGGTTGAAATCAAGTCAAAATATCATGTAGCTCCCATATTATAGTAAAGTTTCCAAATGGATTTTTACACATATTTTCAACGAAAACAAGAATTTATGGCACTGAAACTTAATAAATGCAATCAAAATTGATTCAGAAATTAATTAGATTGAGAATGAGCGAAATCGAACAAAAAGCACGCCTAGCTCCTATACAAAAGTATGCTTCTGTACGTATATTTTTACACTTTGTGCACGAAAATATAGAGCTATCAAGCTGAAATTCGGTATATGCAGTTATATTTACTCACGAATAGTGAAATTTGAAAATGGTCGTAATCGGATGAAAAGCACGGCTACCTTCCATACAATAAAATATTTCTGAACGTATGAAATTTCTTCGCTAAGGAATAACCCCTCCCCAATTGTGTTGCACAGTGTTACAAACATACTTTCCGTTTGTTTCCAGTAGTAGCGTAATTGTGAAATCCAATCAAATTCACTAATGGTGGAAACTTGAAGATCTACAAGGTATTTGACAACATCACGCGCTAAAAAGAAAAATTATTCGAAATTTACTAGCTCTAAGCTCTACAGTAGTTATTCATAATTATAAGTTAATAGTAGAGCCATACCATGTACATCCAAGACAATTAAAGCTTCAATAGTAATACGTGTGCCACTTGGTAGTTCTGTACGCACCAACTGTACCAAATCACCAATTTGTGCAGTACACTTTTCCAAATATGCTGGCACTGCAGTTTGTGTAATGGCCTCCTCAACCTATGTGTAATATATGTATGTGTGTCATATGAATTTAAGGTATTTTTGATTAAATGCTAAATAAAAGTTTTTGTGCATTATGAATGCCACATAAACTAAGAATGTTACAAATAACGTAAAACAACAACAAAAAAAAATGGTATTTATTAAAAACAAAAATATATACAAATGAAAAAATAATACTAGCAATAACCACAATAGTGCCACAGAAGTACAGTGTACTCTCTGATATGCACACATTCGAATTTGGCAGTAAATTTTTTGAAGAATTTGAACCAAACATTTCTTACAGTCTTTCGTTTTATTGTTTGAGGATTATTTTACTAGAAACGACATATTTGTAAGAGCTAATTTCGAATGGAAAAGATTTATGAGCTTTATTATGACAGTCCCTCAGGGTATACAACTGTTTTCGTAGTCAACTATATAGCATCAACGGCTCTATCGACTATCGACTCAAGTTATCAGCAATTATGTGAAAGTACCGAAAATAAAATTTTTCTCAATTTTCAACCTACTCGAAATCAGGTGGGAATTATCTTGATGTTCATGGTGGGATGGCGTAAATGGTATCACCTCTGAAGTCAATGTTAAAAAAAATTGAAGAAAAATCATTAAATAACTTCACAGCTTCTCGGAAGTTACTTCTAGAGGGGTCAAATGTACAATCAATCGTCAGTAAAATTTAGTCCACAATATTTTTGCGTTATACAAGTATATCTACCGTTAACCACCACTCCTTTAAATGGCCTTCCTGTGAAATACATTTTTTTTTATAACATTCATTTCCATCGCTCTCTTGGTATGTCTAGAGGGATGATATATATGACCTGCCCTCATTTATTTTTACTATTCAACATTTCTTCCGAGCACACTAACTTCATGCCTAGACCGCTTAAGGTGAATCCTATACAAAATGTATATAGAAATACTAGAAAATCAACAAATATCCTCATTTCGCTTCTAGTGAGATGAGATTTTAGGCTCTCCCTAATTAATTTTACCTCCTCGACATTTTACGGGAGCTTATGTACACCCGATTTTTACCCATTAAGGGGACACTCCAACGAAACTGTGTTTTTGTTTTTATTGGATATTTGAAAGCTCATGAAATATCCAGACGCACGAAATTGCAAATATTCTCTGCATGCGTGAAATCGACGTTACTGTACGGAAACGAAACATGGCTGATCTCGAATTCCATCACGCTGAGACTTCAAGCTTTCGTCAACAAGTGTTTGAGGATCAAATGTAGAGTATTCCGGCCTAACGCTATTTTCAACGAGGCACTATGGCGTCTAACGAACGAGCGTTGGCCACACGCTAAGAAAGAAGCCAGAAAACATCACGATAATGTCGCTTAAGTGGAACCCGCAAGGGAGCAAAAGCCGCGGACGGCCAAAAAACACTTGGAGAAGGTCAACCCTGCGGAAACTAGCTGATGTCAACATCACATGGGATGGCGCTAGAACAACAGCCCAGAATAGTGTACGATGGACAAGCTTTGTGGAGGCCCTATGCTCCAATTAGGAGTAGAAAGGAGAAAACAAATAAGAAAGCTCTATTTTGTGGCACTTAAATTCCGGCGAGACGTAAGACCGTATTATATTTATTGGAGACCAAAACTGTCCGGTAGACGAATAATATAAATATTTTGGAGAAAATTGATTTACAAAGGACCCAAGCCAAAGACCAAGTGTTGTGAAAAAAATTCAATGCATTTTTGGTTAAAAGAGAGTACACTGTATAAATATTTGCAAGGCTGGCGAACGTATGTATATCAAACAATAGAGCGACAACTATTAATCTGAATGTCAAAAACAACAATGAAACAAAAGAATGAAACAAAAAAATGTTTTTTACGCTTTTAACAACGTTATTAAAATTGAAAATTGTGGTTTGTCGAAAAGTTTAACAAAACAAAAAAAAAAAAAAATAAATAAAATAATAATAAATGAAAAAACATAACATAAGAATACCCCGAATAGAATGCAAGTAAGAATGTGACAGAGAGTAACGTGTGAGATGGAATTTTTGTGCAACTATTTTAGTGAATTCCGAAGGTTATAAGCGCAATAAAAAATATAAAGCAACTACGAAAACACACACACACACACACACACACACACAAACAAACCTCAAATGTCCAGGCCATACAAGAAATACTTTGTACTACTTGGCCGGGCCAGGCAGTAACCCAAAAGACACGCTCTACCAAAAAGTAATCTTCCCATGCAAATCTCATTTGTTCCTGTACACTTTGTAGCATTACTGTTTCGACGTCTTTCAACCAAATTTCAACGAGACCCTGAAAATTAGATGGTGCGAATCTGTAAGACATGCTCGAATGCTCGACCAACTTACATTCGCAGATTGGGGATTAATTTTACGTATCAAAGTGACACGTTCATTCTCGTCCGAGATCATTTCGGTAATCTCAAGATTATCATCGAAGGTGAGTGCGGCAATCTGTGCATAAGAAAAAACTGCAATTACATAGATCTTTTCGTTGGCATTGCCTTCGTACTTACACCTTCAAAGCATTTCTTCAAATGTGGCTGTACTCGTAGTGGATCCTTTGTCTCGGAAAGTATCTCCAACAGTTCATCATTCGATAAGAAAAAGAAACGTGCAAAAAACAGCCGCTTCTGTTCGAGATAAGTATTCAGGCCCTTCTGCACAGTCTCAAGATCTTCGATAGCTTTCAATAAGATTTCCAACATATCGGGAAAGTCTGTTGCCACGAGAACATTTAAATTGGCGCATGTATGCTTCATGATCTTACGCCATAATTTATCCACCTAAATGAATGGATTATGATGAGTTCCATTGCAATCGTGTGCCTTGTGCGTAGTAGCTCTAACTTACCGATTTAAAGTTTCTACCTTCGACCGGCATTTGCCGCATAATATCTTCCGAACTGAAAATCGGTTCCAAATACATCCAAGTGACTTGAACCTGTGTCCATGCATCAATAATATTTTGTATCAAAGTTAAACGATTCTCCCAATCATCTGCTTTGGAGCCAAGTGCCACAATAAACGGTGATCGTTTCATTGCCTGGGTACGCATAATATGATCATCCAATTGTGTTTGAATATCATCCAATGCGGAGAGAATATGAGTGTCTGAATCGCGATATTGCAAGACTTCAAATTCAACATCCTTCCAATCCAATTGCATTGCGTCCAAAACAGAATTCAGTTCGAACTCTTTGCCGGCTGCGTTCGACACCTCTTCGAGCTGTTGCAAAATACTCATAATATCCACATCGATCATATCCTTTAGTGTTGGATATAATTTTGGATTGCAATCGCGTCCCAATTGCTTTGATATTAATTCCCAATGGCGTGCTTCTAATCCCTGGCGGCAGATGGCAT
This sequence comes from Megamerina dolium, assembly GCA_963854835.1. Taxonomy (NCBI): domain Eukaryota; kingdom Metazoa; phylum Arthropoda; class Insecta; order Diptera; family Megamerinidae; genus Megamerina; species Megamerina dolium. Next base: position 66,042,365 of record OY978528.1, on the reverse strand, counting down.
CAAGCACCGGCAAGTAAACACGGAATTTCTCAATTTTTAGACGTATCTGTTCTGCGGCTCGCTTTGCAATCGGATTACTGGCTAATTGACGTGTCAGCTTGTAGATTATCTATTAGCATTTGCGAAAAATATAATATTTTGTGGGAGAATAATACAAAATACACATATGATTATTTCTATAGTTTCGCATTATGCAGATATTAACTTAGGTTAGGTTATTGAGAGAGAGGGCAGCCACACTTAGGCCAAAAGGCCCATTGTGATACCACCAAGCCTCTCTTCCAATACTGTTGTAGGTGTTATATTAGGACAGCATTAGAAGGAACCTACTTATATTAGCCGGTTCCGAACGGCAGAATTCTTGTGACATCACTTTAACTTAGTTTTCTCACAGAGCTCTTTTAAGAAGCATTTTTGGCGAATTGTTACTGCCGGAAAAATTGTCAATTCTTGCCGGTAGGTGGGTACCGTTCGACAGAAAAATCTTTTCGATATTAAATTTGGTTATGATTTAGCCGGGGATTGAACCCACGACCTACAGGTCAGAAGGCCAACGCACTAATCATTGAGCTACGGCACCCTCCAGATATTAACTTACCTTGTGCATATTTTCGACTTCCTCTCGGATAACATCGGCATTCAAACATTGGAATTCACCATACATCCTAGAATTTTATATATTCGCAATTAAAATCTGACAAAACTGAAGATTTTTAATAAAAATTTTGTTATAATTACTCACCAAATTTGATGATCCTTTTCAAATTCATATGCCGTTTTCCACAGTTTCTCGATTGGTTCCATTTTTTCAATAATTTCCGTTAATGCTGTAAATGGTGAGACATCGATTTGTAGTAACTGCTCTTCCACATTAATGGCTTTGGCCTCACGGCTTAATTTCTAGAAAATGTAAATATATTTGTAAGTAGTAGAAGAATAAAGTGAGCTCTCCATTAACCTAAATCACTAACTAACCTCAATAACTTCATAGAGTTCATCAACAGTATCTACACGTTCTTTAAGTTCTTCCAGTGTTAAAATATCGCGTATTTCTTTCAAACGAAAACCGTCCATACGTCGTTTTTCATATAAAATGAATTCTTCGAATTTGGCACGTTTCTCTCTATTCGCATAATGATAATATTTATAAAAGATGTCTTGCGAACGAAAATATATATTACCGTAATGCCAACTCTAAATGATCACGCACCACATTCAAACGAGCCGCACTTAAATCTAAAACCTCTTCTAATTCGGATGGTAAAATGAATGTTCGTGAATTCAAATGAAGATCATCGCCTGTGAATTGAAAGTGAGGAGAAAATTAATGATTGACTAGCAAATGCAACTCTGTGAATCTATGTATGGGCATTTTCCAGATTTTGTCCAGCAGATAATATATTTTTTTTTGGTGGTCGTCCAATTCGAATCTGTGTTTAATTTGACTTGGTCAGGTCGAATTTCGTTTCTGATCACAGAAACACTCCTAGAGGGTTAAAAAATATAACTGATTTAAATACAAGTTGTCTCTTAAAAAACATATATTAAAGGAAAAATTGTAATTTTCAACAAATTCACTCCCTCTGTTCACGGGGGACCCATAGAGTGAGTCAAACATATGACCCAGAGAAGATTTAGGTATGTGCTTTTGGGAGAAATTTTAAAATAGACAAATTAATAGAGGTCGTTCATGAGTCTCATAGCTCTAAGATCGATCCCTGAGCAATTATGGTCTTGTTTGTCGATTTTGAGATGGGTTTAGGTTAATTTTGTAATTCCATATGAACTAAAATTGGGAAGGACCTCTCCGCACCGTTTAATACCGAACGGGGTTTCAGACAAGGTGATTCGTTATCGTGCGACTCCTTCAATCTTATTATGGAGAAAATAATACGATCTGCTGATCTACGACATAATGGCACTATCTTCAACAAAAGTGTCATGATTTTGGCGTATGCCGACGATATTGACATAATCGGCATGAACACGCGAGCAGTCAGTGCAGCTTTCTCAGAGTTGGAAAGAGAGTCGCGTCGGATGGGTCTCACGGTGAACGAGGGCAAGACGAAGTATCTAGTGTCAACAAACAAAGAGTCCCGGCGTCTTGGACAGCACGTCACTGTTGACAACTACGCTTTTGAAGTAGTAAGGGACTTTGTCTATCTTGGAACCAGCATTAACAGCAGTAATGACGTCAGCTTGGAGATCATACGTAGGATAACTCTTGCTAACAGGTGTTACTTTGGGCTGAGTAAGCAATTGAGAAGTCGAGCCCTCTCTCGAAGAACGAAAACTACACTCTACAAGTCTCTCATCATGCCTGTCCTAACATATGGCGCTGAAGCCTGGACAATTTCCACCTCGGATGAGCGAATACTTGGAGTTTTCGAGAGAAAAGTCCTACGCAAGATCTTTGGACCTATTTGCGTTGGTGGCGAGTACCGAATAAGGTACAACCATGAGCTGTACGAGCTGTATGCCGATATTGACATAGTAAAGCGCATCAAAATCCAGCGGCTGCGCTGGCTAGGTCATGTCGAGCGAATGGAAGAACACGCTCCAGCTAAGAAGGTGTTATATTCGGAACCCGCTGGAGGACGACGCAAAAGAGGAAGACCAAACCTCCGGTGGAAAGACCAAGTACTGGAGAACCTGACGGCGCTTGGAATTTCTAACTGGCGCCAGCTAGCGAAGAACAGAGATGGCTGGCGAAGCATGTTATTTTCGGCCTAAATCTATATTCGGTTGTTATGGCCACATAAGTAAGTAAGTAAGTATATGAATTAAAGATAGGGAGTAAGCACGTTCATGAACACTTTTGAGTGGCAAACGTGAATGCGAATGGGTCATACATATATCTAGAGGCCTATGGACACCCTACAATAGAATTTTATAAAAACGTTTATATTGGAGTACAGCCCCAATAAGGGATTGATATGAGTCGTAAGTATATTTGAGAAAAATTTTGGAACAGAGTTGGAATTAAGGCTGTCGGTCGAACATTTTCATTCCTCTGGGAGTAATTCCTGGGAAAATAAATTGCTATTTGTCAATTTTAATTTACTTTGAAGTTAATTTTGAAAAAATTTTGTGTCTAACTAATGTAGCTATAGAATAAGTATGTTTTGGAATAATGTTGGGTAGTAAAAATAATGGGGGCACGCTATATATTTTACTCCCCTAGGGTGGGTGTGAAAAAGGTCCATTTTGTAGAGGAAGCAGCTCCAGGGTTACAGATAAGGTGTAAAGTATGTTCAGAAAAAATGTTGGAGTAAAAAGGTATCCGGTTCCCTACGAGCCCCTGTAAAAAACATATACAGAGGGTGAGTATGCTTAGAAAAAGTGTTGAGAAGAATAATATAGGGTTATATTCGGGTGTCCAACTTAAAAAGTTCATTATTTTTGCAGAGGATATACATTTATTTCGTTAGCAAAGTAAATTAATACATTACTCAAAGCACTTTCCATCGAAAGCTATAACATTTCCCCATGTTTTGGCAATTAATAGATTCCGTCTCAAAAAACTGCTAATTTTTTGAAGCCAAAAATAAATCAAGCCAATTTCGCATATCCTGTACTGAAGTGAAGCGTATTCCAGTAAGGACATTCTGCATCAATTGAGGTTAGGTAGAACTTCCGATTCACTATTTTCCAAATTGTTTTTAACGGGTTGAGTAACATGTGGCCGACCATTGTCATGATGGAAAATTATGGACTCGTCTCTACTCGCATATTCCGGGCGTTTTTTGGCCAATGCTTGCTTCAAACGAATCAATTGTGTTCGATAGAGATTCTCTGTGATCGTTACACCTGGGTTGAGAAGCTCATAATACAACACTCCCTTCTGGTCCCACAAAATAGAGAGCACTGCATTGACGCCATGGATATTTGGCTTTCCTGTTGATTTTGCTGGTTGGCCGGGTTTCACATACTTATGCTTTTTGCGTTTGGGGTTATCATAATAGATCCATTTTTCATCACCAGGAATCATACGATGCAAAAATGACTCCTTTGTATGGCGTTCAAGCATCATTTCTGACATACAAAATCGGGTTCAATTCGTACAGCACCCCCTATTTCCTTGCTTTTGGATGAATCCCAGTTGGTTAGTTTACATTATGTGGCTGCCCTCTCTCTGAGAGGACACACTTAAGCCAGAAAAGCCCATTGTGATACCACCGAACTTCCAACAATATTGTTGTGCGTGTTAAGTTCGGACAGCATTAGAAGGGACCTACGTATATTAGCCGGATCCAAACGGCAGAACCCTTGTGACATCACTTTAACTTAGTTTTGTCGCAGTGCCCATTTTAAGAAGCATTTTTGTCAAATTACCAATTCTTTCCGGCACGTGGATACCGTTGGAAAGAAAAAACTTTTTGATACTAAATTTTGTTATACTTCAGCCGGGGCTTGAACCTACGTCATACAGATTAGACCACTCAGCTATGGCACCCACATGACTCCCAGTGCTTTCAATCGTTTGGAAATGGATTGTTGTATTACTGTCAATGATTCAGCAAGTTCTTCTTGTGTTTGACAAGAATCCTGATCAAGTAATGTTTCCAATTCTTCATCTACAAACATTTTTAGCAAAGAATTTCACGTAAAATTTACCATTTTTGAATCGCGCCAACCACGTTCGAGACACTCTAACGTCTGGATCATATTCAGGATAAGCTGCGGTGAGTGTTTGATGGGCTCATGTTGCCTATATTTTTTTTTTTTAATTAAAGAGCAAAAACAAAATTTGCGGGAAAATACTGTTTTTTTGGAACTTATATAGACATTTTGCGCGTAATAAAAGAATTGATAATATCAATTTCTGTTCACTTTGACAGATCGAATCCTATAGAATTTTTGACGCTCTTTAAGAAAGAATAGTTCTCAATGACAAAAAATAGAGCATCTATTAGTAACACCATGTATACACTTAATACATTTTACACTTCAATGGGTAATTATGGGTCCTTTAATGAATTTTTTCGATTTTCATCATTTATTTTAAGTTAAGGGGCAAAATGTGAGCTTCAATTTCGATGAAAATGTTTATATCATCTGCTGAGTGAGGTCTTTTTTGTCGAGTAGCTTGGTTATTTTTCATACACTAAGCATTCCATGCTACACAGCTCTGATTCTATGTCATTCGAATAGGTTTTGTTTTTTAAAATTATGTTGAAGGTGGTAGTCACTATTTTGGTCTTTGAGGTTTACACTCATTCATTCATTCAAAGGTGAGATGCAATTCATTTTTCAATTAATTTGTTTGCATCATCACAAATCATCACCATCACATCCATTTACATATTATACTCACTGTCTAAAATTGCATGTGTCAGCAGGAATATGACACGTTTTGCCACCGTTTTGATCTCATCTTTTATGGCAAATATACGTTCATCACGGCATTCGGCCAAATAATTTTGTAATGCCACCACTTCGGCCGTCTCTTCGGGACGTTCACCGGCCTTCATTGACATCTCTTCGAGGGCATCACATATGCTGTTGTGAGGATAGTGGAATATACATGATTGCAATTACTAATTAACAACACCATTATGTACATGTATGTACATATGTATAGGTATAAGTGCATTGTGTATGTTGAAAATGTTTGAGAAACGTTTGTGTTTGCCCTCATGGCTAAAGGCATAATTTTGGTACTCCATCTTTCTCACATAATACCAGTACTCTGTTATTAGAGCAAGTCTCTTATGCATTTATGATTTTGCCTTCGAAGGCTGCCATTTTATATGACATCAGCTTTTTAGAATGTGTTTGGCTTATACAACAATAGAGTCTATTAAAATGTTCAACAGCAAATATTTGAAAAACTTAATTAATATCGACTCATATGTGTGCTCGTATAGTAAGTAGCAGTTTGGAAAGTGTTGGTTAACATTTTAATTTTTTATAATGAATACTGATAATATTTTTAAGTGGTCTCTTTTCTTTCTATAAAACTTACGAGTAGGTAAAGAAGCTAATATTCATGTTGTATTCGTAATTTGAACAAACTAGGTCATAAGCAATTTTACTCCTTATGTCCTTACATCTCTCTCTATATAATATATAATAATACTATCGATGGCATCATCATCAATATGAAACTCATATCGTACTGTAGCTATTACCTTGGTTGGAAAAAATAGCCAGGTACTCAATCAATATTGGTTTTATTGTACTTACTCACCTTTTTGATTACCTTTTCACACTTGTATGCATCTCTCTGTGTGTGTGTGTGTGTGTGTATGTATGTATTCGTCTGTTAACTTTAAATAATAGTTTTGTACTTACGCACGATTCTCATTTAGATTAATTGCCTTGTAAAAATCGATAATGAAATCATAAATTTGTTTCACCAACATTTCAATTGAAAGCTTAACATGACGATTATCCAGCATGAACAGATTTAATGGAATGAAGTCTCGTAAAAAATAAGTACCCTCGATGAGAGCTCGTAATTTTTTCATTAAATCCTCAACGGGCTGTTATTATTTCATTTTTTTATTTTTTTTAGTTTTGTGTGGGGAAAGAGAAAACAAACAAATTGGATAGTTGTTATAGTAAAAAGCATTCAACAAGTTGAAAACATAAAATATATATATATGGATGTGTGTGTATACAAATATTGTACAAATTAAAATTGCAAAAACATTTCTCCATCTATTTATTTTTTTTTTTTTCTCTCTCACTTTTATACCAAGAAAAACACACTGTATCGTGCCCAAAGGGGATAAGATCACGTCAGTACTGTAGGTAGATTCTAATTATTCGGGTAGATGTGGATAATAAAGAGTTCTCAAATACCTACTATAAAAAAAAAACGATGTTTAATTATTTTTTTTAAATTTTGAAATATTTTGAAAAAAAAAACATTTTATATAAACTTCTTTATTCTCACCATTTCTCAGTAGAAGAGCCCAAATTAAAAACTGTCAATCAACAGTTTTGAAGTCAAAATATAAATGATTCACAAGGCGTTTTTAATTTTAAAATATGTTATAAAGTTAATTTTTTAATACTTAAGATATTAAAAGTATTAATGGATGGGTGCCGTAGCTCAGTGGTTAGTGTGTTGGCCTTCTGATCTGTAGGTCGTGGGCTCAATACCCTGCTGAAGCATAACAAATTTGATATCGAAAAGATTTTTCTTTCTACCGGCAGTAATACTTACATCTTGAGCGTATTAAGATAATTTCCCAGAAAACTGGAAAGAAAATTAATTATTTTAGCTACGAGAGCGGATTGATAAAGAAGCTACCTAAGTACGAAAAAGGCAGCACAAACGCAAAAACTTTCTTTTTGAAATTGCGATCTGTCAAACGTCAGCTGTTAAAATCTCACCCAAATTCATCGATTAGTTTATTTGTTGTAGTCGTTTGAAGGAACCAACTTTTGTGTTTTTTGAAAAATGGAAAAAAGCGAATTTCGTGCAGTGATTAAACACTATTATTTGAAAGGGAAAACGGTGAAAGAGATAAAAGAAAAGTTCGATAAAAATTACGGTGAGTCTGCTCCGTCAGATTACATGGTAAAACAAGCACTGCAACAATACCATCAACAGGAAGGCCAAAAGAGGTGGTTACTGAAGAACATATCAAGAAAATCCTCGATATCATTATGAATGATCACCGAGTCAAGTTGCGTGAAATTGTTGAAATGGTAAACATCTCATATGAATGTGTGTTCAACATTTTGCATGAACATTTGCATATGAAAAAGCTATTGGCAAGATGGGTGCCGCGTTTGCTCAGTTTCGAACAAAATGAGTTCGAGACACCACTTCACAGCGGTGTTTGGGCATGATAAAGCGTAATCCTGTTGATTTTTGGCGTCGATTAATAACTGTTGATGAAACGTGGGTTCATCACTACACACCTGAAACCAAAAATCAATCGAAACAATTGGTGGAAGCTGGTGGAAGTGCTCCGAAGAAGGCGAAGGCAGTGAAATCGGCTGGCAAGGTTATGGCCACTGTATTTTGGGATGCACTCGGAATATTGCTTATCGATTATCTTGAAAAATGATCACAGAAAAGTATTATCGTCCATTATTGGATCAATTGAATGATGCAATCAAGAAAAAAGGACCACATTTAAAGAAGAAAAAAGTGCTATTTCTTCAAGACAACGCACCGATTCACACAGCATTAGATACGATGCTAAAATTACGTGAAATACACTTCGAATTGGTTGATCATCCACCTTATAGTCCAGATTTAGCTCCTAGTGACTTTTTCCTGTTTCCAAACATGAAAAAATGGCTCGCAGGAAAAAGATTCAGCTCAAACGAAGAAGTGATTACCGAAACTAACGCGTGTTTTGAGGGGTTCCCGAAATCGTATTATTCAGATGGTATAAAAAAGTTGGAATATCGCCTTACTAAGTGTGTCGAAGTAAAAGGAGACTATGTTGAGAAATAAATAGTTTTTGAAAAAAAAAAAAGTTTTTTTTTTTTTTAGGTAGCTTCATTATCAATCCGCCCTCGTAACTCTAAGCGGCGAAAAACTATTTTTCTAAACTATTTCTCATAATTTCTTCGGAACTTTGGACACGTGTTAAATTTGTACACTTTTGGAAAAGATCTACTTATATTGGCTGGCTTCCAACGATATAACGCTTGTGACAACACTTCTTCTGAACTTTGTCATAGAGCTCTTTTATTTTCATTGTGCGAAATGTTACTGTAAGAAGATTTGCGAATTTTTTGCCGAAAAATAGACACCGTTTGAAAGAAGACGCACTTCTTTTACTCAATTTGTCTTAGGCGAGATTCGAACTCGCGCCCCACGACCCCTGCGCAGAAGATCAAAGCTTAAACCAACTGATTTGGGGCGAAGAGCTTTTCTTGGTAAATTACAATTATACAGGCCTTTAATTTTGTCAGGCCCAAAAACTAAAGTAGTAATTTCCCATGCAATTTTTCAGGTTGAATCCGAAAGTGACTGCGAATTTTGAGATATTCTAACCAAAATACCTGAAAAGGTGGATTTTTAACAACATTCGACTGCCTAGAAATATTTTGTTTTGGCATTGTCCAGAATTTGACAAGTACAAAGTATTATTATTCACATTTCAAAAGGTTTTTGAATTTCTGAGATGCAGTTTTTTCCACTGAGATATATGAGAAATTTTAGTCAGAATTGCATTATCGACCCTTTCCCTCCATATTTTGTGTTATTGTCATTATGACAATATAGGATTATATTTATGGATCGCTAGATGAAAGAACAACGCATTGAAATCATCGAAATTTGGATAATAAATTTCAATGCAAACGCCAAAATCGATTCACCAAAAATGGGGTCGCAATGTTCCGAAACCAATCAGTAAGCGGAATGCACGCAGTTCTGAGAATATTGCTGCCGTAAGCAAAAGTGTCGTCGAGTCCCTCGGAACCTCTATTCGTCATCGTTCGCAATAATTGGCCATTTTCGCAACCTCCAAATTTCCTCCTCCGAATTTTTCGCTTGGACTTGATTTCCAACTCGTCGACTATATTAACAAGAAAAACTGCCATATCTGGGGCTCGAAAAATCCACACCTCATTGTTCGGAAGTCAATGCATTCACCGTGAGTCACTGTTTGGTGCGGTTTATGGGTCGGAGACATCATCGGACCGTATTTTTTCAAAGATGAGTACAGAAACACCGAAAATTTAAATCCTGAGCGGTATCACACCATGTTGGAGAATTATTTTGTGCCGAGGATTGAAGATCAAGGTCTGCACGATTTATAAATTCAACAAGACGGTGCTACGCTACACACTACTCGCCTCAATTTGGACTTTTTGCGTCGCAAATTCCTGAACCGTGTTATTTCTCGGCGCGGTGATGTGAATTGGCCGCCCAGATCATGCAATTTGACCGCAGTTAGACTGTTTTCTGTTAGATTGCACGAAGGATAAAGTTTATATGAATGATCCGAAGACGATTTCAGACTTGAAAAGCAATATTACATCGGTGATTCGGGCCATTACGGAGATCATACTGCAAAATGTCATCAAGAATCTACGGGATAGTCATATCGCGGAACATATCCGCGAAATAATTTTCCACACATAATCCTATTGTGTGACCTTTCGAACGAGGTCTGAGGGTTGAGTCACGACATTATGCTGTAGCGATCTGTCATATGCTGTAGAGTGCTGTCACTCGAATAGTGTAACAGAAGTGCCCCTATTTCTAAACATTAAACCCTGTGTCGACAACTTTAAGGCACAGCATTTAGGGAACTTCATACTTTGTACACCAATGTAAATCATGAGTAAATCCCCCTTTTCTGGAATAATCTGCCTCCGTCACTGCTATACATTTTACTTATGCATCACTAACTATAAAAATATATGCAACAGGAGCAACTATACATGATGGTAAGCTACATCAATAAAATGGTTAAAACATGAATATAAATTGAGAGTAGAGTATGTGATATAAATATGAGCAAATTTATAATAAAATAAAATAAATTAACAATACTCGAGTAATAACAGTATATATAGGTGCAACATAAATTCACGAAAAAAAAAATTAATTTTATTACTTATTGTTTTTTTTTTTTACATTGAAAAGTAAAAACATGTGTGCAAATAAGTAATCTCTTTTATATGGTGCAGCAAAATTGGCAACATCAGTAGCAGCATATGCATGAAATTGTTGCTATGTACATATGTATATGAAAATATGCCTTGTATGTATTCGTACTGCATACATCCTTGTAGTCTGTGATAGTATTGTGCCTGATGAACTACCGTCGGCATATGTTGTAATTAGATTTGATGAAGCAGGATGAAAACAAGAAATAAATAAATAAAAAAATGAAATCAAGTGCAACATTGGCAATTAATGTGAAGCGATCAGGCAATCATAGCCATGCCACAGAGGCATGACTTGCACGAAAATGCAATGAATGCATCCATTGGGAATGTCTCTTTGCAGCAGCTTTTGCTGTTCACTATACCAACCACTATTGGATGCTGCTACTGTATGATGCCATTGCGTCGACCTAATGAAATTTACTGTTAATTCTACGCATCATTGCGTACAATCAAATCGAAATAAAATAATTAAATACATTTTTCCTGAAGCGTTCAATGTTTTTTTTTATTTACATTTTCGTTTTTCATTAACAAAAAATTATTATATTTTATTACGCGACTCTCTCTCTTAATGGGGCTTCTTATCACGACACGAGTACATACATATTTTAATTGCAAATATTTAATTAATGGCAATAAAATTATTATTATTAATATTGTGCTAACTCAACTGAGCTCATAGTCTGGCTGAATTTTGTAATTTAAGAACAAGAGCCAGGGGGCTTAAAAGGGCTCTGTCTTGGTAATACATAATAATGAATGAGGTTTTAAAAAAAAGAGATTTCATTTCATTAATATTCAAAATGGTTTCTTATGAACATTAATATGATCGGCGACTGAAATTATACAGGGTGAATTTTTAACAACTCTGTTTTTGACAGCTCAGCTGTTTTCGTGTAACATGCTACTGTCAAACATGTTCAGTTTGGTCTATAATTTAATCATGGATCGACTTACAAACGAACAACGCTTGCAGATTATTGTATTTGATGATCAAAATTCATGCTCGGTTAAAAAAGTGCATCGTGCACTTCCTCCATTTTATGGTCAGTTTGGGCGACCTTCTGAGGCGGCTATTCGGAATCTTGTCTGACTAAATTTCGTACCAAATTTATATTATTGGACATTAGACCACCAACACGCATACTTAGAGCGTGGACTGCGGAAAATATCGGAGCTGTATCCGCCAGTGTTTTTGGTGATCGTGTATTATCGATTCGGCGCCGTTCGCAGCAATTGGGCCTCTGTTACTCCACTACGGAAAGGATTTTGGTGTAAAACCTTTTAAAATATAGCTGGTGCAAGAATTGAAGCCATACGACCTACCACAATGGCTAACTTTTGGTGAATGGGCGCTGGAAAAATTGGATGAAGATCCACTTTTTTATTTTAAAATTATATTCAGCGACAAGGCTCATTTCTGGTTGAATGGATAGGTGAACAATCAAAATTGCCATATTTTGTGTGAGGAAGCCAGAAGCATTGCAAGAACTGCTAATGCATCCAGAAGAAAAATGCACTGTTTGGTGTGGATTATGGGCCGGTGGCATCATTAGACCGTACTTTTTTAAAGACGAGGAAGGCAGGAAAGTTACTGTGAATGGCGAGCGCTGCCGTGCGATGACTACAAACTTTTTTTTGCCCAAAATGGAAGAGTTGGACCTATGCTGACATGTGGTTTCATCAAGACGGTGCCATATGCCAATTGATGTGGTGAGTTCGGAGAACAGTTTATTTCACGTTTGGGGCCGGTCAATTGGCCGCCTTGACCGTGCGATTTAACGACTTTAGACAACTTTTTGTGGGGCTTTGTTAAGGCTAATGTTTATAGCGACAAGCTCGCAAAGGTTGACACACTGGAAGCAAATATTGAAGAATTTATTCGTGAGATACTGACCGATATATTGGAGAGAGTATGCCAAAACTGGACCCAGTACAGCAACGGTTACTGTGAATGGCGAGCGCTGCCGTGCGATGAGTACAAACTTTTTTTTTGCTTAAAATGGAAGATTTGGACTTGGCTGACTTGGTAGTTTCAATAAGATGGTGCCACAGGCCACACAGCACGCGAAACAATGGCCCAATTGAGGTGGCGAGTTTGGAGAACAGTTTATTTCACGTTTGGGGCCGGTCAATTGGCCGCCTTGATCGTACGATTTAACGCCTTTAGACTATTTATTGTGAGGCTATGTTAAGGTTCATATCTATAGCGACCAGTCCGCGACGGTTGACGTGCTGGAAGCCAATATTGAAGAATTTGTTCGTGAAATACCGGCCGATATGTTGGAGAGAGAATGCCAAAATTGGACCCAGCACAGCCTCGGTCAACATCATTACATTACATGAAATCATCTTTAAACATTGAATTATATAGATCATACTATCGACTCAAATAAAGATTTCATACATTTCTTGAAATCAAATGCGAAGGCTCTTAAAAAATCACACTGTATACGTATGTCGAGTCAAATAATTGGAGCTCTCTTCACATGTCATACATCACACACACATACATACCGGCAATTCTGGTATAATACTTTGCGTAAATAATTTCTCGACAATCGGCAACACTTTGTTGGCCAACAATGCATGGTAATATTTATAAAGTGGTAATAGATAGACTTTGGGACCGCGCCAATTATTCATGACGATATTGCGAACTTTCTCATAGAGACGCAGCATATCAATATGTGTCTCATCGATGCAATGTAAATAGCCTAATGTTGATTCATCTATAAAATACGAAATTATATAAATTTCAACTAATTAATTAATTTGTAATATCTGTACCTTGCGACATCAAATATTCTAGGCGTGGAATTTCATAGCCAACGCGTAAGATGATTTTAAAGAGATTGGTAAATAGATTTGGCAAATCTTGAATATACGGATAGACAAATAGTTTTCCCCAATTATTTAATAAGAATTCCGATTGTGGTTCTGGCTCCAAAGGGTGATGCTACAATGAGTGAAGTAAAAATTATCTTCTAGTAGGTACATTAACTACAAACCTCTAATACGATGACACTTGGACGCCTATAAAATGGATCAGCATCATCTTCGCTCCATACATAAATGTCTGATATTAAATGATCCGATTGATCATCTTCATCGGGACGTCTTTGATCGAAATGAAGACCAACAACAGATACGGTTAGCGTCATCAATGGGCGATGCATTAGTTTCGGATCGTACATATTATATTTCTCAATGTCATTGCCATCCTAAAAAAAGAATGGAGTCATGAAAGGAGCAATGAAATTAAGCAATTGACTACAATTTATTCACCATATATGCATGTATCGTTTTGTACATATACGTAATGCTACGTGTGATTAAACCTTGCAATTGCTGAGACATTAGCGCATGAATGCATTTGAACAGGATGGCAGCACGTCCACCATAACCTCTATTCATTGGCACTAGATCTTTCCATGTCTTACGCATCACATCGACCATATCGGCACAGCGTGGTAGCCAATCGTTAAGAAGCAACTGAAAGATAGATGCAATTTTTCGATTATTTCAAATCTTACTGCTCTTATTTACATAGGCTTCGCTAACATCTCTAATGGTCGCACAACTTTCAGTGACAAACTTAACAATCTCATCAGCTGTCATGGGTGTATCACGTAACAATAATTGTGCAACATCTACTATAACAAGTTCATTGTATCTAAAAAAAGACAACGAGTATTCCATTAATGATCTACCAATGTGGTACACAGTTACGATCTATGGAACTCACAGTTGATGCCAAAGCAAATTTAATGCTCTAATGACGGGATGTGAAATCATCAGAACTTGATCCAGACGATTGCGTGCTAATTGCAAATTAACCTTCCAGGGGACAGGAGCACGTATGGTCATTAGAGGAAAATCGGGCGGCTCCATTTCCAATTGCAAGCGTTTGCGCTCCAAGGGTGATCTGTGAATATAAGAGGAAATTATAATACTTTCATTGTTGAACTTTTTTTTTTATTCGAAAATATGCATAGTGACACAATTTGAGGGTCATTGTCTAGACTTAGACCTAGACCTAGACTCATATAGTAAAACCTCCAAAACTGTTTGAATTCCCAGGCCATATTTTTTTTTATGGCCATATTAAATTTGCAAATTTTTGCCTGAATCTTTTTGAATAATTGAGAAAAAAGGGTTAAAATTCACATGAAGCGAAATATGTTGCTTGGATACATTAGTAAAATTTAACGGGGAATAATTTTGTAGAACGTTTTAACCCGTTCACTCTCTCACAAAAGGGTCGTTTTGTCCCCTTTTTGGGAGAGTCTGAGTGAAATGGTATCTAGGAGGCCACTACAGGGTTAAAAATCAAAAAACTCTTTATAGAAGAAACATAAAGGTCCACAGAAAATAAAAAACAAATATATCTCCTTGAAATATGCAACTTTTTATGCATTCTTTTATGAATAATTTGTTCATAATTATAATTCTAACCCTTTTTGAGGGTGATGGTTCGTCACGGTTGGGATATCGGTAGCGCAATCATCCCTATCATCAGAAGCTGAGTCACACATGATGTCCACATGTACCAACACAAGATAATTCGCTACGATATGAATTTTAACCCTTTTTCCCCACTTATTCTAAAAGCAGACAGGCAAAAAATTGCAAATTTAATATGGCCATATAAAAAATGTTGGGCTGAGAATGCAAAAAGTTTTGTGAGGTTTTACTACATGGGTAGATCTTCTCAGAGTTGGAAAGAGAGTCGCGTCGGATGGGTCTCACGGTGAACGAGGGCAAGACGAAGTATCTAGTGTCAACAAACAAAGAGTTCCGGCGTCTTGGACAGCACGTCACTGTTGACAACTACGCTTTTGAAGTAGTAAGGGACTTTGTCTATCTTGGAACCAGCATTAACAGCAGTAATGACGTCGGCTTGGAGATCATGCGTAGGATAACTCTTGCTAACAGGTGTTACTTTGGGCTGAGTAAGCAATTGAGAAGTCGAGCCCTCTCTCGAAGAACGAAAACTACACTCTACAAGTCTCTCATCATGCCTGTCCTAACATATGGCGCTGAATCCTGGACAATCTCCACCTCGGATGAGCGAATGCTTGGAGTTTTCGAGAGAAAAGTCCTACGCAAGATCTTTGGACCTATTTGCGTTGGTGGCGAGTACCGAATAAGGTACAACCATGAGCTGTACGATCTGTATGCCGATATTGACATAGTAAAGCGCAACAAAATCCAGCGGCTGCGCTGGCTAGGTCATGTCGAGCGAATGGAAGAACACGCTCCAGCTAAGAAGCTGTTATATTCGGAACCCGGAGGACGGCGCAGAAGAGGAAGACCAAACCTCCGGTGGAAAGACCAAGTACTGGAGAACCTGTCGGCGCTTGGAATTTCTAACTGGCGCCAGCTAGCGAAGAACAGAGATGGCTGGCGAAGCATGTTATTTTCGGCCTAAATCGATATTCGGTTGTTATGGCCACATAAGTAAGTAAGTAAGTAGATCTTTCGTCATGAGGTGGAATCATTTCGCCCCCATAAATACTGCGCCAGTACTGAAATCAGAATGCTATCCATATATGAACATTAGCTATGGTTTAGTGCAAGACTTTTCGTTTTTGAAATGAGTGAGTCCTCTCAATTGTATGAGGTTCCATCAAAAAGTATGTAAGCGATAAAATGGTGATACGGTGGCTGTAAAATGCGACTACTCGGGATCGAAAATAAAAAAAATAGGAGGAAATTCCACACACCACCCATTATTTTAATTTTTGTAAGCAACTTGATCAAAATCCTATTATTAATGAATTCTACATATCGCTATCCCATAGCTAATGCACATCTTCATACCATATACGTACTTACCTGAGGAGATAACGCAAAAAAGCACGTTTAACATGATAGCGAAAATCCTCTTGCAGATCAATAAGACATGATATAATTAATACGGCAACATCTTGTTGTATTTGCTTTTCAGTATTGAAAAGATAGTCCATTAGAAAAATTTCCGGATATAATTTTGGCCACAGTTTCTATATGGAACAAATCGAATAGTGAGCTCTTTTGCAACTTTTATCTACTTGTACTTATTATGATGGTTTCTTATTATGTAGTTGACACCATATAAGCACTGTATCAAAGTTAATATGCCAAATATTAGATAGTACACGCATACACAGTGTTGTATGCCAGTGTGTTTGTGGCATTAATGCCGCTTGGCTTAAAATGTTTTAGTTGAATGTACCTACTATGTTATATACGATATTATTTGTTGTTGATAAACACATGCATATTGTAGCAACATGTATCAATGAAATATGTTCTGCTACTGCTGCTGCTGCTGCTGCTGCTTTGTGGTTTATTCACATCGGCACAAACTTTAATATGAACTGTATTTGCAATTTAATATTCATACTGTCGAAGAGAAAAAGTTTTGCAAGAAATTGACTTATAAACCACAGCAGCATTAGCAACAGCAGCAGCACCGACTGCAACAACAGCAGCAACAGGAGCAATAGCATAGTCGTATTGAAATTGGCACTTACCTCTTCCTTGAGTACAAACTTATAGGCATCCAATAGCGATGGCATTTTTATATTGATTTTTGGTAAAACTTTCTTAATCAACTTGGATGGATATGTCTCCAGACTTAATATTGAGAGCTTCAAAATAATAAGTAAATAATACACAAGTATGAATATACAAACATTAAGAATAAATAAACATGCAAATACATATATGAATATTAGATGTGCTCAAAAAATATATAGAAATAGTAATTAGAATACAATTTTTAAAAATATTTAAAATATATTTTTGGAAAATTCTATAATTTTGTAAAGAGCTGTTAATAGTTGTTCCTAGCAACACAAGGCGAAACATAACTACGGTACATCTTATATAAAATTATCCCCTGCATAAACGGCATTACATTACAACTGAAAATCGACTTAGGCCGAATTCAGCAGCCAGTTCTTTCCTTCGGTAGTTGGCGCTAGTTAGAAATTCCAAGCGCCGACAGGTTCTCCAGTATTTGATCTTTCCACAGGAGGTTAGGTCTTCCTCTTTTGCGTCGTCCCACAGCGAGTTCCGAATATAACACCTTCTTAGCCGGAGCGTGTTCTTCCATTCGCTCGACTTGACCTAGCCAGCGCAGCTGCTGAATTTTAATGCGCTTTATCGTGTCGGTGTCGGCATACAGCTCATACAGCTCATGGTTGCACCTTATTCGATACTCGCCACCAACGCAAATAGGTCCAAAGATCTGGCGTAAGATTTTTCTCTCGAAAACTACAAGCATTCTCTCATTTGAGGTGGAAATTGTCCAAGCTCCGGCGCCATATATAAGGACAGGCATGAAGAGAGACTTGTAGAGTATGGTTTTCGTTTTTCGATAGAGGGACTTAGCCCAAAGCAGCACCTGTTAGCAAAAGTGATCCTTCGCAATATCTCCAGGCTGACGTCATTACTGG
Source organism: Megamerina dolium (assembly GCA_963854835.1). NCBI lineage: Eukaryota > Metazoa > Arthropoda > Insecta > Diptera > Megamerinidae > Megamerina > Megamerina dolium. The sequence continues at coordinate 66,024,318 of OY978528.1, read as the reverse complement.
TTCCAAGATAGATAAAGTCCTTCACTACTTCAAAAGCGAAGTTGTCAACAGTGACGTGCTGTCCAATATGCTGACTCTCTTTGTTTGTTGATACTAGGTACTACGTCTTGCCCTCTTTCACCGTAAGATCCATTCGACGCGACTCTCTTTCCAACTCTAAGAGTTCTGCACTGACTGCTCGCGTGTTCATGCTGATTATGTCAATATCATCGGCATACAATAACAGCATGACACTTTTGTTGAAGATAGTGCCATTATGTCGTAGATCAGCAGCTCGTATTATTTTCTCCATAGTAAGATTGAAGAAATCGCACGATAACGAATCATCTTGTCTGTCTGTTCGGTATTAAACGGTGCGGAGAGGTCTTTCTCAATTTTCATTCCACAACGGGAGTTACACAGTGTCATTCTGCAAAGTCGAATGAGCTTCGCAGGAATACTGAAAGCTGCTGGTGCTGATGGCCTTTCTGCCGAGTTGCCGATCGGAGTCGATAAGCTGCTCACCAGCATGCACTAGATCATAAACAGAATATGGTCAGATGAAAGCATGCCCGATGATTGGAGGCTCAGTGTTCTCCGTCCCGTACATAAGAAAGGAGACCCTGCATTTTGAGCCAACTACAGTGCAATACAAAGTACTATCAAGCGTACAGTGTGAAAGCTTGAAGCCTATCCCTAACAACCTCATTGGACCTTTTCAGAGTCCTGCAGAAGACCCAAGAAAAAGAGATCAACACACACCATTTATTTGTGGAATATAAACCCGCTTTCGACAGTAAGGTAAGGGAATACCCCTACAATGTCTGAGTTCGGCATTCCTGCGTTTTGCGAAATACTATTCGGCTCACTAAGGGCAAAGTTATCGAAAATTTAGAAGCCTTACCTTTTTTGCAAAACTCACAAAAAGCAAAAATTTAAAATATCTCGAAAATCCTACTGCATTTATAATACGGGACTATCATATTTGGATTCAGGATTTTCCATACCGTTAAGGTATCAGTTATGAGCTATGTTTTCTGTCAAGTAGTGTATTCATATTTCTGATAATTTCACATTCATGTTGAACAGCTCTAATGTATATTTATAAGTAAATAAATATATGCGAAGAATATTTAAGCACATATGAATTTGTTCAATATACATAAGATTCTTATTGACTGATAAGTAACGCTAGATTGATGCTTTTGATTAGACACATTTGGAACACAAACTCATTTCAAGCGTCACACAATGAATATAATGACAGTTTTAGATTGCTGCTTTTGCGTAATTTATGGATGGCGTAAATTCGCATAAACTTAGTTTCGGAATATAAAGAACTCTTTGCATTTGGACTTAGTTTCAATTTTTGTATAGATTCGCACAATTTTTGAATAATCGTTTAACATGTATGTGGAAGATTATGTCGTTGCCTTGCATTATATGGGCTTTCTTCAGAAAAAGCCACAACTAAAAAAAAGGGTTTCATTAAAATTTCTGGAATATTTGTTGATATTAGCTTAAATGCACAAATATTAATATGTAAGAGTATGGAGGAATCCTCTCAATAAAAATAAAGAAAACTTTGCTTTTATCGATTTGAGCTATAAGAGAGATCACACTCTCCCAATCCGAATCACTGTCATTTTAAAAATATTTCACAATAACGACAACTTTAGCTTCCATACCAAATATCAGAACTCTTGCTTCTACGAAAGAATGGACTCCAGCGAAGACGAACCCAGTCGCGGATGCTGACCGAAAGAAAAGCAGAACCTTCATCCGAATACCAAATACTGGAAAACCTGTTTGCTCTTGGTATTTTCAACTGAGACCATTTGATGAAAAACAAATACGACGGAGAAAATGATCTGAACGAAATACAATAAACATTGTTCCATGCAACGCTTGAAACTTCTAAATATTATATTGGGAGTACGAAAAGTTCGGTAACAAATTGTCAGTAGAAATCGAGTCAATGAGATCATGGAAAAAATTGAGAAAAATCGGCACATAAGCAGCATGGATATTGCATTTTGAAACTAGGCATTCATCAACAAACAGTTATCAACCATTTGAAGAAAGCTGAATACACAAAGACCCTCAATGTTTGGATGCCACATGAATTAACAAGGAAAAATTTAAAGAACCGAATTTCCATTTGCGATTCACTGCTAAAACGGAACGATAACAACCCATTTCTGGAGCGAATGATTGACGGGCGATGAAAAGTGGATCACGTATGACAACGGTGTGCAAAAAAGGTCATGGACGAAGCGATTTGAAGTTTCGCAAACGATGGCAAAGGCAGGATTGACACCAAGAAAGGTAATGTTGGGTGTTTGGTGGGTTTGAAAGGGAATTGTTCATTATAAGCTTTTACAACCCGGTCACGCGATTGATTCTGACATCTATTGTCAACAATTAATGAGATTGAAAAAAGCAATTCAATTAAAACGCCCAAAATTGATCAACACAAAATGTGTTGTGTTCCATCATGACAACGCCAGACCACATACATCTTTGAAGACCCGGGAGTAACTGAGAGAGCTTGGATGGGAAGTTTTGATGCATACATCATATAGCCCGGACCCTGCACCTTCAGATAATCATATGTTTCGACCTCTGCAGCCCTCTCTTAATGTTGTAAATTTACATTCCGATAGAGGCCTGCTAAAAGCACTTGGATCAGTTTTGAGCTCAGAGAACTCAGTAATTCTACACAGATGGAATAATGGCTTTACCCCAAAAATAGCTAAATGTTATCGATCAAAACGGCACTAATTTGATGCAATAAAACTTGTTGCAAATATAAGAAAAAAGGGTTTAATTTTTGGTCAAATTTGTAACCGAACTTTTACGAACACCCAACACCACTGTTGAACTTGGTCTTCTCGTCAAATAATTGACATTTTTTATTTTTTTTTGCGCAAGACATATTTTGTCATCTGTAAAGTAAAGTTTTGTCAAAAGATTTTGAGTTTTCAGAAACAGCTTAAATTGCATTCAAATTGCGCAAGCACCATAGGACTGCAAAATAAGCTCCGACAAAGTTTTTACTTAGCTCAGCCCGATCAAGCGAATGAAAGGAAACATTAAATTATAAAATTTTTGTAAAGCCTCTATTTCTTTGAATGGAATTTAAATACAAATATTAATACATCCTGTGTGTGTGTGCCGTAGCTCAGTGGTTAGTATGTTCGCCTTCTGATCTGTAGGTCGTGGTTCAATACCCGGCTGATGCATAACAAATTTAATATCGAAAAGATTTTTCTTTCGACAGTAACAACTTGTCATGAAAAAGCTTCTAAAAAGAACTCTGTGACAAAGCTCAGGAAAAGTGATGTCTCAAGTGTTCTGCCGTTCGGAACCGGCTAAAATAAGTAGGTCCATTCTAATACTGTCCAAAATTTAAGACGCACAACAGTAATGGAAGAGAAGCTGGGCCCATGAGCCCTTTGGGGCTTTAAGTGCCACATATTTATTTTTTTATTTATTAATACATCCTCCTTAAATCCTAAGAAAGCAAATATGTTGCAATGTCTAAATGTACTTGTTCGCGATAAGGTGCTGTTTTGTGGTTAACACACATACTTGCGAGCCCAGAAATTTAACACTATATGATTGTCTCTAATCATGTGATTCAGTGTAACATTTATTATTATTATTATAATTTTTTTTTTCTTTCATTAATTTATTTTATTCATTTGAGTTTTATTGGGCTTTATGACGCTTTATATGCGTGACTTATTCGTGCACACAAATATGTAAGAATATGTATGTTAAACCTTGTAATCGTACATACTTGAAAGAACAATCAACCTTTCAGCTCTTCAACTCTCGCGAGTTATAATTTTATTTCTATTTTTTTTTTATGTGCGCATAATTTAATCATTTATGCACTTAAGTACACGAAAAGAGTGTAATTTACTAAAATATTAGATCGTAAAAATGTTGATGAGATTTTTTATTATTCACTCGTTATTGTGGTTGTCGTTCATTTTGAACGGTCGAACAGGAATGGGATGAGTCTTATGATTTTCATTAGGCATGCCCTCTACAGGTGCTTTTGTAAAAAAAAAAATAACGTGTATATTGTAATATTACATAGCATACATATATTCGTACTTATATGAAAAAATTCAAAAATTTTAAGTGCACTTTGTATAATTAATTTCAGTAAGGATTACAATGAAATTTTCATAATGTGGTTTTGACATTGCCTAATAAATATATGCATTTATTTAATAGTGCCTCTGACAAAATTTAATGAGGACATTTATGATGATTTTAAACCTAAAAAGATCAGCTTAAAACGAATAACATTTTCAGTGAGTTTTCGTCGATTTTTGCACCTTCTATTGAAAATTACTCTAAATTAATAATTGTGCCTTAGGAAAAGAAAATTTATTATGATTTAGGCGGGGATTGAACCCACGACCTACATATCAGAAGGCCAACATATTAACCACCGAGCTACGGCACCCACAGTCCATTGTACGTCAAAATTTGCTAACGTCGGTGTCTTTCTGTGGTGTTGTTGGGTGTACAAGTAAATTTTAAAGGATTTCTTCCTGACTTTGGGGGTTTATTTAAAAAAAATTGCTTCGGAAGCTACAACTTCTTCCCACCTTTGAGGGAGCGCATGAATTCCATCGCAATAGAACCGATCATTTCTTGCGGCCAAGAACGTATCGACCCAATTTTTGATGATTTCGACTGAAGTCAAGCGTATTCCGGACAAGGCATTTTGCATTGATCAAAACAACTAAGAATCAGTGGCGGCAATGTCTGGCTATGTGGCGGGTGGGGTTAGACTTCCCATCCACTATTTTCCAAATACGTTTTAACGGGTTGCACAACATGTGGCCGAGCATTGTCATGATGGAAATCAATGACTAGTGTTCGGTTGCTCATGCTACGCTTCTGATTCCACCAAATACACAGTATCACCGTAGAACTATGGATATTCGGCCGCGGAGTCGATTTGGATGGTTGGTCAGTTCTCTCATCTGATCTTTTACACTTAGGCTTGTCGCAATAGATATATTTTTCGTCCCCAGTAACGATAATAAAAATAATAATTATGTGGCACTTATAAGCCCCGAAGGAATCTTTGGCCGAGTTTCTCCTCCATTACTGTTGCGTGTTTAATTTTGGACAGTATTAGAAGGGACCTACTTATTTTCCGAACGGCAGAACTCTTGCGACATCATTTTTTCTGAGCTTTGTCACAGAGTTCTTTTAGAAACTTTTCCATGGCAAATTATTACTGACGGAAGAATTGCCAATTGCTTGCCAACAGATGGGTACTGTTCGAAAGGAAAAAATCTTTCCGATATTAAATTTGTTATGCTTCAGCCGGGGATCGAACCCACGAACTAGAGATCAGAAAGCTAACACACTAACCACTGAGCTACGGTACCCTACGGCCAGTAACGATACGATGCAAAAAAGAATTCCCTTTGTACCGTTGAAGCAGTATTTCAGACATGCAAAATCGTTCTTCAATGTCGCTTGGTTTCAGTTCATATGGAAGCAATATATCCATTTTCTGGATCATAGATGGGTATGATCCTTGTATCAAAGTCACCACTTTTGGGCCGTCTAAAACAAAATGCACAATTTGAAATTGATGGAGCATGTTCTCCATAAGCCTCATACATCATGCGATGTCTTTCCCCTGCACTTTTCTTCAGGTGAAAGCAAAAAAGCAAATGGGGTTTTTAGGCACAAATGTTGACATAGTCGGTGCTAAAAAAAACTATGTTGTTTACACTTTGAAATAATGGCATATACTAATTTCAATAGCCTAATGCTGATGCTTCAACATGAAGATAGTTGCCACATTAGCCGATGCAACTTAATACTGCTAACGACCTCTGTGGAAAATCCCTTAAAACTTCCACATCCAATAATAAAATTTAGCGTAAAAAGCATTGCATATTAAATTGCCTTTTTTCCATGACTTCAAAATTTATAATGTAGAATCACCAACATCATCCCATCTACATACCTTTTTCATTAGACATTTATATCTCTTTTCAATTTTCAATGTAAATTTCGTCTCAGCTTCATGTAATTCAATTTCGTAACGTTTCAAAATTGCAGCCTTTTGCACTTCCGGCTCAACAGGCAAATAACCTTCCAAATATTTGAATTTTCTAATGTACATACAATAACATTTCGCGCGAATCCACACAAAAAATATGATTAGTTGATGGAGATCGCAAAGAAAAAAAAGAAAAAAAAAATAACAAATTTTGCAAAAACTAATGAAAAATTATATGAAAAATTCATCTGTGATAGCATCGATAGTCTAATATACTATCAACATTTATGTTATTACATCAGAGATTTTATTTTCATCCATCGCAGTACTTACTCTCGTTCTAGTTCTTTAATATATTTCATAAATTCTTCATTGGTTGCAAAATTTTTGCGTCTTATTATTGGTGCATGACGATTACATCCTTCTTTTTTCTGAAAATGAATAAATTGAAAGAAAAAATTTATAAATATTGATGACTGATTATCTCAGATTCTTATCTGCTTCAAGATTTATGGAGAGAGGTGCTATTGTGTTTGAGAGAAACTCACTAGCCTTAAGTTTCACCCCCTCTTTAAAGTGATCCGGTACCACTTGCTTCCAAGCGATTAATAAAACCCGATTTTTGATTGATCCAAAATTGCTCATAAATGTTTTAGGTCGCTTTGAGTTTTGAGTCAACCCTTACCTAATGGTGATGTCTTTGGGGATGTGAGAATTGATTTGAAATGTTTTTTTTTTCGACCGAAGCTGAAGTTTTCTAATTTTTAGAGTTCAGTGAGAAGGAGGTCCATTTCAGTGATTCATATATTATGGCAATATCTACTAGTCTCAGATAGTTCCATCATTTCTTCAGCCTAGTCTATAGAAATTTGTGGGCTAAGCCTATCTTCGTGTCAATTAGTAAGCCTTTTCGAAATTCCACTTCGATAGAACTTTTACCAAAATAATTCAAAAAATTTGGGCATATGAAATTTTTGCTTTTAGGTGTTTTAGGTATTTAGATATTTTTTAAAGTATACTCTAAGGAACTCATAAAAAAAAATTGATTGAAAAAACCAAAAATTTCAATTATAGTTTCTTTAAGAGAAGATTTATTCAAAATGTAGATTTACAGATTCTTTTACAATATTCTATAAAATGTACAGCAAACCGAAAAAAAATAATTTATCAAGAGAATAAGATAAATATTACTATAAGCATTTTATTGCGCTGCTTTCGATTTCGGGGCTCCTTTGACTCCTCAGTAATATAGCATTTTCTTCCTAACCTCAAAAAAGTGATGAAAATTGAAGGATTTATTAAAATACCTAGAAGCGCCCCTAGAAGTGACCGACGACTCACTATTAATTTCTCCTCCTCAAGATTTATTCTGTGCCTTGTTACAACCTAACTCTATTCCATAAAGGGTTAGGACCTAATAAAATTTATGTTTTCATTGAATTTGCTCGCACGGTTTTCAGACTGCCTTTAGAGAGGTGAATACATGTGATAGACTCTTGAAGAACATACTTTATATCTTTGCTCCTTGCGAGGGCTTTCCTATCAAATGAACATAAAAGCAAGAATCCAAGAATCTCCATAAAGCGATACAATTGAACCCGATTAATTCTTCTGGCTCAGCATAGCCACCAAATATTCTTTCAATTTTGTAGGGGATTTCCTCTAAAGGATGATAACAGGGCGGGGCAAACATATCTGCTGGAACTCTTGGGGAAAAATATCGAATTGGGATTGATCATGCATTTCACTGCTTTTAGGGGCGATTCTTGGCCAATATATGGAACTATTTGTCGATTTTCAGGAGCTATTAAATAAATTTTGGTATAGGTGAGTTGCTCTAACCAATAAAGAAAGGGAAAAAATCAAATTTAGGAAAAATGTTGGGAAGCAAAAATTAATAGTTCCTTTATGGGGACCTTTCAAGCAGTGGGAGCAAATTTTTTATGGGCTTACTTTGGCGGAATAGATTCTCTAAGGAATATAGATATGAAGTAAATTTAGAAAGAATAAAAAAAAAAAAAATTAGGTCATAAATTTAACCCCTCAAGTAGTGATTCTTGGTAATTTTTCGAGGTTAGAGACGAATGCGACACCTTCGAGTCAAATCTGCAAGAATTGTTTATCTCATCGGCTGAATAAAATGCTTATTTTTTCCTGTAAAACTTGAAAATTTCATCTGAATTTATAGAAATAAAATTTGTATGCAATGTGTAAGGGGTTTTTTCGCTCCTAAACTCAACCGGGTTTAAAAAACTGATAATTTTGTAAAAAATTTTTGATTTTATAAAGACGTATGCGGAACAGATTTAGATAATTTTGTTTTTTTTTTTTTTTTAGGTTTTGACCAAAAGAAAAGAAGAGTTGAGCCTGATACTCATTCATTATGTTCTACTCTCTGTAGGCTGCCCTTACCCTTTTGGATGTTGATGGTTTTCGCTTAGCATCTGGTTTTTCTACTCTAGTGATATTGGCTGTTTGATTATTTGGGTCATTCTTTAAAAGCCTAGCACGTTTCAATGTTGGCTCAATTAATTCATCAATAATTTTTCCAACTCGTATTAGTTCATTGCGGCATTCTGTGAATTTCAATAGAAAGAAATACATTCATTGATTATAAACTTTCAATACATATGCACCTACCTTCTGGAGTGCGTAAAGCATAATGATCGCCAGCAGTAAATTTTAATGGTTTGGGGGGACGTTTTAATGCTTCAATACGCATATTTCTAACAGTGGGCGTATGGAAGGCACCTAAAAAATGATTACGAGGTGACACATTACAAATCTACATATTGATGAATGTATCTGTGAAATTTACATACCAATTACATCAGTTGGACTGCCATATAAACGTTTCAATTCATTTGTGTAGAGTGGTCGTTTCGTACGAACATTATGATAGAAAATGCGTACGCGACGTGCACAATAAATTTCCAAAAGTTCCTTGGTGATTTGATGAACGGATTGTTCAGTGGGCTTGGCTAAATTTTGTGCAATCATATAATAGGAAAGAAGAAAAAATAAATGTTAATCCATATGAAGTATTTAGTTCCCCAACTACCATCATATCTACCGTCAGAAGAGAGCTCGTCAATCCATGGAAATTGATTGCAGGCTATGGAGTAGTAAATAAATTGCAAAAAAAAAAAAAAAAAAACAAATGTATTAATAAATTACTCATGTGACCCAAAATAATATACTCAGGTAAAGAAAGTCACATGTCTTTACTGAAGCTCTTAAATCTTTTAGATTGAAAAAGACCGATGGAAAACACAAAAAACAAAAACAATAATATTCCCATAGGTCTATTTGCTATTGAGAGCCGAACATTAGAAATTCATTGCATATCTTTAGGCTTACAAATATTCTCATACAAATAATATTTCAAAGTGATGATACTATGCTTTCTAACAAATCGTATTGCCACATTGTATTCTGAAATGGTGCCGGAAAGTGCCTAGGACTGCAGAAAGTTCTGGAATTGGATTTATTTTTCATGCCGAAATTAAAAGGATAAATTGTCACCAATTGACATACATCATTAGACAAATCTGTCCTACAACTCATCGACGTCCATACGCACCTCCGGCACGGGCTATTTTTTCCATCCAACAACTTTAGATATTACAAATTTCGTTGATGATTACATTCAGTCAGGCTCATAAAACACTTTCGGGTCACTTCTTAAAATACTTCCTCATATTAAATAGTGCATTTATTTTGTACCACAACTTTTGAAAGTATGTACTAAGTATTTCAATAAATATACTTAGCTGATAGCAGTATCCATGTATAAATGAGTATATAACATAGGTAGCTGTTTATTGATTTGCATAAAACATTTCATTTCATTTCACTAACAACCGGGTCAAACATACTCTTAATACAAACACTCTTAACACTTTATTGTACATACGAGTATATTGTATATTTCAACATATTTGAATTTCAATGTTCATATTGGTCACATAAAATATTTAAAACTATCAAAAGCAACAAAATAGCAATTTTATCGCTATGAAAAAGTGTGTCTCGTATATGCAAGGATGATTGCGGCGGCGTTGATGGCAATGTACTATGGGGCCTCATCGATGTAATCGTGCGCTGAAAACAGTCATATTGATGTTAGGCTTTTCAAATTTATCACGAATGCTTTTTAGATAAAGACAATAAATAAACGCGCCCTGCCACACCCATATTTCATTGAAATGTATATTTCATAATTGTTGAAAATTGTCGCAGGCTTCCGGAATATGGTACTGATATTTTTAATATGAAGAAACTATTTCTTCCATGAATTTAGATGGATGATACCCGATGATTGGAGTCTCAGTGTTTTCTGCCCCATACATAGGGAAGACCCCAAAATTTGCACCAACTACCATGGCATAAGTTTCCTGAGCATCGCATACAAGGTCTTATGGTGCGTATTGTGTGAAAGATTGAAGCAATCTGTTTGGACCTTATCAGTGTGGCTTCAAATCGAATAAATCCACCACTGATCAACTTTTCACACTACGTCAAATCCTCGAAAAGACCCAAGAAAAACAGATGGACATATATCAACTATTCGTCGATTACAAAGCCGTTTTCGACAGTCCTATAAGGGATTCCCACAACAGACACAACTATGTCTGAATTTGGTATACCTGCAAAACTTATTCGACATTGCAGAATGACACTGATTAATTCTCGTTGTGCAGTGAAAATTGAGAAGGACCTCTGCCTTCCGTTTAATATCGAACGAGGTTTCAGACAAGGTGGTTCGTTATCGTGTGACTACTTCAATCTTATTATGGAGAAAATTATATGAGCTCCAGATTTACGACATAATGGCACTATCTTCAACAAAAGCGACATGTTGCTGGCGTATGCCGGTGAGATTGACATAATCGGCATCATATCGCGTGCAGTCAGTGTAGCATTCTCTGAATTGGAACGAGAGTTACGTCGAATGGGTCTTACGGTGAATGATGGCAAGACGAAGTACCAAGTGTCTACAAATAAAGAGTTCCGGCGTCTTGGACAACACGTCACTGTTGACAATTACACTTTAAGAGGTAGTGAAGGACTTCGTCTATTTGGAACCAGCATCAACAATTGTTATGACGTCAGCCTGGAGATCATGCGTAAGATAACTCTTGTTAAGAGGTGTTACTTTGGGCTGAGCAAACAATTGAGTAGTCGTGCCCTCTCTCGAAGATCAAAAATCACACTCTACAAGTCCCTCATTATTCCTATCCTAACGTAAGGCGCAGAAGGCTGAACAATTTCCACCACGGATGAGAGGGTGCTTGGAGTTTTCGAGAGAAAAGTTCTGCGCAGGATCTTCGAACCTATTTGCATTGATGGCGAGTACCGAATGAGCTACAACGAAGAGCTGTACGCTGACATTGACATAGTCAGGCGAATCAAAATCCAGCGGTTGCGCTGGCTATGTCATGTAGAGCGAATGGAAGAAGACGCTCCAGCGAAGAGGGTTTTTAATTCGGCACCCGCTGGAAGACGCAGAAGAAGAGGACGACCAAACTTCCGTTGGAAGGACCAAGTGTTGGTTAACCTGGCGACGCTTGGAATATCTAATTGGCGCCAGCAAGCGAAGAACAGAGAAGACTGGCACCGCATTATATGTTCGACCTAAATCGATCATCAGTTGTTATGGCCATATAAGAAGAAGAAGAAGAATTAATTCCTGATACGGATTTTAGTTTTAAGGCTAATTTAAAAAAACAATTGTACAAACAAATAATTCGTTAAATCTATGAAATTTGTATGAAATCCAAAGGAAAGCAATAGACATTTTGTAAAGACTCCAAATCTTCTTCTGATCGATTCGGAAAAAATTGCGTAAAAATATTTTTGGAATATTTCAAATAAGTCACATTTCAGTTCATATTATTCTGCGAATCATAATGATAAACATTTGATATTGCGCCCATAAATGCGCAAATTGATGGTGTTTTTGAAAAATAAAAAATGAAAATAAAATCGAATTTTGATCACCAACTTGAAATAAACGGCCGCATAGTGCGATGGCGACATTGACGTTGGCAGCACTGAATAATATGTATTTTAATGTATCATATCGAGTGTGTGCGTGCCGGTGTCCCATAGGATATATCAAATAAATGTAGGACATATTTGTAAACGACTATGTTCATGAAATGCATACGGTTATTGACGGCGTTAATGCTCATTTTTTATGTATAGACAGGTATAACAGATATTCAGAATACACTCGTATATAGGTGTATGGTATATAGTGTAAGTATGTGGTCGAACTGGGTGAAACATATTTTTTCTTCTGGCTCATTAATTTTAAAAGTTAAATTTGAAATTGTAATATGTTATAGAAAATTCATTCGAATGAGTGATTTATACATTTGTAATACAAATCTGCATTACGAGTCAAAGTGCTTGGGTCACATTTTTTAGCCATTTACATTATATATGCATTTATGAATATTTTTCATGAGAACATATCCACAAGCCAGCAACCATAAAAGGCTTTTGGAAAGCTATTTTATTTTAAAGAAAATATTTGAGCCTAGCTAGCTTTATAGCTAATATAATGACTTTGATCTCCAGTGCGTCCAATATTTATTAAGCTCTCACTCTAAAAGCCTACTCTGTCTTCAAAGAATGTTTACAAGTGGTACAACGAGTTCAAGGACGACTGCGAGAGTGTTGGGAAAAGTGTGGTTTCAAATCGGCCAAAAACATTGACTGATGAACATGAAGCAAGTCAAAGAAATGGTTCTTGAAAATCGTCTATTAACTATTAGAGGCATCGCTGATAGTTTGGGCATATCATTTGGATCGGGTACAGGCGATTTTGAGTGACGACTTGCGCTTGAGAAGAATCAAATATCGAATGGATCCAAAAACACTCAAGCACGGTACTGATTCTTTGCGAGCATTTTGTCAAAAATTCACCAAATATCGTTTTGCAACCATTCGCCTGATTTGACCCCATGTGACTTTTGGCTATTCACTAAAAAAAAAAAAAACAAAAGACAGCTCCGGGGATACCGTTTTGACTAGATTGAGGAGATATAAACCAAATCGCGGAAGGCTCTGAAGGCCATTCAGAAGAAGTGCTATGATGACTGGAAATTTCATTGGCATAAGTGTATTGCAGCGGAAGGGGATTACTTTGAAGGGGATGAAATAGATTTGGAAGAGTAAATAAAGATTTTGAAAATTTAAGAAAATTCACCTTTCGGTTTGAGCACAATAGTATACGAATTAAGACTGTGCGATTAATTATTTGTTCAAAAATTTCGATTAATCAAAATATTTGATTAATCTAAATTTTGTTTAATCAAATATGAAATTATTCGAATAATCGTGATTTTGAATATTCAAAAATGGAAATTATTCGATTATTTAGAATTTTGATTAATCAGAATAAAATTATACGAATAAAATATTCAAAATATTTATAATATTTTCGCCAATACAAAGTAGAACAAAATTTGATTAATCGATAATTGATTAATCGAATATTTTGATTAATAAATATTTATGTACAAACGATTAATCGCACAGCCCTAATACAAATATATTTCTTCTATGAATAGCTATGTTTTACAAAGGGCTAAATCGTAGAAAACCATGTGTCTACGCCAGAAGACACAGAGTTGTCAATCCTAGTGTAATTCTATTTCGTCTCGCTATTTTTTTGCTCTCATTCTCTCTCTCTCTCTCTCTCTCTCTCTTCCGTATTCATTTCCCTTTTACTTTTTACTCTTCACATTTTGTCATCGTCATCAAGACCTCTGCCGTCAACACGACTTGTAGGCAAGTGCACCAGATTGAGCGAGCCCTTCGGTATCCTCTCCCGCTCTCCCCTGAACATCATGACTACCTCTCATGCAAAAGTATGAAATCGAATAAATGATTTCATATTTAGCTCGCGAAAATATAGAGCTATCAAGCAGAAACTTGGTACATATGATTACAATTGTCAATGAATGCCCTAGTTTCAAGATCAGCTAAAACCTAAGCCTAATGCATTTGTCTTTTTTTTATTAAGTTCGTGAGTATGAAATCTTGTACGTCCAATAAATATAAAACTATCAGACCAGAGGCCAGAGAACAGAGGAAGAAATCGAGTCCTCACGCCTACCTATCATAATTGTATGTGTTTCATATGCCGTAGCTCAGTGGTTAGTACGTTGGTTTTCTGATCTGTAGGTCGTGGGTTCAATCCCGGCTGAAGCATAACAAAAATTAATATCGAAAAGATTTTTCTTACGAACGGTGCCCACCTGTCTGCAGGTAATTGGCAATTTTTCCGGCAGTAACAATTTGCCAAAAATGCTTCTTAATAGAGCTCTGTGACAAAGCTAAGTTAAAGTGATATCACAAGGGTTCTGCTGTTCGGAACCCGCTAATATAAGTAGGTCCCTTCTGACCCTGTCCAAATTTAACGAGCACAAGAGTATTGGAAGAGAAGCTCTGTGGTATCACAATGGGCCTTTCTGACCTATGTGTGTCCTCGCAGAGAGAGGGCAGCCACAATAACCTAACCTAGCCTATGTGTTTCATAATCAACGAAGGGCTACCTGCATAAAATTCGTTAAAAAACTCATTTTGCTAGATATTTCGACCTCGTTAATTCATCTACATCTAATTCCGAAATAATGACAACGACATGATTACAATAGATACAATTTTTTCACACAAGCATACCTAAATCATCAAATGCATATATATGATCCTTTGCATCCTTGAGCATTTCAAATTTTTGTGGCATCAGAATATCGTCCAATTGTAATTGCTGCAAACTATCATCATCGCATTCGTCATATATGGTCTTCACATTATCCATGTCATATTTATGAAAATCAAATTCGATATTACAGCGACCAACAATACTATCCGATTGCATGTGAGCTATGGCATATTATTTGTATTAGATTAGATTTTAGTCTGCGGACCGTCTATGAGTAGTTGCAGTGGTATTTACTTACAGATTTTCTCTTTGATGAAATCTTTAACCGGATCAAGTGGCAATTCGTCAAATTCATATTTCAACTGATAGAATGGACAATCCACAATATAGCGTCGCACCAATTGAGTTTCTGCAGTCGGTTTTCGTGTCATCTCACAGTTTTGTCGACGCAATGGCTTACTTATTATTTTCGGCTTGCGTGGCTTCACACAGAATGGACGATCTTCCGGTTGTACTCGTGTCTTTCGCATCACAAAAGATGAATCAGTTTGCTGGTTGTTAAAAAATAGTTGGTTGTTCTTCTGTGGTATCTTTTTCTTCAAATTTCTTTCTATATTTTATTAAAGTTATATCTCAATATAAAGAATCCGCATTCGTCTTAAAAAAATATTCAATATAATTTTTTTTTTTTAATATTATTTTATTTGTCATTTCTTATTTTATTTTGTTTTCTGTCTTTTTATTTTTTTCATTATAAACAATTTTCTGATATTCTTGTCATTGTTTTCAGCAAATCACACTTGGTAACAAAAACAAAAAAAAAATAGAAAATGTAGAAAAATTGAATAGGAAAAACTGCAAAGAAATCTATGCAGTAAAAGAAAAACTTTGACAAGCTATAGCGACGCTATACGAGTATACTTACATTGAATCACTCTACTTACTCTGTTGCTTTTATAAACAAGCGTCAGCTGTGGTCGCATTGGCAACCAAATTCCAGCTATAAGCTCTATGTATTTTAGGTATATGCACAAATATACGTTACCTTTTGTTTACGTTGCCAAACAATATTTATATGCAGTGGATTGTTGTAGTTGTATGTAGTTAGCTCTTGCATAGTTGATGTTCTTACATTATATTGCATTGCATATAAGATCGATGGAAAAGTTCATGTAATTTTTTATACCGAATAGTAAATAATATTTTTAGGGGGAGACGAACTTTTGCATCGACGATACAAAAATAAAAGGGGTAATACCCCTACACTATGGGAGACATACCGATATATGTTCGAAAAATAACATTTTTTGTATGGAAGGTAGGCGTGGTTTTTGCCTGATTGGGCTCATTTTCAAAACTGTTAAATCGATTGTCAATAAAATAATATGTGGCAAGTTTGAGCTTCATAGTCCTATATCTAATCGCGCAAAGTGAGAAAATATAAATACGGATTCATCATCCGATTACGCCTGTTTTCAAAACTTTCAATTCGTTAGTAATTATGGATCCAGTATGAGTTTGTCAGATGAATATTTTCGGCCGAAAAATGTGAAAACATTAACTCGAAAACATATTTTGTATGGGAGGTAGAGACGTGGTTTTCATCCGATTGTGCTCCTAGTCAAACGTGTCTATTCGTTAGCGAATATAATTTTATGTGCCAACTTTCAGCTTCCATCCATCCATCCATATTCCTAGGGTTCCAGGTTGGAACATGGAGCCACAACGAATTTCTTCCATTCGAGTTTATGTTGTGCCAGTCTCTTCACTTCATTCCAGCTAAGGTGTATGGCACGGGTTTCCAACTCGAATAGTCATCTCCAGGTGTTCGCTGGTCTTCTTCGTCTACGACTTCCTTGGGGGTTCCAGTCAATCACAGTCCTTGTTAGGTCGCCGCTCTCCCTACGCAGAACGTGGCAGATCTAGATCTCTATTTACTTTTTCGGATCTCCAATTGAACTGGTATGTGCTGGGTTCTGGCCCATCAGACAACTTTCAGCTTGGTAGATCTATATTTTTATACGTTATTTTTATAAAATTAGAAAATATGTATACTTACTTATGTGACCATTATAACCTAAAATCGATTTAGGCCGAATCTAGCCTACTTCGCCAGTCAACTCTTTTCTTCGCTAGCTGGCGCCAATTAGAGATTTCAAGCGCTGACAAGTTCTCCAGTGCTTGGTGTCTTCAATTCACTCGACATGATCTAAGTAGCGTAGTCGCTTAATTTGAATGCGCTTTACTTTTCTTTCGAAATCTCCGAGCATTCTGTCATCTGAGGTGGAAATTGTCCAAGCTTCGGCGCCATATGTAAGGAAAGGCATAATGAAAGACTTGGCGAGTGTGGTTTTCGTGTTTCGAGAGAGGGCCCGACTTCTCAATTGCTTAGTTAGCCCAAAGTAGCACCTGTTAGCAAGAGTGATCCTACGCAATATCTCCAGGCTGGCGTCATTACTGGTGTTAATGCTGGTTCCAAGAAAGATAAAGTTCTTCACTACTGCAAAAGCGCAGTTATCAACAGTCACGTGCTGTGACTTTTTCTTTGTTACACTAGATACTTCGTCTTGCCCTCATTCACCGTAAGACCCATTTGACGCGACTCTCTTTCCAACTCTGAAAATGCTGCACTGACTGCTCGTGTGTTCATGCCGATTATATTAATATCATCGGCATATGATAACTTTTGTTGGAGATAGTGCCGTTATGTCGCAGATCCATAGCTCGTATTATTTTCTTCATAATAAGATTGAAAAGGTCGCATGGAACGAATCACTTTGTCTGAAACTCCGTTCGGTAATAAACGGCGGCAGAGGTCCTTCCAAATTTTCACTGCACAACGGGAGTTACACAGTCTCATTCTGCAAAGTCAAATGAGCTCCGTAGGAATACCGAACTCAGACATTATTATGTAGAGGTAATCACTTACCGGACTGTCGAAAGCGGCTTAAAAATCAACAAATAGATGATGTATGTCGATCTGTTTCACTTGGAACTTCTCCAGGATTTGGCGCAGTGTGAAAATCTGATGAATTGTAGATTTAACAAGTCTGAAGCCATACTAATAAGGTCCAATCAGGCTGTTGAACATAGGCTTCAATATTTCACACAGAATGCTCGATAGGAGGGGGTTTGGGGTCTTGCTTTTTTTGTATGCAGGACAGAGAACATTGAGTATCCAATCATCGGGCATGATTTCATCCGACCATATTCTGCTTATGAACTGTAGTTATGTCTATATATTTTGCTTGTGAATATAATTGCATACGCCAAAATTTAACTTGATGGATCTATATTTTCGTGCGAAGAGTAAAAAGTAGATGTACTTTTGTATGGGAGGTGGGTGTGAATTTCTTCCAATTGCGCCCATTCTCAAATATGTCCATTCAATGGTAAATATAGTCATTTGTAACAGGCTTCAGCTTGACAGCTATAAAAATTTCAGCAAAAAGCGAGAACTTATGTGTGAGAGGGATTCATTGAATATTCATCCGTTTTCACTCGTTTTCGAATGTGCCTGCGAAATCTCTTTGGTAACCGTCCAAGGGACTCGAACATTCTCAATGACAATAATTAGCTTTGAAATCTATTAAATCGCTAGATGTAATAAAATGTGGAAAAATGATTATGCGGAGAGAATTTTGCATTGGATTCGTAATTCGCCGTTACTGTAAATTGCTTGAGGAATCGTATTACACCGAAGGTCATCTAGAAATGAATAGCAAAGTGTTGAGGATTGAGCCGATTTCAGAGTCTTAAATGAGTTTATTTAAAGACTTAATGAAACAGTCCAAAATCACTTTAAAATTTATGCAGCAATGATTCATAATCCAAGATGAGGCACAATTCAAAATTTAGCAATCATTTAAGACTCCTCTTTAAGAGCGCTTTATGAGTCATAATTCGTACTTTTAAGGAAGATGCATCTGGGAAGAAAAACTACACTCATATACAATATTTTATTAGCTTAAATATAACAAGACCATCTGGTTTATCAATTTCTCCTCCCGGAATACCTTGTATCAAGCAACATCAAAACTATTTAGGAGCCGCAAAAATGAGACAAACTTTTGCATCCATCCAAGACCAACTGACATATTTCTCTACATACAAATAGTCGTTATTTCACCTGCAGCATATTCCAGGTATTGTAGGTACATCATCATCATTTTACGACAATGCAACTGCGGCGCATATTGAATATCCTTTCAAAATGAGATAGCGCGAACATAGCGCGTTGTCAGTTGCACTGCTACCACCATCAGCACCACCACTCTTCATTATGTTATATGTAAGTACACATGCATCCACATGTAGATAGTTGGTTAATATATATGTATGGAGGTAGATATATTTGTACATAAAATGACAATAACGAAAGGTTATGAGGGAGCTTCCTTTCAGCTTGTTAATATCTTACAACATGCACGAGGCATCTAACATAGTGGTAGAGGTACATAAATATGATACATACGAGAATATGTACGATGGTGGATCCAGAACTATCCGACCTATCAAAGAAAACACAAGAAATTTGGGAAATTATTTCTTTAGTCCCCAACATAATCTCCTTTTAGCTCTGTATACTTTTTCCAGCCATATTCTATAGCTTCGATATCCTTTTTATAGTATGAACTGTCTAGCTCATTAAAATAGCCATCTACCGCAGACTCCAAATCTTCATTGCTTGAAAATCTTCTACCGCCAAGCCATTTTTTCAAATTTGGCAATAGAAAATAATCCGAAGGAGCAAAATCTGGCGAATAAGGTGCGTGCTGAAGCAATTAAAGCTTTTACTCATTGATTTTGGCCATCGCAATAGCGGATGTGTGAACTGGTGCATTTCCTTGATGAAACAACACTTTCTTTTTCGCCAAATGCGACCTTTTTTCTTTAATTTCATCACTTAAACGCTGAAACAAATTAGCATTTTGAAGGTCAAGTGAGAGAATCAATAAAAATTTTCCCACGTGCATCAAAAAAACAGACGCCATAACCTTGCCTGCAGATGGAACTGTATTTGCCTTCTTTGGGCTCGATTCTCCCCTTTCAGTACACTGTTTTGATTGCTCCTTTGTCTCAGGTGTGAAGTGGTGGACCAATGTCTCATTCATGGTTACGAATCGATGTAAAAACTCGGCTTTATTACTGTGAAACATCGCCAAACACTCTATAGAAACATCTTCACGACCTTGTTTTTGTTCTATTGTGAGCAAACGCGGCACCCATCTTGCACACAGCTTTTTCATCTCCAAATTTTCGATCAATATAAGATGTATAGCACTTTTTGAAATACCTGTAATTTCACTTAGCTCACGCACCTTCAGCTGGCGATCATCCAAAACCATTTTGTGGATTTTCTTAATCGTTTCTGACGTGGTCACCTCAATTGGTTGACCACTACAGTGTTCGTCCTGCCAGATCGTACGACCTCGTTTAAACTCTACCACCCAATATTTTATAGTGGTAAATGAAGGAGTAGACTTCCCCAGAGTAGAATCTAGTTCGGATTTAATATTCGTTGGACTGAGACCTTTCAAATAAAAGTATTCAATTACATAACGGTGACCAATTTTACCCATGTTTACAAATTCACTGAGGTCGTTAACTTTCGATGGCTCCAAAAAAAAAATACTAAACAACGTGGCGCCTTGAAACTTAAAACATATGCTTTATAAGCCACTTGCCACTTTTCACCAAAGTAATTTTTTTTCAAACTACTGCTTCCATCTATATGACAGGTCGGTTAGTTCTGGGACCGCCCTCGTACATTCATACGAATAGATTGAAGCCATTTTCTGTGATGAACCTCTCCTTAGTCTCAGCTTATTATTACTGATTTAAGACTAGCTAGCGGTATATTAAATTTTTCCATGATAAGTAAGAGATTATGTTGCATCGTTGAAAGAAAAAAGTTACCACTTTCGGGCAAAGTTATATAATTAAACTTTTGCAAAAGTGAATATACCTGAAAGCAGTAGATACGAATAGATGATACAGATTAGATGAGAAGAGTCATTCATTGCTATGTCATAAAATAGTGCTCATAATTATCCAACAACAAACAATGGTACTATAAAGCAGGTGGGTTACGAGTACGAGTACGAGTATATGTATGTAGTTAACGATGCAAGTAAGTAAAAAGTACTTTGGAGAGACGTATAAAATCTAAATTGTTTCCGAAAATTGAGGATTAACTTGTTCACTATTTGTTTACTAGCCAACAACAGCCAAACAGCCAACCAGTCAGAGTCAACTAGCTAGTTGCCCTTTTGTATATATCACCTTCAATTCACAGCATCCGCAACAAATATTGTTGTAAATAACAATAAAAGTCAGCAAATTAAACGCGTACGTAATTACGACAAGCATTTGTTGGACACACAAACCCGTACTATGACTCGTATAGTATAAAATTTTCAAAATGTGAAGATGAGGTACAGAGTCAGAAGAACGAACACAGCAAAATGCTGTGCTACAGCTTCTTGAATTCATTGATAAAAAGCATACAACGACAAATTCTCTTGTGCAAGTAGCAACAGCAAACTGCAGTCATACATATCGCAGAGGGTGGTCGTCGATTAATCGTCGTTGCAAATTGTTAGCACGTTTTCAATTGACATTGCCAGCCATGGAGAATTGTGTGTGTGTGTGTGTGTGTGTGTTTCGAGTACACGTTTCTCATTCAAACCCTCTCTCTCCCTTTCCGTCCCTCCCTCTCTCGATTGTCACACCCCACTAATTTAATATTGAACTGTAACGTTCCTTAACGTTTACGTGCGGTGCTGTGTACTTTTTCCACCCCTTCTTCATACATATTACCCCGAAGGGTAGGACATGAACATGTAAATTATTCATATACATACATTGTAGATATAACTACTATGTACGATACGAGTACCGTATTGCATGTAAGTAAGTTATACTTTTACTATAAACTCTCTCAAAGTCCAGGGATATATGTATTCGTATAGTTTGCAAACGCTAAGGCATTGTTAAATGTAAAGCTTTAAGATGACAACCGACACGTTTGCTATATGATTTTAAGGCAACGTCTTAAATAACCATTAATCAAGTGGAAAATGAGACAAAGAAGGTGTATATTGTACATTTAGACAAACAAATAAGCGATAATTTGAATAGAGTTGCCATACATTGGCAACATTTATAGTCTTTGATGGGATTTGTTTAGCCATATTTGCTGCAATGATTCCTCTGATGATTTTATTTTTTACAGCAAACGATGGGTCCACTCCACATAAAATCTGAAAAGAATGAATAAGTTCATGATGTCGCTACTAGTTTATTGTTCCATTGTTTCATCTGGTAACACCGTTATTTTGAAGTGTCATCTAATGATGCTTTCTTTTCAGTATCTGTGATTTCGCTTTTGTACGGGATAATGTGTTTTTGCGGTGAGTTTTACTTCATTACTTCAATACGAAGAAAAAGGCTGCCGAAAGGCATCTTGTTTTAGTGGAAAAAGTATGGTGATCATGCTTTAGTTGAACGAATGTGTCAGAAGTGGTTTGCACGATCTAAAAGTGACAATTTTGATTTAGATGACAAAGAACGACCCGAAAAGCGCCATCAAAGTTTAAGGATGAAAACTTGAAGGCAAGGCTCGATGAAAATCCTTCACAATCGGAAGATGAACTCTCAAAATCACTTGGAGTCACTCAGCCAACAATTTGCCATCGTTTAAACGCAGTGGAAATGATCCGAAATTGTGTGTCGTATGGACGATAGCCAAGAGGCATCAAACGCTGTTTTTTCACGTGTGAACAACTGCTGCAACGGGAAAAAAGAACGGGGTTTTTGCATCGAATTGTGACTGGTGGTGAAAAGTGGGTCCATGACGGCAATCCAAAACGTCAAACAACGTATGGATACCTCGCCCATGCCTCATCATCGACAGCCAAGTCGAATATTCATAGCGAGAAGATCATGCTGTGTATTTGGTGGGACCAGCTGTTGAAATTGGCTCGGACGAACATAGGAGACCTCTACCGACGACAATTGATGAGTTTAAGCCGATAATTGCGAGAAAAACGGCCGCAATACGACACGACAAAATTATTTTGCAGCATAATAATGCTCGGCCACATGCTGCGGCGTGCGTTAAAACGTACTCAAAAACGCTCAAATGGAAAGTCTTATCCTACCCACCGTATAGCCTAGATATTGTTAGTTACCACTTGTTCCGATCGATGACACACTCTTTGGAAGAATAGCGCTTCCATTCTTACGAAGAAGCCAAAAATCGGGTTGATTCATGGATTGCCTCAAAACATGTCGACTTCTTCCGACGCGGAATTCGCATGCTGTCAGAAAGATGGGAGAGAGTAGTGGTAGGGGTCTGCGCGTACCTGCCTTACAAATGTATTGCCTTAAAGTCTCTAAAAACCGTTATATTAAAGATATTTCAATACAAAATTTACCACAAGCCTTTTATCATTTATTAGAATTGTTCTCGAAAAATGGGCGTGATCCTACGACTCTCACGTCTTTCTGCCATACAAATGTGTACCTTAAAACTCTCTAAAAATTCTTCTATTGAATTTATTTCAATACAAAATTTACCACATCTGATTTATCAGATAAGAAAACTGTCTTACGCTTACCTTACCTGTCGCTTACCTGTCATACAAATGGTATTGCTTCGAAGTCTCTAAAAGCCGTTGTATTCGGTACATGTAAATTAAATACAATTTTTAGCAGATCAAATGTTAAAGAGAGAAAATCTAATGTGATTCGGTCATACATTTCTTTACTCAAATGGTGATTCCTATGGAATTATGATGTCTATCTCTTTAAGGAGTAAAGATAGAGAGTAAGATTGTTCCGATTAAATTTTGGGTATCACAAATGAATGTGGGTAGTAATATGTTATACCACATTTTTTATAAAAATAATCGTATAGTTTTTTTTTTATATCGATATGGCAACACTAAAAATAAAATAAAAATAAAGAAAATTGAATTTAGGAAATAAGAATGCTATCGGATACTAGTGACACTACGGTGGCTGTTATTGTTGCGTGCTGGCGCCATGATAATACCAATAATGCAAATAACACGCATGATCTTCTAATTAAAATAAAGTCACGTGTACATAGTACCTACATGCATATGTATATATTCTGCCGACAATTAACGTGGCCGTATGCTTTCTTACATGAGAATCGTATGTAAGTAATTTGCCATAAAAAAAAAAAAATGGAAAGAGGGCAGTTTGGCTGCAAGAGTTGCATTTGGATGAATGAAAAAAAAATAAATAAAAGAAAAAATGAACATTAAACAAATTATAAGCGTCGTGCTAAGGTCACATTCGTTCGTGTCACATGTCACATGTCACAGGGAGGAAGAAAGATGAACTGCCGCAATGCATATGATCATAGTTGATTGCCATTTGAAATGCGCTGAAAATTAATGGCATACGAATTGTAGCAATTTTATGTGAAACAATGTTGTAACAAGTGACACTATCGACGACATTGTAATTATGTAGCTATATACTTCACTTTCATGCTTCATAATTTAATAAGACGATGTTTGTAAGATGTCATTCAGTCATAGCGTTTAGATGCGATGCTGTTCATATGTCCATACATATGAATGTATAAAGATATTGTTATACGACAACACATTTAATTTGATTCAGTCATGCAAGTTACAAGAGTTTAACTACACCAAGTTGGACATTGCAGAAGGCCGATGGGAGCCAAATATCGTATGCATATTCTCATAGATCCTATTCGGAATTCGACCGCATGTCATTTCAAGCAAGAATTCGTGTATGCATTGTGTTCAAGTACAAATGCATCATAATATATGTAAAATAATATTGCCGCTCTATTTGACGCGTCAAAGATGTATACGAATATATGTGCATGTCTTGCATTCATATGATTGTATTGTATATAGACATTTTCTAATCATTAATCAAATGCACTATTAATTTACCGCAATTACATGCAGTGTTAATTGTTATGCACTGTGGTTCAATTGTGCTGGAGCAATATTCACTCCCACTTATTGACATATTCGCATGTATTTAGGTACATAGGCATCCACTCATTCAAAGACCTTCAAATAAAATACATCAAGTCTAAGACGCCACACAATGATTCGATATTTATCATAAAATGATGTGACATAATTCAATGTTAATTATATCTTTCTATACTAGAAGAATTTTCATGGTTTCTCCAATATGAATGCATACTTTTAGGACTAAAGCAGGTTAGGGTTAAGTTATGTGGCTGCCCTCTCTCTGAGAGGACACACTTAGGTCAGAAAGGCCCATTGTGATACCACTGAGCTTCTCTTCCAATGCTGTTGTGCGTATTAAATTTGGACAGCATTAGAAGGGACCTACTTATATTAGCCCGTTTCGAACTGCAGAACCCTTGTGACATCACTTTAACTTAGTTTTTGTCACAGTGCCGCAAAAATTGCCAATTCTTGTCGGCAGGCAGAAAAATCTTTTCGATATTACATTTGGTTATGCTTCAGCCGGGAATTGAACCCATGACCTAGAGATCAGAAGGCCAACGCACTAACCACTAATCTACGGCACCCACGAGGACTAAAGTAAGACGAACGTAAGAATTGTATGGCAACTAAACAGCCTCAAAAAACAAAAAGGTGAAACAATAGAATTTCCAACATCACCCTGAGGCCACTAACATCATGCTCAAACTGCTGTGTAGACGTGGGTACTTACAGACGAAAAGTAGCTTGTCTTTCCTCCTCAGCCAAGTTCCCTCAACTTGTACAGTGAGTATTAAAATGAAATCACAGTCTCTTTGCATGGGTCTAACTATGAACTAGTGACCTGAGAGCACCGCCGTGAGCCCATCAGCAGTATAAACGTGATTGACTTTTACCTAATATTTGTCAGTTGAAGATTGTACAGGTAGTTGCTTCTTTTGACAACCCCTTGGGGTATATAATCCTCTAGATATCTATAGAATCCGCTAGATTCATATAAACTCATCCCTTTCGATGTTCTTACGGTTCAGTATCAGAATGAGAGTGGTAGAGACGGCAAATAGATTTAGCCCACTCAGTTTTTCAACTATATATACATGACTTATTCGGGTTCAAAACTACTTCCATTCTAGTCATTCCTAGTTAGAGACGTAGTACTGAAATCACATCTAAAAGGTACTTCTGATTTTGTGTGTGCTAATATCTGTTGTTCCAAATCTTAAAGAGCGAATTAATAACAAGCAAAAGTTTGAGCTGGAAAATTATCAATACTATCTTCATCACTAACGATTGCATAACATATCGATGAATGTGTGTGAATGGGCACTTCAACGACTATCGAACTATCGAAGCAGATGATATATTGTGCACATTTCCAAAATTTGTGATGTGAATGGCGTTTGCTTTCTTCGAATGTTTTGAACATTTCGAATCGAGATTGCAAATTTGTGCGAATATTTGAACTGTTTTATGATTTACTGATTTACATCAATCCCTTAATTTGCGGATTGTTTTTGACGATGAATGAGGTGAAAAGTAAACTTGCTACGGAGAAAGGAAAATATGTTGTGAAATTTATTATAGCCAAAATGCAAGTGCGCTTAGCTTCCTACGAATCACGAGCTGTCACCAAATTTACTATGAGTTTAGATTCATGGTTTCAACAAAGTAGGATTCAAACAAGAATTAAACGCCAAAGAAGCGATAAAGAAAATTATTAACAAAAAAATCGAGGCAAATGTATATGCAATACAATACCTAGGAAATTATTATGGAAATCCAAATCTATTACTTTACTAGAGTTTGCATTCTCGGTCACCAATCCGGACCCGAATGGGACTGAAACTGGTTGGTTGTAGCTTCGGCTACGAGGTCTTACCAAAAGACTTTAAAATTGTTACCACGTGTGATCAGGTTGGAATCCTTTCAACTTGATTGTTGGGGACGGGCTTTCGGGGAGGTTTTCGTAGTGGTTGTGGTAAACCAAAGAATATACGAGTAGAGTATTCCACGTCAAAGGCGTGGAGTTCTTGACGTGAAGTTGCATTTCAGTCAGGGCGTTGACCCATTAGATCAGAAGAGGTTTTCGTTAGGCCTCTCTCTCCCACCAAGGAGGGTAGCACCTCCATTCAACGTGTCCGAATTGGTACCGTAGGAACCTGGAGGTTGATTTCCGATTTTCTAATCCTGCGAGGTGCTTATCAACGCTGCAAATTGATACTTACGCTTTGTGCATCGTGAGATCAAGCCATCAGACAGGTGCTCACGATAAACACTGTTCAATAGTTGTATTAGGGCGTGAGCTATATTCGATTTAAAATTACCGTATTTTTCTAACTTATATTTATTTATTTTTTCCGAGGCATTTTTATATTATTCACTGGACAAGTTTTTAATGTGGCGAGTCCCAAACCAAACGCACAACCTCTAACCGAGGAGATTTTCGCCACTCACTTCAGCCGCCTCCCAGCGGGTGCCAGGAGGACGTTGCCTGGTGGTCGCCACGTGGAGGGCCGTCATAAATAATAATGAAGGCGCGATTACATAGTAAGCAGAGCAAGCTACATGACTACCCCTCATAAACAAATAGAGGTATCATCACATGGCGCTTAGATCAAACTACATGACAGACAGCCAGTGAATTGACTTGCGATGAGTTCACCAAGGATTGCGCTAGCTCCTCCCGGTAGAGGCAGTTAGACACGTTACCTTGCGAAAACACCACCAGACCAGAATAAATAAACTATTTATTTATTCAAAAATAATTGCTAAATAAATCAAAGTCCTTGGAGAATTGGCAAAGAACAATTTGTGTTGTTTTACTTTCTCTCTTGATTTCCAGCGACTGAGGTGACTTATAGTTGTGTCAAGTAAACTCTCATCCGGAGTACACACTGTAGGTTCACCTATTAAGAAATGTGCAGGGATGAGTTCTTCGAAATCCGAGGTATCAGAAGATTGTGGACATAAAGGGCGCGAGTTCAAACAGCTGTCAATTTGAGCAAGAATATGTCCTTAGGGCCAAGCGAAATGGGGATGACAAAAACCTTTATCAGTACTCCATAAAGGGCAATACTTGGCTCCCCCGCGAGTAATTTATAATTGCTCCATTCATTTTTTAAGAGTTTTAGGAGTGCTTTACCACACAGTTGAAATATGTGTAATGTGTTATAAACTAAATGAGAATCATTGCATGTGATGTTATACACTCAATGAAAACATAAATTGATTGGGTTTGCTGTTTTTATAAAGACATTCTTTTGTGTTGTCTATCAAAATTTTTGAAATTTTTTATAAAATATTATAGCGTTTGGTATATAAGCTTTTGTTTTCATTCTGTATTGAAAATTGTAGGCAGAAAAATAGCAAAAAATTGTATCGCCTCGAATCGACTCACTGTATTCTCAATACTTTTATTGGAACAATAATTTTATATATTGTAAAAAATAAAGCTTATATGTATAAAAAACGCTACGACTTTACATACAAGTATCAACATATATTAATTTAAGTAAGAAGCTTATTGAAGAAGCACAAAAACGGTTCGAATGAAATGAATTTTTTGTCTTTGCTGCCTGCCATCACTATTCGCTGTTAATAATGTGTCGCTTAATTGCATAAAAGTGCTATATTAACTTAATACTATTGTTATATCATTTAAAAAACAGAAGCATACTACGTACAATAATATTGCATTCCATGCATTCCATATGTGAGATATTCAAATTCAATCGAAATTAAAAACAATAATGAATTACCACAAAAACAACAAATTTAACAACAGTAATGGTAAGTGCAGCTATTTTATATTATTATTTTATTTTTTATTTTTTTTTTTTTTTTTGTGTCATTAAATTAATTAAAAATAAAATTTTATGCGAAACTGAAGAGCGGTAATGTAAATACATTCACATATACATATGCTTCTAGTCTGTACTTGCATAAATATTGTAGAGTATTGTATTTTAATAATGTCAATGTATGAGTTGGATATTATCTCAAACACACACACACACACACACACACAAACCCCTGTATTGTAGGTATGCAAGTGTGTTGATAATAATGTGAATAATGATGATAATTGAATTGAAAATAAATGTGATGCAACTCATTAAAGTTTATACACATGTTTATATACATATGTATAGTATGCATGAGTCTGGGTTGAATATATTGCAGTCGTGATTATGAATATTGTTGACATTGCTACTCGCACATATGTATGATCGAACCAAGTGTTCATCATCTACAAGTGAATTAAATTAATATAATTAATTTGGTTTTGTTATTTTATTAATATTGTTATTTTTTTAATTTTTTTTTTTATTTTTCTTTTTAAATTTTTTTAATATTATACATACACCATTAAAAGAAAAACAGTTAAAAAGCATATTTATTCTTCAATTGTTTATTTTATCTTGTTCAAAATTGTATGCCAGCGCATACTTAATCCAATTCAACATTCAATTTTCATCAGCTATGGATATTTTTTGTATCTCAAAAACAAGTAGAAATCATACCCCACAAAATATGCACTTGCATTGCGTGCATTGTGATACGACATGGTGGTGATATCGTGCCGAAGAGTCTACGAGTTAGGCTACCTTTCCATAAATCTGTTTTTCCCCAACGGGCACCCTTTATTGAATGTCTTATCGCGACAATCGCCAGACTGTTGATTTCTGTGATGATCTGGTGGGCAGTCACCAATGTCAACGTTATGCAATTCATTCTAATGAAACGTGTGTGATTTTGAAAACATTGTAGAGCATAGCGTCAAAAAATAATTATTTATAAAATATTGACTTACTTACTTATTTATGTGGCCATAAAAAAAATTAAATAAATATGTGGCACTTATAAGCCCCTAAGGACTCGTTCGCGGAGCTTCTCTTCCATTACTGCGTGCGTGTTAAATTTTGGACAGTATTAGAAGGGACCTACTTATTTTAACCAGTCCCGAACGCCAGACATCACTTTTTCTGAGCTTTGTCACAGAGTTATTTTATAAGCTTTTCAATGGTAAATTGTTACTGCTAGAAGAATTGCCAATGGCTTACCGATAGGTGGTTACCGTTCGAAAGAAAAATCTTTTCGATATTAAATTTGTTATGCATGAGCCGGGGATTGAACCACGACCTACAGATCAGAAGGCCAACACACTAACCACTGAGCCATTGGTGCGTAATTTAGTCACAAGATTCCGAATAGCCGCCACAGAAGAGGTCGCCTAAACTGAGCATGCATGAGCATGAATTTTGATAATAAAATTCAATAATCTGCAAACGTTGTTCGTTTCTAAGTCGATTCATGGTTAAATTATAGACCAAACTGAACATGTTTGACAGTAGCATGTTACACGAAAACAGCTGAGATGCCAAAAACAGTGTTGCCAAAAAGAAAGTTGTCAAATAATCACCCTGTATAAATGGATCTATTCGAATGCAATACTGTCAAATATTTGATACTCAAAAAATACTGATAGAGAAGCTCATCCATTGGGTTCAGCTCTAGTTGTCTGCATTTCCTCCAATTATAATGTGAACAGATGGGGATCGATAGCTTATGTGGCCATAACAACCGGAAATCGATTTAGGCCGAATCTAGCATGCTTCGCCAGCCAACTCTTTCCATCGCGAGTTGACGCCAGTTACATATTCCAAGCGCTGACAAGTTCTTCAATTCTTGATCTTTACACCGGCGGTTAGGTCTTCCTCTTTGGTGTCGTCCATCAGCGGGTTCCCAATATTAAACCTTCTTAGCCGGAGCGTGTTCTTCCATTCGCTCGAAATAACTTAGCCAGCGCAGCCGCTGGATTTTTAATCACCTGACTATGTCAATGTCAGCATACAGCTCACACAGCTCATCGTTGTACCTCATTCGGTACTCGCTATCAACGCAAATAGATCCGAAGATCTTGCATAGGACTTTTCTCTCGAAAACTCTGAGCATTCTCTCATCTGATGTGGAAATTGTCGAAGCTTCGGCGCCATATGTAAGGACAGGCATGCTGAGAGACTTGTAGAGTGTGGTTTTCGTTTCTCGAGATAGGAGAGTGGCATCTATGAGCATGAGCGATCCTTCGCAATATCTCCAGGCTGACGTCATTACTGGTGTAAATACTAGTTTCAAGATGGATAAAGTCCTGCACTACTTCAAAAGCGTAGTTATCAGTAGTGACATAGTGTCCAAGACGCTGAGACTCTTTGTTTGTTGGTACTAGTTTCTTCGTCTTGCCCTCGTTCACCGGAGACCCAATTTTCATTGCACAACGGGAGTTACACAGTGTCATTCTGAAAGCCGAATGAGCTTCGCAGGAATACCGAACTCAGACAGAAGTAATCCCTTATCGGACTGTCTAAAGCGGCTCCATAATCGACGAATAGGTGATGTGTGTTGATCTGTTTTTCTTGGGTCTTCTTTACCAAGTCTGAAGCCACACTGATAAAGTCCAATCACCCTCTTAATTCTTAGGGTGTTGGGTTTGCGCAAAAGCGAATAGAGCTTTTATACAAGACCCGATCACAGGAGCTAAATGTCGGTATTCCTAGTAACAAATGCCAGTTCTTCTCTGTGAGTGTGAATAGATTGACTTTGATTCATGTTATTTTATGTTATGTTGACCAAGAAGCATTCTCGAAACATTCTCTAAAACAGATTACTAATTCGTAATCGAATGGGCTAGGTAGGTCTTTCCAAATGCAATAGGGTGTCCCCGGTTTTTTCATCATATGCCCATGCGTTGTCATGCCGCTTTTTTGTTATTGTGCTTTATAGATAGCGATGAGTAAACTTTTAATAAATAAATTTAGTGTTTATTGAACTGGATTTGTTATAAAATGAATAAATATATAAAAAAATAATAAAAAATAAACATAATCCACTTATTTTCACTGTTATTATTTGGTTTTAATATTTGAAGTAGGTGCTTACCTATAATATTTACATATTACGATATATTCGTATATGTAAATATACACATGAATATTCAACTATATATTTACACAATATAATTTAAATTAAAAATTAATAAATCAATTAGAAATTAATTAATGGTCTTTCCTGTATGTATGTATGCATGTATTTTTTTTTTATGTGTTCAGTTAATTAATGCTGCATGATTTTCATTAAAATACTTACACATGTATAATCTAGCAGATATTGTAATTTAAATTTAAAATAAAAGCTGTTCAAATTGGATCGTAAAAATTTTGTTTTATTACTCTATTGGACGAATGCAAAATAGAAATAATAAAAATGACCTTCGTAATAAAACAATTGCTGCCGCTGTTCAGCTTTTAATATGCAAATAAATTCCATCAGTTTCTCATAAGATATCGTAAATTTAATAATCCATACTCTCATTTGAATATTAGCGAATATTAATCGTTGAAACAACGTACCAACACTACAACTTTATTTAGAGAATTAGTATTATTCATATGTAGGATGTTTCCATAGTGTATAGTGCATTTGTTAGTCTTAATTTTGATCTTTTTTTTTTTTTTTTTCAATTTTATAGTGTGAGTCATAATAGCTCATACAATTCTTCGTCAAAACTAACCGATAATGCGATTAAGCATATTGAGCCCATAGCATGGATGAATTGTACATAACATACATGTGCATTAATTCAACAATACGGAAATTATGTACGAGTACATGCACTCATCATTCAACAGCTCAAAGGCATACGGATATATCAAATATATGCATTCGTACTCATGCATACATATACATATGTACCCAGTGGAAAATTAGGTACTAGAAAGAACTCTATGTTCTATAGTGGTATCGATGAAAACTTGTATGGATCAGCAAATGAATTTACGAGGGCGGTCCCAGAACTACCCGACCTGACATATGGATGGCGGCAGTAGTTTGAACAAAATTACTTTGGTGAAAAGTGACAACTGTATGAAACATACGTTTTAAGTTTCAAAGCGCCACGTTGTTTAATATTTTTTTTTAAAGCCATCGAAAGTTAACGACCTCAGTGAATTTGTAAATATGGAAAAAATTGGTTAACGTTATGTAATTCAATACTTTCATTTGAAAGGTCCAACGAATATTAAAGGCGAACTAGATTCTACTCTGAGGGAGTCTGCTCCTTCGTTTACGACCATAAAATATTGGGTGACGAACACTGTAGTGGTCAACCAATTGAGGTGGCCACGCCAGAAACGGTTAAGAAAATCCACAAAATGATATTAGAAGATCACTAGGTCGCACGAGCTGCCAAGTGGTCAACCAATTGAGGTGGCCAAGCCAGATATCCACTAAATGGTATTGGATGATCGCCGGTTGAACAAGCGTGAGCTAGGTGAAATTACAGGAATTTCAAAAAGTGCTATACATTGTATATTGACCGAAAACTTGGAGATGAAAAAGCTGTGTGCAAGATGGGTGGCGCGTTTGCTCACAATATAACAAAAACAACGTCGTGAAGATGTTTCTATAGAGTGTTGGGCGATGTTTCACACTAATAAAGCCTAGTTTTTGCGTCGATTCGTAGCCATGGATGAGACATGGGTCCACCACTGTACACCTGAGACAAAGAAGCAGTCAAAACAGTGGACTGAAAGGGGAGAATCATGTCCAAAGAAGGCGAAGACAGTTTCATCTGCTGGCGTCCGTTTTTCGGGTTGCACGTGGGATAATTTTTATTGATTATCTTCTAAAAGGAAAAACAATCAACGGCGATTATTATGGTAATTTATTGCAGCGCTTAAATAATGAAATTAAGGAAAAAAAATGCCGCATTTGGCGAAAAAGAAAGTATTGTTTCATCAAAAAAATGCACCAGTTCACACATTCGATATTGCGGTGGCCAAAATCAATGAGTTAAAGCTCGCATTGCTTCAGCAAGCACCTTATTTGCCAGATTTAGCTCCTTCGGATTATTTTCTATTTCCAAATTTGAAAAAATGTCTTGGTGGTAGAAAATTTGCAAACAATGAAGAGGTGGAGTCTGCAATAGATTGCCATTTTAATGAGCTAGACAGTTCATACTATAAACAGGGTATCGAAGCTATAGAATATCGCTGGGAAAAATGTATACAGCTAAAAGTAGATCATGTTGAAAAATAAAGAAAAATTTAACCAAATTTGTAGTGTTTTCATTGTTAGGTCGGGTAGTTCTGGGACCGCCCTCGTAATTCAAGAAATATCTACACCCTTTCCAATTGTAAATGCGATAGAGTCAATTGTGAGTGCCAAAACGTCATCTGCAAATAAGAAGAGGTTATTGTAATTCAGATCGCGATAATTGAAAATATGAATACTCCATTTTTAAATGCGAAAGCGTCAATTGTAAATTAGAATGCGTCAATTAAAAATGAGAATAGTCAGTTGAAAATAGAAAAGCGTCAAATGAAATTGAGAAAGCGTCAAATAAAAATGCGAAATAAACAAACGCACATGTAAATGAGCCAAATATAGGAGAGCAGCGAATATTCAGAATATTTAGAAAGCTCATGAATGACGCAAAGGCCACCATTACAGGAGGAGACTGCGCAAAAGTATTTCAACATGCGTCATCATTCCATGCGAATGTTATCACCCATCAAAATATGCCCACGGGCACATAAAAATTGTATTTATTCCAATTATTTCAAAAATATGAAATAAAAATGAACTTCTCAATTTGATTTGATGCTTTCTCATTTACAATCAACTACATATTCTCACTTTCTATAAACGCTTTCACATATACAATTGACTATAATAATTTTCAACTGACGTTTTCTCATTTACAAATGACGTTTTCTCATTTTTAAATGGCTGTGACTAATTCTACTGTATTTTTTCTGATATTCGCGAAGACTGCTAAGC
This sequence comes from Megamerina dolium, assembly GCA_963854835.1. Lineage (NCBI taxonomy): Eukaryota > Metazoa > Arthropoda > Insecta > Diptera > Megamerinidae > Megamerina > Megamerina dolium. The sequence goes on along the minus strand of OY978528.1, from coordinate 65,989,775 downwards.
TCATAAATAGTTGAAGACCAACCAGTATTTATTGTTTGCTTTGATGCTTAATACCAGCGGTTGCAACTGGTCCGGTTTATGAAAGGGAAAAGGAATAATTCGTTCTTGTTTAAATCTTTCGTGAAAGCGCAGCTTTTGTTGACTTTGGTTCATTCCGGAGTATTCAAGCATTTGGATTTTGAGCTCATACAAATATATCCAACTTTCGTCAGCTCTTGCCGCTACGGAAAGGGTCCGCCCCACAGAAATAATCGACTATACAGGTTGATCAAGGTATAGAGATCATCTCAGCAATTAACGGAAATGTCTCTGCTTGTTTTTTGCTTGAATCATTGCAGTATTCCTGTTTTTACAACAACAACGACAGACTTATACTAACTCTAAATATGAACGATAAAGCAAAATTTGCAGTGTTAGACTTTTGATGAACATCCATAGTGAATTAAGCAGTGAATTAATCATCATTGCTTATTTGGGTTATTCATTTTGTGGTTCCGAAAGTAAACGTAAATGAACACACACTTGTGTTTAGAATTTCGTTTTATTTCTATATAATGTTTGGAAGAACAGAGATGGCTGGCGAAGCATGTTATTTTCGGCCTAAATCGATATTCGGTTGTTATGGCCACATAAGTAAGTAGTAATGTTTGGACCAAGTATAATTTTATCAAGTTCTTCACTACACTACATAGTGAATGGGAATAGAATAAACGGAATTTTTGTTTAAAATTTTCATTGCGTCTTGATTTTGGAAGAATCATCATTTTGAAGAACAACTTTTTCTATTAAAAGTTGGAAGTGAATAAATATGTTTCATTGTTCATCTTTAGTGAACACTTGGAATGAAACCATTTTATCTTATCACTTCGAATGATTTCTTCAAGATGTATATTAAAAATTATAACTTGCAAATGCATCTATATTGACTCCTATAAATTCTTGATGACAAAGGCATTTACTGATGATTCATCCAGAGTGAAAATCAGGAAAAAAATTAAAATGAATTAATTTAACTTGAATTTCAGTCTCATTCACAAATCAGCTTTGGATGGTGTTTCATTGCCAAAGGAAGAATGTAGTCGATTAATATGCTGCTGTTAAGTTTGCCGAAATTTAATATTACAAAAACACAAAGCGCGGAAATATTCACGGTAAATTTCAATTTCATCAAAAAGTGTATTTTTTATGAAGGTCCTCAGCGGAATTTTGATTTTTCTATGGTGTTAATCATACTAAACGTCATCTAGTGGCCGTTTCCACACAATTTTAGGTATGCCCGCGTATGTTAACTATTGGCTAACTAGCTACCGAGTATATGAGCATACACCTATGACATCACAATAGTGAAATTCATCGTAGCAAATTCATTCATACTATAATTTCCCTTTGCAGTAAATGCATTTTCCCCACTGGATAATTCTAGAATACCACTATAGTATAGATTATATTTACAAATGTGTATGTAATATATGCAATAATATGGTTCTGCATGGGCAGATATACAATATGAAAATGTAAAAAAATTATTTTTTTTTAATTAAACAAGACCAATGTTTAATTAAGCTCACAAACTTACTCATCTTCTCTCTTCGTTGCTCCGTTTCTATCTATTTAATGTTCTATGTAGCCGTAATGCATGCTGTTATTGCGTTGTTGTTAATTGCTTGTTGCATGCGAAATAGACACATGTACCAAGATACTTGTGCATATTTAAGTGCATTTACTGTGTGTATATTTGTGTATATATGTATGCGTATGTGGTATGCAATGTACTTGTATACATACATCAATATCAACATATATAAGTGGCAGCATTTTAATAGCAAATAATATAGCGCTGCATTAAATCCAAATGTAGCTATCGTATTTAGTATTCGATTTATACGCCTTTCGAAACTACTTTATTTTATGGCATTATTTCCTATGATCGTAAGCATTTTTAATAATTAAAAAAAAAGCGATAATAATTCTTGTGAACACTTCTTCTCTGCATTATATTACAAGCAGTAATAACCTCCATGAAGCTAAGGCATGAAGTGGGTTCTCATTTTCTGGGTTCTGTTGGCTTTGTAGGCATGTTGGGGAGTACCCTTTGCCGAGTTGTATTTTAGGTCTAAAACACCTCTATGGGATTTCTTTCAAACCAGAAGATCTCGGAGACTAATGAGTGAAGAACCCGTCCTGTGGCAAATTAAAAATAGAAAGTGGCAATGGATAGGTCACACGCTAAGAAAACCTTCAGATAGCATTACAAAAATGGCACTCGACTGGAACCCGCAAGGAAGCAGAGGTCGCGGTAAGCCAAAAAATACTTGGAGCAGGTCGATATTGCGCGAGGTAGCTGATGTCAATACAACATGGGACGTCGCAAAAATAACAGCACAGAACCGTGTATGATGGAAGAGTTGTTGTTGAGGCCCTATGCTCCCGAGAAATTCGCCCATACTATCGATACATTTTTGCCATTTCAGTGGAAGCTCTTTTATACCCCTGCTGTAGAAGACTGGTTCACGGGAGTCAATGAACTGCTGGAAGGCATTTTTGACAGCGTCTTCGGAATTAAATTTTATCCCTACCAGAAAGTTGTCCAAATTCCAAAAGAAGTGCTAATCGGTGGGCGCAAGGTCGGATGAATATGGTGGGTGACGTAGAGTTTCCAAATCCAACGACTATAGCTTTGACACAGTTATTCACGCAGTGTTTGGTAGCGCGTTATCGTGCAAGAGGGTTGGGGTTGAGAGGTTGTCCAACCTCGGCTATTTAATCGCAAGATTCCGCATCATTTCATCCAGTTGCATACAGTAGACATTCCCCTTGCTCGATTCGCCCTGTTTCATGAAGCTGAGGTGGACTACACCGTCTCCAGACCATCAAACAGTCGCTATTAGCTTCTTCTGATGGATGTTTCGTTTCGGGCAGTGTTTTGGTGCTTCATCTCAATCCGACCACTGCGATGAATGCTTGCAGTTGTCGTAAAGAATCCATCCATCCATATTTTTATCAAAATTAAAATGAGTTATGAAAAATATAACTGTACCTTTTTAAAAAAATGGCGTTAAAATAATTTGTCGGAGTAGAGATTTTTACAATCGTAACATTTCATACTTGAGCCAATAGTAAAAGATAATGAGGATCGGTAATAGATTTTACCCCTCTAGGGACACTTTAGGAGCGGTCGGAATGGAATAAAAAAAAAAAACGCAATTTTGTAGCCTAGCCCCTTCAAGGAGTAGAGATTGGGGGTAAGTATGTTTGAGAAAAATATTGAGTAGGGAAAAATAATGAGAGCCGTTCACCCATTTTACTCCTCTAAGGTCGATTCTGGAGTATGTAAGGCATGCTCAAATTTTAATTTGTGGTTTTTGAAGTCAGAGGTCAGTATAAAGGCTTTAATGCTATGATGGTCGACCTTGACCGACGTTAGGAATGTTGTCATTGATTCTTGTGTTTCTTCCAGGCAGCGACTGTCGCTATTGCTTTAGTATGCGCCAGTGCATATGCACATATTCTCATACAATATTGTGTGTGTGTGTGTGTGGTAAGGCGTGTGAAACTATACAAATGACCGGAAATTTTTTATTTCCATTTGATTTTGTTTTTTTTTTTTTTTGCCTGTATTTCATCCTTTTGCCTTATTTTAATTTGCAGTTTATGCAATTCTTTTGTTACGCCAATTCAGAATGGGATTTCAAATTTTGTGCTTTTTATCACTATGATTGTCACTATAGAATTGTTATTGTTATTAAATGTCAAGATTACTGTCAGAATGAATTTGGTAATTGATTTTAACTGCAAAATACTACATACTAGTCGTATTTTATGTTCATATTTTCTCCACATTTTTAAGCGTCATTTGAAATAATTGAAAATGAAATTTAATGAAGAAAAATATTTGTTTCTAAATGAAACATATTTGTAATTAGTGTATTTACATATAATACGAATAATGTATGTGTGTGCCGGGAAAATTATTTCCACTAAACATAGTTACTCCTCTTCTCTATGCTCCTCAAGGGGACTCTCATACAAAATTACCGAATATTATCTGTAAATCAGCAAATATCCGCAAAACTGATGATTTTTCCTTTTCGGCATTTCCTCTGAGCATACATTCAGCTTCTCTAAGCCCTTTAAAAAGACTCCCATACAAAATGACCGAAAATATATGGAAATTGGCAAATATCTGCAAAACTGATCAGAAGTCTACTCTAGAGTGATGAAATATATGAGCAACCCTTATTGATTTTTCCTTTCCAACATTTCCTCTAAGCATACTTATTCCTTCTCTACACAACTCAAGGAGACTCATACAAAATGACAGAAAAATATCTAGAAATCGGCAAATAATCCCATAACTGAACAGGAATAGACTTTAGAGTGGTGAAATGTATAAGCTACCCGAATTTATTTTCCCTCATCGACAATTTTTCCTAAACATATTTAACTTCTATCTCTATCTCCTATCCCCTATTAAGGGGACTCTCATACAAAACGACTAAAAACACATGAAAGTCGACAATAGCTGTCCAAGAATCGGCCTTAGAACGGTGAAATCTATAACTTTCCCTCATAAATATTTTCTCCTCAGCATTTACTTTTAACATACATGCCCAATATCTCCGAGCTCCCATACAAAATGACCGAAAAAACATAAGAAAATCGAAAGTTGCTGCCTAAGTATCACGTTTAGAGCGCTGAAATGTAAGACCCACATACATTTTTCCTTCTCAACATTATCTTTGAATATACTTATCCCATAACGGGTGGAGAGATGTAAACTCTCTAAAAAATACCCCAAATCTAAGGTGAAATAGCATATGCTGATAGATGCATAGCCGTGGGGGTGTACGGTCTTAATATGCGAACTCAGAATATCTGCCGCCCCTCTGTTTTAAGCTAGGCTTCTCTTGGAAATTCCGGCTCTACCAAGGGTGACTTTTACTTCCAGACTACTTAGACACCCAAGCTGCCATCAAATCTCCCTCCTCATGGGAGTTCTCTTTCAAACTAGTCACCGAATGCATCCTTATCCCACAAAAACTTTCTATGCAAAATACAGTTACATTATGTTGGGTCTCGGGGCACAACGGAATTGAGGGCAATGAAGTGGCGGACGAACTAGCGAGAGGAGGCTCGTCGTCTCCACTGACAGAACCAGAACCTTTCTGCAGTATAATGCTGGGCATCGGCCAAAGCTATGATAGAAAAACATTAACACAACAAATACCAAATACAATGGACAAATTCGTCAGGTCTCCGCCAAGCGAAAACCCTCATCAGCTTTAATACAGCTTTTGACATAATTAGTTTTAGCAGAACAAATCTACGCCTAGTAACCGACTATTTCTCAGGACATAACTGGTTAAAGTACCACCTTCACAAAATGTGATTATCCTCTGACACGGAATGAAGACTCTGTCTGGAGGAGGTTGAAACATCTATACACATCATTTGCGGATGCCCAGCCTAGGCTTCGCCTCAAAAACTTTCAGCTGAGTTCCCCAAAACACAAGTTCGACAAGATCAATTCTATCTTTCATTAAAAATGTAGAGGAGATTCTAGTGTCGTAGACGGGCTTGGGTATAAAAGACCTCGTATGGTCGCAGTGCCCAGTACAACTTGTGTTTGGCCCTCAGCGGCATCAGCCGTAGGGCTCATATCCTCAAACAGACTTCAGTCTGATTTAGCGTGGTCCACTTGATGAACAACGATTTTGTCCTTGCTCCAACGTCACACTCTCTTTTGATTGATTGATGGGTATCGATCCGGTCGAATGCACACGCTTCAGAATTAAATAATATTAAATTATATGAATATTATATATTCATTAGAAGGAAGTTATAAAAAATAAATGTGGAAGTAAGCATAGAATTTGAAACATTCCACATCAGCAATTTCTTATGAATTTCGATTGGCTATCGAAAATGAATGTACTTGCATATGGAAGAATATACAATAAGGAAATGGATCGTAAAAAATGTATATAATTATGCAATGAGTTAACGAAAAATGGCCAGTGTAAAAAGTTTAAATTGCTTTTGCATTGCAAAAACTTAATGCTCAAGAAGTCAATATGCGATTTTTCCATCGAACGGAAAGATGAAACTATAAAATAACAATGGGCCTTATGCGTCGTAATGAACGCCCATATTTGTGGAAAGTGACAAGTCACTACATATCATCTCCCTTTCCCATACTCTCTCATCTAAAACTATGCATGTAACTTTTCTTGAATTGAATAAAATTCCAGTCAATCGTAAGGCAATGAGATTCAGCTTTGAATGCGAGCGTGTGTCGATTGTGTGCAAAATTATTTGTGCACAATTATTATGCGTAATAATTTCAAAATAATGATATCACATTAATTATTCATGCGTTTGCTAAATTTCGGCACACCCCATGCTCAACATGAGGGGGGAAAATCAGCTGGCAAAAGATGCCAACAACAAAAGCACAATTTGAAAACGTTCAGCATAGAAAAACATTATGCAAATTGCTAATAAATTATAAATGTAGTTTAAGAAAATAAAGAGAGATAGAGAAAAGGAGAGAACAAGAGAGACTGAGGAAGAAAAAATTCTAAAAAAAAAATATTTAACAATGAAAATCATTCAAACAATTGATAGTAACGATATTTTTATTTCTCATCTATTAGTTACTCCTGCTTCTTCCGTATGCTTCTTTCTTATGCATAATGAGTCAAGCTACATACTACATATTTTCACAATTCGAATAAAATCTCATTAAAATAACAAAACGCTTATATGCGTGGCTACATAAATAAATAGTATGTTTGCCTGTCTGCTGCTGTTGCTGCCGCTTAGGTTTGATTTGATTTTTGGCAAAAATTTCATAGCATAGTTATAGGCGACATGTGCAAACACTCATCATTATCATCACCATCAAGATCATTATCATCATCATCATCACTGTCGTTATCCGTCGCGTGAGTGTTTATATTTAAGTGTATATGTATGTTGTACAACATGTTTGACATTTATTGCTGTCAAATTATTATTTATTAGAGTTCAAAAAGAGCATGTACGGGTATACGTGTGTGTGTTTGTGTGTTTGTGTCTTTATGTTATTGCTTATGACTGCGTGTATTTCTATCAAATTGTATGTACAAATGAGAGCGTACATTTTCATTTAGAATAATAAACAGCAATAATAATATGATGACGATACATGCATAAATATTGGATTTGGGGAAAAAGTATTGGACATTGAAATGATTGTTTGCTTCGTAGATGAATTAGAAGAATTTTAGCAGTGAATGCTCTTTATACGAGTGCTAAAATTAAAAAAAAAAATTTAATTAAAAGAGATTCTGCGACTTTGTATGAATATTATATTAATTAGTATTTCTTGTGAGATTATTTTCAATTTTACTACTTTCAATTTACGTACCAAATATAATTTTTTTTGGGAAAATTTAAGTGATTTATGGGCGGTTCAAAATAAAATAAAATCCCTAATTTTATATAGAAGCTATATTAAATTAAGAGGCGTGGCTCGCTCATTTTTTGCGAAATTATATCTCCTTACAACATTAATTTAAGCATCAAATATGATTGTCCTAAGCAGAAAGTGACGTAAGTTATGGCGCTAAAATTTTTGTTAAATTCCACCATTTCCTATGGCAGTTACTTTAACTAACGGGCATGGCAAAATCCACAAGTTTGTACGGCAGTTCTGTGTGGGCCCCTTTTTTGAGAAATTATTTTTTCTCCTAATATTAGTTTCTATATCCAAGATAGTTGTTCCAGCTGGATGTTTAAATAAGATTTGTCGGCTTAAATTAAAAAAAAAAATCCACGACTTTGTATGGCACCTTTATAAAATTGTAGGCGTGGTTGAACCAATTTTTTCAGAATTGTATCTCTTTAAAATATGTATTTATGAGTTTTCCTAACCAAAAGACAGCATAAATTTTGACGTTTTAAAGTTTAAAATGATTCCTCGGCTTTATATGGTAGCTAAACTAAAAAGTGGGCGTGGCTCTTCTAGTTGTTCTGAAATCCTTTTTCCTTAAAATTCTAATTTGCATGTCATTTATGATTGTCCTAAACAGAACATTTCGTGAGTTTGAGTGGGTAAATATTTTTAAAATATTCTCTAATCTTATATGAGAGTTTCAATAGATAGTGGGCATGGCTCATTAATTTCTCACAAAAATATTACGCAATCAATATGTCAATCTGCATGCGCAATATTTTTACTCAATATGGATTAGAACAGTTTAAAATTAAAAAAAAAAAAATCGATTTCAGTATTTTTAATTGCGCCATGTGGGTGTGGCAGTTGCCCGATTATGCCTATTTTCATTAGTATCCCTATCTTTGGATCATAAGTATAGTACATGCCCAATTTTATTTATATATTTTAATATTGTGATGTAAAATAAGCGAGAGGACTGACAACACTAATCAAGAATACATTTACAATTGCCGCTAGAGACTCCAAGTAATCTCGGTTGAATAATATCAGATGAGTCCTACTTATAAAAATTAACTAAGCATTTTCCATTCAGAAAACTCTTGTGACTTGTAACTTTTTAATGAGATCATTCACAAAGGTATTTTAGGCACATTTATTGGCGGAAAAAACACCCATTTGTTGGGCACCGCTCAAAATAAATTTTTTAATCATTTCTAAAGTCAATTTTGTAAAATTGAGTGATTCATCACGTAGGAATCCAATGCTCTACCAAGCAAAGCAGAATAGGAGCGCTAATAAAAAGGAGTCATAAAAATAAAGAGCGTTTTTAGAGCGCTCCTAAAAATGATCCTTAAATGACTCTTAAATGAGTCATAAAAAGCTAACTCACTGAGCGCTCTCTCACACGACCATGCGAGCGCGTAATAACACAAAAGCACAAACATGATCAGTTGCTGTCTGGCTATGAAGCATGCATGGCCGCCGTTCACTTACACGGATCAATTATTATTATTCGTTCGTTGTTCTCTCCCTCAAAGAATACACTGTATGTGCGAAAATAGGGAGATAATTTAAAACACTCAAAAGCTTTCTATTTTATGGCTCAGAAAATACTATTTTGGGAAGCTTTTTAAAGCTCTTTTAGAGCACAAAAATTGTCTAAAAAATACTCTTCTTCGAAAGCTTTTTAGAACTCTTTCTGATCGACCAGTTTAGTACCCCAGCGCTCTGGGGTACTAAAAGTGTTAAAATAAAGGGCGTCTTGAGAGCGTTCCTAAAATGATTCTTAAATGACTCTAAAGAGAGTCTTAAAAAGCATTATTTAGCGAGGAGGCGCTTAATTACACAAAAGCTATTCTGTCGCCGTTTGACTATGAAGCATGGATGACTGCCGCAGACTTACACTGATCAATTATTATTATTCGTTGCTCTCTCTCTCTCTCTCTCTCAACGAATACACTGCATGTATGAAAATAGGGAGATAGCTTTTAAAGCACTCAAAAGCTCGCTATTTTATGACTCAGATAAGACTCTTGTCGGAAGCTTTTTAGAGCTGTTTTAGAGCACAAGCAAATGCTCAGAAAATACTCTTTTTCGGAGGAATTTTAGAGCTCTTTCTGATCGATCAGTTTAGTAGAAAATGACGCTCTGCTCTGAGAGTTTCCGGAGCGCCTATGAACATTTTATATATTCATTATGAGCGTGAGTGCTCCGGAAAAGGTGTCTTTAACTTGCTGCGTAACTATACACAACACATGACTGTATCAGAAAATAGCAGAATTTGATCGAAAATACATTTTTTTGCTAAGAAAATGGTTCAGTATTTTTTGCACAATCGAAGACTTAAATATGCAGCCATATCTAACAGATATTTCATAGTTATTTAATGTTTTTATTTGTATTGTATTCACATATCCATATAAGTATTATATTGATGGAGTGAGTGATGTTGTAATGTTATGCGTTTTAAATTAATGATGTTTCTACTTCATAAAATTTTGTGCTAATGTTAGACTCTCGTTTACTCTTAAAAAAAAAAAACGCATACAACAAATGCAGACAAAACATATCATAATGCTTATGGCTGTTATTAGGCTTTAATAGTATAGATACGATATAGACGAGTATATGTGTACTTGCTATTGTTGTTAGCCACTGATTGTTTGTCATTTTGAGTGACTATTGAATTGTAGCAAATTGTATGCCATAAAAAACAGTTTATCCTGCAATAGAAGATTCCAACTATACATACATATGATATAAGTGCGATTGTTCACTATTCGATGATGTCAGCGCAAAGTTCCCTTGCAACCCCACATCATTGTCTGTTGTTGACTTCTTTGAAAATGTGTCATAAGTAGAATCATGAGCATAACATATAGTAAATAGTAGCATGTAAGAATGTATATTTATGATATATATTTTATGTCATCTACTAGTTATATACCATATATATGAGATGTATGATCACAATTGACTTTAACCCCTCAATGCGTGTATATTTATATGAATATATATACATAGACTCATCCATATACGCTTCATTTGTTTTCATTTTTTTTTTTTATTATTATAATTTTCTTTTTTTACTCCTTCCTTCCTTCCTTCCTAGCTTCCTTCATTGCTTCCGTCCGACCCTTTTGATGGGTCCCTCCCTTCTAATAGTGATCATCGTTGTCGCGTCATACTCATCATATGCCATCAACAAGCTAAATATAGATTATTTATTCTCATATATATGTATATATTCTCGTATGATTTGTGAGTGTGTGTGATATTAATGTCAGTATTCTGGTAGATGAAGCTAGCTGTCTTCCGCATTACATTGGCAAAGCCGCTTTGTTTCACCGATGAGCTTATAACATGAGTTATATTGTACATAAATAGTACGTAAATTCTTCAATTGACAGGTGTAACTAATTTACCACACTCATATGGGAATATTAGCTTACGAGTATATCATGGTTTTAGTATTGCAAAATGCTAAAATTGACAAATGTACTTAGTTCAGTATGGAGGAGGGGAATACATTTCAATATGCATTTTTTTTTTCACTAAACTATCTCTATTATTTGGCCTATAAATACCATATATTTATTATTTTTATCTTTTAGCAAGTTCCCACTTCATAACTCCATACTATAGTGCGCAATGTGTGCAAAAAATACACACAGAAATATATTTTTGTATGGGAGGTAGGTGTAGTTTTTGTCCGATTTAGCCCATTTTCGATTTCGTCTAGTCATTAGAAAATATAATTGTATATATCAAGTTTCAGCTTAATACCGTTATTTTATTGTGTGAAACGTGGAAAAATACACTTTCAACAATATACTTTTGTATGGGAGGTAGGCGTAGTTTTTGTCCGATTTAGCCCATTTTTGATTTCGTCCAGTCATTAGTAAATATAATTGTATATATGAAGTTTCAGCTTGATATCTTTATATTCTTGTGTGAAAAGTGAAAAAATACACTTTCAATCATATACTTTTGTATGGGAGGTAGGCGTGATTTTTATCCGATCTCTCTCTAGTTTTTTATAAAACCATACTGTGATCAGATTAACTTTATATTACAACTTTCAGTTTGTTAGCTTTATATTTTCGTGTTTCAAGCTTAAAAATATGCATTCCACAAGGTACTTTTGTATGGGAGTTAGGGTTGGTTATTATGCGATTACTTCCATTTGGTTATATGGCAATTCTGTGATCAGTTTCACTTTATATACTAAGTTTCGTTACCATAGCATTATATTTTCGATCATAAAACGTGAGAAAACACTTTCAAAAACGTATTTTTGTATAGGAACTAGGCATGGCTTTCGTCCGATTTCGGCCATTCACGAACTTCTTCATTCGTTGACGATAGCAGCTCAGTTGCTCTATAATTACTCTATTATCTACTGGGATTATGAGTTCGTGCGGAAAATCGAATATTGATATTTTACTTACTTACTTACTTACTTATGTGGCCATAACAACCGAATATCGATTTAGGCCGAAAATAACATGCTTCGCCAGCCATCTCTGTTCTTCGCTAGCTGGCGCCAGTTAGAAATTCCAAGCGCCGTCAGGTTCTCCAGTACTTGGTCTTTCCACCGGAGGTTTGGTCTTCCTCTTCTGCGTCGTCCTCCAGCGGGTTCCGAATATAACACCTTCTTAGCTGGAGATGGTTCTTCCATTCGCTCGACATGACCTAGCCAGCGCAGCCGCTGGATTTTGATGCGCTTTACTATGTCAATATCGGCATATAGCTCGTACAGCTCATGGTTGTACCTTATTCGGTACTCGCCACCAACGCAAATAGGTCCAAAGATCCTGCGTAGGACCTTTCTCTCGAAAACTCCAAGCATTCGCGCTTCCGAGATGGAAATTGTCCAGGCTTCAGCGCCATATGTTAGGACAGGCATGATGAGAGACTTGTAGAGTGTAGTTTTCGTTCTTCGAGAGAGGGCTCGACTTTTCAATTGCTTACTCAGCCCAAAGTAACACCTGTTAGCAAGAGTTATCCTACGCATGATCTCCAAGCTGACGTCATTACTGCTGTTAATGCTGGTTCCAAGATAGACAAAGTCCCTTACTACTTCAAAAGCGTAGTTGTCAACAGTGACGTGCTGTCCAAGACGCCGGGACTCTTTGTTTGTTGACACTAGATACTTCGTCTTGCCCTCGTTCACCGTGAGACCCATCCGACGCGACTCTCTTTCCAAATCTGAGAATGCTGCACTGACTGCTCGCGTGTTCATGCCGATTATGTCAATATCGTCGGCATACGCTAACAGCATGACACTTTTGTTGAAGATAGTGCCATTATGTCGTAGATCAGCAGCTCGTATTATTTTCTCCATAATAAGATTGAAGAAGTCGCACGATAACGAATCACCTTGTCTGAAACCCCGTTCGGTATTAAACGGTGCGGAGAGGTCCTTCCCAATTTGATATTTTATTGTGAAAAATTGGTTATACATTTAATGTTCAAAGTAGTGTTCGTCGCTAACCACTACTTTTTCCCATCTTTCTGGCAGCATACGAATTCCGCGTCGGATGAAGTCTACATGTTTCGAGGCAATCCATGAATCGATCCAAGCGTTGTTCTTCCAGGGCGTGTGTCATCGATCGGAACAAGCGGTAATTGGAAGGAGCAATGTCTGGGCTATACGGTGGGTGGGGTAGGACTGCACATTTGAGCGTTGCTAAGTACGTTTTAAGGTACGTTTTAAGCAATGTTCGGCTCAAACGCATCAATTGTCGTCGGTAGAGGTCTCCTATTTTCATCCGAGCCAATTTCAACAGCTCATAATACACCACACCCAGCTGGTCGCACCAAAAACACAGCATGATCTTCTCATCATGAATATTCAGCTTGGTCGTCAATGATGAGGCATGGCCGGGGTATCCATACGTTGTCCGACGTTTTGGACTTACATCGCCAGTCACAATTCGATGCAAAAACCCCTTTCTTTTTTTGCCGTTGGAGCAGTTGTTCACTCGTGAAAAAATGGCATTCGACGTTCCTTGGCTTCAGTTCATACGGCACCCAATTTCCTACGTTTCGGATCATATCAATTGAATTTAAGCGATGGCAAAGGGTTGGCTGAGTAACTCCAATTATTTTTGCGAGTTCATCTTGCATTTGTGTTGGATCTTCATTAAGCTTTGCCTCCAATTATTCATCCTTCAATTTTGGTGGCGCTCCGGGTCGTTCTATGTCTTCCAAATCAAAATGACCACTTTAAAACCACTTCTGACACGTTCGTTCACCTAAAGCATGATCATCATAAACTTCCACTAAAATACGATGACTTTCGGCAGCCTTCTTCTTCATATTAAGGTGATGAAGGGCACGAACTTATTTATACTCTCATTACTATTCGCCACTTTCAATTTCTACGATTCGTTCAGCATAATTCATATGTCGCCATGATCTTATTGGGGTTCTTCGGGGACGATTTGCCCCTTAAAACCAACAGTCTCAACTGATGTCTGATGAAGTGTGATGAATCTGTCTATTGTTCATAGTTACGAAATAGCTGAAAAATTCATCAGATTTTCAGTTTAGCTCACACCAAACACTCTTTCACAATCGGCACCCATTTTGCGGGTAAATTTCCCATATCCAAAGATCATACAAATTTACAAAGACTGAGCCATATTCTAGAATTTCATATACTTTGAAAGTGTAATCAATCAATACCGTTGAGCACCCGAGAAGGCTCGGCTTCTATAGTACAAGAAATTTAGGAGCAAAGCACTTTATTTCGATTGAACTCATAGCCATCGCATTTCCGAGCAATTTTCATTGATTTAAGTGCTGAATTTTATACAAAGAATAATGCTTGATCAACTCTGAACAGCTTAAAATCTTATTTATGAGTTTTTTCACGTCTCTAAGAGCGTTGCATATTCCTCTACGGTTAACATAAGAAATTCTTATTATTTTGTCCTAACATATGGCGCAGAGTCCTCGACGGTTTCCACCACGATGTGAGGATGCTTGGAGTTTTTGAGAGAAAAGTTCTGCGCAGGATGTTTAGACCTATTTGCGTTGATGGCGAGTATCGAATAAGGTACAACTATGAGCTGTATGAGCTGTACACTGATAATTGACATAGTCCGGCAAATCAAAATCCAGCGGCTGCGCTTGTTAGGTCACATCGAGCGAATGGAAGAAGACGCTCCAGCGAAGAGGGTATTTAATTCGGCACCCGCTGGAGGACGTAGAACAAGAGGAAGACCAAAACCTTCGTTGGAAGGACCTAGTGTTGGGTAACCTGGCGGCGCTTGGAATATCCAATTGGCTCCAGCATTGCTAAGAACAGAGAAGACTGGCACCGCATTATATGTTCGGCCTAAATCGATCATCGGTTGTAATGGCCACATAAGAAAAAGAAGAGGAAGAAGAAATGACAGAGCGAAACTTATCCCCTATTGAATTTTTGTATCAACTATGCGATTTCTATTCATCTTGTTTAAGTTAAAGTGTTTTTCTCCATCAATTCTCTCAAAATATCTGGTAGCTACGTTTGTGTTCCACAATTGGGGCTACGGATATTGTTAATTTGTTACAATTTAGCTCATATGTTTACGACACTTGTGTTAAAAAAAGAATAACGCAAACAAATGTTCACACATTTGACCATAAGATTAAAACTCGAGATGCCATCAACTAGTAGTAGCGGAAAACAATGAGAATTGATATTTGAAGTGTGCGAATATACACGCTACTAACAATTGTTACGTACGTATGCAACAAGTTGTCAGAGTAACTTGTAATGAAGTGAAGTTTTAGCCGTCAGCCAGTCAAAGTCGAAACACTTGAGGGTTCAAGTGGCGTTTGATTCACTGACGTAATGGCTGTAACCTGATACATATGGTTGTGGTAGGGTGCTTGTGTGTGTTGTTGGTATTGTTTGCAAATAGACCATTGTATGAGTATGAACGATTGTTGTTGACGTTGCCAATTAGTCGAAAGTATCTTGCAGAAGAGATGGATGGGATTTGTCAGCGAAAAGGTGTAGTGTATTTCTGTGTGTGTGGCTTATGCCTTTCATCAGACATCATCAAAAACAGACATTATCAATGAGCTTGCTTAAGCCATCTTAAGGATGGATGTTCCACAAATTGACAGCTTGTGGAATTGGCATAGGTGGAATACAGGAGAAATTAATTTTGATGAGCTACTTCACAATGTACATCTACGGCATGCAATATGAATGATGAATAACACTCACGTGTTGTCCTAAGAAAAGGACTCTTACGCAAAGCATGCTGTGCTTGATAGCTGTAAGAATTGTGACAAAATGATTAACTTAAATTAGTGCACATTTACTACTGATTATTTATCAGTGGCATGTGTATACATAAAAACGATTTGTTTTCTTTTTCAACCTGTGCGAAGTGTGTTTACACTGTGTGCATATAGGCATGTTGATAATAATTTTGTAAAATTCATCATACACTTTTTTTCTCGTCCTCCGTCATCACGAACATTTAGAGAAACCCTTCTTGGAAAATATCTTAACAGAAGCATACACACCTCATACTTAATTTGTGGCGTTTTTGAAGAAATCTCTAATCGTATGTCATATTTGACTATAAACATACGAATGTAAAGGGTGTTTTTTATTTTGCTTGTTTTTGGACAGCCTCTTCGAGAAGTGGTCACCTTTTTTGGTTGATGACATCCAGATCTGTTTCTAATAGGGCGTAGTCTGAAGTTCCAGTTATGAACCACCTTTTCAAGCATCCTCAAGGAAAATAATCTTTAGGAGTTAAAACGCAAAGGTTCCATTTACTCTCATAGTATACCAGTACATCCGATGGATGGGATCTTTAGATGCTATAAGTAAAATGTAAGTAAGCAAATCGGTAGCACATTGCGTGGCATAGAATTTGTCTATTGATAGTCCCTCATTACCTACCCATTCGTGCTCATAATGGCGAAGTTATCGTAAATCAGCAAAAATAAACAACAGAAGAAAATCAGATTCTGAGCAGAATACCTCATTCTAGCTACCTGAGAATCTATCTGAGATTTCATTGTCCGTGTTCACTGAATGACTCACCAAAAAAAATTATAAATAAGTGGCACTTATAAGCCCTGAAGGTCCATTTGGCCGAGCCACTCTTCCAGTACTGTTGTGCGTGTTAAATTTTGGACAGTATTAGAAGGGACCTATTTACTTTAGCCGGATCCGAACGGAAGAACTATTGTGATATCATTTTTTCTGAGCTTTGTCACAATGTACTTTTAGACGCATTTCCATGGCAATTTGTGACTGCCGGAAGAATTGTCAATCGCTTACCGACAGCTGGGTACCGTTCGAAAGAAAAATATTTTCAGTATGAAATTTATGCTTCAGCCGGCGATTGAACCCACAACCTACAGATCAGAAGGCTACTGCAACTCATACTCAGACTCAGAGCCAATACTACAAACCAACGATTTCACCTGATGACTTAATTTAGTTTCACCTTTTCAAGAAGCTTTGATCCACAAGTAGTCAGAAGAGTGCAAAAAGCTTTAAACGCGAGTTGGCTGTCCCTTCCTTCTGTTTTTCTCTTAACAGCACCTACTTTCGCTTGAAATACTAAAGTATCGTCAACAAAGGCTTTGTAGGCTTTATAGGCTTTGTAGCTTTGATTATAGTCCTCCGACTATCTCTTTTCTGTACTATACATTTCTGTGGCTCTTCGAAGCCATAAAGGTCTTTTCGTTGTAATGGCATCTGAGGAATCTCTTGGTGATTCCAATTTATCTGATATGTATTCTTATAAATCAGAGCCATTTTATCGCTGCACCATCGTCTGTTTGAAAACTGGTATCAACAGTCAGCTGCCTGTCGGACGTCTTCAGCCCATAGAACACATCAAATAGTATATTTCTGTGGCCGCAGTGGCATTTCACGAATAGCGCATGGGGATTCTCTTGAGTTGATATGTCAAAATGTTGTTTTTTATCGCAGCCATTGAAACAAACATGTGTCCTATCGCTAAGCAAACATTTTGTGGAGAACCCTTCAAATTCAAATTTCAGTCGGAAGCCTTTAGCTCAACAAACCGTAAATATCATCTCTTTGTAGATTTTCTTTACTTATAATTTTGTTTGCTGGCGTAGCTCTTCAATCAGAGTTCGCTGAATAAAATTCATCGGTGAAAATTGAGATCAACGACCGGCTGGTTGTTGGGTTCTTTAGGCCCTAGAAACTGTAAACTACTTATATTGTAATAGCATTTGAGTAGTCTCCTCTATGGATTATTTTTACTTCAAATGCCACAATTTTGTTTCTTGGCCAAAAATAGTTCTCCTCATTAAACGAATATTTTGTGATGAAAACTGGCATCGGCGGATGATTGGTTTGCGAGGCAAACAAAAAAAAAAAAAAAAAAAAGGTTTGCGAGGCATACACCATTTATTAGCTGAGCCATTCTCTCAAATTCATCACCATCATTGTACATCTGTCAAATTGTTTCAAAGTGGTCTTGAACAAAAACAAATATTTATGGACGCAGCCGTAGTGAAACATTTGGATCTTTTGGGTCTTGACAAGTGACATATTTGGGTTCTTAGACCATATTCTCTGCTGTGCGTACCATTTAGCATCTGTTTGTGCGATGAGTCTTAGCCAAAAGTTTATTTCTATTCATATTTTAGTCAATGATCAATCAAGATATTCATTTTGTCGTTAATGAAAATAATCAAAGTGACCTCTTCTGACGATTTCGACGACAGATCCACAAATTTTCGAAATAAAATTTCCCAACTTTCTTGGGTTTCTGTAATGTTAGCCTTCTTATATCAATCTATCAATCAAAAGAGAACATGTACGTTGGAACAAGGACAAATTCCTTGTTCATCAAGTGGATCACGCGAAACCAGACTGAAGTCTGTTAGAGGATATGAGCCCTATAGCTGATACCCCTGAGGGCCAACCACAAGTGTTACGGGCACTGTGACCATACGAGGTCTTTTGTACCCAATATAAAATGGCAAATTATTTACGGACTTTTTTTATATTTAATCCTGAATCATTGAAATGTATCTGATACTCTAAAATAAAACACCCTGCACCGATGTATTGAATATCATACGCGACCGGTAGTTGAACTATGTATTCACTATGTGTTTCACTAAATGCATTTTAGTCAAGCAGTCAACCTGTTCGGTTAACTACAAATCCGTTGAGAATAAAGCAAAGACCAGAAAGCCAAAAGGCATTTAAACTTTTCGCACAATCGCTCTACAGAAAGGCGAAACAACGAATGAACTTAAGGAAATGTTTAATCAAACGATAGTTTGCTCACTGAAATGCTCCCATACACACAGATTGCTTGTACCTTATATCGTAGTCGTATCGTATGTAGTACGAGTATATGTGCACACTTGAGGCAGCACTCGAGTTAACTAATAATAATTTATATCGAAATTGTAACATGTGCGTGTACGAGTAAATGTGTGTGTGTGGACAGGAGGTGTACCACACATGAAAGGTACGGTACATGATGATACAATAAACACACACACATATACACACGAATACATATGGGTATATGATTATGATTTATGTGCAGTTGAGAAATGAGCTCATTTTTGGCATAGAGTCACTTTAGCGCTAGCAAAGCAATGAAACCTTAAGGCACTTGGCTAGCTAGCTTTTATGTATACGAGTAGTTAGATAAAGATTGTTGTAATACTCATTCATCTGGAAGTTGCTTGCTTGCTTGGTTGGTTGGTTGGTTGGTTGGTTGGTTGGATGGTTGGTTAAGGACACAGCCATACTTACATCGTAGGGTCGTATAGGTTTAATTCGACCGCTTGATTATATCATTTGGCTTTGTCTACTATTTTAGTAGATATCTACCTACCAACCTATTACTTCTTTTTACAAATTGTGTTGTAAATCAAAAAGGTTACAATTTCATTTGCCATCGTTTTAATAATATATGTCTACATACAGCAACACAAACCAATGTCCTTTCGAGAGAGAATCTTTAATTTGATTGTCGATTGTTGATTTATGCATCGGAGCATGCCGCATACTTGTGTTGTGTTGTGTTGTTTTGTGTGGTCAGTTACATTAGGGATCGTTTAATTTTTCAATATTGAAGTCATGATCCCAAAAAAAGGGGGATATTAACAGAGCGCACTCCAAAAAAAACGGAGTAGCACTTAAACCAGATTTCTTTCGTTCAATGAATAAATTTTAGCCCTCGGCAATTATATTATTTCTTTTACGCAACACAGTCAGTGTCTTGTCTTGTCCAAAGCCAGCCGATTTGCTCCTTTCTTTTTCTTTTATGTTTTCTTTGTGTCCTTTCTTTTGTCTACTTCTGCGGCTTCTTCGCTGGTAAATAACTGTAGGCCAAATATGCAGAAGATCCATTGGAAATATGAAAGGAGTTGGGATTTTATTCCAGCTGCACGCCATTGTTTTTGGGATTGTTTTGAAGTTTGAACTTTTTGTTTTCTCTTTACATGATTTTGCTTACAATTTCTAAAGCCTTGCTATATAGATAAGATACATGATAATCGTAATAAAGAGTTAAGATCAAAGGATGTGGAAGCTAAGAGAAGCTGTTTGTTTTTGTTTTGGTTTTTTCAATAATATAAAACAAAAGATTTCAGCAGAAAGAATTATGTTGAAGCTTCAATTTTGAAAATACATATAAATAAACGCAATAAAATTTCCTACTTTCGGCAAGCAAATTTTTGTATTAAATTATATCTAAAAAATTCCAAAAAAAAATTTTTTCTTTTTATAAAACCGCAGTCATATTAAAAAATGCCTATATCCAGAAGATAACGTTTATATAAGCATTTGGGGTCGCAATCGTGCTTAGTTGGACATTCATAAACTCTAAAATATCGAAAAATCGAAACATGCAATAAAATGTATAGAACCACTTCTAGAGATTTGAAATGTATGACAGATTTCCGTCAAGTTTTTCTCTTCAATATTTCTTCTGAACATTTTTAACCAGTATACCTACCCTTAAAAGCAGCTTCCCTACGAAATTTACGTTAATATTGATAATCGCCCAGGAATCGCCTTTAGAGTTGCGAAATTTTTTACCAATTCCCATTAAATCTTCAAAAAAGCAAAAAAAAAATTGTATCCTGTAGACGAATCCAGGGTCACTTTGAGTCATTATGGTCGTCCTAACATCAAAAGTATGATGAACTTTGAAACAGTCATTAAAATACAAAGTCGCTTTTGGAGATTTAAAATGTAGGAATGTCTCTGATCAATTTTCTTTCTTCAATATTTTTTTTTTTGAATATATCTACCTTCTACCTCAACCACTTTGAGGGGCTCCCCCACAAAATTTACGTTAATATTGATAATCGTGCGGGAATCACCTGAAGAGTTGCGAAATTAATGACCGAGTCCCATTTATTGTCCAGTAGAAAACATAATTATTACTATAAGAATTTAGAGTCGAATCATCATTTTGAGTCATTCTGGCCGTCCTAACATCAAAATTATGATAAACGTTAAAACAGTCATTAAAACACAGAGTCGCTTTTAGAGATTCAAAATATAGGAATGACTCTCATCAATTTTCTTACTTCAATATTTTTTCTGAACATATCTACCACCTACCTCAACCAATTTAAAGGGACTCCCCTACAAAACTTACATTTATCTCAACCACTTAGTGGGTGTCCCATACGAAATTTACGTTAATATTGATAATCGCTCGGGAATCATCTGAAGAGCTGTGAAATTGATTATAACAAGAACTTTGATGTCCAACAAGTAATATACATATTTTTTTTTTAGATTATTTGGAGTCGCTGAATTCGCATCCGTGGTTGGTTCAAATCAGTTATGTCGTACGAAGCTCAAAATGGTGAAGAGAGACAAAACCTTCATTAAAGAACACAGAATCACACCCAGAGAGGTAAACTGCATGACTGACCGCAACCGAGTTTATCACCCTTAAATGTTTTCTGAACAAATTTAGTCCCTTATATTTGGTCTTCTGATCTGTAGGTCGTGGGTTCAATCCCCGGCTGAAGCATAACAAAATCTGATATCAAAGAGATTTTTCTTTCCAACAGTATTCACATGCCGGCAAGAATTGGCAATTTTTCCGCTAGTAACAATTTGCCAAAAATGCTTCTTAAATGAGCTCTGTGACAAAATTAAGTTAAAGCGATGTCACAAGAGTTCTGCCGTTTGAAACCGGCAGGTCCCTTTTAATGCTGTCCAAATTTAACACACACAACAGTATTGGAAGAGAAGCTCAGTGGTATCACAATGGGAATTTCTGGCCTAAGTGTGTCCTCTCAGAGAGAGGGCAGCCACATAACCTATCCTAATTTAGTCCCTTATATGAAACTTTTGGAAGGGGTTCCCTAATAAATTGACGTTAATACTGAAAATCGCCCTGGAATCACCTCTAGCTACATTTCCCATTTGTTTTTGGGTACTCTTAAGTTGATTTTGCAAGGGGGAGACTCGCCAAGGAGTGCAGTAACACTCTGGGCACTGCTATTTTGATGAAAAATGACTTAAGTGGTCGTCTTAGAATCAATAACACCATCCGACAACCAGAGAGGTAAAATGCATGATTGACCGCCATCGATTTTATCACCTCTAAATTTGTTCTGAACAAATTTAGCCCCCTACCTAAACCTTTTGGAAGGGCTTTCCTAAGAAATTGTCTTTAATACTGAAAATCACCCTGAAATCACCTCTACCGATATTTCCCATTTGGTTTTGGGGACTCTTAAGTTGATTTTGCAAGAGGTAGCCTCGCCAAAAAGTAATCCTACACTCTGGACAGAGCTATTTTGATGACAAACGACTTAAGTGATCGTCTTAGAAGCAATAACACCATCCGCCTAGTTAATACCTAATCAATTATGATCCCATGGCTACATACACTGCCCTTATAACTTACTTTACACACTGCTAAAAAGATGAATTATGCAATAATTTGTTATAATATTCTCAAAGTAAGAAATCTCAAAGCAACCAACTGACCGAATTGATAAAGTTTTTATGACTAATTGCATAATTACTAAATGTCAATGTGTCATTACGAAAGTGTTATTGGAGTTTGAAAAATTACTTTATTCGATTCATAATCGAAAAATAATAGTGTGCAATACTTTATTAGTATGCAGAAAGAGAGAAAGAGAGAAATTATAAACTTCATATGAAAATAGTAATGTTAAATATGATAAAATTAAATTCAATGGAATAAACTTGGACGATTTCCTCTTCTTCTTGATCTTTGATTCATACCAAAGCATACGGATGAAAAATCATATCATATTTTATATTAAAGAGTTGCAAAATATGAATGTGTTATTCAGAGAAAGAGGTAAAAATATGAGATAAAGGGAGAGCCAGTGTGTCGGTGAATAAGTTAGAACAAGCAGTGGGCGGTGTTTACATATACTTTGGTACTTACTCGTTACTCGTGCATATGAATGATATTATTTGAGTTGAACTTTGACAGCTTGACCACCACATCGTTGATGACAAAACATGTTTCTGCAATTTACTTGGCATTTATTCACTAGAATACATAAATACATCCTTACTCTTTTTGGGGGTGAAACAAACAGACAGCTGGATAGCCAGACAGTCATATAGACAGACGGACATTTAATTGAGTCATTTGAAAAACTTTCAACAACAAATAAAAACGAACATAAAAAGAAAATCACACAAACAATTCCCTTTCCATCCCCTTCCACTCATCATAATGATAAAATAATAAAAAGAAACGAATGAGTAATGTTCTTCTTCGTGATTGTATTGTATGCATGTATGAGTTTCTATACTATTTGACTTGAACCATTTTGAAAATAATAATATTGACATGATTATATGTGAGGAGGCGCGTCATAAAATGTTCTATAAATGTGTGTATGTACTCGTATGTATGAGGCAATGGAGATGGATATTGAAAAAAAATATGATTACAAGAGCCAGAGAGCAACAGAACTGAAATCAACTAAATTGTCATAATAAAAACTACAACTATAATAATAAATAATAATAGAAAATAAAAATAAAATAATAATAATAATAGCAAAAACAACAACAATGACAAATTATTGTATTTGTAAGATTATTTTTACTTAGTAAGCATATAAATATATGGAATAGATGATATTTATATGTATACTTCTATGAATATTCTATGTAGAAGTAAGTTTAAAAAAAATTATATATAGATATTGATAACACTGTGCAACAAAAATTTATTTTATATCTATTTTTTGCACTTAGAAGCACATTAATGGTGGACGGTCTCACACATGATTGATTTTATAGCAATTTTTTGGGCAATTATGGTGTTATTTTGCGATTTTCAGATAATTTTATGGTCATTTTGTAAGGAAACTTCCCTAAGGAGTAGAGATAGAGAGTAGGTATATGGAGAATCCCATATGGCTTTATGGAATAGAGAAAGAGAGTTAGTTTGTTAAAAAGAATTGTCGAGCAGAAAAATATTTGTTCTTTCTACGGGCACCCTGAAAGTGTTATGGGTGAATTTTATCAAAAATAACGTCCATTTTGGATGGAAACCCCTATATGGGGTAGAGAAAGAGAGTTAGTTTGTTAAAAAGAATTGTCGCGGAGAAAAATTTGGTGGCAGTCGGTCATACAATTTACTTTTCTAAGGGCATCCTAGAAAATGTGGAAAGGAATATTATGAAAAATAACAACAATTTTGTATGAGATCCCCTATAAGAGACAGACAAAAAGAGGTTTGTTTAAAAGAAATTTTAAAGACAAAAAATTAGTGGGACTCAGTTATATATTTTACCTGGAAGAGGTGGAAGCGAATTTTATAACAAAATTACATCAATTTTGAATGAGAGCCCCTATAAGGGACAGACAAAGAACAAAAATAGAAGATTGGGACAATGAAACAAGAATTTGAATTGTGCGCCTCTATCACGCATTGGAGTCCTTAGTTTCCGTCCGAAGAGAATATAGGCGCACGTTTGGCGGCACTCTTTCTAGCAGATGGGCTATAATGAGACTCGTGAATAATTTTACCGATCGTGGGACAATCGCAACAAGACCTTATCATAGCAAACACTCTGTTCGGACGTAGAAAACAATAGCTGTTGTAGCTGCTGTCAAACAAGCCTGCAGGTTCGACAAGGAGCTTATCTACCCAAATGAATATCATCAGACAGTCACTGCAGACGACTTACATAAAGATTTAAACTTATTCTCATATAAAATTCAATTTACAAGTCAACTGAACACAGAAGTCTTGCAAATTCGCTTGTAATTTTGCGAGAAGTTCCTCCTTGAACTGCATTTCTAGGTCTGATGAGCCGTTTTGATTTGAGCGGCAATGTTAACAAGCAAAATTGTCGGATATGGAGTGATTCTAACCCATCGATACTCCATGATATGAAATTACATCCACTTCACGACACAGTGTGGTGTGCAGGTGCATTGTCGGACCTTACTTTTTTGAAGAAAACGGCGTTACTCTTACGGTCAATGGAGACCGAACAGAATTGCAGCGAAAATTCCCCAATAAGCTGATAGTGGGACCCGATCATACATTCTACTTCCCAAAGGGCACCCTGGACGAGTTGAAAGCGAATTTTATAAAAAAATATCATAAATTTTGTATGAGAGTTCTTATAAGGGGTATAAATATATGATTAATATGTTCAGAAGAAATGTTGTGGAGAAAAATTTTGCTATGGCGGGTCATACAATTCACATATCAATTGGCGATTCTGGGTTTTTTAATGATATCAATGGAGCAAATTTTATAAAAACGTCAATTTAGCATAAGGGTTAGATATAGAAGGTAAATATATTCAGAAAAAATTTTTCGGAGAAAAAATTATTAGAGGTTGATCATACACTTTACCCTTCTACTAGCGTTCCTGGATCTTTAATGAATTGTTGAACTTTTGACGGCTTGGAATATTTAACTGGCATGGGCAGTTCCCCCGGGGTGAGGCTTGGCCATTGCACATTGGGTTGAGTTGACCTCCGCGATTATTCCTAATGCAAATAATTCGTGCATATAATTTTTGGTAGACGGGAATGGCGTACGCGCCGTCCCGACAAAAAAAAAAGCTGTGTACCGTAGCTCAGTGGTTAGCGCGTTGATCCTCTGATCTGTAGGTCGTGGGTTCAATCCTCGGCTGAAGCATAACAGAATTTAATATCGAAAAGATTTTTCTTTAGAATGATACGCACCTGCCGGCAAGAATTGGCAATTTTTCTGGCAGTAACAATTTGACAAAAATGCTTCTTAAAAGAGCTCTGTGACAAAATTAAGTTAAAGTGATGTCACAAGGGTTTTGCCATTCAGAACCGTCCATAAGTAGGTCCCTTCTAATGCTATCCAAATTTAATACACACAACAGTTTTGGAAAAGAAGCTCGGTGGTATCACAATGGGCTTTTATGGCCTAAGTGTGTCCTCTCAGGGAGAGGGCAGCCACATAACCTAGCATAACCTATGGCTTGGAATGAAATATGATCAATCTCAATTTGATGGACTACATTCTATAAATAAATATATTTGAAAATTTTTTTCACATTTTTTCGTATTCCTCAAGAACCTTAATCAAAGAAATGGTCCTAATTAAAAACAAACATTCGACGCCAGAATCATTATACTCCCACGAAAAATATGTTGCCCATTGTATTGCATGCAATAGGGCTTTGCCATAGAAAATGAATAGAATTCAATTAGGACATTTTTTATAGTTACAATTTCGCTTTAGTTCTATGCATTTGGTACATACTGTACCCAAATACCCCTCAGTATCAGTGCACTATACTTGTAGTTATATATTAATTTCTATATTGGGTGGTAAGGTTGTTTGGATCGTTGTGCTGTGTTGTGTTATGTTGATGTCGAAAGACACAAATTGTATAGTACCGGATTTCCTTATGACATGTCATTAAAATAACTATAACTTCTGTATGATGACGATGACGACGACGACAACGACAACAACGACGACGACAACTATGATGATAATGATGGCAATGGCGATGACGATGACAATGGCGATGTCCATTTTGTTGTTGTTGTTGTTTTGTTAACATTTTATAATAAACTTTGAAAGTGTTGTAAGTTGATTAGCATTAAAATAAAATATGTCCATTAAAGTAATAAGTGAAAATAATTGGCTATTCCAATGGTCACCATGTCATTTAGTAAATTTACGAGTACATAATAGCATATCATATAATATTATGTGGGTGTGTACATGCATGTGTTTGTGTGTGTATGTGTGTGTTTGAATAAAAATTTATAGGAACCTGTTGAACTATAGAAAATAAAAAATTATATTTGCTATGGAATATTTAATTGAAAATTATATGTGGTAAGCAATTTTCAATAAAGCTGATTGAATTTAGTAAGCAAAAAGTTTGATTTGATGATATGGAAAAAAAATTGGACACACACGATGTTGTTGTAATAAGTAATATGAAATGTTTTCAATTTATTTTAGATTTTTTTTGACATTTTGGCTAACACATTAATAGACCTGGATGCCTCCAAACATTTTTGTTGGCATACATGGCTTAAAGTACGATCATGTTGAACAAAGTCCATCTACTGTATGAAATATGCATTTTTAGACATATTTGCGAATTTATTTTCTATAAATTTTTTTAAAAATAACACTTTTGTAGGGGAACTTCCCTTCGCGGTGCAGATAGGAGGTGAGATTATTCTTTTCTATAAATTTTCTATAAATTTTTTAAAAACAATACTTTTGTAGCGGAACTCCCCTAAAGGGTGGAGATAGGGGCTAAGTATATTCGAAGGAAATGTTGTGGGAGAATATTTAGTTATGGTCGGTCGTAGATCTGGTCGCTTCAGAGGCGATATATTGGCTATTTTTCAATTTTTGGTGCAATTATCTGAATTTTATAGGGGACCTCCCTAATGAGTAAAGATAAGATAGAGAATGGCGGATGATCCTATATTTTACACCTTTAGGGTCACTCTGAAAACAATGGTAGCGAATTTCATAGAAAAACGTCAATTTTGTACGATAGGCCCTCTAAGGGATGGAAATAGGGGAAGAATATGTTTCGTAAAAATGTTGCGGAGAAATAGTTAATATGGGTCAGTGATTTCATAATTGACTTGGTACACACAGTTGCTGTGGAATGTTATATAAATTGTTGACTTTCCCCGCACGAGACCTCAAAATCAAATTCAGACTCAGCCAACTCATAACTTTTGTTCAGAAAAAAAAAAGGAAAAAATGAAATGTCTTTCTTCTAATCCCGTTTAGTTGCCTTTTAATGCAAAATATTGCTTCCAAAAGTGTTGTGGAATAGTGTTTATTGTATTGACCTTCTTTGCATAAGCACGAATTCAGATATAATTAAGTATTATTTCATTTTTTTCAAAATTTGAGAATGCGTTCCTTTTTATTATGAACATTCAAATAATGCTTCGATAAGGTTTCCATAACGCTTCCGATGCGTGAGTTTTAAAAGGGTTCCTTAATGATGAAGAATAGGTATTCAAAGTAAGATATAAATTCTATATAAGCCATAGACAAAAACCACAAAAATTATAGGAACTTGAGGCTAAAACCTTATTTAAACTTCCTTAATGCTTCCAAACATGGTTCACTAAAGGTAAGGGATTTCATTGTTTCGATAGATCTTCTCGATGGAAGTCATAATCGAATTGCGAGAGGCAATGAAAAAAATATACATTTAATCGTTTGATTCTGACGCATTCCAATTGCTTTAATTCTGCAGCACAGGCAGCTTTAATAAGATGCATCAATAAGTGATGCCTCAAGAGCTTCGGTATGTCTTTGCCTTATTGATCTTCAATACTTTTATATCAACAATATTACAGTGTACCCTCCTATTCAGATAATACGGCACAAATCACCGCAATTTTTGGCTTTTTGGAAAGAACGGATGTGCTCCTCAGCTTAGCCATGTGCCATCGACTTGCTGAAAAAGTAGTATTCGGAAGGAGCCATGCCTGGACTATACGACGGGTGAGGTAGAACCTCCCGTTTCAACATTTCTAAATATGTTTTGATCAGTCATGCTGCTAAATCATTTCCTCGTGTCTCTGCTCGTATTGCGGACATTTTTTTTTCAGTGCTCTGCTCAAACGCATCAATTTCGTTGGGTTGGGGCAGCTCCTAATACATGCTTTCCGCAAATGCTTTTTATTTAACAGAAATTCGCGCATTTTCGATGCAATAAAAAATAATGATGTTGTTTAAACTTCAAAATAATACTGCAACAGGTTAAAACTGAGTCTGTTACATGCTTTTTACATACCTACCTACGAACACTTCATTCATTAAAAATCCAACCTACCAACAATACCAAATATGTGTACTATAGAAAAATTCATTTGTTTCTTCTTCTTTTTCTTATTGTCGTCATACAATAGTATCAGAAGGTGTATACATACACATACACATACTCATGTAGTCAGTCGTTATGACGACAGTGAAAGAAAAAACAATCAAATGAAATTTCACTCAACGTAAAATGTAGCGTCATAGGAATTTTACACTGCATAATTCCTAGATGCTTTATACATAGATATGTACTAAAGGTTTATGACTTGCCAACGTAAGGCATGAAAAGCCAAGCGACGATTCATCGAGTAAGTCGTAACCCGACTTACTATTTAACACGAACTTGCTGAATTTTTGAATCGGCCCGTTCGAGTAGCCTTGCTACCCCAACGAGTGCTCTTATAGTTGCGCCGGCATTAATTCGCTCGGCGATTATAAGTAGTTCTTGCTTTGAGCGAGGCTGTCAGTATTCGACCGCTCGCTTAAAGTAGTCGTCTGTGGGCCTCAGCTGTGCCCGGGGTCATTTTGACCAACCACATATACCAGGAGCAACCTGTTGATTGTTCCTATATGTTGCTATATAAGGTCTCTCTCTCTGGTAGGTGTGAGGCCAGAGTGCTGGATACAGGAGACCTCTGTGTCATGTTGCCCTACACAACTAGCAGTAGCTTGGAGACTTCTCCTAAGGCAAATCTACTAGACGACTGCTTCGTTAGGTGCGACCAGGAGATACTGGTCAATTCTATACATCCTCATTATATAAGTAAGGTTAGCTAGGGTTAGGTATTCCATTAAGTATTTTTGAAAATTGTAAAAAGAAAGAAACGAAGAGAGATAAAACAAAGTAGTAGTAGTTTCATCAGTACCGAGCCGAACACTCTTCTAGTGTCGGTGAATTGTTTGCCAATAGGCATTTTTACGCTGCCCTCTTGTTTGACCCCGCCTGACTGAGTAATACCTTAGCTGGGAAACAAAAGGCACGCGTTATAATATCAACTAAATATGGTTGACAAATGTCACAGCTTTCCAAGAAAACAAAAACCAGCTATTTATGTCAACCACATTTGACAGCCAGAGCCATCTTTTGAAAACGGGCCGGATTAAGTTGTACATTAAGTGTATAACTCCAAGAGAATCTCTTACCATTTATTTCTCAGCATAATTTAGAGCAGTAAATATCTTCAAAAGATATTTTTTCCACTATCTTGATCCTTTGCACTTTGTCTGAAAATTATTGCAGTGATCCTTCCACTCAAACTACAACATTTCAGACATCTTTTAGGTGGGGAAAAAAAATCAATTTATCACCATATAATTTACATGTAATTTCGATCAGAGTGTCTCACTCTTTCTCCTTGATAAAGTTATTATGACAACAGGGTTTATAGATTTCCAATGCATATTTTCGATTATGATTACAGTCGGTATATACAATTTAATTTAAGTTAATTATACCTTCAAATTAAGCATTGTAAATGTAATTTTCATTATTATACGTTTTGATTTGATTTGATTTGATTTTTCCATTAGGTTTTGTAATATGTATGTATATATGTTATGCATACACCACACAACGCCTATATGAACACACCTACATATTAGTTGAATTGTTTCATAAGTATTCAGGTACCTAGATTATTCTATTCGTTGGTACATATTGCATTAATACATTTACCTATTCATACATATATGGGGCGGATATTATGCATAACATTGTGTTTGATGCAGATATACATTTGTGTATGTCGAACAATTTGAAGATTATAGATATGATGAGACATATGTGTATGGTACATATGTTGTTTTCCATGTTCATAGTACTCACTATAAATGGCGTCAGTCATTTGACAGCCCATAGGCATGATTATCTATGGCTTTAATTGCTTTTGTAATTCCTGTATAGAATAGTCAATAGTGTACATAGTAGTGTATATACATATATATATATATATATGATTCTATGTAGTTAGATTGTAGTCTGTCATTAATCGATTATCAATTGAATGGTGGTAGACAATTATTTTTTTTTTAATTTCTTATAGTACACACTAAGTACATATTAAAATAAAATAATTATGATTATATGTTTATATGTATATTACATATAATCAGTCATTTTCTCATAGAGCGGTGTATGCACGAGGCACACTTATTAGGTCGTTTATATCAAGCCTAATTAAGGTTTGTCCATTGAATTTTTAGTTAATTGAGTCATTCTAATTGTAAGAAAGCATTCCTGTCGTGATCGAAATGGGAATCTGGTTACGCATGTCCAGAGCGTACTGAGTCAATGGAGGAAACACTTCTCCAAGTTACTCATAAACAGAATATTGTCGGACGAATGCATGCCCGATGATTGTTCTCTGCCCCATACATAAGAAAGGAGACCCCGCAATTAGTGCCAGCTACCAAGGTATAAGCCTCCGGAGAATATCATGCAAGGTCTTATGTGTGCAAGATTGAAGCCTATGCTCAGCAACCTGATTGGACCTTATCAGTGTGGCTTCAGACCTGGTAAATCCACCATCGACCAGATTTTCACACTGCGCCAAATCCTGGAGAAGACCCAAGAAAAACAGATCGACACACACCGCCTATTTGTTGATTACAAAGCCGCTTTCGACAGTCCGATAAGGGATTACCCCTACACAATTATGGCTGAATTTGGTAAACCTGCAAAACTCATTCGACTTTGCAGAATGACACTGTTTAACTCACGTTGTGCAGTGAAAATTGGGAAGGATCTCTCCCCTCCATTTAATACCGGAGGTGATTTCAGACAAGGTGATTCGTTATCGTGTGACTTCTTCAATCTTATTATGGAGAAAATTATACGAGCTACAGATTTACGACATAATGACAATATCGTCAACAAAAGTGTCATGCTGCTGACGTGTGTCGACGATATTGATATAATCGGTATCAACTCGCGGGCAGTCAGTGCAGCATTCTCTGAATTGGAACGAGAGTCACGTCGAATGGGTCTTACGGTGAACGAGGGCAAGACAAAGTACCTAGTGTCTACAAACAAAGAGTCCCGGCGTCTTGGACAACACGTCACTGTTGACAATTACACTTTCAAGGTGGTGAAGGACTTTATCTATCTTGGAACCAGCTTTAACACCAGTAATGACGTCAGCATGGAGATCATGCGTAGGATAACTCTTGCTAACAGGTTTTACTTTGGGCTGAGTAAGCCCAATTGAGAAGTCGAGCCCTCTCTCGAAGATCGAAAATCACACTCTACAAGTCCCTCATTATTCTGCCTTAACATATATCGCAGAAGCCTGGACAATTTCCACCACGGATGAGAGGATGCTTTGAGTTTTCGAGAGAAAAGTTCTGCGCAGGATCTTCGGACCTATTTGCGTTGATGCCGAGTATCGAATAAGGTACAATGATGAGCTGTATGAGCTGTACGCTGACATTGACATAGTCAGCGAGTCAAAATCCAGCAGCAGAAGAGGAAGGCCAAACCTCCATTGGAAGGACCAAGTGTTGGGTAACCTAGAGGAGCTTATGGATGAGACAAGACTTCGCATTCAAGCTGAAGCAACTTTGGCAAGTGATCAGAATTGTAACTGTACAAATTAAGGCTATCGACAGTAGAAATTATGACATACAAGTATTAGCACGTACAATACGAGTAGACACAGTTGACCAATATACTCGTCTGTAACATCAGTGCGATGAATGTGTCATTGACATTGATATTTTTGGACATTTCGACCTTACTACAATTATACAAAAATTGTATTCAAACAGGAGCTTAAATTCAATTTCCGTTTTTACTGCAGGAAGTTTACGTTGGTAATGCTGACAACTATAATAATGTTGATGCTAGTGCTGATGATGGCAATGTGTGAATGATGACGATGATGTTGATGCTGATCATGATGTTGATGATGTTGGTGATGATGATGACGACGATGACAATGCTAACAATGAGACGAATGAAAATGTAATATTCAATATGAGAAGCTGATAGGATGATAACTCAAGCTCAAAACAAATACAAACGCATCAGCACACCGGAAATATATTGATAACTATAAAGAAAACAAAAAAAAAAAAACAAAACGGAAGTGCACATACATATATCGTATATACATGTGTATCACCGTGTACATGCAAGTTTGTACATATACAGGTTGATGATAATGTCGACGATATATAGAGAAAATGGCTTAATTATAGAGCTATCGAGCTGAAAATTGGTACATCAGATTATTTTCATAAAACAATGCATGCGTTTGTAAATAACCGAAATCGGCTGGAAACCATGCCACCCTCTCATACAAAATTATGTTTTTGAATATGGTTTTTTAATAATTTATGCAATGAAATATAACTAAAACTTGGTGTACAGAGTTATGTTCCACACAGATTTGACATATTAGAAAATAGGCGTAATCGGATGAAAACCACGCCTACCTGCCATACAATGATATGCATTTGAATGTGTATTTTCACAATTTATGCACGAAAATATAATGTTATTTAGCTAAAACTTGGTATATGCGATTATTTTTACTAATTTAAATATATATTCAAAAATGGGCAGAATCGGATAAAAATGACGTCTACCTCTCATACAAAATTATGCTTCCGTACGTATGTTTTCACATTTTGTGCTTGCAAATATGAAGTTATCATGCCGAAACTTGGTACACATGAATATATTTGCGAATGAATGAATGTTTTAAAAAATTGGACCAATCACATAGAAACCACGCCTACCTACCATATAGAGGTTTGCAGTTGAATGTGTATTTTCGCACTTTATGCATCAAAATATAATGTTATTTAGCTAAAACTCAATACATGCGATTATTTTTACTCATTCATATACATATTCAAAAATCGTCAGAATCGGATAAAAATTACGTCTACCTCCCATGCAAAATTATGCTTCCGTAAGTATGTTTTGCCAATTTGTGCATGCAAATATAACGTTATCGTACTAAAACTCGGTACATGCGATTATATTTACCAACTAATACACTCATTCAAAAATGGGCAGAATCTGATAAAAATGACGTCTACCTCCCATACAAAATTATGTTTCCGCACATATCTTTTGACATTTTGTGCATGCAAATATAAAGTTATCATGCTGAAAATCGGTACATGCAATTATATATGCTAATTAATGGATAATTTAAAAAATAAGAGCAATCGGATAAAAATCACGCTTGTCTCCCATACAAAAGTATGTTTTCACATGTTCATTTTTTCACTTTGGGCACTAAAATATAAAGCTATCATATTGAAACTTTGAAATATACTATTATATTTACTAAATTATAGACATGTTAAAAAATAGGCTAAATTGGATAAAATCCACACCTACCTCCCATACAAATTTATACTTTCGTTTGTATTTTTTAACACTTTGAGCATGAAATTATAAAGTTATAAAGCTGAAATTTGTCGCATATTATTATATTTGCTAACGAATTGATGTATTTAAAAATAAATGGAATCGGATGAAAACCATTACTACCTGTCATATAGAAATTTATTCTCGATAGTACTTTGCAATCGAACATATAAAGAAATAGAAGTGAAACTCGGCCAAGCGATATTTTTTATCAACAAAATCCATCAATTACTTCCAAAATAGAGTATATTGTGCAATTTGCTTATCCTCACCCTGTAACTAACTACAATATGCCGCCAACACAGCAAAATACAAGTAGCAAGTTATGCAATTCATTTAGCTGATAAAAGCGTACAAAATGATATGAAATGTATGAGGCAAGTCAATGAGCGAATGAGTATGTAAGTTTTAATGTATGTTTTCTAGCTGTATATTGTAAATAATGGGAATTGGATTCGAATAAGAGAATATGTGGTGATCTCATTGACAGTACTAGTGATGTGATATGTATATATATTGTATAATATGTAGTTGTATTGGTATTAACTTTCACTTTAGTTCTATTGGCTTACATACGGCACGCATAGGATACAATATCAAGGACTCATACAAACCTACAATCATATACATGCATATACATAAATGATGAAATGCATGTATACATATATGAATGTGTGAGTATGTGTGTGTGTGTGCATTATTTTGTCATCTTTATACTTTATACTTTATGTATACAATAATAAAGAAGTAAAACAAAAACTTGTATCCCTTCTTAACAACGCTTGACTGAATCCTTAGTGTATGTAACTACATATATGTGTATGTGTGTGTGTTTAAGAGTACCCATATGCATCTATGCTTATCTTATTTTGTTTGAATAAACTTAAATGAATATAGTTAGATACACATACGTACATAAGTATGTGTATGTGTGTGTATTATTGTGTTTATTTGGATTTGAAAGGATCTTTGTTCTTGCTCAAGCGTGATTGTTCGACTG
Source organism: Megamerina dolium (assembly GCA_963854835.1). NCBI lineage: Eukaryota > Metazoa > Arthropoda > Insecta > Diptera > Megamerinidae > Megamerina > Megamerina dolium. The sequence continues at coordinate 65,954,634 of OY978528.1, read as the reverse complement.
CTATACGACCATATATGCATGTATCGTACTTATGCTCGTTTGTCTCTTTCGATTGCTCATTGCTTAAGTGACACTAACGACACATTCTACTGCTACCTACTAGTATTTTGAATGAAATATGTACTTTTTGGTTACTTGCTGCAGTCAATTGTAACTCAATCGTAGTCGCCGCCGTCGCCACCGCCGTCGCTTAAAAGCCACAACGACAACGATATACGACAATGCTCGATTTTGACATTTCTATCTAGCTAGTATATAAGTATACAACACAGTATGAACATATGTAAGTATTTTTCCACAAAATCAAGCACTTGCATATATGATTGCCATATTAGACTGGTTCTAATTTATATGGAAAAATTGAAATGCAACCCAATTTACGAATTACGAATGTGAAACATTTTATTTTGTTCGAAATGAGCACATTTCCAAAATTTCCACAATTTGAAGCATATTTAATAGCACCAAATCCTTCAAATGTGGAAAATTTTTGATTTTTTCATTTATTTTCATTTATTTCAAATTTTGATCTCCATGACTCTGGTCCTGCTGAATCTGAAAATGAATTTATTTTGCTGTAACTTGTTTAGTTTCCAAGTTATACATATTTATTTCATAATTTTTGCTATAGTAAGGTTAGGTTAGGTTTCAAGGGCGTTCACACTTCCACTCGGAAACATCTATTGTCCATTGTGATTGCACTTGATTGCTTGGAGGAGGCACGCCTTCCCAGAGTAACCAGTGTTCATGTGTCATCCTTCTTGAACTTTTTGTTTTTCCATATGAAGTTAAGAAGCTCTTTTAAGTTCACTTTTGCAAGTTCGTCCAGTCTTGTGAAGAAACGAGACTCCAAAATTGAAGTCGTTTAGTTTGTAGTCCTAGACAGAGACATAGATAGTGGTTTATTGATTCGGCTCGTCCGCTCGTCGGTATAACCTAACGTTGAAGTATTGGCGCGATGGTACAATGCACCCCGTGAACACCCCGGTAAGAATTCCAACTGCGGACTTCACCAAAGGGCAGAAGTGTCCTCATCCTTCTCATGTCTAGCCTCGGTCATAAGGTCCTGGACACCTCACAATCCTCTCGGCGAATCCACAAGCTGTTCGTCTTCTTAAACACTATTTCTTCTAAACACCCTAACAGTTCGCAAAGCGTAATTTGCACTGAGTGGATGCCGTAGCTCAGTGGTTAGTGTGTTGCCTTCTGATCTGTAAGTCGTGGGTTCAATCCCCGGCTGAAGCATAACAAATTTTATATCGAAAAAATATTTTCTTTCGAACTGAGCCCACCTGTCGGCAAGTAATTGGCAATTCTTCCGGCAGTAACAATTTGCCACGAAAAAGCTTCTAAAAGCACTCTGTGATAAAGGTTAAAAAAAAAAGTGATGTCGCAAGTATTCTGCCGTTTGGAACCGGCTAAAATAAGTAGATTCCTTTTAATACTGTCCAAAATTTAACACGCACAACAGTAATGGAAGAGAAGCTCGGCCAAATAACCTTTCGAGGTTTTACGTGCCACATATTTATTTTTATTTTTTGGTCAGCCTCATTGGCGTCCAAACTAGATGCCCTTCTGGCCATTTCGTCTGTTAGTTCGTTTCCTTCAATATGACTACGTCCAGGAACCCAGCAAAGAGGGACCCTGTGGTTTCTATAATGGCCACATAATGAAGCTCGGCATTTCAGCATAAATTTCGACTTGACTGTTCTGGATTCAATTGCCTTCAGTTTCGTTTGACTGTCTACAAAGAGAGTTCGAAGATGGAATTACACTATCTTGAACTTCGTTTAGTTGCCTTCTCAATTGCGTATATTTCTGCCTGAAAGATACTACAAGCATCAGGGAGTCGAAATGACATCCCACGGTGTAGGTTTTCTGAAAAAATTCCCACTGCACAGGGGCGAGGCGAGCTTCTGACTGCCCCCCAAAATGTCGAGGCAAGCCAGTCTCTGAACTTTCCCAATAGTAAAATTTTATAAGCAACATATTTGTAGAACATATTTATGCTCTATGGACACTCGAAAAGGGCTAAAGCAGTGATTTCTTAAGAATTTGGCACTAAAGACCCTTAACGATGGGAGATAATGTGTTAATGTGTTTCGAAAATGCAATCTTTGGCAAATTTAAGTTGCAAGCCTATACTTTTTCGGTCCTGATCCTCATATGGAGGAGCTGTGGGATTGTAAAACAATAATAAATTGGCTCAAAATTGAATTTAAGTCCTTTCTTCGATCAAACTTTTAATTTTTGCCACTTCAATATCGAAAAACTCAATTATTTTGGAACCAATCTAATATATATGGATTTATCCATATATATTCATACAGACGGTAGCATTGGAATGTAATCCCACATAATACCAATTCGTTTGTAAACCAAAGTACCACTTAAGAAAGGACAATCATTGTATCATCTCTATGTCTTTTTCACCATGTATCACTCCCACTGCTGCATTCAATGCCACCAATTTGATTTTGTCCATTGCTGTTACGTGTATGTATACATCGCTCAGCCATCAACCGATGAAGCAGAGCATAAGCTACATAATATTGTATATATATGTATGTACCTTACATACATATAAATACTCGTATAGTTTATTTAATGACTGGAAAATTGATAGACTCTTTGTTAACCGAAAAAGAAAAGAAAACTGTTTAACTACGATTTTACGATGAGTGCAATTACCTATTGGGGGGCGCCACACACTATATAGATAGATACATTGCCAGCAGGCATCATCTGACATGGAAGATTGTCAAAAAAAGTTGAAGAAGAAGAAGAAGAAGCTATATATTTTCGGGAGCATGTAATCTGCTTATTTTTTTATAGCAATTAGATAACATTTTATGACTCATCTTCGGTGCAAACTTGCCAAATTTAAGTGATTTCAACTTTTAGACTCCCCCTCCCTTTTATCGTTTATGTGCATATGTATTCTCTGTTGCTGTTGTTGTTGTTGTTGTTGTTGTTGTTGTTGTTATTGTTACTATTGTCTATGAATTACATAATATGCATATTTCCATGCAATTTATTTCAATTATTTTTGTGTGAGTATATGAGCATTAAAGGTAAGCAGCAGAACTTGATTTTTCGTTTTTCTTTTCCTCTAACCAAGCACCTTTGACCAAGCATCATTTCTATGTAGTAGTAGTAGTAGTAGTAGTAGGTTTGAACAAAATACGAGTTGGAGCGAACTAGAGAATGAACTTTAATAAATTTATTGTTGTTGTACCATACTACTTACATACTACAGCTACAATTGTTACAATGATGTACCCTATAAGTAGATAAAATTTATTAAAATCTCTATGTTGCTGCTTTCATGCATAAAATGTGTACCCTAAAGGAAATTTGTTATAAGCGATATTGCCATAAGTTATAAAAAATGTGAGAGAACGAATGTAATTCGATTAAAAATGCAGAGAATTCACGTTAATCAATTTTAGTGTTCAGAATATGAAAAGGTGCTTAGAAACGCATACTTTTGTATGGGCGGTAGGCGTGGTTTTCATCCGATTCGTCTCATTTTCAAACATTCGTATTGAGTAATAAAAATAATCGTATGTACCAAATTTTAGCTTGATAGCTTTATATTTTTGTAAAAAAAAGTATGAAAAATACATACGAAAACATAGTTTTGTATGGCAGGTAGGCGTAGTTTTCATTCGATTGCGCCTATTTTTGAGTATATTCAATTATTGGACAATATTATCATATGTACAAAGTTTCAGTATAATAAATTAATAATAAAGTGTTAAACAGTCATTGGAAAACATACTTTTGTATGGGAGGTAGGCGTGGTTTTCATTCGATTGCGCCTATTTTTGAGTATATTCATTTATTGGACAATAAAACCATATTTACTAAGTTTCAGTATAATCGATTAATAATAAAGTGTTAAACAGTCTAAAGAAAACATACTTTTGTATGGGAGGGTGGCGTGGTTTTCATTCGATTGCGCCTATTTTTGAGTATATACATTTAATGGATAATATAATCACATGTACTAAGTTTCACTATAATAAATTAATAATAAAGTGTTAAACAGTCATTGGAAAACATACTCTTGTATGGGAGAGTGGCGTAGTTTTCATTCGAATTCGACCATTTTCGAGGTTATTTGTTCTTTGATAAAAATAATCGTATGTAGCAATTTCCAGCCTGATCACTCCGACACAACGGGCTGGTATAATATCAGCATTGATGAGTGACTTCTCAGTTTATCTATCTCAGTTTTATAGTGCCCCAACTTGAAGATGTTTAAGATACAACCAACAGGGTCTGCATTTCTACTGGTACATTCCCACACCATATAACGCATATACATACCAGCAGGAATAAAAGCAATAGTATGAAAAACAACAACAAATTTAGAAACATAATAAAAGCATTCTTTTGCAAAGTTTTGCATTGTACATAAAAGCTAAAACTTTGCATTCATATTTTATGCATTATATTGTATGTATTTATATAGATGCACATATAGAAGTATAGAGAAGTTCATATGGCTATCCTATGGCTCTTGCCATCTGTATGAGAATATAAAATGTTAGATGAAAGTAAAAAATAATTTTTGGCAAATTTTTATCGAATAATTCATTTGTATCGATTCAAATTATTTAATGCCTATTCTTGATATTGCATTGTAATATAAACTAGCTCTAATTAAAAAATGTAATTATTTTCTATTCCATTGTAACTATACTAATCTTATGAAGGAGAGAGAGAGAGAGATAGAGAGAGAATTATGAAAAATTTGCAATATATACATTCGACTTCTAACATAATGAAATTTAATCCTTAGCATTTTTGTACTTGAAATAGAAAAATGCAAAATATATTCATTTCTTATTGCAAAAAGCAATAAGCAACAGAAATATAATGCATATGCATACAGTGTGTACGATTTGGTACAGAACAGAATTTAATATGCGCTTAAAAGTATGCAACACTAAAAGCCTATATGCATATATTTGCAATGCATATGCAATTACTGATTTGTTAGCTGCTTGCAGCTGATATAAATAAGCTTTGAACCAAATTGCTTCATCAGAATTGTTGCAAAGCAAAATTTAAGAGTATTGTTTGTAATTTATTACAAATATTTGCTCTTTTGTAATTTATCAAAACGAATATTGAATCGTAAATATTATTAATATATATGTTTGTTCACTTCAAGATTCAATTTAATATTGAACTCAATATTTAATTAATAAAATTATCAATTGAAGCGTAAAGTATATTACTTGCTTTCACTATTGAACATAATTAAAAGTCATGCGTATTACATTAAATACAATAAAATATATTAATTCTTTTACATATTAAAAGCAAACAAAAAATAAAGCCATGTAAGCAAATTTAATTTATATGCGAATACAATTGGTAGTATTTGAAAAATAAAAATAAAATATTTTATATACAAGGGCGGTCCCAGAACTATCCGACCTGACATATAGATGGCGGCAGTAGTTTGAAAAAAAAAATTACTTTGATCAAAAGTGGTTACCTTATAAAACATATGTTTTAAATTTCAAGGCGCCACGTTGTTTAGTATTTTTTTTTTTGAGCCATCGAAATTTAACACACTCAGTGAATTTGCAAACATGGAAAAAATTGGTCACCGTTATCTAATTCAATTCTTTCATTTGAAAGGTCTCATTCCAACGAATATTAAAGTCGAACTCGATTCTACTCTGGGAGAGCCTGCTCCTTCGTTTACGACCATAAAATATTGGGTGGCAGAGTTTAAACGAGGTCGTACGAGCTGTCAAGACGAACACCGTAGTGGTCAACCAATTGAGGTGGCCACGCCAGAAACGATTAAGAAAATCCACTAAATGGTATTGTATGATCGTGGGCTGAAGGTGCGTGAGCTTGGGGAAATTACAGGCATTTTAAAAAGTGCTATACATTGTATATTGACCGAAAATTTGGACATGAAAAAGTTGTGTGCAAGATGGGTGCTGCGTTTGCTCACAATAGAACAAAAACAACGTCGTGAAGATGTTTCTATAAAGTGTTTAACGATGTTTCACAGTAATAAAGCCGAGTTTTTGGGTCGAATAGGAACCATGGATGAGATATGGGTCCACCACTTCACACCTGAGACAAAGGAGCAGCCAAGACAGTGGACTGAATGGGAAGATGGTTATGCAAGGTTATGGCGTCTGTTTTTTGGGATGCACGTTGGATAATTTGTATTGATTATCTTCAAAAAGGAAAAACAATGAGCGGCGAGTAAAAAAAAAAATATGTGGCACTTAAAGGCCCGAAGGGATCATTGGCCGAGCTTCTCTTCCATTACTGTTGTGCGTGTTAAATTTTAGACACTATTAGAAGGGAACTACTTATTTTAGTAGATTCCGAACGGCAGAACCCTTGTAACAGCACTTTTTCTGAGCTTTGTCACAGAGTTCTTTTAGGAGCTATTTCATGGCAAGTTTTTACTGCCGAACGAATTGCCAATTGCTTGCTGACAGGATTAACGGCGAGTATTATGCTAATTTGTTGAAGCGTTTAAGTGATGAAATTAAAGAAAGTGGGCCGCATTTGGCGAAAAAGAAAGTGTTGTTTCATCAAGACAATGCACCAGTTCACACATTCGCTATTGCGATGGCCAAAATCAATGAGTTAAAGCTCGAATTGCTTCAGCACGCAACTTATTCGCGAGATTTGGTTCCTTCGGATTATTTTGTATTTCGAAATTTGAAAAAAATTGCTTGGTGGTAGAAGATTTGCAAATAATGAAGAGGTGGAGTCTGCGGTAGATGGCTATTTTAATTAGCTAGACAATTTATACTATAAACAGGGTATTGAAGCTATAGAATATCGCTGGGAAAAGTGTGTAGAGCTAAAAGCAGATTATGTTGAGGAATAAAGAAAATTTTTTCTAATTTGTTGTGTTTTCTTTGTTAGGTCGGGTAGTTCTGGGACCGCACTTGTAATATAATAATTGTTGTAATTAACAATTTCCAAATTAGATTTATTATGCAATAATCCATAGGTTATTAAGTTTATTTATTTATATATATATCTACTTTCGTATGGTATATTGTTAATAATTGTTAAACAACAAACTCATATCAATAACACAAAACCGAACACTTATGGAAACCAAAAAAAAAAAAAGAAAAACCTTCGAAATGCATGTAAAGCCACATATTCCTATACTTGTACTCATACAAGTATTTTATTTTTGAAAATCAATAGTTTAAAATGATTTTTTGGAATAAATTATTTATACTCTAACCGTTATTGTATCATACTTTAACCCTAATGCTGGCGTCAAGACAAAAATCTAAATGAACAAGTTGCAACTCTTTTGTTTTTAATTTTGTACTTGTACTATAAGCATGGGTACTTGAATTCATTATTAAATATTATGTAACCAGTATCTATCTACCAGCAACCTAGATTGTATGATAGTAAATAACATTTATTGAATTACATACTCGAACAATACCTCTATCATTATCTATGTATGTATTTTCGATCTCATCAACAAGCTGTGAAGCCACGAACAACTTTACAATATTTTTTGCATTTTATTAGTTTTGTTCTGTATAACTATTAAAAATTTCCGAACAAAAACATATATGAGGGCAAGGTGGATAAGTTTGTGTTAAATGAAACACAGAATTTATTGAACAGAAGTTGAACTAATCTTCAATGAGTTGAGTTCAAAGCCCACCGAATAATACAATTTGTCGAAAATGTTGCTGACAAGTTCTCTAGTACTTGGTATTTTCACCGGAGGTTAGGTCTGCCTTTTCTGCGTCGTCCATCAGCGGGTTCCGAATATAACACCTTCTTAGCTGAAGCGTGTTCTTCGATTCGCTCGGCATGGACTACGTCGGTGTCGGCATGTAGCTCATACAGCTCCTGGTTGTACCTTATTCGATGCTCGCCACCAACGAAAATAGGTCCAAAGATCTTGCGTTCGACTCTTCTCTCAAAAACTCCGAGCATTCTCTAATTTGAAGTGAAAATTGTCAAAGCTTCGGCGCCATATCTTCTTCTTCTTATGTGGCCATAACAATCGATAATCGAGTTAGGCGGAACATATAAAGCGGCGCCAGTTTTCTCTCTTCTTCGCTTGCTGGGGCCAATTGTATATTCCAAGCGCCTAACACTTGGTCCTTCTAACAGAGGTTTGGTCTTCCTATCCTTCTGCGTCCTCAAGCGGGTGCCGAATTAAGTACCCTCTTTGCTAAAGCGTCTTCTTCCATTCGCTCGATATGACCAAGCCAGCGCAGTCGCTGGATTTTAATTCGCCCGACTATGTCAGTATCAGCGTACAGCTCATACAGCTCATCATTGTACCTTATTCGATAGTCGCCATCAACGCAAATAGGTCCATAGAGGCGCCATACCACGAAATTCGCTAAACCACTTCGGTATTATTCGACACGCTGATGACGAGTCTCCATAATTAGAGAGTTTTGCTGATAACAGCTGCACCTTCTGCATTTATCACAGACTTATTAGCCGGCCATCGCATGTAAATACATAACCCACACACACTCATTGTATATCTGTCCTTCTACCCTCTCTCACTGCTTTAATGGTAACCAAGTTATTTTGTTTGCTAAAATAGCTTGAAAAAGTTTCTTTTAACCTAAAAGGGCAAAAAAAAAAGAAATGAAAAAATTGCTGGAAAAAAAGGTATTCTAAAAACTAATTAAAGACTATTGAATATTGTCAAAAACAAAAAAATATAAAAAAAAGTTGTGGTATTGTAATAAAAAAAATTATAATAATTAAAAGCATAGACAACGTTATTTAAAACTTAGTTCAATATTAAGTGGAACTTCATGGATGTTTTCATGACAAAACCAAAAAAAAAAAAAAAAATGAAAAAAACAAAAGTTTGAAAAACTGAAACATAACATGCTATAATGAGTACAAGTAAATACAGTAGAAAAAAAACACATACTTTATATGAAAACTTTTATTTTTATTAGCCATCAAAAGTGAAACTATACATTGAATAAATAGATAGCTATTAATTGAAGAAAATAACCCCAAAATATCTCTTCGATGCGATTTTTCGTAGATGAAAATAGATGGAAAATAATCGGGATCCAATTCAATGTACAGTACAGTCAAGAAATTTCATCAAGGACCAAAGAATCAGCTAGTTGTTGAATTAATAAAGGACCACCAGCAAAAAATCCTATCACCCTTATGTGGGTACCGGGGCATGAAGACCGCGAGGGAATCGAATTGGCCGACTCCCTTGCAAAGAAGGGCGCAAGCACTCCTTACATTGGGCTAGAGCCCTTCTGTGGGGTTACAAACAGTTTCATAAATAACTTGATACGTGAAAGGGAGAAACGGGATCTACTCGACTGTTGGAGAGCCAAAATGGGTATGCGGCAGTCGAAGGGACTTATTGATCCCGCACATGTTAGGGTGGACGCTGTTCTTAACCTCAGCAGAAATGACAATAAACTCTACACAGAGCTGCTCACTTGACACTGTTGACTCAATTACCATATGAAGAAAATAGGTGTGGTAGAAAATGATACCTGTCGATTCTGTCATGAGGAGCAGGATACATCGGAACATATTCTATGCAATTGCCCAGCGGTGGCAATACGTAGACTTGGTGTTACCTAGGTAATGGAATCTTGACTCCAAACCACATAGGTAAAATCAAACCCACAGCAATTGTAATATTTATACATTCTGTCAAATAAGTACCCGGAAATTCTCATTTTTAATTTTCCCTCAGAATATTTCAAAAAAAATTGTTTCCCAGGTTGGCACAACTCTCAGCCACTATTCTGTGAATTTTTATTGCTATGTGTCATTTAGTTTGGTTACGGCGTCATTAGGAACAAGTCAACCTTTTGTGTGCGTTGCGATTTCTTCTAGCCCCTCTTTGAACGATTTATACCAAATGTATGTATCACCAAATGTTTTTTTCAACATTTCCAACGTTTTGGCACAAGAAATTTCGTTTAAAACACAAAATTTCACACAAACTCTTTGTTTGATATTTTTATCCATAGTAAAAATCGCAACGCACACAAAAGGTTGACTTGTTCCTAATGACGCCGTAACCAAACTAAATGATACATAGCAATAAAAATTCACAGAATAGTGGCTGACAGTTGTGCCAACCTGGGAAAAAAAATTTTTTTTCGAAATATTCTCAGAGGGAAAATTAAAAATGAGAATTTCCGGGTACTTATTTGACAGAATTGTTTTAGTAGGGCAATAGACACACAAAAGATCTTATAGGTTACAGTGGATAGAATAGCCTGAACAAGTAATAATATTAAACGACCAATCACTGACAAAGTCGATGAAGTCATGGAAAAAATTGAAAAAGACCGGCGCAGAAGCAGCGCTGACGTTGCCAGGGAATTAGGCATTCATCACCAAACAGTTATCAATCACTTGAAGAAAGCTGGATACACAAATAAGCTCAATGTGAACAATGAAGAATTCAATGGACCGAATTTCCATTTGCATTTCACTGCTAAACTGGAACGAAATCGAATGGTTACAGGCGATAAAAAGGGAATAACGCACGATAATAATGTGCGAAAACATGGACTAAGCGAGGTGAAGCTTCGATGGAAAAGCCAGTATTCATACCAAGAAAGGTAATGCTGTGTGTTTGGTGGGATTGGAAGGGAACTGTTCATTATGACCTTCTACAACCTGGTCAGACGATTGATTCTGATTTCTATTGCCAACAATTAACGATACTTGAAGCAAGCAATTGAATTAAAATTGATCAATTCAATTAGAATTGAATAGAATTCAATTAGAACTTTAGAAAATTTTAAAAGAATCAGGCACCTGAAAATATTCCACTGGAAACTTCTTGTAAATTTTGCCCCATATACAAATGTTTAGAAACTATCGAATTCTTACTTATTTATTTGGATCATATAACTGCGAATCTGTTTGTCTCGTTCGCAGAACATCGCTGACTTCTAAGCGTTTACAGGTTCCCCCATGTTTGCTTGGGCTCTTTACCAAAAGTTGTGGTTTAATTTTCACCGCAACCATAACCGGAAACCGGTCCTTCAACTCCTTCTTGGAATGCTTCCATTGCCTCGATATGATCTAACAAGCTCCATCGTTAGATTTTAATGAGCATCGACATTTCGGGCATGGTACTCACGTTCAGTGCAAATGGGTTTAGAGTGTCCTCTTTGCAGGCGTCCACCACCTTCATCATGAGGCAGTCATTATAGCTCGGAATGAGCTTTAGCTTCGTCCACAACTCTTCTCCAGTGCGTAACCTGTAGTTTTTTCAGGTCGGCAAAAGCTTGTTGAAGCCAAGTCAGCCTCGGACGTCCTCTGGCTTTTGGTGTTCGAGTGTTGTATTCGGGAATGGATTTTTGAGGGCGCCCATCTTCCATCCTCCTAATATGTCTAATAGCCATCGTAGCCTTTGCGATTTAACTAATTTTATGACATCTCCTTTGCACAATTCCAGCAATTCGTCATTGTACTGTATTCGATAAGAGCCATCTTCATTGCGTATTTTCCAAAATATTTCACGGAGCACTTTTCTCTCGAAAACCTTTAGGCTTGTTTCATCTTTAGATGTCAAGGTGCAGTTTTCGAAGCCATACGATTGTACTGGCCGAATTACTGTTTGATGTAGTCGTAGTTTTAGTTCCCTCTAGGGTAGAGGAGGCGTCCACCAATGCAAATCGTATAAACAACACCTCTTCATTGGTTCGATACGATCGAATTAGAATATTCGCTAGATTTGAATGCGGTGAACCTTCTAGAAATCGGTATCTGTTCTTTCGACAACTCCAAAAAATCTCTCATTGGTCATCATTGTCACTTTTCTGAAGCCAAACTAGTGCCGTACTTATTGAGGAATCATCTTAATCGGAAAGAAAAATTAGTAGCAAGTACACCTTTTTGAAAGATCCTTCAAAAGACCCAGAAAATACCCCAGCAATGCTTTTTAGTCACTAGAATATCTAGATCAAATTGTTTTTGGTTTAAAGTCAATCAAATGAAATATATCAGATAATCTCAGTGAACAAGTATGAGGAGTTGTTGGTGGTGGCTTTGAATATTTTCAACACATGCAACTCTGAGTATATTATTTTCTCTTTGCTTCAATCTAAGTTTTTTTTCTTCCCCATTTTGCTTTCAAAATTTCATTTTAATTGCAGAGTTGACTGTCAACACCATCAGTATACTCGCGTATGTAGTATAAATGGAGTCAGTAACAGTAGTCCAATAATCAACTAAGCAACCAACCAACCAACAAACATCAAGTGTCTGTTGTCTGCCGCATGATGAAATGAACCCTTCGAAAGCCTGAATTATATTTCCTTTTATGGGCGTAAACTTTCTTGTCCTACGCAGCAGAGTTGTAATTTGTAAATCATGCTGAGTTCACTGTGCAACAACATGGCCAAGCGAGTATAGTGTGGGTCAATAATGCATCAAAACATATCATAGATGGATGAGAAATTAGAGATGGAGTACTCTGGTATGTTTCTACTCTGAATTTTACACAAATATCACAGTAAAAGGCGAGCTAACAGAAATTGTTGAGTGTTTCCTACAGTGAGCAATCAGGTAAGTCATCTGTTTTCTATGCCAAGAAAAATTGTTGACAACGAATAGACTTTTCACTCAGTGTATTGCATATAAACATAAATTTCTAACCATATTCTTGTCTATGCATGATATGATGTCCTCTTGTTAGCAGACACTACTGTTTTAGCTTGATACTCGTACTTAATGCAGACAGTCAACTTAATCTCCGGTTTCTTTTTCAATAATAACATTGACATTATCATTTATGTATGTGACTGTGTGTGTGTGCGTGTATGTGGGAGTGTATATTTATCCAGCTTCTGGTGGTTGGATGCGTGTCCTTATTGTTGTTGTTGTTGTTGTTGATTCTAATTTTTTTTACATGCGTTCATATACTCTGGCATCATAAATACGTATTTGAAAGGGGAAATGAGACCGTCGTATTCAATATTCATACTATAAGCTATGATTACGAAATGAAGTTGCATTGTGTAACGCCCAATAATTTAAATTTGACACGCCCATGAAGAGTAGAGTATGCAAATACTGTTTTTTATTCCATTTGTGCGTATGCTAAACTCTTCAATGTATGTGTACGTGTTTTTGCGATATATTTTGCGCATATACTTCGATAGAGCAACTTCTATAAGGGAGAAATATTGGCTTTAATTTATTCCGATTTTTTTTTTAAATTGATTAATAAACCATTTTGATGTCTTCGATATGTTTGCCATAAAGCAATGAAAGCCATTTTTTTGCGAATTTGTGTAGATTAGAGTGGTTCCAAGGAAAAAAATTTGTAGAAGAAAAAAAATACTTTTTTACTAGAGGTTGATGTGGTTTCCATCCGATAATACCCATTTTCAAACATATTCAATGCATATATATGTGGTCCTCAAACTCCTAATTGGAGCATAGGGCGTCAACTACACCTCTCCGCTATCAAAATTGGTTTTGTGCAAGGGATCGCAGCTCACCACTCCAAGATAGACCAAGCGCACGCATTTCAGCTTCTGTAGAGCGGCGTCAGGCAACAAGAGGCCGGCCTGCTGAAAAGGATTCCAGCGTAGGGCCTGTTTTGACACATTATCGTCGTCTTTTCTTTAACGTGTGACCGATGCACTGCCATTTTCTTTTACGCATTTCGAGCGCCACGTCCAGCTGACGTTAGAGATTGTCCGAGGTCAGAAAATGCGCAAAATGCGTCGAAGACAACATTTAATGAAGGTTTGAACGCGTATTGTAATCATCGCTGTAACCTTCCAGGTGGTGCAACCGTACAGCAAAACAGACTTTATGCTTGTGTTAAATATGCATAACTTGGTGTTGAGGCTGATGTTGTTGCAGACTTAACTTTACCGATTCTGCATTCAACATCCAGCTCGAAACGACCAAGAGCAAAATTTATTCACGTTTTCGAACTGCTGTGTGCCAAGAGTTAAGGGCGCCGAGATGGCTTCGTTGAGGTACCGCATTTTGGTTTTTCCAACATTGAATTTAAGACCATTAGATCTCAGCTTCTTCTGCATGGATTATCGGTAGCAGCAGATGTCGTCAGCATACGCAAAATACCTCCGGAAGGTGTTGTTTATCTGCCACTGTATGCCCCTGTGTTGACTTTCGTTGCCGAAGGCGGCACTTAGGACGTCTTCGATGACAAGAAGAAATAGAATAAGAGAAGGGATGCATCCCTATCGCACGCCGCTCTGGACCCGAAAAGGTTTCGATAATTTGCCCTTGTGAAGAAGTTTGCGTTGTTGTACCTTTTCCTAATGAGTGCATACCTTGGATACCTCTTCTCCGTAACGCAGCCCAAATAATCTCTCTTTTAACACTATCGAGGGCTTTTTCAAAGTCTATAAACAGCAGCTGCAATTTTGACTTGAACTCAACACATTGCTCAATGATAATTCGGAGAGTGTTTATTTGGTCAGCGCAGGAAAACCAACTACGGAAACCGGACTGGCGCTAACTAATGGAAGCCTCCAGATGGCTTTTCAGCCGGTTGAGGATAATACGTGGATTTTGACTATAATTTCCTCTTTCCATTCAAGCGGGAAAGTCTCTTCCTCCCACACAGATATTTTTAAGGGTGATAGCATTTCCGCTGAAAGCTCGACATCATTTTTTATAGAGTTCAGCCGGTATACCATCGATTCTGGGAGCTTTCCCATTCGGCAGTTGCTTTATGGCAGCTGCAATTTTAACCAGGTTTGATGGAGATGTTTTTATTCTGGAGTTCATATCGGTGGTGTCGTTTGAAATAGAGGTTTGATCGAAAGAAGTTTCTAGCACATTGTTAAGAACAACCGAGGAATGCTTTTTCCATCGAAGAAGTTGTTGTTCGTCAGTAATAAAAAGATTGCCATTTAGATCTTTAATCGAGTGCTCGACACAATGGCTCTTGTCGACCAACTTTCTGGTGATCTTGAATAACGTGCGGGAGTCGCCATATTCATATTCAAGCACAAATAAAAAGAATCATATGCACCTTGTTTCAGTCCTATATTTTTTATGTTATATGTTCGTTCGTAAGTGAAGCATGGCTGATCTCGAACTCCATCACGCAGAGACTGCAAGCTTTCGTCAACAAGTGTTTGAGGATTATTTGTAGAATTTTCTGGCCTAACACTATTTCAAACGAGGCACTATGGCGTCTGACGAGCGAAGAGCCCATACTGATCCAGATTAAGCGTAGAAAGTGGCGTTGGAATGGCCACACGCTAAGAAAGCAGCCAGATAGCATCACGCGAATGTCGCTTGAGTGGAACCCGTAGGGGAGCAGAGGCCGCGGACGACCAAGAAACACCTGGAGACGATCAATACTGGGTGAGCTAGCTGCTGCCGGCATCACATGGGAAGGCGCTAGATCAACTGCCTAAAACCGTGTGCGATGGCGAAGCCTTGTGGAGGGCCTATGCTCCAATTGGGAGTTTAAAGGAGAAAAAAAAAAAAAAATGTTCGTTCGTAAAATATGGAGGAGAGCATATTTTTATATGAGAGCTAAGCATGGTTTTTATCCGAATCTGTCAATTTTTGAACATGTCTATTCATGAGCAAATATAATCAGAATTACCGAGTTTCAGCTTCATAACATAATATTTTCGTAAAATTGCAAAAATATACCTACGGCAGCAAGCATTTGTGTAGAAGATAGTCGAAGTTTTTATTCGATTCAGTCCATTTTTGAATATGTCTATTCTCTAATAAATACATAGTTAAAGAGAAGCTCCACAGAAATTATACAAAATATTGACTGAAAATTAATACAATAATAAATTTGCTACCTTTACCTGGAATTGCAACAATGTGCAATTCTTTAAAACTTAAATGTTAATACTAGCAAATATCATCGATTTTAGTGAAAAAATTGTGAGAATATCCTATATTCCCATAAAATAATTTAAAATTACATACATATAGAATCTCGCAATAAAATTTGTTGTGATAAAAACAAGACAAGCAATTTCACATGGCATAATTGCAATAATTTCAATATAACTTTCACACATACATAGGAACATGCACATTTGGCACATTTAGCAAATCCGCATCATTATGCTTCAAATCAATTTGCATCCGTATAGTATGTATATGTATTACATGACTGTGGTACAAGCAGACTAATTTTTCGTATGCTATCACTGACATCAATAAAAGGCAGCAACTGCAGCAGGAGCAGCAACTGCAGTGTAGCTACAAAGGCAGCAATGTTAATAACCATCAGCAGTTTACATAGAGATTTTGGAAGCTATTTAACTTTACAACAATGTTGTTGGCTGGCTTAATCGTGGCTATTATATGTACTACATACATGTTACCTATGGACAGGTACTACTGCTACATAGAATACAGACAAACAACACTGAGCTGCTTGATATAGAAGAAGAACTCAAAACAACAACTAACAACAACAACAATGAAAACCTCTCAAAATCTCGGAAGACAATTGCTAGCAAAATGTACATACATACTAATGTATATGTATGAGTGCGTAATAGATGGAATATGATGGTAGTCGGAGTAGTGGGGAATAATATGTATCTACCTAATAGTTGAGCAAATTGCTTCATGCAAATTACTCACCTACATAGACCATAGCTAAACACAAGGGGGGGAAAAAAAACATGCATGCCATATACAATTGGAGAATGGCGCATGGGCCACCACCACCATGTATTCATCCATTCTTACAACGCGCACTTAAGTGTGACGATTATGCATGTGAGTGTGTTTATGCCTGCTTGTTTGTTTGCAACATGCTTCACTGGACTAAAATGCAAATTGAATCGAGCATATTTTCGTGCACTGATTGCTTTCACTAAATGATGCACGAAGTTGAGCGCACACACATATATGTAACAAATGTATATACACACCTGCACCTGCATACTCTACCGACGCTACATACGAACGTGCATATTAATATCAACATGCATAGTATTCTATCTAAACGGCTCCTGGACGGCATCATTTAGATCGGATGCTCTATCTGTTTTTCTTTCAGCGTAAATGAGTATGCCAAAAAGTATATCGACATACATTATATAACGATTATATAATAAAAAAGGGTGAGCCATTTGCAGATTTCTATTATAAATTACATATTTACATGCCACGTTGAAATCGGCAGCTAAAAAATTTACATGAACCCAGGTGCGGTTTTGTAAAATTGCAAAAATCACGCAATTCCAATTAATTGCGTTTGCATTTTCTAAAGTTCACTTTGCAACATTATAAAAAATAAATAAATATATGGCATTTATAAGCCCCTAAGGGTTCTTTGGACGAGCTTCTTTTCATTACTGTTGTGCGTGGTAAATTTTGGACAGTATCAGAAGAGACCTATTTATTTTAACCGATTCCGAACGGCAGAACCCTTGTGGCATCACTTTAATTTAGTCCTGTCACAGAGCTCTTTTAAGAAGCATTTTTGGGAAATTGTTACTGCCGGAAAAATTGTCAATTCTTGCCGACAGGTGAGGACCGTTCGAAAAAAAAAATCTTTTCGATATTAAATTTTGGTATGCTTCAGACGGGGATTGAACTCACGACCTACAGATAATAAGTCCAACACACTAACCACTAAGTTACTAAGAATCAATTTTATTTATATTACTCGAGCCTTTAGTCGTGCAAAATTGCACAATATCAAACATTTCCAATCAATTGGGGACAAATTTTTTAAATTTACTTGGCTTCACTATTATTTCATGTAAACTTATTGCAACGTCAAATAAATATTGCATATGTATATAAAAAATATACTACAGATTTTTACGATTGCATATTTCTAAACGAATAATAAATGCAGTCATCTTCATTTTGTTGATGTGATTGCAAAAATTTGCAATCATCTTTTGCATATACTACACTCATTTACAAGACCATTTGCACCGGTTTGTCAATTCCATTAATTTTCATTACAATTAATACTATACAAGTTGTTTGAAGTAAAGAATAAATATTGCAATTTTATTGCATAGCAAATATAAGCTAGTGTTTCTTGCTTCCAAGTGCATAGTAAATGCAAATCTGCACAATTTGTTGTTGTGCTTTCAAATTTTGCAATAAGTTTCTGCATATATGCTCCTATTTTTGTTTGCATCGGGTCGTGAACTCAACTATTTTTGTTCTATGTGTATCAGTTGCTAGAATTGTCTAATTGGAATTGCATATGCATAGCAAATATATGCAATAAGCTTTTAGTATAGCATAATCTTGCATTATCATTTATAATTCGAGATTTCCTTATACCAAGTTTTAAGAAATTTGATCCTTAAGAAGTTGTTTCGCTAAGTCTACCGAGACAGTCATTGGAGTGGAGGACAGTCAATAAATGGAGTGTCTTACAGTTTTTCTTAAAGCAACAAGTATCGACAAAAATATTGTATTTGACGATTCTTTGTTGTTGTTGTAGAATTTTTAAAGGAACACCAGCCGATGGGCCATTACTTTTGTAGACATTTTTACCTGGGTTAATGGTGGCTTTTTATTTTAAAAATTACATTCAAAACAATTTTTTAAATTGCTTCTTCTGTCCATTCATTCATCCGAAATCAGTTATTATTCCCGTTATTTTCTTCTATTTAATTTTAATCCAGTTTTTGGGTGACTCATAGGACTTGTGGACTGATATTTAAAATATTTTATTTAGTGCCGCAGTCAAAGTCAGATTTGTATCGAATTTATTTATTTTTCGTCTGGTTGTTGGGTTAGGGACATATAATTAACAGCCCTAAGCCCACAGCCCACAGCCCACGGCCCACATCCTTCGTCTTCCAAAAAAAAAAAAAAATAGTTTTTTGCTAATCGAGTTTTGGGCCCAAAAATAGGACCTACACAAAATTTCAGAAAAATCGGACAACTTCTTAGGCTTCTGTCATTAATGTGTCAAGTATATGAAGTGACCTGTGTTGAAACCAATATGATATTTCTACAATCAGCAAACCCGATAAAAACCATCTGTAGTCTGAGTATATTGAAATTAAAAATACTACTAATAAATTCCCCCATGGTCTAAACTGCTTGCCCATGTCATTTGATTTTTAATATTTTTATAAAATACTATACTTGTTTAAACGTATGTCGTTTTAGTGAAATCGCTTTTGTTTAAAATTACAAATATGCAATTTTGAAGTCAAAGCATACGAGATTCAACCACTATTTGAAATTTTCCAATATCTATTACAGTTTATTTGTGATCATTTTTCAAAATTAGTGTGGTTGAAAATAGGTTAAAAGTTGATTGAAAAAACAGAAGAAAAAAAAAACATATAAATGTTTCATATTACATGCATTGATTCTCATAAATAACAACAACAACAACAACAACAACAACTACTACTACTACTATGAAGTATCAATTTCTCATTTGATTGTTTTAATTTGAATAATTCACAATTTCCAACAGTTCTAACAGATATGTACCCACATACCTGTGGAGATGTATATATACATGTATATATGGTTGGTATATGTATTCGATACAAATGTGCCGCAACATTTATTGCATTTTGCGGTGCAACACTTGAAATTAATCTAAAATATTGATTTATGGTAAAATAGTGGAATATATTAATTTCTATATTTCTCTCTCTCTCTTTCACTCTCTTGCTATCGCTTTCTCTCAATTAGTAGCAATTTTTGTGTTTTTTTTTTCTCTGGTTTTGCTTGATATTAAATATCAATGGAAGTAATGCATAATATTCCTTTATGGAATGTTTCTAAATTGTAGTTTTACAACAATCGAATTTTCGGGCTACGAATCCAAAAGCAAAAAAAATTATTTTTCGGCTATACTACATACATACAAGGGCAAAGTAGTGTGAAAGAATTTGCCTGTATAAACTAATATGATTACAAATAAAATTTTAAGCTCATTTTTTAAGTTAAATCCCATTACATTTGCATTAAATTTTTATGTTTTTTTTTATACAAATATTATAGTTATATAATTATTTGTAAATTTTTGTAAAAAAAAAAATACTCATAGGATTTAAGCCATCTGATTTTTTTTTGTTTGTCATTGTTATTGATGTGAACTATAATACACATTAAAAGCTCTAAAAACTACGGTTTCCGTTAAGCTCACACATGCATGGGCATAATTAATTTGACGATATGTAATCCTTAAATTTTTAATTAATTAAGTTTAACATTTCCATTTTTTTTGTATTCTGCTCGAAATTTGATGAAAGACATAAAAATAGAAATGTCAACAACCACTGTGTGTTTCAAAAGTTTTCGTATTATTACTCTGACAGCTGACACACCATCTATTGACATATAATGTTGAAGCATGAATATTTGCTAATATTTTGACACTTTAAAAGTGTCATTTCTTCGGCAGATGACAAATTTGAAGAGCAGAATGTTATAAAGGCATTTTTTATACCCTCGTTGGACTCATTTGAGATCTGGTTTTAGATTCTAACGAATTTTCTAAAATGTAGCACTACTAATGTCATTTTTATAATGTTTTGGGCTATATGCTTCTCTCATAGAATGTTCAACGCAGCCGGTTTTTTGGTCATGGCTCAAAATTTCGCACAAAATGCAAAAAATCGTTACTGCAGGTGTGCCCAAATTCTCTCCCAACATTCGGCTAGAGATTTTAGTGCGATTCCCGACCATTTGATGAAATATTTCAATATTTTCTTCACTATTTAGAGTTTTTGAGCGAGCTTCAATTGTCTTTCTACCTCTTTATAACCTGCGAAATCATCAGGATTTTGTTTTTTTTTAAGTCAGAAGATGCTTATTTGTAGCACATTCATTTCTACAGTGAATACTATATACTTGGAAAACATACCAAATTGTCAACAGAAACATAGGTAAAAATAATGCAAGGCTCAAAGTCTCACCCAAAATGCAGGAAATTTTTATTGCAGGTATGCCCAAATACTCCCCCAACCTTCGCTTAGAGATTTTGGTGCAATTCGAGACCATTTTATGTACTATTTCAATATTTTCCTCAATATTTAAAGTTTTTGAGCGAGCTTCAATTGTCTTTCTACCTATTTATAACCTGCGAAATCATTAGGATTTTATTAAAGTCCAGTTTTTTTGAATCCGGCTCATACTTAAGGGGTTATAACACTGTAGAGCACAAAAAAATGTCGGGAATTTTCGTAGGCCAAACAAAAGGAGATATTCAAATTCTGTAAAAAGTATTTTTAATGTCAATCTTGAAGTCCAAAAAAACAATTAAGTTGCGCGATTCAAAAACAAAATGGCGGCTGTGCAGCATTTCCCCGCCGTACGTAGGGGTTTTTGGATTAATTGATTTTTCGTAAAATGGCGACCCTTTGAAGAAAAAATTCGAAATTTCACCTAAAAAAATCGTCAAAAAATTGTTTATAAATAAAAAAATATGCACAATTTCAAAAAAACCCCTACGTACGTCGCTGAAGAAAACGATTTCAAATGTATTGTAAAAATTTTCAAATCAATCGGTTAAGATTTGTTCGAGTTATGTTTCCGGCCAGCTCAAAAAAAGTGGTTTCGAGAAAAACGCGTTTAAAGTTTAAAGGTGCTCGGAGAATACCTCAGACGTCTTGCCGGCAAAACTCGAAATTCAGACACTTAGACATTTTTCCCGCCTTCCATCCTTTAGTATATTATTTTTGAGACTATTAATGACTATTTAAGATAAACAAATTTTTTTCCATTTTTTGAAAGTACTACAGTGGTGTAACCCCTTAAAGCACCACATTTTTTTCCAGTCACGATATTTTTATAAACTTTTGATACTCGATGAACTCTTTCACTGAGCATAGATCTTTTGATAGTCCAAACTCTAGGTCGAAATGCGGAAAATAATATCGGTGCCCAAGTCCTTCTCCAACACTTGTCTCCAACACTCGCTTTGAGATTTTGCTGCGAATCACTATCGTTTGCTATACTATTTCAATATCTTCTGCACTATCTTTTCAAGTTTTAGCGCGATCTTTAATTGACTCTCTGCCACCTTGAAACCTATGACATTATCAGGCTTTTTTCAAAATCAAACGAAGCAGTCTTGTAGCATTTTGCCGCTTTCTTTCTAGGCCATACTGAAAGCACTACATTTATAAAATTTTGGTAACCGATGAACTCTTTCACTGAACATAGATCTTCTGATAGCGCAATATCTTCAAAATCGAGTTCTTTAAAATCCGAAATATAGTTGTGACAGGTCTCGTAAATCCTCCTCCAAAATTTGTTTGTGATTTTCGATTGTTTGATAATTTCTTTTCTATTCTATTTCAATGCAATATTTTCTTCACTCTTTCCAGCTTTCGAACTTTGAAACTAATTAAAATTATCGTGGTCTTGCATTAGGGATAAACAATCGGCATCAAATTTTTTTTAATACACTTTATATGTCTCGGTGATGGTCTTGAGCTCGAGCTTTGTTACTTTTTGAGAAAATCACGCTTTCGAAACTAAAAGATTTTACTGAAGGTCCTGGCTTTTAATCTCCCTCATTACCCTCATAATAGATGGCGCCACTCTGTAAGCCTATCAAGCACCAGTTCTGGAACTTTGGAAGCACATAGTGCAAATACTGAATAAAAAAATGTTTACTTTGATATTTGGAAAAAATTGTACAAATTCCAAAAAAATTATTTTTTGTATTTTTACTAAACAATGTTGTTGAAAAATCTGTTGTAAAATTATTATTAACAAAGCTTTTGAGTTTTATGTGTATATGAAATTATTTCTGCTACCTTTCATGGGCATGCAAAAAAATTGCCTCTTTGATGTCACTAAAATTTGTGCTTTCTTTTTCATTTTTCAGTTTGTTCATTTTGTATTAATATTTTTGTCCAAATAGCCAGAAAAAAAAAAATAAAAATAAAAAATCAACTATAAAACGAACAAAATAGTCACAACAATAAGCGAATATATAAAAGCTGCCAATAAATTATGGCTTTGGTTATCAAAATGACATTTTAGTTACCGGTTACAATCGCAAAAAAACAAAAAAAAAAAATTCACCTCTAAAAAAAGCGACTAAAAATAAATGCATGTATATGAAAAAATCGCCAAAAATAAATAAAATCAAATAAACCAAACGGCGACAAAATAAAAATATTAATAACAAAATAGGAAAAAGAAATTGAAAATTTAAAAAACTATTCAGACTATCAAATGGATATGAGAAAGTGTGTGAGAGAGAGAGAGCGAGAGAGAGAGGGTGTTTATATGGAAATATCATAAATTTTAATACTTCCATACACATGGCTAGTCGTGGGCATAAAATATGAACATATTTTTTATAAATACAATATAAATGTAATTTTGGTGTAAAGTGTGAAAAATGTGAAAAGGTGCCCAATATATGTATAATACTACACGATGATGCATTTAATTTAGTCCATTATGGCATCATTTCATATGCAATTCACTATAAATTGTTCAACAATATATTCATCGAATTATCCCAATACCTCATTTTGTCGCACATCATCATCATCCAGCCATTTGCTTCCACTGCTGAACATAGGCCTCCACCATATGTTTCCATTTTTCTCTATCCTGAGCTGTTTTTATCCAGTTATTTGTAACTCTCTTTATGTCGTCCTTCCATCTTGTAGGTGGTCTTCCAATTTTATGTTTATCCTCTCTCGGTCTCCATTCAAGGACTCTTTTAGTCCATCTATTGTCAGTCATGCGATCTACATGGCCAGCCCATCGTCATTTTGTTTTTGTCACACTTTCGATTATGTCTGTCGCTTTCATTTTTTTTTTCTCAGCGATTTATTTGCTAGTTATTCTGTCTCTCCTGATTACCACAAGCATTGTCCTTTCCATTGCCCTCTGAGTCATTCTCAATTTATTTATTGTTCGTTTGGTCAAAGTCAATGCTTAGTTCATTGTCGCACATTATTGCTGAATAGTCAAGTGTGAATAGTGGGTTCCATAGCTCAGTGGTTAGAGTGTTGGCCTTCTGATCTGTAGATCGTGGTTCAATCCCGGCTGATGCATAACAAATTTCATATCGAAAAGATCTTTCTTTTGAACGTTACCCACCTGTCGGCAAGCAATTGGCAATTCTTTCGACAGTAACCACTTGCCATGAAAAAGCTTCTAAAAGAACTCTGTGACAAAGCCCAGAAAAAGTGATGTCACTAGGGTTCTGCCATTCGGAACCGGCTAAAATAAGTAGGTCCCTTCTAATACTGTCCAAAAATTTAACACGCACAACAGTAATGGAAGAGAAGCTCGGCCAATAATCCCTTCGGGGCTTTAAGTACCACATATTTATTTATTTTTAGTCAAGATGATCCGAGGTCAAGGTGATTCGTTATCGTGTGACTTCTTCAAACTTATTATAGGGAAAATTATACTAGTTGCAGATTTACGACATATTGACACTATCTTCAACAAAAGTGTCATTGACATAATCGGTATCAAATCGCAAGCTGTCAGTGCAGCATTCTCTGAATTGGAACGAGTATCACGTCGAATGCGTCTTACGGTGAACGTCGGCAAGACGAAGTACCTAGTGTCTACAAACAAAGAGTCTTGGACAACACATCACTGTTGACAATTACACTTTCGATGTGGCGAAGGGCTTCGTCTATCTTGGGACCAACATCAACAACAGTAATGACGTCAGCCTGAAGATTATGTGTAGGATAACTCTTGCTAACAGGTGTTACTTTTGGCTGAGTAAGCAATTGAGTAGTCGAGCCCTCTCCCGAAGATCGCAAATCATACTCAACAAGTCCGTCATTATTCCTACCCTAACATATGGCGCAGAAGCCTGGACAATTTCCATCACGAATGAGAGAATGTTTGGAGTTTTCGAGAGAAAAGTTCTGCGCAGGATCTTCGGACCTATTTGCGTTGATGGCGAGTATCGAATTAGGTAGAACGATGAGCTGTGTGAGCTGTAAGCTGACATTGACATAATCAGGCGAATCAAAATCCAGCGGTTGCGCTGGCTGGGTCATGTCGAGCGAATGGAAGAAGACGCTCCAGCGAAGAGGGTATTTTAATTCGGTACCCGCTGGAGGACTCAGAAGAAGAGGAAGACCAAACCTCCATTGGAAGGACCAAGTGTTGGGTAACCTGCCGACGCTTGGAATATCCAGCAAGTGAAAAACAGAGAAGACTGTCGCCGCATTATATGTTCGGCCTAAATCGATCATCGCTTGTTATGGCCACATAAGAAGAAGAAGAAGAAGCATTGTAATACCAATGCAAACATTGATTTTCCATGATGACTTTCGGAACAAAATGCCACTGCAAAGACTCAACAATAATTACCTCAAAAAACTTTTAACCGATATTCTTAATGACTTGATGAAAATATATAAATTCAATTTAAATAATTTGCAATTTAATAATATGAGCGCTAGCTACGAATGTGAGTAAGTATTAATGAATGACGTAGTCAGGTCTTGTAATTCATATCTTATGAGCGTGAATATTTAATAAGATCAAGTAGTGGGGTTGTGGCAGTTTTACATTAGCGCAAATGTCCTTCTAGCAATAGCTCCCCCATACATATATATTGATGGTTGGTGTGTGTGTGTGTACTATGGCATTGGTGTGCCAATAATGGCGTGCTGGTAAATGTCCAGACAAGAAACCATGCATAAATGTTGTTAAGCAAGCTTGCAGTGCCTGGGAAAAATATTTATGATTTTCAAATACATTGGCATATGGTCTGAACTAGTGCATATTGTACATGTAATAGGGTATGTGCATGTATGTAAATATATCCATTATAATATTCAGTTTCATTTTCAAGAAACAATAACATCGAATTTTAAGTATTATTTAATTTCATGTTATTCTACTATACACTGGATTTACTTGTCTAGTTATTATTAAATTTATATCTCACAACAAAAAAATACATATATGCATATAAGCATACTTAGTGCAAGTTACAAGGACATTCTTCGACATATGCATGTACATCCAATACATATACAAACACATAAGATGGCAATAATAATAATTAACATCGCAGGGAGTTTTTTTTGCCTTTGGTTTACGCTTCTGTTTTTTTGGCTGCAACACTTTTCATTGCATTTACAGCAGCAACAACTGCTCTTGAAGTTCGTGTCGTATGTACTTATTTAGGTATGTTATCACCCTCGCATAAGCCAAATTTGATCATGAAGCTTGCTATGGTGGCTGTTGGTGGTGACTATGTCGGAAATAAATTACAAATGAAACGAAGCAGCTATAAAGTTTGTTTTTCTTGCTATTTTTTTTTTTGTATTCTTTTTCTGTATTCTGTTCCCAAAGACGACAGCAACAACAATAACGACACGACAATCATGACAACGACAAGAATGAGTAAATTTGCTACAATTGACTGCGACATTGATGTTGTATGAAAGGATGGATATACTAGACAAAGTATAGCTCCGGAAGTAAATAACAAAATTTTTGCAGACAATCGTAATCCTTATTCTATGCCATAGATATTACTCCTACGACAGCTGTACTCATTGCCATTAATTCGTACATTTATTGTTGTTCCCCAAATGTTGTCAGACATTTGCATATGTATGCATGAAAAAAATTACTCCAAAAATTACTCCATATTTGACTTATACAATCATTAAAGAGTATATATCTCAAATGCTCAACTTTCAACATGTCCAAATGAATGACAGACTAGACTGTTATTCCTTGAAAAGAATATGACAACAATTGCCAACTATTGACAATATTTGTCAATATATTTGATGAGTGTAAAAATTCAAATATATTGAAGTGGAACATGTTGGCGATATATATAAACTCATATTAAAATTGCAATTGCAAAAAGTTGAAGATATGAAATGGCAATTTTACAAATGAAGAAGTTCAACTATTTGGTAGTTGCAAAAATATGTACCTACCATTTGACAACTGTCAAATATGAATATACAATACAAGTATTTTGAAAATGTTGCTTTTCTGTTGCATAACTTTGTCGTTTCATACGCAAAGTTCTAAGACATAAGTACTGAAGCATAATTTTTTATGGCAGCTACTAGTTGTTCTTATGCGATACAGCCTATTTTCGAATATGTTGATTATGTAGTCAATTTATTTGTATATACCAAGTGATATCTTGATCACTTAATGTTTTCTTGAACAAATTGTAAAAATATACTCGTACTGAAGCATATCTTTGTATGGGAGATAGGTGTTGTTCTTATCCAATTTAATCTATATTCGAATATATGTTTTAATTGGTAAATATAATTGTATGTATCAAGTTTTAGTTTGATAACTTAATATTTTCTTGTGTAAAGTGTACAAAAACTACATTTAAAAATATACTTTTGTATGGCAGATAGGTGTGATTTTCATCGGATTGGATTTGAATTTCAAATCTATCTATTCATTTGTATTTTAAAATCTGATGTATCAAGTTTCAATTCAAAATCTTAATATTTTCCTGCTTAAAATGTAAAAATATACATTTAAAAACATACTTTTATATGGGAGCTAGGCATGGTTTTAGTCCGATTACAATCATTCTTAAGCTCGTCTATTAGTTAGTCATTAGAAGCATATGTACTGAGTTTCAGGTAGCTAAATTAATATTTTCACAGGAAAAGTTTTTAAATACCTATTTCAAAACATACTTTTGTTTGGGAGGTAGGTGTGGCTTTTATTCGATTCGGCCCACTTTGGAATATGATTTTTCTTTAATAAAATTTTTCCTATGTAGCAAGTTTTAATTCGATAGCGTCAATTTTACGTGAAAAAAGTGTAGAAATATATTTTTGTATGGCATGTAGCCGTGATTATTATCTATTTATGCCCATTTTCTAATATATCAATTACTGGATCAGAATATTTTTATATGCCAAGTTTTGTTTTAATAGTTTCAAATTTTCATGCATAAAGTGTGAAAGCTCACATTCAACAATATATTTTTATATGACAGGTAGGCGTTATTTTCATCCAATATCGTCCATTCACGAAATCATCCGTTCCTTGGGAAAAAAATTCATATGCATCGACTTTTGGGGCATATTTTAGTATTTTTTTTAGGATGACAAATGATCTGCCCTTACTGAAAAACCAAATTGATCACGTGATGATTGACAGAAAGCATGCTTTCAGTGTGATGGACGTGAAATCGATCCAACATCGACTCAGATCATTACCTTGTTGTCACCGCCAGTGGAGGAGATCTCCCGAACTCCACAATTACAGACGAAGGTATAGATGTTCCACCACCCGACCATGATGAGGTCAGAGAGGCCTTTTGTAGGCTGAAAAACAAGAAAGGTGAAGGTACTGTTGGTCTGCCTGCCGAGTTGTTTAAGACCGGAGGTGATGAGCTGCTCACCAGAATGTGCTCGTTCATAAGCAGAATATTGTCGAATGAAAGCATGCCCGATGAGCGGAGGCTCAGTGTTCTCTGTCTCTTATATAGGAAAGGAGACCACACAGGGAAAAGTCTTCTTAGCATCGTGTACAATGTTCTATCGAGCGTAATGTGTGAAAAATTGAAGCCTATCCTTAACAGACTGATTGGGTCTTATCGATGTGGCTTCAGAACTGGTAAATCCACCATCGACCAGATTTTTACACTGCACCAAATCCTGGAGAAGACCCAAGAAAAAATGATCGACACACACACCACGTATTTGTTGATTATAAAGCCGTTTTCGACAGTCCGATAAGGGATTTCTTCTACACAACAATGTCTGAGTTCGGTATCCCTGGAAAGCTCATTCATCTTTGCAGAATCAGACTGTGTAACTCTCCTTGTGAAATGAAAATTGGGAATGAGAAAATAATACGAGCTGGTGATCTACGATATAATGGCTCTATCTTCAACAAAACGAGGGCAAGACGAATTACCAGTATCAACAAACAAAGAGTCCCAGCATCTTGGACAGCACGTCACTGTTGATAACTACGCTTTTGAAGTAGTGCAGGACTTTATCCATCTTGGAACCAGCTTTAACACTAGTAATGACGCCAGCTTGGAAGGACCACTCTTGCTAACAGGTGTTAGTTTGGGCTATGTAAGCAATTGAGAAGTGGGGCCTTCATTTGAGAAACGAACACCATACTCTACAAGTCTCCATCTCTCTCATCATGCATGTCTGTACATATGGCACCGAAGCTTGAACAATTTTCACTTCAGATGAGAGAATCCTCGGAGTTTTCGAGAGGAAAGTCCTAAGCGATATCTTTGGACCTATTTCCGTTGGTGGCGAGTATTGAATAAGCTACAACCATGAGCTGTATGAGCTGCGACTGCGCTGGCTAGCTCATGTCGAGTGAATGGAAGAACACGATCCGGCTAAGAAGGTTTTATATTTGGAACCCACTTGTGGATGACGCAGAAGAGGAAGACTTAAGCTCCGGTGGAAAGATCAAGTACTGGAGAACTTGTCAGCACTTGGAATTTTTAACTGGCGCCAGCTAACGAAGGAAAGTGCTGGCTGGCGAAGCATGCTAGTTTCGGCCTAAATCGATTTTCAGTTTTAATGGCCACGTAAAATATTGTCTTTATACTGACAACCATTTTACTCTGTAACATTTTAAAACGAACACTATTCATGAAGTTATAGTTAAAAGACCAGCTGAAGACAAAAAGTGATTCAGTATTGACTCATCATAGAGTCCTAGTCATAATCTTGAGGTGATCATTTAAGTGTTATTATTATTTCGAACAATATAATTTTTTTCGAAATCTGAATTAACGATAAGTATGTCTCTTTAGTTCTACTTTGGTATGACCAAAATTGATAAAAAAAAGGATATGATGAATTTGACAATAAAAACCTGAAATATTAGTAAGTAAAATTATTCAAAAATTATTTAATATTTTACACAGAATATTTATTTATTATACAAGCAAAATATTAATTGTCCTTTTTCGCATAATTGCAATGTATCTTATAAAGTATTTTATATATACCATCCCTGGAATAACTCCATACATATGGGGCGTATGAATGTAAAGTTACTGATTGCGCCCCTCTTTTACATTCAATTTATTTCATTTATTATTAATTTAGTTGCTGTTGTTCACTTTTTGTTTTCATTCCTTTCCATATAGTACTGTCATTGTATGCTTTATTCGATTTATGCATATGAAAACTACCTACATCACATATTTGATTGTATGTACGACTACGTAGATAGTAAGCACGACAAGTCTAATAAATAATTTAAACACATGGAATACACTGTAAGAAAATATATGTGTGTATGTATGTGTGTGCTGCAACAATAAAATATGCATAAGGGCTTTTCATAACATTCAAGAATAAAACGATGGCAGAAACATACCTCTACTCGCTTGTATTCGTAAAGTATTAAGGCAGCCTTTTGATCTCGCGCTCATATTGCGTTAATATTTAATGATTTTATTTTTATACCCTATACCCAAGTGGCCAAGTGGCATATTGATTTCATGTTTTCATTTCCAACACCCATAAGGGGCCATAATATTATTTTCGAAAAATAAACATATGAGTTGTGTGTATTCGCTTAGGCCACCCGTTCATGTTAAATCATATTTTCAAAAGTACAAATTCTTAAAGATATTAAAGTAAATCTTAGTAGATAAGATTATTTTAACTAATACATCATAGAATTCCAATATGAGATGTATCGGATAAAAAACTCGTCTACCTTCTCTAATTTCGAAAATAGATTTTCAAGCATTGAACATCAAAATATGAAGCCAACGAATTGAAACTTGGTACATATGATTATTTTTAGCAACTAATTAAGTAATTCGAAAATGAGATGAATCGAATGAAAATCACGCCTACCTTCCATACAAAAGTATGCTTTTAAATAATATTTTTTGCGGTTTCTCACATAAATATAGAGAATATTATGCTGAAACTTGTACATAACATTTTCTTTAATTCAATAAACTTATATTTTAGAAAATGTCAAAATCGATTGAAAAACACACATGTCTCCCATATAAAAGTATAATTTCGAAAATACATTTTCTGACTTTTCACACATAAGTATAGTGCCATTGAGCGGAAATTCGAAATATAATATTATTTTTTAATATACAATAAACGTGTTTGAAAATTAGAGAAATTTAAGGAAAAATGTACACATCTGCCATAGAAAAAAAGTTTTCGAAGTTATATTTTCGCACGTTATAGGCACAAAATTCGAACTATCAAGTTGAAACTTGGTGAAGAATCATATTTTTACAAACAATTGAATATCTTTTGGAATGAGTATAATCGGTTGAAAATATCGTACACTTCTCATATAAAAGTATGTTTTCGAAATTGTTTTTTTCGGATTTTATTCACATAAATATGAAGCTAAGACGGTGAAATTTTGTATATGAGATTGTTTTTATTGGCAAATAAATGAGTTGAAATGAAATTAGCGTTATCGGATGAAAAACACGCCTATCTCCCATACAAACATATGGCTTCGATCATATTTTAACAAGTCAATTTCTTTTTTTGTGCAGCGCATATAATTTCTTACTGCTTTCTCAAAAGTTTATTCAATTATAGGTATGAGTATAGCTTATTTTATGGGTGTAAATAGTGATGTATTCTATACCTGAGGAATATTTAGATTTGTGTTTGTGATACACCCATACATATGTACCTTTCCATATGCATATTCGTTGAAGAACACGTACATAATCGCTTAAATGTATTGTTCGTTGGGGTAATGATGGTGTTGCATGCATTTGCAAGTCACTGGGGACAATGTATATGAATCGTAGATAGTAAGGGCGACATCATGACTTAAGTACTTTAGCGATTTGATGAGGGCTACACGTACGAACATCTACGTATGGCCTATGTAGATGGGGACCGGAAAGGATAAAAGACATTTGCCAAGTGAAAGTGCAATGTAATTGTTATTCACGCGATCATGGATGCTGTTGCAATTTTAAAATTCTACATTTTGAACATTTATTAAACTAAAAGGGTTCGTTCTTGTGGCATGAGTCATGTAGCTTCTGTTAAATATTTAATAATAATAATGCAAATAATGTTAATATTTGTAATATGCATGAAATTCGAAGTATCTACATATTGTAGTAATAGAATGAAAACACATTGCTTTTTTTTCTAATGAAATAGGCGTTGCAAATCAATTACTACATCATCATAAGACAGAAAGAGACAGAGAGAGAGAGAGAGAGAGAAAAAGAAGACTCTAAAACAAACAAATCTATAAAAATAAAGTAATCAAAAGAATATTTGGTGGTGGCATCGGTAACGATACACGTGCGGTGTCATCAATAAGGTAAGGAGACGCAGAAAAATCGTGAATACAAAGAGAAGCTGACAAGTTAATGGTATAAATAGTACTTTCAAAAGTTCTGGTACACAATTTTTGAACATTATTAAATCAAAATCAAAAAGGATCTTATAAGAATGCTTTAAAAGACGATAATTACAGTACAAAGCTCATACATTCTATGGTCGATAACTTCTTCTTGATTTTTTTATTATTACGCTCTAGTAATTTTTACTTTGTAATTCTCCACATAGTCTTGTGGAAGGTTTCACGGCTTCTTTGTCTTGTGCACAGACAAAGAGAGACAGCTTAGTCGCGCTGTCGGACTGGAAGTCAAAATCGCAAAGACCAAGACCATGAGAGTCAACCACAAAAACGCAAGCCATATAATGGTCGAAGGATGCCCGGTAGAAATTGTTGAAATTTTCTGTTACCTCGGTTGCATTCTTATGGCAGACGGCGGAGCTAATGAAGATGTCAACTGCAGGTTAAAAAAGGAAGGGCGGCGTTCAGGCGACTGCATGCAGTGTGGGCGAGCTCGCGAACCTCCAAGCTCACAAAACTGCGAATGATCACCTCATGTGTGAAGTCAGTATTGTTGTACGGACGTGAAACATGACTGATCTCTGACACCATCACACAAAAGCTACAAACTTTAGTCAACAGATGCCTCCGCATCATCTGTATAATATTATGGTCGAACAGCATCAGTAACGACACGCTGTGGAGACTAACGAACCCGTCTTGTGGCAAATCAAAAATAGAAAGTGGCGATAGATAGGTCACACGCTAAGAACTCCTTTAGATAGCGTTACAAGAATGGCACTAGACTGGAACCTGCAAAGGAGCAGAGGTCACGGTCGGCCAAAAAATATTACTCCAGCTAGCTGATGTCAACACAATATGGGACGGTGCACAAATAACAGCACAAAACCGTGTACGATGGAAGAGTCTTGCTGAGGCCCTATGATCCCGAGAGGAGAATAAAAAAATTTACCAAAGCCACTAGGCCACCCCTGGGTTAAGTAAAATCAATGGAAGCATTACTATTCGACCTGTTAAAATTCAGAAAAGTCCTAGTAATTGGCTTAATTAGAGTATAATTACTCCTTCAGAAGTAGAGGTACATTGAAATTAATAATACTCAGTAAAATTGAGCAATTCAGATGCTCACAAATGACATCCGGTATAAAAGTTGAGGATTAGACCAATTGCCTATGCACCAGTGCTTTCAAGTCCAACAACAAACATCGAATTGAACGAAGTGCAAATTTAATGAACTCCTTTTGAACCTGTTCCAAACGATTAATGTGAATGGTATAAAAAGGAAACCAAATACGGGGTGATATTTTAGCAACTTTCTCTTTGGCATCACTGTTTTTGGCAGCTCAGCTGTTTTCGTGTAACATGTTCAGTTTGGTCTATAATTTAACCATGAATCGACTTACAAACGACTTACTTATTATCAAAATGTTCGGTTATGAAAGTGCATCGTCCACTTCTTCCAGTTTATGGTCAGTTTGGGCGACCTTCTGAGGTGACATTAAACCACCAACACGCATACGTAGAGGACAGAGGAAAATATCGCAGCTGTATCCGCCAGTGTTGTTGATGACAGTGAATTATCGATTCGGTGCCGTTCGGTGCCGGTTTGGACCTTTGTTACTCCACTACGTGGACAATTTTAAGGGAGGATATGGGTGTAGAACTATTTAAAATACAGCTGATGCAAGAATGAAGCCACACGACGTACCACAGAACGGCTAGATTTTGGTAAATGAGCGCTGGCAAAGTTGGATGAAGATCCAATTTTTTTTTCGGAAAATTGTGTTCAGTGACGAAGCTCATTTCTGGTTGAATGGAATGACGTGAACAATCAAAATTGCCATATTTGGTGTGAAGAGCAGCCAGAAGCATTGCAAAAACTGTCAATACATCCCGAAAAATGCACTGTTTGGTGTGGATTATGGGCCATTGGCATCATTGGACCGTACACTTTCAAAGACGATGAAGCCAGGAAGGCTACTGTAAATGGGGAGCGCTACCGTGCGATGATTACAAACGCTTTTTTTTGCCCAAAATGGAAGAGCTGGACTTGGCTGACATTTGGTTTCAACAAGACGGTGCCACAAGCCACACAGCACACGAAACAATGGCCCAATTGAGAGGCTTGTTCGGTGAACAGTCTATTTCACTTTTGGGGCTGATCATTTGGCCGCCTAGATCGTGCGACTTAACGCCTTTAGACATTTTGTGCTGTGGGGGTATGTTAAGGCTCATTTCTATAGCGATAAGCCTGCAACGGTTGACACACTGGAAGCCAATATTGAAGAATTTATTCGCGAGATACGGCAATTCCACACTTGTCAAAATGCTGTCGGCTTAGTTCAGTGTGTTTCATAGTGTATCAAAACTTTTGAAAGTACTTTATATACACAGAGAGCCACAAAGCACTAAACTCAGCTTGCTTCTAAACTTATGTTATTGAACTGTTATATACCTAAGTATACCATCGGTATCGAATGTATGTATGTATGTATGTATGTATGTATGTATGTATTTGTGGTGGTGGCAGCGAATACGATTTTTCATTTAACGCTTCCAGCGATAGACGGCACAAAATTCATACAGTATGCATGAATACATCGTCTGTGCGCCATAAAAATATGCCAACAACCATCACAACAACAATAAGGGTGGCGTCGACAGCAACAACAATAACGATGGTAGTCACATGCATATATATGAATTTTGTCGACACATAAAATCGCGCATACAAGAGTACCTACTCGTACGTAACGTACTCGTACATATATAGAGTTGCCACTCATGTGTTGCATGTTGCATTCACACCATAACAACATTGTATGATGGTATTTGAATTTTTTCGACTTTATTGGTATTGTATGTACACGTAGGTGGCTGTGCATGTTTGCGAGTGTCTGTCGCAAATATTCGATATACACACGTGCATACAAAATAAACGTACTCGGTGGATTTGTAATAATAAAAAGTAACAACAACAACAATGATAACAGTATCAAAATTATATTAGGAATGGGCGAGGACAAATGTGGATGGAAAAAAGTTAAAATCATTCAGCAGCAAGAACAAGCACTGGTAGCCACTGACTATGATGGTGTTCATATCACCCACATGCCATACTTGTCCTATACTCCAAAAATGATATAAATGAACTACATACCTACCTAAATACAACACCAACAAAAAAAAAGAGCAAATAATAAATAAAGTCATAAACGTGAAATAAGCCATCGTTGATGTTGATGCTGCTACGGCACCTGCCAATCTACAATGGCATTGAGTGTTGCCGGCTCTATTGAAATGTACCTCAGTACCTCTGTAAATGTGATTGTGACGTAACGTACTCATATAGAGATATTCGACAGTTATTGTTTCTTGTTCGAGTGGTACGTTATTAGCGTGTAGTATATACATTAAAGATCCAATAAGAGGATTTTCACCGATGACATATGTATGTACCGGTATGTGTATGTAGTTGCATATGCATGCAATGAGCATCATCATATTAGTACTCTAGTCTGATACAGTTGACTGGCTGGTTGGTTGTTGTTGTGGTGAATTGATGTTGTAAGCATAAGGAATGCAACATAGAAATTTTAGAAAGCATTTTTCATGCCTTTAACTTCTTTCAAGCTCATTGCACTTCTCTTGGGAGTATTGACTAATCACACGTTACTATGAACTTCACCTAGACTCCCGGGAGAGATTTAACCACATGACAACCAGCTGATTACAGATTTGTAATAATAATTATATTAATGAATTTATTAGGTTCCAAAAAAATTGTACTCTTCAAGAAATGATAAATGTAAAACGTGGGTTAAAGGTGCCAGCTTGAGCTCAAAGTTCAGAAAAATTGTTGGAAAATGGACATATAACACCACAGATGCTCAGGATTCGCTCCTAGAGAGATGAAATGTATGAACGATCCTAATTAATAGTTTTTTTTCCCCCTTCATGGATCACAATGGGCTTTTCTGGCCTCAGTGTGTCCTTTCAGAGAGAAGACAGCCACAGGGGGGGCTTACATATGAATTTGTTGTTTTCATGAAAACAGGGTGCTCCTGGACTGGTAAAATCTTCCAGAACATTTTTCCAGAACATACTTATCCCCTATCTCCAACCCTTATGGGAGCTTCTCTACAAGATTAACATAAAAATATACGGAAATTCGAAAATATCACCATATCTACCAAGAGAAATAAAATGTAAGAGCGACTATTGTTCATTTTGCTCAGCAGTATTTATCGTGGACATATATGCCCTCTATATACAATGCTTATTGATGCTGCCACACAAAATTAAAAATAAAACTTTTGAAGATAAGCAAATACCCTCATAACTGTCGAGTGATCACTTCTAGAGCAGCGAAATGTAACTGCAGCTCCGTGTTTTCTTCTCAATATTTTCACCAAACATATTTACTTTCTATCTCCACCTCTTAGGGGAGCTCACCTACGAAATTCATCCTTTTATAAAAACATTTAACTTACATGTACCATATCTCTACTGTTTATGGAGGCCATCCTACATAAAAAACCCTGCAAATTTGCAAATACCATCAGAGCTGGCTAATAATCCCTTCTGGAGAAACGAAATATAAGGGCGACATCCATTAACTTTTCCCTTCTCTATTCCCACCTTTGAGAGGGCTCTTCTCCAAAACGTATTTTTTGAACCCCTGGCACACCGTTTTCTAATTGCCTCTAAAGGACACAATATTCTTTATCTTTAGCGGAGAAAAAAAAAATTTACTATGGCGTCATACTAATTTACTATGGCAAATTACTGTATTTGGTCGAGTCCCCGATTGCAAAAATGGATGTCGCCCTTATATTTCAAAATTAATTTAGAATTTATAATAATACATTTTCTCACTATATTTCAGTATTGTATGATACATTGAATATTTTTATTGAAGTTTCTATAACTTTCACTGAAGTCTGGTTAAGTCTCCACAGATCCCCTAGTTATTGTTGTTGTTGTAGCAGAAAAAATACGGAAATGCATTGTTCTGTGCCCGTACAAAGCATTTCCGTATTCTGATGAGGTGAATGTACCTTGGTCGAACACGTGTTATAACTTTTGTGTTATAATAAAATCATCGCATTTTGGGATTCCCTGATCATTCGCACGACATTCGGTTAGAACTGTATAAAAAATCCCTCGAACTCTGAAGAAGAGTTAAAAATTCACAACATTAAATGGGGCGCGCAATTCCAAAAATCTGATCACACTTGACTATCTAAGAAGTACTTATCAAATCATGTCACCCTCAAATCCCACCTTCATAAAATAAGAGCACTAGAAAGTTTGTCCTTTAGCCA
Source organism: Megamerina dolium (assembly GCA_963854835.1). NCBI lineage: Eukaryota > Metazoa > Arthropoda > Insecta > Diptera > Megamerinidae > Megamerina > Megamerina dolium. Next base: position 65,917,000 of record OY978528.1, on the reverse strand, counting down.
CAATTTTTAAAGCACAGAGATGCCTTAGAGTTCACTTCTGATGGCTCTCTGAGTCAGTCGAAGGAGACAACATCAAAGTCATTGGGTTTTGTTTGCTCTGTATAGGGTTAAAAGGTCAGAGGCATTCATACCAAGACAACCCGTCTCTAACGGTCCTCTTAATGGGCGAGCTGTAGATTCGAAAACCTAAGTTATTTCGAACAAAAATTTTATTCAACTTTTAATGTAATTTCCATAATTTTTTGATTAAATTTTTGGCTACATAAATATTAAAAAATTGTTGAAATTTTTAAAGTGGTCACTTTTCGATGCGCTTTTTGTTTCTATGATACACTCTTAGGACAGTTACGATAGATAGTCGTACATATTTTTGAGTAGCTCGTTTGAAATCATAAAAGTTTTATATTTTTGTTTGTCTCTTTTAGTTTTCGCTTATTTTGACGGATTTTTGGCCAAATGTATATACATAATATTGTATGTATGACTGTATGTCTGTGTATGAATTTAATATTTCAATTGATAGATATTGTAAAGCTTATCAATGAAATGGGTTCATACAACTTTCTATTATACAATATTTTATTATTTTTGCTCGTTAAACATTATAGGTATATATATGCAGATGTCTCAATGTTTATCTCATATGAAACTGATTTAAGAGTATCTAACATACATATTGTTGTTATGTTTCTGTTACATATACATAATTATTCATTGAACTTGGAATGCAACGAAAAATTCATAAATAAATGCTAACTATAGTGTGTTCTACTCAGAGCGCATCAACTTAAAAATTCTAAAAATAGACATATTTCCATATTGCATAGATACAATTTTCATTAAGTATTTCACTGGTATACACTGATCATACTATAATTCTCAATCACTTCAAAACAAATATAAACAAATAATGCGCTCTGATGAGGTGAACGAGGGCAAGACGAAGTATCTAGTGTCAACAAACAAAGAGTCCTGGCGTCATGGACAGCACGTCACTGCTGACAACTACGCTTTTGAAGTAGTAAGGGACTTTGTCTATCTTTGAACCAGCATTAACAGCAGTAATGACGTCAGCTTGGAGATCATGCTTAGGATAACTCTTGCTAACAGGTGTTACTTTGTGCTGAGTAAGCAATTTAGAAGTCGAGCCCTCTCTCGAAGAACGAAAACTACACTCTACAAGTCTCTCATCATGCCTGTCCTAACATATGGCGCTGAAGCCTGGACAATTTCCACCTCGGATGAGCGAATGCTTGGAGTTTTCGAGAGAAAAGTCCTACGCAAGATCTTTGGACCTATTTGCGTTGGTTGCGAGTACCGAATAAGGTACAACCATGAGCTGTACGAGTAGTATGCCGATATTGACATAGTAAAGCGCATCAAAATCCAACGGCTGCGCTGGCTAGGTCATGTCGAGCGAATGGAAGAACACGCTCCAGCTAAGAAGGTGTTATATTCGGAACCCGCTGGAGGACGGCTCGGAAGAGGAAGACCAAACCTCCGGTTTAAAGACCAAGTACTGGAGAACCTGACGGCGCTTGGAATTTCTAACTGGCGCCAGCTAGCGAAGAACAGAGATGGCTGGCGAAGCATGTTATTTTCGGCCTAAATCGATATTCGGTTGTTATGGGCACTTAAGTAAGTAAGTAAGCTCGTTTATCCCTCTGCTGTAGAAGCCTGGTTCACGGGAATCTATGAACAACTGCAAGGCACTTTTGTTTGACAGCCTTTTCACAATTAAATTTTTTTCCTACCAGGAAGTTGTTCAAATTCCGAGAGAAGTGGTAATCGATGGGTGAGCAAGGTCGGGTGAATATGATGGGTGACGGAGAGTTTCCAAATCCATCTCCCGTAGCTTTGCCACAATCATTCGTGCAGTGTGTGGTCGCACGTTATCGTGCAAGAGGATTGGGGTTGAGAGGTTGACCAGTCTCAGCTGTTTTGTCGCATGAGTCCGCAACATTTCGTCCAGTTGCATATAGTAGATATTCGCTGTGATCGATTCGCACGGTTTCATGAAACGGTGGTGAATTACACCACCTCTAGACCACCAAACAGTCAACATCAGCTTCCTCTGGTGGATGCTTCGTTTCGGGGAGTTATCCGGTGCTTCATCTCGAGCCAATCACTGCGATGAATTCTTGCGATTGTCGTAAAGAATCCATTTCTCATCACACGTAATAATATGATTAAAAAATAATTCGCTTTTGTTGCGAGCAAGGAGCGTAGGCAAGCTTCGAGGCAATAGCGCTTTTGGTCATCGTTCAATTTGTGTGTCCAGCTTTTTCACCTTGTTGATTCGAGTCAAATGGATTAGTATTGTTTGCTTAAATACCTCAAACATCAACGATAAATTGTGTGCACTTTGGACTGGATTTGATTCGATTCTTGCTTTCAGCACGTCGCCGTTATCCACCTTCGTCTCAGGTCGAACGGAACTCCACACACCAGCGGGATACTGTCTGTTTTGACGTGACTTCAAACATATCTTGTCGATGGCAGGGGTCATATTTGAGTACTCGAATACTAAATTTTACTTACTCAAGTATGTGAGTACTTCTAAGGTACTCGAGTCGATTCGCCTCGACACACCACTGGTCGTTATATACATAGATCATTCTCATTTCTATTTTATTCAACATTTATCATAGACAATATACTTGGTTGAATTTATTACATTTATGTGAATAATTTTATTCAAAACTCAGGGTTGATTTAAGATTATTTTAACCCTTTTATTCACTACGTATGCAAATACACACACACACACACAAACGAACAAAAAATACATACATATGCATTTGATAATTTTCACATATTGTTTGGAATTTAAAATAATTTTAAAACTCATTGATGTGTGTTTTAATTAAAAAATTATTTAAATATTTACGCATGTGTGCGTAAATATATTTGTTGTTCGTATGTAAGTATTAATTGAGAAGTAAAGTAAATATTGTAGATGGTAATATTGATAATATGAAATTTGCAATGCGAATATAAAACCATGGCATCATCGAAGTTAATGTTGACAACGATGAGGATGATGATGATGATGATGATTCCATACAGAGAGCGGCATTGTTCTAAAGCTCTCATTCCGAACAAAAATTAGCTCAATGGGGAATTTGAATGCAATGGGAATCAAATGTACACATATTCATATCACAACAGGCTAATAAACCAGAAAGCCAGATAGTATGTGGACATGGCATGTAATGTTTCTGGAACATGATCATAAACCACATATGTAGACACGAGTACTTACAGGGTGATTTTTAGCAACTTTTTCAAAGACGATGCTGGGGAGCGCTACCGTGCGATTATTACAAACTTTCTTTTTACCCAAAATGGAAGAGCTGGACTTGGCTGACATGTGGTATCAAAAAGACGGTGCCACATGCCACAGAGCATGCGAAACAATGGCTCAACTGAGTAGCGAGTTCGGTGAACAGTTTATTTCACGTTTGGGGCCGATCAATTGGCCGCCTAGATCGTGTGATTTAACGCCTTTAAACTATTTTTTGTGGGGCTCATGTCAATAGCGACAAGTTCGCAACGGTTGACGCACTGAAAGACAATATTGAAGCATTTATTCGTGATATACCGGCCGATATGTTGGCGAGAGTATGCCAAAATTGAACCCAGGGTATTGACCATGTGAGGCGAGGCACAGCCGCGGTCAACATTTACATGAAATCATCTTTAAACATTAAATTATATAGATCGTTCTATCGACTCAAATAAAGATTTCATACATTTTTCAAAATTTTATGTGTTTCTTCTTTAAATCAAATCCGAACGCTGTTAAAAAATCACCCTGTAGTAGTACCAATACTCATGTCATCAGTGTATTACCAGCGTGACCAGTTTGGGTGAAATTTTTTCATTTATGTTTATTTGTTGTTACAGTTATTGTTGTTGTTTTTGTTATTACAGCGTCATGTTTGATGCCCCATGCCCGATGCGTAAATTAACAAATAAATATAAATTGTTGTTGTTGTTGTTGTTCTTGCTATATGTAGTGTTTATTTATTTATTGTTATTTTCATGTATCGGCGTGTCTGTGTCTGTGTGTGATTAGAAATATTTATGCACTGAGAGAAATTGATTGTTTCGTTAATGGCTCTAATTTCAGAGCGCGGAGCGCGTTGTAGAAGTCTGGTAGTCGTAAGAATGATTCTAGAATTTGGCGAATCAGCGCAGATGCCACCACTAAACCTTGGCTCCATTTAAGACCCATTGATTTACAGTTGTGTTGTAAAGGCTGCGTTGAAAAGTTGTTTCATTCCACTCGTCCATAGAAGAGCCTTGCGCATTGAAATGCTTTGTATGATAAACTGCTTTAATATCCACATCAAACGATTCCCAAAGAACTTCAACATTCCTAGTTATAAAATCCAATTCATCCAGAGTATTTGGTTTTCTCTCCAACATTTTCTTTTGAATGTATTAATTTCAAGTATACCCATCATGTATGGTGAGATGGTGCATGCCATATGAAACCATTAAATAGATTACTTTATTAGTCTATGTTACCACCACATATACTATGCATATACATATATATATATATATATATATATTCCTCTATATTCCCAATATTAACTGAACCGCCACAACAGTCACTACCACTCTCCACTGTTCGTTTTTGTTTTGTTGCAAAATTTTCGACTAAATATGTAATGGTCAACACTACTTCCCCAATCCATTGACGCCATTGTCTAGCATTGTTCTTATATTTTGCGTATGTTGACATCATAATTTAACAGATATCGCACCACTACACACTACACACATGCTATTAGTAGGAGTGAGGCGTGATTTTGCTTTAATTTTGTTGGTTTTCGTAAAAATGTTTTTGCATTCGACATGTCTTTTTTTGAGGTACAATATTTAGTAGTCTTGTTGGTATGTATTTAACTGACAAACAGTACGAAATCCATTGAAATAGAGAGTCAAATATTTCAATGAAGTCTGAAGTCTATGTTTTGCAATGTGTTTGGTATTTTGATAAAACAAGTTAGGGTCGCCATATGTATATACGAAAAAGCTTTCAAAATTCTAAAGATAACAATTTCATATATGCGCTCGAGTGTTCAATATAAATGAATTTAACAGCAGGGTCCGATTTCTGTGGCCAAGACACATCGATTTCTCTTACAGATAGAGTAGAATACACATAAACACAAAAAAAGTAGTTATGTGGCAGTTATAAATCCCGATGCATATCTAAAACTTATGAGATAAACCAGAACATGATAACATGGTACACAGATGGCTCACTCACAGATGAAGGAGCCAGAGTGGGGGTATTTGGGCCAGGGGCAAGATACTCGGAAACTCTAGGCAAAAACATGACCATCTTACAAGCGGAAATTTACACTATTGACAAGTGGGTCTATTTTAATCTCTCACGTAACTATCGGAAGAAAAGAATAGCTATCCTAAGTGACAGCCAGGCGGCAATGAAGGCACTTAAATCTCATCAAATTACATCGTATCTGGTGATGGAGTATCTTGAGAAGCTGAACATCCTGGGTGAAAGCAATCAGGTCTCGTGGGAATTACAGGAAACGAAAAGGCAGATGAACTTGCTAGAAAGAAAGCAGCAACCCCATTTGTAGGCCCGAAACCATTCGGTGGATTGGGAAAGGGCAACTTCTCCAAAATCTTTAGGGAAGCAGAAGATATAGAAAGAAAGCAATATTGGGACAATCTACTGGCGTTACTATAATCAAAGTCGCTCTTACGAATATATAACCTAAATAGATTTGAGGATTGTATGAATCTAAACAAGAATAACTTAAGAATCATTACAGAAATTCTGACAGATTGAACTATCACCTGACAAAACTGGGAATTTACTGTAATGAAATTTGTAGGTTTTGCGGGGAGGAGGATGAAACCTCGACACACCTGCTGGAGGTGTGCCCCGCACTAATGCAAAAACGAAAGAAACACCTAGGTGAACATCTACTAACTGATGGTCAGACTCGAGAATATAGGAGCAATACTACATTTCATAGAGGATGTTGAACTCGAAGAAATACTTTTAACCAAAATGAAGGGAACACGATAGATCTTATATGTCGCGCTCATTAATCATTAACAATAGTAATAATACTAATTGCTTTAATAATAAAAAAAAAAATTACTTAAAAACTTAAAAAAAACTTACACTATACGCGAAAGTCACCAATAAGAGTGGACGTCTTTATTTTGATTTTTAGAAAAAAAAAAAAAAAAACAAATAAAATAATAATATAATTTGCAAACATTTTGTTTACAGTATGAGTGTTCAGCGCTCTCCTCTCCGGCAACGGCAATCGCCTGTTAATGTGTGTGTAAACAATAATTTGCAGTCACCCGCGCAAACCCCCCCGATAAGTGCATTATCAAATAAAACAGTTGATACACACTGCACAAGTGAAAGTAACAGTGCAAATCTTTTGCCTGCACATATTAAAAATTCATCAAATTTTGCAACAACAATAAATACAGACAAAAAAAATAATTTGTTCTATCGTGATATACTATCTCCCTCTATACCGTGGAGTGTACAATGTGCTTCTCCTGCTGTAACACCAACAGCTACAACATCAAAGCAATCAAATAACGGCACTTCTACTGAAGTGCATGACCCAGTAGTTAAAGCAACTAGTGCGATGACTAATAAAGAACCAGTTGCTGTTCAAACTGGTATTGATCGCTACATTACTGTAGTAAAGCGAAAGAGAAGTCCGCAAAATTCAAAACAAATGAATTCAACAAAAATTCAAAAGCAGAACACTGTCCCTATTAGTTCGGAAAATAGATACGCTCTGCTTTCAGGTGATGAAAGTGACGAAAATATTATCTCCAAGAAAAATTTCAAACCCCCACCCATTTTCTTGAGAGAACGCAACTCAGATAAGTTGATTTCTAGAATTACAAGTCTTATAGGACCAAAGAATTTCCATGTTGTTCCTATTCGCAAAGGCCAAATTGAGGAAACAAAAGTGCAAATCTACAGCGAAACTCATTATCGCAAAGTAATAGCGGAATTTGATGCTGTAAAAAAGAATTACTACACATATCAGCTAAAAAGTAGTAAGGGCTTAATCGTTGTACTCAAAGGCGTCGAACCCAACGTTGATATTAACGAAATCAAACTTGCCCTCCAGGAAGAAGGGTTTCAAGCCAAAACAGTATTCAACATTCTCAACAAGAGCAATATACCTCAACCGTTATATCGTATTGAGCTTCAGCCTGAAACAAAACCCCTAAAAAAAGGTGAAGTACACCCCATATATAAAATTCGATATTTATTGCATCGCAAAATCACAATCGAAGAACCCCATAAGAGAACTGGACCTCCTCAGTGCAGCAACTGCCAAGAATATGGACATACTAAGACATATTGTACCCTGCCAGCTGTTTGTGTGATTTGTGGAGATCTCCATAAATCAAACATATGCCCAAAATCTAAAGGCGATGCTAGCATGAAAAAATGCAGCAATTGTGGAGGTAATCACACCGCAAATTATAGAGGTTGCCCAGTATATACAACCCTAAAGCTAAATTTCTCCGCTAGCAATCAACCTCTAAAACCAGTTGAGCAAACTCAGATAGCCAACTCAAGTAAGAGACAAAATATTGATGCAACACAATTCTTCTCTGCAATCCCAAACAAGAATCAAACCAATTCATACGCTAGCGTGTTAAAACAAAACCCACACCAACAAAGCAATGTAAATAATGAGCAGAAACACTCACTGCCCACCCAACAGCCAAGTACCCTTGAACATTTGCTTCAAACATTGATTCAGAATATGAACCAATTCATGAACTCAATGCAAACAATGATGCAAGAAATGATGAAAAATCAATCGATGTTACTCCAAACATTGCTATCCAGACCATGAGTTGTCTCAAGATATGCCACTGGAACGCCAACGGCTTAAGCCAGCACCGTTTGGAGCTAATTCAATTCCTTGAATCCAGCCAAATCGACATAATGATGATATCTGAGACCCATTTCACTGACAAAAATTGCTACCAAATACCATATTACAAACTGTACACCACAAATCATCCGCATGGTAAGGCACGCGGAGGAACTGCCATATTGATAAAAAGCAGAATAAAACATCATGTTCTTGAAGATTTTAGTAGCGTCTACTTGCAAGCAACATCTATATGTCTGGAAGAATACATCTCTAAGCTAGTAATATCTGCGATATACTGTCCCCCAAGATACAGTATTACCGAACAGCAATATAAAGAATTTTTCTCAACTCTTGGTAGCAAATTCTTGGTTGCTGGCGATTTCAACGCCAAACACACTCACTGGGGCTCCCGATTAATAACTCCAAAAGGCAAAAGACTATGTTCAATCATCACTAACCACGGCTACGATGTTATTTCAAATGGTCAACCGACATATTGGCCGACGGACAAGAGGAAAATACCCGATCTCATAGACTTTGGAGTCGCCAAAGGTTTGCAGATGGAAAATATCTCCACAGAGTGTAATTATGATCTATCATCTGACCACTCACCCACGGTAATATCTATAAAATCACCAAGCCCCCAAAGCAATTGCGTTAGAAAGAAAATAGACTGGTTAAAATTCAAGAAATATATAAATTCCCATCTTCCTCTGAGTACTGTATTAAGAAATGGACACGATGTAGACTCAGCACTCGAAAAATTCAACCAGCTGCTCTCATTAGCTCTCAGCTCAGCCACCTGCACAAAGGTATGCAAGCAATCAAACTATAGCCCATACACACCAGCCGATATTGAATTGCTAGTAAGACAAAAAAGAAGACTCCGAAGACAATGGCAAGAATTCAGATCACCGAATCTGAAAACACAGCTACAGCACTGCACTCGAAAGTTAAAGCAAGCCTTAAAAAATAAAAACAACAAAGAGTTAGAAGAGCACATAGCGAAATTAACACCTGGTGAAGCGTCAGACTACTCTTTGTGGAAATCAGCAAAAAAATCAAATCGGCCAATTCTCACTGATTCCCCCATCCGTTTGAGTGACGGTAATTGGGCTAGAAGCAACTGTGAGAAGGGTTTGGCTTTTGCAAACCATCTAAAAAGTGTGTTTACACCCAATCCACCCTCTTCACAGTCCTATTTACCAATATTAACTTCTCAACCTTGCTCAATAACGCTCAAAATTAAAAAAAAGGACATATTCAAAGCAATTTATAAAGATTTAAACCCAAAAAAATCACCTGGTCCAGATAAAATTACCGGTAAAATGATAAAAGAGCTACCTCCGGCTTCAGTAATTCATCTGATGCACATTTTCAATGCTATCCTTCGTATTAAACACTATCCCAAATGCTGGAAAACTTCAAAAATTATTATGATAGCAAAACCAGGAAAAGACCCTACAAAAGTTGCATCGTACAGACCTATCAGCCTCCTGCCTCTACTTTCTAAAGTATTCGAAAAGCTACTTGTCATGAATATAACTCCATTTATTAATCTCAATCAACTGATTCCTCAACATCAGTTTGGATTTAGAAAACAGCACGGCACAATAGAACAAGTCCACCGCATTGTAACTCTGATAAGGAACACTTTTGAAGAAAAAAAGTATTGCTCAGCTGTCTTTCTTGATATCACTCAAGCTTTCGATAAAGTATGGCACGATGGCCTTATTTACAAACTCAAACTATTACTGCCTGCAAATGTCTCCTCATTGCTTAGTAGCTACCTCACGAAAAGACAATTTCTCGTACATCACAAGGATTACACAACAAATCCATTGGATATTCACGCTGGCGTTCCTCAAGGAAGCGTTTTGGGTCCCTTACTGTATCTCTTATACACTTCAGATATGCCCAACAATAACTATACATTCATATCGACCTTTGCTGATGATACGGCAATATTGTGCTCTCGCTCTAACCCCATAGAAGCTACTAAACTCCTGCAGACTCATGTCGATTCTCTCGAAATCTGGCTAGCAAAATGGCGTATAAAAGTCAATGAATCAAAGAGCGTACATGTAACCTTCACGCTAAGGCTAGATACATGTCCCCCACTTAAAATTAATGGCCAATCAGTTCCACAATGTTCCTCAACAAAGTACTTGGGTATTCACCTCGACAGAAGGCTGACATGGAAAAATCACATAGAGGCAAAGAAAACTCAGATCAAGCTTAAAATGAATCAGTTATGGTGGCTGTTACACAAAAGATCAAAGTTGAATCTTGAATACAAAGTGCTATTATATAAAGCAATCCTGAAACCAATCTGGACTTATGGTATTCAGTTTTGGGGCACCGCATCTCCCTCTAATATCGAAAAATTGCAGCGAATACAATCCAAGTGTCTGCGAATTATTGTAAATGCGCCTTGGTATATGAGGAACGTTAACATCCATCGAGATTTAAATGTATCCACAATTTCTGAGGAAGTTGCAATGTCCTGCAGAAGCTACATTCAAAAATTACACAATCATCCGAATCCCCTTGCTAGGCAATTGTTGCTGAGCAAGGGGCATCGTCGATTAAAAAGAAAAGACACACTGAATATGCTGTAAAATTGCTACATCTCGCGACTCACCAAATTGTGATGGAACGTAGGGGATATCACATAGTTTTATTTAGTTTGTAAGATTTTAATACTTATTGTTAGTTTCTTGTATAAGAAAGATTCAATAAAAAAAAATAAGCTAAAAAAAAAAAAAAAAAAAAAAAAAAACTTAAAAACTTTATTTAAAAGGAATTTGGGAGTTCATTATATTAGAATTATAGTCTTCTTGGTCACCAATAGGTTAAACCATGGCCACCGTTGGGTTAATAATGCTCGGCAATGCGTTAAATTATAACAAAATCAATTAAAAAGTAAAGCCTAAATGAATTTATTGGAAGATTGTGTTCAGTTTACATTATTTTGGTTACTAATAGGTTAAATAATAGCCACCAATGGGTTAACTCATAAAAAAAAATTGCTGAAACAGTTTAATTGAAAAGGAGGATATGAAATTATATTGGGTTAATATTATATTTGCCGCCAATTAGTTAAATAATGTTCACTAATGGGTTAATAATGGTCACCATTGCTGTATTAGAATTACATTAAAAAAAAAATAAATAAATATGTGGCAAAATTTAGCCGAAACTAATTTAATGGAGAAAATACTAATTCCAGAATTTTAGTACTTAACTATTTGGGGTGACCGCAGGGTGCCTGACGCATTTTACATTGCTTCCAATATCCATGGAGTTATTGAAAATTATCATAGCGTCGACTATTTTGCTTAAGAAGTTGCTCATAAATTCATTTAAGCAAAGCGAGATAGGGCTTTAAAAGTGGTAGCATAAAATATCTCTAAAACAACCGAAAGCCTAGCAGTGAGTTCCCGGAAATTATTTTATAAGAAATAAAAAAGGCAGCCAAAGGAGTTATGCTTTATATGGGGATGTGGGGAATTTTTGGGGATATGTGGGATTTTTAACATTTCAAAAAAAAAAAAAAATGTTATTTGATAAACTTATTTGATAAACGACTTTAGGCGGACTTTAAACAAACCTATCATTATTTTCATTATGATGATCGAAAGTATCTTAGTAACATTTTCTATTTTTTTTTTTTTTTTTTTTGTCCTACTATATCTTATGAGCCTTCCATGTTCGCCCCAGAGTATGACCCTGTGGAGTGATAAAGGAGTTCATCCCTATATCAAGATGTTTTCGAAAAGTACAACGTTTTTGAGCCATCCCTATTCAGAATTTTGAAATAAAAAGCAAATAAATATGTAATAACTTGTGGTCATTTGCCTGTTCTACTATTTCTTCACCCCATTCAGTTAACCTGTAAAGTTGTTGGCCCATATATATACATATTTGTTAGCTGCAAAAATTCAATTAACAAACACTGAGCTTTCTCTTGTTTCAAATACACGACGATGAGTATTTAAGAAATGGTGCCATAGACATTTTTATTGACTTGTAACTCTTAACGAAATTTAATTAAAAATTACATCCCCCACAATGGTAAATATTCTCTATACATAATGTGTATGTACTCGTGTGTACATATTTATTGTGCGTATATGGTCAATGTGGGGGGCAAAGAGTCATACTGGAAGGAGACATATGTAATGTTTAATATAAGTACCAAATTTTATTGTTATAATTTCTCTTTGTGCTAAGGTAATGCATCGTTCGAATGTTACTTTGAATTGCTGAAGCATCCAGGATATCGTCATCGTCACTTCTACAATATAACGCTACCGTGTGTTTATTGTGTACACGCACACACACACACACATCCACATGTACACAACAATCACATTTAGCGCAGTACAACAACTTATCCCATGAGATTATCGTGACTACAAGCATGTTGAAACATATTGGATAATCCAATTAATATGCACAAAAAAAAACAAAAAAACAAGAAAAGAAATATTAAGCCAGGTAGCATTAATATATACATATATATATGTAGATATAGAGATGCCCAGTTGGAAATTGATTGGTGACGTCTTTAATGAGGTCTATTTCTTTTCCCCACTGTCTTTCTCTCTTTAAATTTGCTCGAAGAAATATAAGGTAAAGAAAGTAAAAAGAAATCCATTATTTTTCCAATAGATGGTTTTAGTAATCTGTATCTCGCGTTGAATAAGTGCGATCGGGTTACGCTAGATGGCGTTAGAAAGATAGGATTCCGTACTAAATAAACTTTTCAGACAGTTTTGTGATTGCCTGACTCAGTATTGTTTGAGCACGCGTCAAAGATGGACATCAGTAAAGAGAAAATACGCCATATTTTACAGTTTTTCTTCGATAATGACGAAAACGCAACCAGACAGCTGAATATGTGAATAGTGTTTATGGTCCTGATACTGTAACAGCCAATCCACCATGCTCTGGAAGGCCAATTGTCGAAAATATCGATAAAATAATGAAAATCGTCAAGTCTGACCGTCAAGTAAGCACTGTTTCTATTGCCCAGGAGCTAAAAATTGCACAAAAAACCGTTTGGAACCATTTCAATAAGGCTGGATACAAAAAGAAGCGCGATGTATGGGTGTCACACGAGTTAACGCAAAAAAAAACCTCATGCACCGAATTTTCATCTGCGAATCGCTGTTGAATCGCAACAATCTGCGAATCAGCGGATGAGCCGGCGCAAACGGTCTCCAAGCCAGGATTGACGATCACGAAGGTTTTGCTATTTGTGTTGGTGGTATTGGCAGGGAATCATCTACTATGAGCTGCTCCCCTTCGGTCAAACTCTTAATTCGGACCTGTACTGTCAACAATTGGACCGTCTGAAGGAAGCAATCGCCCAGAAGCGACCAGCTTTGGCCAATAGGAGAGGAATTGTGTTCCATCAGGACATCACCAGGCCACACACATCGATAGTGACTCGCCAGAAGCTGCGGGAGCTTGGTTGGTAGGTTCTTATGCATCCACCTTATAGTCCGGACCTGGCACCAAGTGATTACTACCTGTTCCTGTCTATGGCGAATGATTTTGCTGGTGAAAAATTCGCCTCAAGAGAAGCTTTAGAAAAGTCACCTAGAATGAAACCTCCAACTGGGCCTATATGAAGCCTTGCATACATACATACAAACATAAAGCAAATAAAATAAAATAACTGCCCGGAAAGAATACCCCCACCGAGTAGCTCATTTGTTGTTGTTGTTGTTGTTGTATTATGCATTGAGAGAAAAGACAAAAATTATAAAGTCAAGTAGGTGGATGGGTGGGAGATTTGGGCTTACAGTACAGCAAAAGTAAAGGCAAAAATTGTACTTCAACACTATTTAAATATTCATGACTATTGGAACAGACAGTACGTGTGTGTATGTATGTATATATGATGGTGGTGACTTTTTTCCATATGTATGTACATACATATATGCATTTACATATGTTCGTGGCTATAACGATTGAGTGGTGGAACATTGCGTTGTATAGAGACATTAATATCCTGCAGTACAACTATAAACCTTGTATGTTTTTGTGTGTGTGCCTCTGTGTGTTGGTTTTCATTAAACACCAACACTGAGACTATTTACATACGGTACATACTATAGAAACTAACAAAACACTGAAAGAGACTTAAGTAGCTCGAAATTGTACTAGTCGTGCATGCCAGTAAGTTATATACTTGGATTGAGAAAGAGCGATAGTGCAACAAAAGGGCGACTATTACAAAGCGTTGAAAGCAGAAGCTTTATGGTTAACAAAATACCAACATTAGCTAATTAGTTCACTGAGAAAATATTGTATATTTATATTGTGGTATACAAGTACATACAATAGAGGGGACACTGTTGAATTGCTATTAGTTAGTGTTTAAAGGATAGAAGAAAAAGAAAAAATACACAATTCCAAAAATAAATTATCTACGGTAATTTCGAAGCTTAGATACACTACACTATGCAACAGATAGACAACAATATGCGTTCATATGCAAACTTTTGTATGAAAGATGGGTGTGATCTTCAACCAATTAACGTCTATTTTCCAACATACATGTTATTTAGTAAAAATAAGCTTGAATATTGAATTTCAGCTATATATTTCATAGGGTGGGATTGAAATCATATGTTCGAAAACATACTTTTCTATGGTAGATAGACGTAATTTTTATCCGATTACACTCTTTTATGAACTTGTTCATCTATTGGTAAAAATAATCTCATCTAATGAGTTTCATTGAGATAGCTTTATATTTACGTGCACAAAGTCTGAAAAAATATGTTCGAAAACATACTTTTGTATGGGAAGTAGACGTTGTTTGCATTCGATAACGTCTTTTCACGAGCTTATTTGTTATTTGATTTAAATAATGTTATTTACCGAGTTTCATTGCGATAGTTTTATATTTTCCTGCGTAAAATTAGAAATATGATATATTTGCAGGCATGCATTTGTATGGGAGGTAGGTGTAATTTTCATCCGATTTGGCATATTCTTAAAACTGTAAATTTATTTATAAATATAATGTTATGTACCAAGTTTCAGCATAAAAGCTTTATTTTTCATGTGTTAAGTCTGAAAACATATGTTCGAAGGCATTAGTTTGTATGGCAGGTAGATGTAATTTTCATCTGATGTGGCCTATTCTTGAAACTATACATTTGCTGATAAATACAATGTCATATATAAAGTTTTAGCACAATAGCTTTATTTTTTCATGTGGAAAGTCTAAAAATACATGTTCAAAGGCATGCATTTGTATGGCACGTAGGTGTAATTTTTATCTGATTTGGACTATTTTTTAAGATATTCATTCGCTGGTAAATCTAATCTTATGTGCTAAGTTTTATCTTAATAGATTTACATTTTCATGTGTTAATTCGGAAATATATATGTTCGAAAAATCATTGTTGTATGGGAGGTAGGTGTAATTTTCATCTGTTGTGGCTTATCCTTTAAACTATACATTTGCTGTTAAATATAATGTTGTGTACCAAGTTTTAGCTCAATATCTTTATGTTTTCATGTGTTAAGTCAGAAAATACATGTTCGAAGGCATGAGTTTGTATGGCAGGTAGGTGTAATTTTCATTTGATTTCGACTATTTTTTAAAATTTTCATTCGCTGGCAAATATAATCTTAGGTACTAAGTTTGATCGTAATAGCTTTATATTTTCTGGTCTAATGTCTGAAATATATATATTCGAAAACGCATTTTTGTATGAGAGGTAAGCGTTGTTTTGATTAGATTATATTTTTTTATCAGCTCTTTCACTTGTTGATAAAAAGTAATTGTACATAACAGGTTTTAAGGCGATAGCTTTATATTTGGTTGCATAAATTCAGAAATTATATGTTCGAAAATATGCTTTTGTATGAAAGGTATATTTTCGAGATGGTGATTTGACTAAAAGTTTCCAGAACTTTGTTGTTTGATTCGCTTCCCGAAAAATTTAATTTTTAGAAATACTTTTTTAATAGATTGCTTCTGAAGAGTAACACAAAAAACTAATTTATTGCGAATATGCTTAAAATGCAATATTTTTTTTTCGTTTCATATTCGTTTCAAGAATCTCATCGCCTTTAAAAACTCAACAAATGTTCTCTACATATATACAAGAATGCATAAACGGAAATTTATTTGAAGTAGTATTATAGTTTTAACCTCCTTGCGCTGCTGCATAAGAGTTACACTCAAATTTTGCACTAAATATTTTCTGCTTCATATCATCTTAACAATGGACATATCAAATAAAATAAAACTCATAATCAAATTCAATGAAAATTATTTCGGTATGATTGCATGAATACAGAACTACTAAAACATATTATGGCTACGTGTGTATTTGTTTGGAATTATGAAGTGATTATTACTAGTTATTATTCGCTAATTGGTGCTTCAATAACAATTGAATCAAATGGCACGGAATCATGGTGATATTTGATATAGTTACTCATATAATATTAAAGGCATTTTTCGTTTCACTAGTGCGTCTGCATAACATGCATAAATGAAGGTATGTAAACGTATATGTATATGCCAAGATGTATGTATGAGTTAAGGAAAATCATTTGTAATAACCATTCAGACGTTCTTCATGCTTTGATCCTTTTTCATCTTACGCATTATTATTATAACTATTATTCTTGTTATTGTTATGGCTGGCTAATAGTCATAGTAGAAGATGGCAATAGTAAATAGTACTTGTGAATAATTGTAATACTCGTAGTAGTAGCAGCAGTAGTAGTAGTAGTAGTACTAGAGTTATTTGTATGTAATTTCTTTAGCATCAATACTCCAATTACTATGAGCGCTAGAAATTTTGAGTGCAAACTTTCCCAATGAGATAAATGAATTAAATTTCAACAAGAACTTAAAGCATTAAATTATGATTTCATGAATTTAATATCAAAAAGTTGAGAGGTGCCCAAATGAATCAATTCAAAATCATATGGAACTTTTGATCATGCATCCGACAACTTTGTAGAGCATTTTGTTAAAAAAATTAACCCAGATAACCCTAATATACTACATGTAGAACACCAAGATCATGTTCAGGGACAACAAATACCGAAAATTCATTTGTGGTACTCAGTAAAGATCGCGCAACTGCGTTAGGTTTAGGTTTAGGTTATTGTGGCTGCCCTCTCTCTCTCTCTGAGAGGACACACTTAGGGCAGATAGGACTATTGTGATACCACCGAGCTTCTTTTCCAATACTGTTGTGCGTGTTATATTTGGACAGCACTAGCAGGGACCTACTTATATTAGTCGGTTCCAAACGGCAGAAACCTTGTGATATCACTTAAACTTAGTTTTAACACAGAGCTCTTTTAAGAAGCATTTTTGGCAAATTGTTACTGCCAGAAAAATTGCCAATTACTTGCCGACAAGTGAGTACCGTTCAAAAGTGAATAAAACAAATGTGGTACCCTTCACCATAAGAAGGAATTTGAGTACAGGGACCCTAACACTAGGGGACAGAGACTTAATTCTATCCGAGGAAATGAAATATCTAGGAGTAATTCTAGACAAAACCCTGACTTGGAATAACCATTTATCGTATATAACTGGCAAAGACCTAATAGCAAGCTGTGCGTACCAGAGACTACGCTGTAAAACGCGGCAGAAACCTACATCTCTCTCCCGAGAAATCAACTGCAACGCTCTTCACCCCATGGTCCAAGGAAGTGGGGACTGAATTAGATATCGTCATTGATAATCGAAGGATCCCAACGGTCAAAACCCCAAAGATCCTAGGCGTAACTTTTGACAATCTCCTCACTTTCTCCACACACGCTGCTAAAACTCCCGATAACGTCTGCAAACGCAACAATGGAAGTTCATGGGGTAAAGACTGCGAAACGCTGCTCACAACATACAAAGCGATAGGCAAATCAGTGGTGAATTATGCAGCCCCCGTCTGGACACCATCTATAAGTGACACACAGTGGCGTAGACTACAAGAGGCCCAAAATGCAGCGCTCCGTACCATCACTGGCTGCCACTTTATGTCACACGAGGACCACCTGCACGATGAGACGAAGCTGCTAAAAGTACGAGAGCACAACGAGTTGCTGGCCAAACAATTTTGGCTGGCCTGTCACATGGAAGGACACCCCAACAACGCTCTCACATTTGCGCCGCCACCCCCGAGGCGGATCAGGAACGACTTGAAAATTTACAATGACGACATTGACAGACTAACGAACAAAAATTCGCTGGATTACAACTCGCACTCCTCTGCTTCCAAATGCTTGCATGAGGAAGCGGTAGAAGCTGCGACGAGCGCGCACCAGCCCAACAACGGAAGACTATCGCTTGTAGCCAGCGTGGAAAAATTACTGCCCAGGAAAACAAGGTGCACTCTGGCGCAACTCAGATAGGGATACAGTAAATTCCACAATAATTATCTTTCAATAATTGATCTCAGTATACCGGACGAATGCCCCGATTGTGGCCAATCACCGCACGACACTCTCCACTTATTCAACTGTCCCTTGCACCCAACAAATTTGATACCCGTACAGCTCTGGACACACCCACTAGGACTTGACCTTCACGAGGACACGAGCACACAATAGCTTGTGGGTGCTGACGACGACACAAATTGAAGTTGCTACAACAACAACAACACTATGACAATCACTATGCACCATCTATCTAACCTTAAAGAATGCAATCGCAGAGGACATACAAAGATCCTGGATACCGTTTGGAGCTCTCCATGTCTTGTGGTCTTCGACAAGATGGATCGAAAGCTAGTCTCCTCCAAGCACTTTGAAGTGATCATCAACGACCTTTCGGTTTGGAGGAGTAGCGAAATGGCCCCAAAAGGGTACTCATAGTTGTGGTACACTGGTGGATCTAAGATGGAAGGTGGCAGTACAGGGGGCGGGAATTGTTGGACAAGATTTCGGAGAGCATTCGCAATGGGGAAAACAACTTCCATCTTGCAAGCGGAGGTCCATTCCTTATAGGTATGTGCGAGAAAATGCATACGTAGGGGCACCCGTGGTACCAAAATATGCATCCTCTCGGACAGCCAGGCGGCTCTAAAGTCCATGGACAAATTCTCGTTTCAATCGAGGCTGATTCGGAAATATTTTAATGTTCTCAATGCCCTGGCAGCAAAGAATCCTGTCACCCTCATATGGGTGCCAGGACATGCGGCTCACGACGGAAACGAAATAGCTGACTTCCCTGCAAAGGAGGGCGCATTGGACCAGAGCCCTTCTGCGGGGTTATCAACAGTTTCATAAATAACTTGATATGTGAAATGGGAGAAATGAGATCTACTCGACTACTGAAGAGCCCAAACGGGTATGCGACAGTCGAAGGAACTTATTAATCTCGCACATGTTAGGGTGGACGCTGTTCTTAACCTCATAAAACTCTACACAGAGCTGCTCAGTGGGCACTGTAGACTCAATTACCATATGAAGAAAATAGATGTGGTAGAAAACGATACTTGTCGAGTCTGTCATGAAGAGATGGAAACGTAGACTTGGTTACCTAGGCAATGGAATGTTGACTCCAAACCACATAGGTCAATTCAAGCTCACAGCAATTATAAGATTTATAAATAGTCTAGAATTGTTTTAGTTGGGAAATAGGCGTACAAAAGATTTTTTTAGGTCACAGTGCATTGAATAGCCTACATAAGTAATATCCAATGCACAAACCCTACTTAAAACCAAATAGAATTTAACATTCTTGTATCTTCAAAAGATAATTTAATTCAACTCTGTTATTACAAGTAAACAATTTTAAATTAAACATTTTCCAAACACATCACAGTGTTTATGATATTATTTTTATATCTGTCCCGTTTTACCTGTTTTATAGCTATCCCGTAAAGTAACTATGCAAAACAGTAGGTAACCTAGGTTATGTATGTGTGTGTAACAGTAATTATTTTGCGACTACATAAACATACAATATACAAAATATGTTTGGCAAATTTTGCGCTTTATAATGTTGTTAATTAGTTCCCACACCAATGCAAGCACACATACATTTATATTGGTATGGACTAATAAATACATACATACATACATATGTCTGTAATCTCATGGAGAGTACACACTTAGAATAAATACACCACAATTATTCGTATGTTTGCAGATAAAGTTAAGCAAAATTATTTCATCAATTTGCATTTGCATGTTACATATGTCTAGTCTGATATCTGATATCAAATTAAATGCATGGGTATATTCATATTTATATATTTAATAATAAAATTGCATAATTTTGTAAAAATTGCATAATTTTGTAAAAATTTCATAAATGAAATTAAATAGTTTTTCTAATAAATAAATTAGTCCTAACACTTAAATATATAACATTAAAATTGTAGAACATAAATTTAAGCAATCTACTGAAAACTAAATAATACAAGTGTTTATAGGTCAATGCAAAGTTTTGCTAAACCTATTCATTCAACTATTTATGCTCATGCTCATAGTTGATCACTGTGAATTTATCCTTCAGTTGTTTCAAGATTTTTCTCTTTCAATGTAGCCATTGTCTCAACTTCTTGTTGAACACAATACGTATGAGTGTAACATAAGCAAGTGCTTATGATGTATAACTAGTTGCCTAGGAGCATCATTTGTTGTTGATACAGGGCAACAATGATAATGTGAAGTAAACATGAGAATTAATATAAAAATATTCAATGGCAATATTGAGTTTCTAGGCAAATCTAATCTCCCTTTTGTAGAGTATAAAGGGGCCCAACAAAAATACCAAAGAATAAAAATACCAAAAAATTTTGTTAAAATTTGTTATTTTTAATCATCAGTATTTTTTATCTTTTCTACATAATCACCATAATTACAAAACATTTTTTAAATCTGTAGATCCACTGATCGAAGCAATCCTCAAAATCATGATTTTGTAGGTTGCTAAGTTCATAATTAACGACATTGATTATCTCTGCATTGTTACCAAAGACTTTTCCCTCAAATTTTTCTTAATGTTTGGAAATTGCCAGAAATCACAACGCGCCAGATCTGGGAAATATGCTGACGGGCGAATTTCATCGATGCCAGAAAGCACAATAAAGTTATCTGTCATTTCAGCAGTGTGAGCTGATGCATTATCAGTTCCTCTTTGTTTCTGTTACCCAACAAGTTTTCAAACACTTTTGGTAAGAAGTTTTCAGTATACCATTTGGCAGTTACTGTCTGACAAGTATTTAGGGGAATTGCAGCTACAATTCTTGCTCTAGTGAAGTAAACCGCAATCATCAATTTCATTGCTGACTTTTGTTGTCTTGCTTTAACAAGTGGATTTGCTCCCATTGAGTTCCATACAATTGACTGCTTTTTAGTTTCCGGGTCGTACTTGTAAAACCAAGCTTCGTCACCTGTTACGATCATACTGAGGTGGCTAGACTCTCCGTTTTCGAATTTTCTTAGAAAATTTCGAGCAAAACAAACTCGAGCTTCTATCTGACTATCATTCAACATTCGTGGGACTCATCGAGCACATTTCTTCGTGCATTGTAAATCGTACCACAATATTCGCGATACACCCGTAGAATTCAAGTGCAATTCACTGGCTATCATTTTTAGTCTTATTCGTGAATCTTCGTCAATTTTTTGGTTAACCAGTGCCACATTTATCTTGTCGGTCGAAGATTTTCGCCTTCATTCGCGAGGTTCGTCCTCCACGGAAAATATCCAGTCTGAAAACGTTGATACCACTTACAAAATAGTATTAAGAGAATGTGCGTTCATTCCATATGCTGTTTGGAATTCACAAAAAATTTCTATGTGCGTATGTTAAAGTCGAAATCCGTAAAGGATTGCATGTCGAATTTCTTCTGACGTGGGTGGCGGAATTTCTCATCTCTATTCTTACCGATTTTTCTGAAATGAATGAATAAAATATCTTTCAATTTCTACAAAACTATAAGGTCCGGATTATAAGGTGGATGCATAAGAACCTCCCAGCCAAGCTCCTGGAGCTTCTGGAGAGCCACTATCGACGTGTGTGGCCTGGCGTTGCTTCTTTCATTGTTAACAGTACAGGTCCGAATTAAGAGTTTGGCCGTAGGGGAGCATCTCATAGTAGATGATTCGCTGCCAATCCCACCAAAAACATAGCAAACCCTTCCTGACCGTCAATCCTGGCTTGGCCATCATTTGCACCGGCTCAACGCGATTCGACCACGACCGCTTTCGCTTGACGTTGTCGTAAGTGACCCACGTTTCATCACCAGTAACCATCTGCTTCAGAAATGGATTGATTTTGTTGCGATTCAGCAGCGATTCGCAGATGAAAATTCGGTGCATGAGGTTTTTTGCGTTAACTCGTATGGCAACCATACATCGAGCTTCTTTTTGTATCCAGCCTTATTTAAATGGTTCCAAACGTTTTTTGTGCAATGCTTCTGGGCAATACAAACGGTGCTTACATGACGGTCAGACTCGACGATTTCCATTATTTTATCGTTATTTTCGACAATTGGCCTTGCATGTTTGACATCAAAATTACCGGAACGGAATCGACGAAATGAAAATTGCACATGCTTGACTGTTACGGTATCAGGATCATAAACACTATTCACATTTTCAGCCGTTTGGCTTGCGTTTTCACCATTATCGAAGAAAAACTATAAAATATGGCGTATTTTTTCTTTACTGGTTTCCATCTTTCACGCGTCCTCAAACAATACTGACTCAAGCAATCACAAAACTGCCTGAAAAGTTTATTTAGTACGAAATCCCATTTTTCTAATGCCATCTAGCGTAACCCGATCGCACTTATACAATGCGAGATACAGATTACTAAAGCCATCTATTGGAAAAATAATGGATTTCTTTTTACTACACCACGCCTACTACTTAACATAGCTCCCATAGAATATTATTATTATTGACACTATATTTCATTTAAAAGTGTCTGAATGGCTTACATATTTAGTGTAGGAGCTCATATTTCAGTGGTTAGTAATATATTAAAAAGTGGGCGTGGCACGCCTACTATTTTATATATTGTTCATACAAAATAATGCAGAAATTAAAGAAATTTACATAGTCATTTGCAGTTGCATCATCACTTGACATTTATCACCCTGTACATATATATGAGTAATACTAATATAAGCTCATATGTATGTGTATGTATGTTTGATGGAAAAACAATCATACATAGGAGGCTGCCTATAAACATTAATGCATAAAATACATACATACATTAATTGCATTCTCATTACAATTATTTCCTCCTTCAGTGCAGTCCTTCCAACACTACCAACACATATTCATTCAATACAATTCTACATGCATTTGTAGGGATACAGTTGCGTGCGTCTGTTTGTGTGTGTGTGTGTGTAAATGTGTAATTACATTTAAACAAACTATCAATTAACACAAATTGTCTGCCTTCCGACAAACATTGACACTTAACTCGCATATGTGTGTGTGTGTGTGTGTGTGTCTCTATGGAAATGTGTGTGTGTATTTATATTTCCGCGCGGACGTGAGAACGACGCCATGCTTTACACTGTATGATTGGATGGATGGATAGATAGTTGGTGAGAATGAAGAACGGTGCTGTTTTGTTTGTGTTATGTGCTTTATAAGTAATTGCTACAAGAACAACAACAACAACAGCAATAACATGCATACAACATTCTACAGCAGCAACAAGAACAATAACAACGATAATAACAATTACAATTACATTTAGGATAACATACAACAACAACAACAACAACAATTTTGCAATGCATTTAAATTGTTTCGAATTTAAGTTTTTTGTTTTTCTATTTTTTTTTTTCTTTTTTTAATTGAAATTTATGCCGCCCGATATTGTTGGCGCGTGTGTCATACTACTCATTGTACCTCTACATACATATGCATGTATATAAATACTTACATAGGTATGTGTGACATTACAGACACGCCGTCGCGCATTTGATGATGTTTAAAAGTTCACACGAAGGCGCACGAATGCCGCCATATCGACTGGAGCCGTGCAATTACGAAAATTAAATGCATTTATGTTCGTTGTTCACTACTGTTGCTGTTCGCTGTATTCGCTGTTGTCATTTAATTGTACAATGACGCAATCCATATTACATACGTGTACTACAGGGTGATTTTTTTAAGAGCCTTCCGATTTGATTCCAGTCCAATTTTGACATGCTCTCTCCAACATATCGGTCGGTATCTTACGAATTAATTCTTCAATATTGGCTTCCAGTGCGTCAACCATTGCAGGCTCATATCGCTATAGACATGAGCCTTAACATAGCCCCACAAAAAAGAGTCTAAAGGCGTTAAATCGCACGATCTAGACGGCCAATTGACTGCCCCTAACTTGAAATAAACTCTTCACCGAATTCGCCTCTCAATTGGGTCATTGTATCGCGCGTTGTGTGGCATTGGGCAACGTCTTGTTGAAACCACATGTCAGCCAAGTCCAGCACTTCCATTTTGGGCAAAAAAAAAAAGTTTGTAATCATCGCAGCATCGCACCACCTATTTGTTGATTATATAGCCGCTTTCGACAGTCCGGTAAGGGAATTTGTAGAATGACACTGCATAACTCCTGTTGTGCAGTGAAAATTGGGAGGGACCTCTCCGCACCGTTTAATACCGAACGGGGTTTCAGACAAGGTGATTCGTTATCGTGCGACTTCTTCAATCTTATTATGGAGAAAATAATACGAGCTGCTGATCTACGACATAATGGCGCTATCTTCAACAAAAGTGTCACTCTGTTGGCATGAATATGTGAGCAGTCAGTGAATCATTCTCAGAGTTGGAAAGAGAGTCGCTTCGGATTTGTCTTACGGTGAACGAGGGCAAGACGAAGTATCTAGTGTCAACAAACAAAGAGTCCCGGCATCTTGGACAGCACGTCACTGTTGACAACTACGCTTTTGAAGTAGTAAGGGGCTTTGTCTATCTTGGAACCAGCATTAACCTCAGTAATGATGTCAACCTGGAGATATTGCGAATGATCACTCTTGCAAATAGGAAGCATCACTCTCTCGAAGAACGAAAACTACACAAACTACAAGTCTCTCATCATGCCTGTCCTAACACATGGCGCTGAAGCCTGGACAATTTCCACCTCGGATGAGCGAATGCTTGGAATTTTCTAGAGAAAAGTCTTACGTAAGATCTTTGGACCTATTTGCGTTGGTGGCGAGTACCGAATAAGGTACAACCATGAGCTGTACGAGCTGTATGCCGATATTGACATAGTAAAGCGCATCAAAATTTAGTCGCAAGATTCCGAATAGTCGCCTCAGAAGGCGGTCGCTCAAACTGACCATAAAATGCAAGAAGTGCACGATGCCCTTTTCTTAACCGAACATGAATTTTGATAATAAAATTCAATAATCTGCAAGCATTGTTCATTTGTAAGTCGATTCATAGTTAAATTATAGAACAAACTGAATATGTTTGACAGTAACATGTTACACAAAAACAGCTGAAATGTCAAAAATAGTGTTGCCAAAAAGAAAGTTGCTAAAAAATCACCCTGTACATACGAGTAGATGAATACGTATGAATTTACTACGTGTACTACTTACGTATGTATTGTATACACAAGTAAGTGGAATGTAATATCAGAAGAGTAAATGGGCTATGATATGCCATCCTTACTCATTTTGTCATTTTGAAAAATGTACATTTCTATGTAGTTGTACCTATCTACATACTTATATATAGTATGCAGATTATTTATTATACAAAAGTGATTTTAAATGTAATTGTAGTTGTTGTTATTGTTTTTTTTTTTTTTGTACTCCCCTTCTTCCAATAACGCAATGACAATTGTTTTGTGTTAATATTATCAAGATCAAAAAGTTGATTCATTCAACATAGGTGCATTAGTCATCCTTTAACGTATGACACATTTAATACATTTATAGTGATAATTTACATTTGATTTAGTCACAAAATGAAAAGAAAAAACGATTTGTGAAAATGTAAAAATCCCAAAATTTTTCTTTACCCATTTCTGAAAATGAGGTATAACATTACGAGGTCTAGCCTTTGAAAGAATTTTTGACGGTGTCCAAAACTAAAGTTAGTAGATGAGGTTTTCACAATTTCATCCTTAAATTTGATTTCCTTGATCCTAAAAACCCCTCACTAATACCTTTTGTAAACTAGGGGGATGCCACAGGGGGCCATGTTGTCTCCACTTTGGTAGTTAACGAAATTCTTAAGGTCTTCAAGCCAAAACAGAGAGAGGCAGTTGCTTACGCTAATGGCGTGGCTATTCTGATCTCAGGCAAGTTTTTGTAGACTATCGGTGAGCTCATAAAATCGGCGTTAAGCGAGATTTCGAAATGGGCAACCAAAATTATATGGAGAAGTTCTGAGACTCTCCTCTAAGACCAAGTACTTGGATATTGTCCTCGACTCCAAATTGAAGTGGAGGAGAAACATTGAGGAGAGAACTAACAAAGGACTAGGGGACTTTTATACCTGCAAAAGGCAAACGATGGGGACTATCACCATACATTGTTCATCACATGTACACGACAATCATTAGAACTATCATTACCTATAGTTCCGTCGTATGGCACTAGAAAAAAAGTTCAGAGACTGGCTTGCCTCAACATTTCGGTGGCAGTTAGAAGCTCGCCTCAAAAAGGTTTACATTACATTTGTTTGTTGTGGTGCAAAATGGGCTCTCAGATTAAGGGAGACCAAAATGTAGAAATCGTACTTTGGTACTCTGGGGGAGTCTGCTCCTTCGTCTACGAGCTGCCAAGACGAACACCGTAGTGGTCAACCAATTGAGGTGGCCACGCCAGAAACGGTTAAGAAAATCTACAAAATGGTATTGGATGAAGATGCGTGAGCTAGGTGAAATTACGGGCATTTCAAAAAGTGCTATACATCGTATATTGACCGAAAATTTGGAGATGAAAAAGCTGTGTGCAAGATGGGTGCCGCGTTTGGTCACAATACAGTGTTTGGCGATGTTTCACAGTAATAAAGGCGACTTTTTGAGTCGATTCGTATCCATAGATGAGACATGGGTCCACCACTTCACATCTAAGACAAAGGAGCAGTCAAAACAGTGAACTGAAAGGGGAGAATGGTGTCCAAAGACGTGCGAAAACAGTTCCATCTGCAGGCAAGGTTAGGGCGTCTGTTTTTTGGGATGCACGTGGGATAATTTTTATTGATTATCTTCAAAAAGGAAAAACAATCAAAAGTCGGCTAATTTCTTGCAGCGTTTAAGTGATGAAATTAAAGAAAAAAGGCCGTATTTGACGAAAAAGAAAGTGTTGTTTCATTAAGACAATGCACCAGAGTTCACACATTCTCTATTGCGATGGCCAAAATCAATGAGTTAAAGTTCGAATTGCTTCAGCACGCACCTTATTCGCCGGATATAGCTCCTTCGTATTATTTTCTATTGCTAAATTTGAAAAAATGGCTTGGTGGTAAAAGATTTGCAAACAATAAAGAGGTGGAGTCTGCGGTAGATGGCTATTTTAATGAGCTCTAGACAGTTCATTCTATAAACTGGGTATCGAAGCTATAGAATATCGTTGGGTAAAGAGTGTATAGAGCTAAAAGAAGATTATGTTGATAAATAAAGAAAAATTTTCCCAAATTTGTTGTGTTTTCTTTGTTAGGTCGTGTAGTTCTGGGACCGCCTTCGCATGTATTTTGTTTAGAAGATTTAATTATCAATGTGACTCTGCCTGTATAAATGAATTAATATCATTTAGAACTATTTGTTATTTGTTAAAACAGGATTGATTTTTATTTTCTTGTTAACATCTCTGTTTGTTATTAGCAATAGGGTGCCCATCAGACGATTCAATCATGAACAATCAACTTTAAAGCTTCTGAATAATATTTTAAATATTCTAGTATCAACGAGATGCAAAAAAATGAAAAAATTATCTAAAATCGGATACAAAGTATATTACATCGAAATGATTTTAATTATATATATTTTCAGATGATATTAAATTTCATCAATAATTATCAAAAATAAGTAAATTTTCAATATTCACACTCTGTCAAATGAATATCTGTCACATGTGCCCTATGCTGCCAAACGAATCTATTGATAACTAATATTTTCGCTGTTTTGTTATGAGTGAAACAATTGCCTGGAGCACTACTATGAACATCTGATACTATTCACACAATGCAATAACGACATACGAGTAGTACCAGTACGAGTATTTATTCATGTACCTATAGG
The DNA here is from genome assembly GCA_963854835.1 of Megamerina dolium. NCBI lineage: Eukaryota > Metazoa > Arthropoda > Insecta > Diptera > Megamerinidae > Megamerina > Megamerina dolium. The sequence continues at coordinate 65,888,836 of OY978528.1, read as the reverse complement.
TAGGCCTACTTAATTAGCATGTTTAATGCTTGTCTCTTTAACGCGTGCGTAGGTTCCAATTAATTATTGCTGTTACCCAGCGAAACCAGAATTGGGATAAGCAATAGCTGTGGCAGTTACTTTGCTCTACTCTATGCCTGTGTGATATTTTCAAATTGGTATTTTGTTGTTGTTGTTGTTGTTGTTGTTGTTATTGTTTTTGTTTTTAATGCACCAACTCTATTCGTGTTGCTTTGCTAATTTCAGTTGTGTAGTACACTGCTGAATGAATTTGTTGCTAAATTGGAAAATGAAATTGAGGAGAGCATTGCGGTGCATCAATACTGTGTGTGTGTGTGTGTGTGTGTGTTCGATTACAAATAAAAGTATGCAACCTGCAGACTGTATTCACGGACCTATAGGCTGCGTGAGCCAATGCTTACGTATTTGCTTGTATGCATCCTGCATTCATTTTCTATTTGATTAGAAGTCAGCGATGTGTATAAATTGCGTTCCAATGCAATAGCCTTTAGGTGGTCGGCATCATTGTGAAATGATACCTCATAGGTAGATACGAGTATGTACAATATTTCGAGGCTATATGTACACCGTGTCGTATGAGCATTATTTATTTTTCCTTTGATTGTGAGCAACCCTTAGTTACTTACATGCGCTGTTCACGAAAACATTGCTATATGAAGATATTGTTATGAAGATTATGAAGTTGTTATAAAGTTGTCAATATTCATGGCGATTTTCTTAATAATGTACGGTAGCTTAAGGATAATTTTTTGGGGGGGTTATAATTATACAATGCAAAAGATTTTAACTTTTCTTCTCGGTTTTAGATGCTTCGAAGGCTTCAAATAAGTTTCTCACATTTGAAGAGCGCATATTAAGTACAAATGCAATTTATTGTTGTAAATTTTTATTAAAATAATTAAAATTAACTTTAAAATAGACATTTTTCGCTTAAATACGCACAAATCAGAGAAAAAAAGTTCTGAAGCGAAGTTCTATTGGGTAGGTTTAGATAAAAACTACGACGGTTTTTGTTGTTGTAATTTCAGCTATAAAAATAATGTGAAATTACAGAAATTACATTTCTTGTTTCTCCCAATCATTCCAATAAGCCATCACTCGTCCAATACTGAAAATCTTGTCGCACTGTATTTTTCAAAAATAAATATATCAATTTTTTGAAAAAGAAACAAGTTTTGTTCGGAAGTTTTGTTGTTTCTTTTCGCAATAATTTTTATATACATACTTCCTAGTTTCTTTACTCCTTAGGTGGGTTTTCTTACCTCCTTGTTCACTACTCTCGGGAGCATAGGGCCTCAACAAGACTCTTCCATCGTACACGGTTCTGTGCTGTTATTTTTGCGCCGTCCCATGTTGTGTTGACATCGGCTAGCTCGCGCAATATCGACCTACTCCAAGTATTTTTTGGTCGACCTCGACCTCTGCTCCCTTGCGGGTTCCAGTCTAGTGCCATTCTTGTAATGCTCTTTGACGTCTTTTTAGCGTGTGACCTATCCATCGCCACTTTCTGTTTTTGATTTGCCACAGGACGGGTTCTTCATTCGTTAGTCTCCACAGTGCGTCATTGCTGATGGTGTTCGGCCTGAATATTCTACAGATAATGCGGAGACATCTGCTGACGAAAGTTTCTAGCTTTTGTGTGATGGTGTTAGAGATCAGACATGTTTCACTTCCGCACAACAATACTGACTTCACACATGTTCTGCTGAATATTCGCAGTTTTGTGCGCCTGGAGATTCGCTAGCTCGCCCACACTGCATACAGTCGCCCCAAAGGCCGCCCTTGTTTTATCTAACCTGCAGTTGACATCTTCATTAGCTCCGCCGTCTGCCGAGGTAACAGAAACTTTCAACAAATTCCACCGGGCATCCGTCGACCATTATATGGCTTGTGTTCTCATGGTCTTGGTCTTGGTCGATGTTGACCTCCAGCCCGACAGTACGTGCCAGCGCGATTAAAGTGCCGTCTTTGCTTGCATGTAGATAAGTTTGTGTGAAACGAGGCAGATGTCATCGGCGAAGTCGAAGTCCTCCAAGTGTCTGCTAAAATTCCATACGATGCCTCTCTTGTATAAGGTGAGTTGGCTCATGACGTCGTCATTCAGAACGATGGCGAAGAGAAGAGGCGACAGGGGGCAACCTTGCCTTACACCCGCATTAGTGGATAATGGTTTGCTGATTTTACCATTATGAAGCACAGCCAGTTCGGAATTTTCATAAAGGGCTGAGATGAAGCGGATCAACTTAGAAAACTAACTTAGAGTGGTGCCCATATAATATTGAGTAGATATACACCTCACCTACATCAGTTCTTACCCTCTATAATTTTTAGGGTACCTCCCGTATAAAATGACCGAACCACATTAATTTTTCCTCGCCAAAATTTAGTCTGAACGTACTTATCCCTTATATTTACTTCTGAGAGGCTTCCCTACAAAATGGATGTAAATACTCTTAAAAACCGACAAATATCCCCTAGCTGCCCAAACATCGCCCCCAGAGGGGAGTAATTGATAACCGAACCACATTAATTTTACCTCGCCAACATTTCTTCTGAACATACTCACCCACTATCTGTACTCCTTATAGAGGCTTCCCTATAAAATGGTCGTAAATACACTTGAAAATCGAAAAATATCCCCCTAGCTTCCCAACCACCGCCCCTGGAGCGGAGAAATCAATGACTGAAATACATCAATTTTTCTTCGACAACATTTCTTCTGAACATACTTATCCCCTATCTTTACTCCTTATAGAGGCTCCCTACAAAATTGACGTAAATACACCTGAAAATCGACAAATATCCCCCTAGCTGCCCAACCATCGTCCCTAGAGTGGAGAAATCGAGTGAACTGCATTAATTTTTCTTCGCCAACATTTCTTCTGAACATACTCACCCACTATCTGTACTCCTTATAGAGGCTTCCCTACAAAATTGACGTAAATACATCTAAAAATCGACAAATACCCCCCTAGCTGCCCAACCATCGCCTATAGAGTGAAGAAATCGAGTGAACCACATTAATTTTTCCTCGCCAACATATCTTCTGAACATACTCATCCCCTACCTTTACTCCTTATAGAGGCTTCCCTGCAAAGTGGACGTAAATACGCCTGAAAATCGACAAATAATCATCTAGCTTCTCAGAAATCATACTTTTTACCTAGCTAGGTCTAAATCCGAGTATTTTAATACATTTTTCCATAATCTATTTTTTTGTTTTTTTAGATTTTGGACGAAATGTGACCTGCCGGAGTCAAACCAGACGTCAAACATTTAGAAATCCCTATCTTGTTGGCTGGACAATACTTTGTTTTTTTGTTGTGGCAATATAAGGTATGTTAAAATAGGCATTAAGTTCCATGTTCTATGTCATTTAGAATATTGTTCATTATTTTCAGTCTCTGGCATAAATAATTCAAACATAATATTGAGTCAATTTTATGCGTATTTATTTATGAATAAATTTCCGCTGTTACTTCGCTGTTGGTGCCGCCAATAGCACAGATCAACAATATATTGCATACTAAGTAGATCGGACTATATCGTATAACTAATGCAATTTGTTCATGTGTGCACTGTTGTTGTTGGTATTATTGTGGCAACGGATATTATCGTATCATTTGGTGTGTGCAATTTTCAATTTATTACCAATTTTATAATACGAATATCAACAATATTGTAATGATATGTATGAACAAGCTATTCGGTCGACCAATCGATTGGATCGGTCAGGTTGATCCACTTCAATAAATCATGAGTGTCAATTGTTTGGCAAATATTTACGATTGACAAATTAACACGCTTCATATACTCGTTGTATACGTATGTAGTTTACGAAAAAGCAGTAGTGTAGTATAATATAATGCAGTCAGTGCTCACATTGAACATTGAACATCTGGCTTAGTATTGTGGATACATGCATATGTATGTGCCTACTGAAACATGTGTATGTGTGTGTGTGTGTGTGTGTTTGTATGTAAGTAGAGTTACCTGTTGACTATGACTGCAATTGACTGTGGCACAGCATTTGACACTTTAGTATTTCCAATAGTCATGTCACGCTACATTTGTGTGGTGAAGTTAATAAATTGTATTTCCACTCCCTTTTTTGATTTTTTTACTTAGTTCTTCGCTCGTTCTACCACAATTTACACTATGTGAATTATTGTGGCAACGATTCAATTTTTGTATTTACTTTACAACTACCTACATAACATAGTGTGCTCAATGAATCCTGAATGCGGAAACGTTTTCTTTTTTGTATTGATTATATTATTTATAAAATATATAATTTATGAATTATCATCTGTTTGAATAGAGCATTTAAAATGAAGTTACCCAATCGGTAAATTTCTCTGGCATCAAATGGTTCAAATTTTTCAAGCTAAACTCCGCAAGGAATCGGGCGACACACTCAGCTGAAAGGCTACGTGTTACTGGACAACTTACTCGAAAACCTTTCGAATACAGCTCCATTAATTAGAATTCATCGGTCAGCTCAGACTACATGATTCCAACGGGGAGCTTTTGGAAAGGATTAAAAGCTGTTATGGAAGAGGGTGATTGGCGAAGAGACTTGGTACCGAAACACAACACTTTCAACTTCTATACTGATGGTTCCAAAATTGAGGAGGGACTTGGTGCTGGCATATACTGTGCAGAACTTTTCATAAGAGCGTCCTGACTACTGCAGCGTGTTCCAGGTGGAGCTTGCTTGTGTCGACGCTACTAACAACTGCGCAGTAAATTTCTTTGTGGATAGCCAAACAGCTATTAAGACAATTAAATCATGCTATTCATCATCCAAAAATGTCCGGGGGTACAACTGAGCTTTAGACAGCCTTGCCTGCAATCGTAGGCTGTGTGATTATTGGGTTCCTGGCCACAAGGGCATACAGGGGAATGAGATGGTTGATGATATTGCTAAGATCGGTGTATGACTTGAAAAGGATCAAATAAGCTAGGTACTTAGGTCTCTACAAGTGATACACAAACAACTGGATGACGACATGAGAAGAATAGTGAGGGACAGGTGGCTCATTCTGACTAACTCTAGAGTCGCTCGACTCATGTTTAGGTACGCATTCGATGAAAAGTACACTGAATCTGTTATATGGTTCGATAGAAAGAACTGCAGAACATTAGTTGGTGTATTAATAGGTCACTGTCTAGTGGCAGTGCACGCGTATAGATTAAACTTAATCAACAGCAATGCTTGCAGGAAATGTAATGAGTCAGATACAAAAGAAAGAAACCCTGGAGCATTTGCTGTGTTTTTGTTGGGCTCTCTCTGGAGAACTCCATTGAAAAATCTAGGGGCTACCAGCTTTGAGAGATTGAGTAATATTCCTGAGATTGGACTTGAGTTCCTTCTAAGATTTGCAAATGACACGCACATCCTGAGTGATGCTTACTACCGCTGAACTAGGTTTCTGATCTGGTATCGCTATGGACCTCTGGTCTCTACGTGGCTTCAGCCACCCAATATAACGTAACCTAACCTAAAGCTAAACTCTTTGTGGGCAGTTTTCCAGAGCCGTTTCACTCAGCCATCACTAGAATTTTTTTTTTACTAAATTTCGGTATGGCGTATTTTCACGAGTCGTATTTTTGTGGCAAATTTTCGAACATGATTTCTGTCAGCGAATAAAAAATAAAAGATATGACATCAGATTCCGTATTTTGCCACGCCATTAAATTTGAAACCGCAAACTCAGGTATCAGTCCATCAAGAAAAATTATCAAATCTTATTTTATAACTTGTGGGTGCCATGGCTCAGTGGTTAGTGCATTGGCCTTCAGATCTAGTGTACAGCTCATACAACTCATCGTTGTACCTAATTCGGTAGTCGCCATCAACGCAAATAGGTCCGAAGATCCTTCGCAGAACTTTTTTCTCGAAAACTCCAAGCATCCTCTCATCCGTGGTGGAAATTGTCCAGGATTCTGCCCCACATGTTAGGACAGGAATAATGAGGGACTTGTAGAGTGGGATTTTCGATCTTCGAGAGAGGGCTCGACTACACAATTGTTTACTCAGCCCAAAGAAACACATGTTAGCAAGAGTTATCCTATGCATAATCTCCAGGCTGACGTCATTACAGTTGAATGTTGGCTTCCAATGCTTCAAGAGTTGCTGATTTATTGGCATAAACCAATGACTTAACAAGTAGTTAAGGGGCGTTAAATCGCACGAACGAGGAGGCCAGTTAAAAGGACCGCCTCGGGAAAGATAATTGTCGCCAAACTGATTTTGTAATAATAACAGCAAAAAAAAAAACACCCGATATACATTCTGTCAAATAAGTACCCGGAAATCGGAAATTCTCATTTTTAATTTTCCCTCTGAGAATATTTAAAACAAAAATTTTTCCCAGGTTGGCACAACTGTCAGCCACTATTCTGTGAATTTTTATTGCTATGTGTCATTTAGTTTGGTTACGGCGTCATTAGGAACAAGTCAACATTTTGTGTGCGTTGCGATTTGTTGTGAAATTTTGTGTTTCAAACGAAATTTCTTGTGCCAAAACGTTGGAAATGTTGAAAAAAAAACATTTGGTGATTCAACCATGTCGAAAACTCAAGTTTACGATTGGTGGGCGAGAAGAAATCGCAACGCACACAAAAGGTTGACTTGTTCCTAATGACGCCGAAACCAAACTAAATGACACATAGCAATAAAAATTCACAGAATAGTGGCTGACAGTTGTGCCAACCTGGAAAAAAATTTTTTTTGAAATATTCTCAGAGGGAAAATTAAAAATGAGAATTTCCGGGTACTTATTTGACAGAATGTATGCCAGCAAAACTGAAAATTATTCCCCATTTCAGAAGAATTTTACTAGTTATATGCTTCATTTTTACATTGTACTTACAACTCATCCTATATGGTTATACTTATTGCAATACTCGTACAAATTATGCAGAAAAAAGAAGAATCGAAAAAGAAAAAAAAAAAAAAACATAATAATAATAAGAAAAACTTCATATGCAGACCAATATGGTTTTTCAACTTTTTCAATATGTTCAATCTGAATATTGTACAAGTACATAAGTAATAGATGTTGGAATACCTCAGGCCTCATATGGCCTGACTTGCGTACGCGCCGAATGCAAAGTAGTTCTCAAGGTGAATGCAATATTGATAAGTTGTTGTGATTGTTGTTCAGATACAATATGCAATATGCATGCCTGTTCATGGCATTTGATAACAATGAGTGTAAAAATGATACCAATTCATACAATACATATCAGCTGTTTTGTTCCCTGGTTGATGGTGTACGAGTAGTAGTACGTACTTGGAGAAGTACCTACTATTGTTGTTGTTTGTTACACAAAAAATATATACATATAATATATATATATATTGTATGTATGCTTTTGACAATCATTGAAATTTTATTGAAAAGTTTCCAAATATTGCACGTACGATACATATGACTACTTGGATGGGTTTATTGTAAGCATACGGTTTATATTGGGGAATACATACGTCATTACACAAATGGGTATTTTCACAAAGAAAAAACGAAGCATATTCGACAGGCCAGAATAGTCGCATTCCATGGATTTTGGATTTGGCTTAATCTGAATCCATGGTCGGATTTCTGTCGGCTCAATACTCGTGGCCTCACAAAAGATCAATAATATATGTCTCATGTCAAAAATTATTAGAAAAAAGAAATGAACACAAAATAAATACATTAAATAAGTATACTAAAATCTAATATTGAAAGACAATACCAATGTCATATTTGCTAAACATGACAATAACGCATAGTTGCTTATTTCGATTTTGTATGAGTTTTGCGTGAATGTATAGCACATGTATGTGTGCAAGGGTATTCTATAAATTGTATATAAATAATAATAAAAATAAAAATTTATTGTATTATACAATGTATGGAAATTTATGTACAGGGTGATTTTTTAAGTGCCTTCGGATTTGATTAAAAAAAAATTTAGAGAAATTTTATTTGAGAGAAATTTTTTTTGAGTCGATAGAACGATCTATATAATTCAATATTTAAAGATGATTTCATGTAAATGTTGACCGCGGCTGCGCCTCAAATGGTTCATACGCTGGGTCCAATTTTTTCATATTCGTGAGATACCGGTTTCCAGTGTGACATGGGCCTTAACATAGCCCTACAAAAAATAATTTAAAGGCGTTAAATTGTACGATCTAGGCGTCCAATTGACCGGCCCCAAACGTGAAATAAACTGTTCACCGAACTCGCCTCTCAATTGGGCCATTGTTTCGCATGCTGTGTGATATGTGGCACCATCTTGTTGAACCCACATGTCAGCCAAGTCCACTTCTTCCCTTTTGGGCAAAAAAAAAAAGAGTGTAATCATTACAATAACATTCCTGCCTTTGTCGTCTTTGAAAAAGTACGGTCCAATGATGCCACCGGCCCAAAATCTACAACAAACAGTGCATTTTTCGGAATTCATTGGCAGTTCTTGCACTGATCTTCACACCAAATGCGGCAATTTTGATTGTTCACATATTCATTCAACCAGAAATGAGCTTCGTCGCTGAACACAATTTTCCGATAAAAAAGTGGATCTTCATCCAACTTTGCCAGCGCCCATTCACCAAAAGTTAGCCGTGTGGCTTCAATTCTTGCACCAGCTGTATTTTAAAAGATTTTACACCCAAATCCTTCCGCAAAATTTTCCACGTAGTGGAGTAACAGAGGCCCAATTGCTGCGAACGGCGCCGAATCGATAATTCACTGTCATTAACAGCACTGGCGGCTGCGATCTTTTCATCTGTCAATACTCCACGTATGCATGTTGGTGGTTTAATGTCCAATAAAGTAAATTTGGTGCGAAATTTAGTCACAAGATTCCGAAGAGCCGCCTCAGAAGATCGCCTAAACTCACCATAAAATGAATGAATGATTGAACTGAGGATGAATTTTGATAATAAACATGTTGGGCAGTAGCATGTTACACGAAAACAGCTGAGCTGCCAAAAGCAGTGTTTCCAAAAAGAATGTTCCTAAAAAATTACCCTGTATGTAGATGCGTGTATGTTATTGATACGCATACAGCCTATCGTTGGAAAAAAACGAATAAATAAAATAAGAAAAATTAGAACAACAGTAAAATTCAGCTATATCAACGAAAATAACAACAACAACAACAACAACAATAATAACAAAAATGAAACTATTCATTCAACAAAGCTTTGTATTCATTTTTCTATTGCTGTTATATTGATATACGGGGTTGGTCCCAGAACTACCCGACCTAACAAAGAAAACACAACAAATTTGGGTAAATTTTTCTTTATTCCTCAACATAATCTCCTTTTAGCTCTATACACTTTTCCCAACAATATTCTATAGAGCTTCGATACCCTCTTTATAGGATGAACTGTCTAGCTCATTAGAATAGCCATCTACAGCAGACTCCACCTCTTTATGGTTTGCAAATCTTCTACCACCAAGCCATATTTTGAAATTTGGAAATAGAAAATAATCTGAAGGAGCTAAATCTGGCGAATAAGGTGCGTGTTGAAGCAATTCGACCTTTAACTCATTGATTTTGACCATCGCACTAGCGAATGTGTGATTTGGTGCATTGTCTTGATGAAACAACACGTTTTTTTTCGCCAAATGCGGCCGTTTTTCTTTAATTTCATCACTTAAACCCTGCAAGAAGATAATCAATAAAAATTATCCCACGCGCATCCCAAAAAACAGACGCCATAACATTGCCTGCAGATGGAACTGTCTTCGAGTTCTTTGGACACGATTCTGCCCTTTCAGTCCACTGTTTTGACTGCTCCTTTGTGTCAGGTGTGAAGTGGTGGACCCATGTCTCATCCATGGTTACGAATCGATGCAAAAACTCGGCTTTATTACTGTGAAACATCGCCAAACACTCTAGAGAAACATCATCACGACAGTGGCGTAGCCAAGGGGGTAGGTCAGGGGCCTACCCTAAGCACCCTATGTCCGATGGATTTGTTAAAAAAGAAAAATAATAAAAAATAGATATTTAAAAGTCATTCACTTAACATTTTTTCTGCTATATCTTTTTCGCCTTATCCACCCTTGTCAAAATCCTGGCTACGCCACTGCATACATGTATGTCGGTTTGATTGTCTATATGCTTAGAATTTTGTAATAACAATGCTGTCACCATTATGAAATGTTGTGTGTGTGTGTAGTAGACAAAACGCACTATGTTGTCTGCCTGCATGCCCAAATACTTACCTCCAACCTATCGTACAACCAACAGATGTCAATCACGACAAGTCGTTGTTTGTCGCATGGCACGGCACGGCAACTCTATCTATCTGTGTCAAAATGGCAATAAAACAAGAACAACATTTTTTTATTATAAAAACAATAAAAATAATAACAACAGCAACATCAAACGCTGCCATTTGATTGATTTTGTTGTTGTTGCTGTTGTTGTTGCTATTGCTGCTACGAGTACTGCTGTTTTGCAATCGCCATCGCTGTCATGGCCATTGTTGATAGCATCATCGTCATTGTCTGTTGAAGCGTCTGGCATGTGGTGTGCCACGCCTTCAAATCATGTGGGTGACATATTTACTAAAACTGATGGTGAATTTGTCCGTGTATATCTGGCTGTCTATTTGGTTTGGCTTGTTCGTGTGTTTGATGTGTGTATGAGAGCTTTCACGCTTTGAGCATATTGAGTTATGAATTTTATGCGCAGACAAGCAGAATGCAACACATTCAAACACATGCATGCATACAAAGTGTCATCATCGTCATAATCATCATCATCATCATGATTGTCATCATTATCGTCATCTATTGACGTTGTTGTCATTGTCAGTCAGTCTGTTGATGCCAATAAATTTCACTTCACTTTTAGTCTTGCTTTGTTTTTGTGTGTGTGTGTGTGTGTGTGTGTGTGTGTTTTTTTGTATCACTCACACACACACACAGTTAAAATTTTTTTGAATTTTCTCTCCTTATTGGTTCACGTCTGCAATGGCAGTTAATTAAATTACCTTTGCACTGTTATGGGCCGTCGCCATCAATGTGATTTTCATCGTTCTCATATTTTCAATATGCACTTAAGTCATCTGATTTACATACTCCACTACATATGGGAGTAGCTGTAAAAGTAACTAATACACATACACTTGTATAATGGAGTTGGATATTATCTTATTAGACATTGCTTGAAGCTGATGCAAATATCAAATATGTTGACTCATAAGTACACCACTTAGTTACCACCCATTTCATATTCACCTTGCCTCAGTGTAAATTCAACCAAATCAACCAATGATTGAGCGATACCTTGATTGTGTATCTTAAACGTCAGTAACTCTATTAAGGAAGCCATTTATGATGAAAACTTTAACATATAAGTGCTTGTACGTAGCTACCGTTTTCACACCTTGCTTTTATACGAAATGCAAATGATAATGAGACTTCTCACCAGAACGGATACTTACGAGACAGAAGTTTCCGTTCTTAACAGATTTATTAGACATATGGTAGTTGAGTTAATATTTCAAAGTCCGAAATTTGATGTCATTATTATGTCGTAATTGTGTAATAATGAACGAATAGCACTAAGAGCTTTGAAAAATCAAGAGTCTCTACCAGACTGTCTAGTGCATAATTTATATTTGCGGCTGGGGCGACTCAAAGACAGCCTGAGTGCGTCTGATAGCTTCCAAGTAATCGGTTCGTCGAGCAGAAGGCTTCAAAAAAGGCTCATCTTGTGGTAGCGCAACTTTTACTATCCACAAGCAAGTATGTTACACTATTTCTTGCAAGAGAGGACAGAGGCGAGTGAGGTGAGGTTAGGTTATGTGGCTGCCCTCTCTCTCTGAGAGGACACACTTAGGCCAGAAAGGCCCATTGTGATACCACCGAGCTTCTCTTCCAATACTGTTGTGCGTGTTAGATTTGGACAGCATTAGAAGGGCCCTACTTATATTACCCGTTTCCGAACGGCAGAACTCATGTGACATCACTTTAACTTAGTTTTGTCACAGAGCTCTTTTAAGAAGCCTTTTTGGCAAATTGTTACTGCCGGGAGGGGACTGAACTAAGAGGTTTTTGTTGTGGAAACTACGGGACGGTGGCTCATTGCACTTCTATTTTCGTATCAATATTTTTCAATTTGGAGCAGAGGACTCTCAACTGAGCACCTTGCGTCTCTGGAAGGTGGTAGTCTCAAGGCATGAAAGAAATATATTTAATTCGCCGCCTTTACTTAAATTTACATTTAAATTTATTTAAAATTTATAAAATTTGTTAAAATTTCAAATACTTCCAACTACATTTCCAAATTTCCGATGATAAAACTTCCGGAATTTTTATATTTTCAATAATGAAGGAATCAAGTTTTTCAAAATATTCACCATGATGATCAATGCACTTTTGTTTTCGTTCAAACCATTTGTCATAGCAGTTTTTCCATTCCTCTTGAAACACATTCCAAAACATGGTTTTTGAACGCTTCAACTGCTTCTTTGGCGCTCGTAAATCGTTGACCACGCAGTTTACCTTTGATATTCGGGTACAAGCAGAAGTCATTGGGTGCCAAATCAGGACTGTATGGAGGATGAGTCATCAATACGATGTTTTGACTGTTCAAAAATTCACCAGTTTGACGAGCTCTCGCATTGTCATGATGGAGGATGATTCGTCTTTGGCGGTTGGTTTTCTCTGAAGACTTCCGGCAAACAAATGGTCGTGTACCACTCAGAATTGATCGTCCTACGTTGCTCAAGCGGAACAGTGGTTACATGACCCATTCGGCCAAAGAAACAGTCGACCATTTGCTTCGATGTGATGCGGGCCCGAACAACTTTTGTTGGATTTGGCTCGTCTTGGAACACCCACATGGTCGATTGCTGTTTTGTTTCCGGTTCATACGCATATATCCATGATTCGTCGCCTGTCACAATTGTATACAAATCTTTTGAAGCACCACGGTCGAACTTATTAAGCATTTACTGCAAATTTAGCAAATCTGCTTTCTTGTAGTGCAAGAGAAATAAAACTGAGAAAATCAAATAATTTTAAGAACTCAGACACCCAGCACAATTTAAATGCTATAGAATTACTTTGGCGTCATTCTAGGCATTCAGGACCCCAGCTCTGTATTAACAAACGTCATATTTTGCTTTTCTATTATAGAAATGGCAAGAATGCATCGAAGGCTGATGAAAAAATGTATAAAGTTTACGGAGACAATGTTGTAACTAGAAAAACACCAGCAAAGTGGTTTGCTCGTTTTCAATCTGATAATTTTGATGTTAAAGATACACCATACTCTGGTCGACCAATCACTGAAAAAGTGGATGAAATTTTGGTAAAAATTATGCAGACTCGCACATAAGCAGCGTATATATTGCTGGGGAACTAGACATTCCCTAGCCGCGTCCATAACAGCAAACAGTTATCAACCATTTGGAAAAATCTGAATACACAAAGAAGCTCGATGATTGGGTGTCACATGAATTAACAGTGAAATATTCGGTCCATTTCCATTTGCGATACACTACTAAAATGGAACGAAATCGAACCATTTCTGAAGCGAATGATTGCGGGCGATGAAAAGTGAATCACGTATGACAATAATGTGCGAAAAAGCTCATGGAAGAAGCGAAGTGAAGGTTCGCAAAGGTTGGGAAAGGCTGTATTGACACAAAGAAAGTTAATTCTGTGTGTTTCGAGGGATTGTAAGGGAATTGTTCATTAATGAGTTTCTACAACCCGGTCAAACGATTGATTCTGATCTCTACTATCAACAAATAACAAGTTTGAAGCAAGCTATTCAATTAGAACGGCGAGAATTAGTCAACAGAAACGGTATTCTGTTCCATCTTGACTACGCCAGACCACACACATCTCTGATGACCCGGAAGAAACTGATCTGAGCTTGGCTGGGACGTTCTGATGCATCCACCATAGAGCCGAAACCTTCCAAATTCCAATTATCATTTGTTTCCAAATCTGTCGAACTCTCTTAATGGTGTAAATTTGAATTCTGTAGAGGCTTGTAAAATGCACTTGGATCAGTTTTTCTCTCAGAAAACCCAGAAGTTCTACAGAGATGGAATAATGGCTTTACCCCAAAAATGGCAAAAGATTATCGATCAAAACGATATATATTTGATTTAATAAAGCTCGTTTCAAATATAGGTATTCTTCAGTAGTTAGTGCGTTGCCTTTTTGATCTGTCGTGGGCTCGATTCTCGGCTGAAGAGTAACTTTAATATCGATATTATTTTTTCCACCTCTCAAGCAATTGGCAATTCTTCCGGCAGTAAAAATTTGCCATGAAAAAGCTTCTAAAAATGCTTTGTGACAAAGCTCAGAAAAAGTAGTGTCACCAAGGTTCCGTCTTTCGAAGTTGGATAGGTCACTTCGAATAGTGTCCAAACGATTTTTAGCGGGCACAAAAGTACTATAGGAATAATTCGGACAAATGGTAAGACGTCAAAAAGGGACTGTATGGTACAAAATAAATGATTTTAAAATATGTTTCACATACAGATAGAATGAAAATTGTATGACCTTTAATCTTATGCTAAAATCTTTGATATATAAATACAGGCATTTTTTTGAAAAACAAATTTTTTGTTTTTGGAAATTCTTACTAAGTAAACTTTTCTAAAGTACGACGAATAATAATATCTATTTTATCACGGTTTATTAATATATGCATATTTTTTTTTATATTTTGCTTAAGTGTAGCACTTTAGTGCTAGTATGTATGTAAAATCTTTAATATGGACATCGTAACGATAGATATTTATAAATATATAACTTTAAAATGTAATCCTAAATTTCAACTTTGGATAATTTAAATATTAAATTCTGTATTATTTGAGACTTTTTTTTTTTCTTATTAATTAATTCTGTAAGAATTTAACATTAAAAATCTTCTAAAAGAACTCTGTGACAAAGCTCAGAAAAAGTGATGTCACAAGGGTACTACCATTCGGAAACGGTTAAAATAAGTAGGTCCCTTCTAATACTGTCCAAAATTTAATACGCACAACATTAATGGAAGAGAAGCTCGGCCAAAGAGCCCTTCGGGGCTTTAAGTGTCACATATTTATTATTTTTTTGTTCTTTAATTAATTCTATAATATTTTATAGAGTGCCTTAGATCAGTGGTTAAACTCGATCAAATCCACGTTAAACCTGTTCAATAATATTCTTCATGAAAAATACCAAATAAAACGTTTTTATTTGGTTCAATTTACTTTAATTTAACAAAAATATATTTTTTAGAATTTCCAGCAATATAAAGTGTGTTCCAACATTTTGAAAGTATTTTCATAAATTCACAACAATTCTTTACTTCTATGATAGTCGTACATTACATGTGTATGTCCCTATCTTGACATATGAAAAATTTAACCATAAACAAACGATAATCTCTCTCTCTCTCTCTCTCTCTCTGTTTGTGTGTACATATGTACATATACATGTCAGCTATGCGATTTCCATTATTATTTACTTTGATTCTTTTGAGCATAAAATAAATATTTCATCATTATTGCATCGCTTTGCCTGCCTGCCTGCCTGTGCTGCCTCCTTTCAAAGGATGATGGCTGGGACAAAAAAAATCTAATTTTACATGCATTGTTAGAATTTATGCCACATGAATTAACTTCAATAGAACGAGAAATAGCAAAATATGGGAACAAAGAGAGAGAGAGAGAGAGAGAGAGAGAGAGCGAAAAAGAGTGTACCTATATAAAATCCTTTTACATTATTGTTACGTATATGGATGGGTGCGTTAAGCTGCGCTTTGCGCAATGCTCCGCAATGATGCGTTACAACGATGTTTATTCATACACTACATACCGTGTGTTATATTGCGATTGCGATGTGAATTTAGTGTGACCAAGTAGTGATTGCGCTCAACCGCAACGTTCCCCTAATACCATATGTATATTTTTTTCCAAACTCTATTTGATTTTATTTATTTTATTTTTATTTTTTCACTCTCCTCCCTCGCATGCATCTATTATCGTTACTGCGCTCGCAGAAAGCCTTCTGTAATGAGATTTAGAAAAAATATTTCTACACATACAGAGGCTTATACACAAACTAGTATATGACATTGCAGTATGCTTTTAGGCGCTTTGAAGCATTAAAGTGTGAACACTACGCAATATGATTGCGCACCAAATTCTGAATATAACATAGACTCTGAACATAATCTACCGCTCACTTTGATATATTCAATTTATACGTTTATATACTAGTACTTATGTACTACATACACTATAACTGGCTAATGTTCGCCCATAGGAAATACGTACGGATGATTGTTAAATGTTGTGCAAAATATTCCACTCACACACGCCATATGATGGATTGAATTATGTATATGTAACATAGGTATAATGAACCTCTCAGTGTTGACAAACGAAACTAAAATAACAACAACAACAACAACAACAACAATCGAATTAATTTTGACATATCAAAGCTTAGATATTCTACATTGCATTATGATAGACAGAGTAGGAGCAAGTGCGAAAAATGGAATCCGAAACCACTAATTTTTTATTATAGTTCTCGTTCGATGATGAAATGTCTCCTATATACCCAGTGTTAAAGGTAAAATATTTTTGCGAAAAAAAGTGTGAAAACATGACTACGAAAAAATACTTCAGTATTGAAGATAGGCGTAGTTTTCATTCGATTTCAATGGACAGAGAGTAAAATGATTGAATGCTGAGTTGCACTTTTTTCAAATTCTGTGATGAAATCTAGCGCTTGCATTTGTTGCAATTGGTTCTTTCATTATTTATGTCAAATGATCTAATTTCGAAAAATGCTTGCAATAATGTCGAAAAGATGATTTTACAAATAAACAAAAAATGTCGACAATATTGCAAAAAATGTTTCGACATTATTAATGTGCAAAAATTCTCAACATCAATGCAATGTATCGTAGCTAAAGAATAATTGCAACAATATCAAAAGTGTGTTTCCATAAAAAATGTTGACATTATTGCAATTTTCGACATTATTGCAATTTTCGACATTATTGCAATTTTCGACGTTATTGCAATACTGGTAATGAATGTTTGCAATAATGTTAACAATGTTTTTTTTTTCAAATAAAAGAAAGAAATTACATTTCGACATTATTGCAAAAAATCGTTCGACATTTTTGTGAACTCTTTGCAACATTATGCAAAATACTGCAATATTTTGCAACATTTCACTTACGCCGAATGAATTAATGCCGAAATTTTTTAGCAATAATGTCGAAATTTTTTCGATTAATATAATTTTGACATTATTGCAAAAATTGTTGAACATTAATTCGTTTTACCTTAATTTCTTCAATAAATACCAAGTTTTTGCAATAGTCGTGGATTTTTTTCCATAAAAATATTGTTTTCAATAATACAAAAATTTTTGGAAATTTTCGAAATCACAATTTTTAACAGAATTTTTGCAATAATGAAAATTGTCCCACCACACCATGAAGATGGCAGCACTCTTGAACAAAAGCAAGCGAATGTAGTTATGAATATGTCAAGAGATACTTCCCAAAATTGCAAGCATTTTATAAGTGCATTTGTTCTTTGGCAAACGTTTGAGTGAGTCGATATGAGTGTTTGTGCGAAAATGGAAATAATCAAATATCAAGCAGAAATTAAAAATTTTATCTTGAAAGGCTTGTTTAGATTAAGCTATGGTGTCTGCCCCCTCTCTGAGAGGACACACTTAGGCCAGAAAGGCCCATTGTGATACCACCGAGCTTCTCTTCCAATACTGTTGTGCGTGTTAAATTTGGACAGCATTAGAAGGGACCTACTTATATTAGCCGGTTCCGAACGGCAGAACCCTTGTGACATCACTTCAACTTAGTTTTGTTACAGAGCTCTTCTAAGCCGCCGGAAAAATTGCCAATTCTTGCCGACAGGTGGGTAAAGTTCGAAAGAAAAATATTTTCGATATTAAATCGAAATCATGGACAGAACCAAATCAAGGTTTGGGCATGAAAAATCTGCCAACGCGTTAGGTGCCGCGTTTGTTGACTTTTGGAAAAAAAAAAAAACGTGTTCGAAGGCACATTTCAAACGCTCTGTTGGCACAGTTTAGGGCGTAATAAATCAGAATTCTTCAGACGATTAGTTACTGTAATTGACACCTGGGTACATCATTATACTCCAGAAATATAAATACTGTTACGACAGACGATGGTGCAGGGATTATTGGCTTCAAAGACTGAAAAAAAATTATGTCTTTGGCCGCGAAAGGAATGGCGACTGTCTTTCGGGATAGTCAGTTTTATCGATTATTTTCAAAAAAGAAAAACCATTACAGCAAAATACTACAAATCATTATACCCATACCATGAATTTTTTTGTGGTGATTCTTTTAATCATGCCACATGTTGGAATTATGATTCTCAATATTTCGTTATATTTATAATGAAATATTACGTAAATGTTCAAAATAATTTATTCGTTATAAGGCTTTTCGTTTTGGGTCCATTTTTACAGAACCTATCTAGGTCGTATAGTGAGGTATATGTATGCTTGACAAGCTGAAGGCAGAAATTCTGGAAAAATTACCGTATTTACAGAAACAAATCTTTTGTTTCCCCTATATAATACGTCGTCTTAAAGCTAATCGATTTAAATTGCATTACTTACCTGAGAAATTGGAGTGCACCATGATTTGCAAAAAAAATCAAACTAACTTTCTCAACAACTCAATGTATACAGACAGTTTCAATGTCATTAAAACGTTGTCATAATTAAAAATGAATTTCTTTCTTGTTTATTATTATTTTTTAGTTAGTTTGCCCCTACTTTTAACAAGTGAAAACTAAATGTCTGAAAGAAAAAATTGCAAAAAAAACAAACTTCAACAATCTACAGCAATCTTGTAGAGGTTAAATGAGAAATGAGAAAATTCAAGTGAGTACAAAAACTCACTGCGAAATGAAAGAAACCAAAAAGATGACAAATATCAGGTCAGTCCATAAGTTCGTGCGTGTTTTCAATAGTTTCACAGTAGGCGCTTTTTGCGTACAAAAAATCATTCGTGGTAGATAAAGAAACTATTTTTATTTTCTCTGATGAGAAAGAAGATAGAAGTACATGTTGTTAAAAAATAAAATGGAATCTTCGAGCGAGTATAAGAGGCATATTTTGCAAAATATGCCTCTTTTTTAAAAAGGTGGAAAAAATGCAACAGCTACTGCTGCAGAAATAAACGCAACTCATGGAGAGAATATCGTTAGGGCAAGGACTTCGCAGAAAGGGAGCAGCAACCCCGTTTGTAGGCCCGGAACCATTCGCCGGTTTGGGAAAGTGCAACTTCTTCAAAATCTTTAGGGAAGCAGAAGATATACAAAGGAAGCAATATTGGGACAATCTACCGGGGTTACTACAATCAAAGTCGCTCTTAGGAACATATAACCTAAATATATTTGACGATTGTATGAAGCTAAACAAGAATAACTTCAGAATCACTACAGGAATTCTGACAGGACATTGTAGGTTGAACTATCACCCGACAAAACTGGGAATTTACTCTTATGAAATTTGTAGATTTTGCGAGGAGGAGGATAAAACCTCGACACACATGCTGGAGGTGTGCCCCGCACTAATGCAAAAACGAAAGAAACACCTAGGGGAACATCTACTTACTGATGGGGGCAATCAGACTCGGCAATATTACATTTCATAGAGGATGTTGGACTCAAAGAAATACTTTGAACCAAAGTGAAGGGGGAAGGGGGATAGGTCTTATAGGTCGCGCTGCTACATCCCCATTAACATTAATAGCGACTGTGCAAAAGTGGTTTTCCAAATTTCGAAGTGGTAATTGTGATGTTGAGGATGCTCCACGCTCTGATCGTCCTGAGGTTTTTAACTTCGCCTTGCCTTGCTGGAACTCGTGGAAGCTGAGTCAAATTTGACAGTCAATATGATGGCTGGAAAGTTAAATTCATCACTTGGAACAATTTACAGGTACCTGGTTCAATTGAGCAAGGTTCCAAAGCTGGGAAAATGAGTTCCGCATAAACTTTCCGTCGCAAACCTTCAGCAGAGAGTGATTGTGTGTTCTCAGCTTGAAAATGAGAGATTTTTTGAACCGTATTGTTACTGGGAACGTTAAATGGGTCCTTTGCAATAATCCTGTTCGCAAACACCAGTAATTAGATAAAGATGAAACATCAGAACCAACCCCCAGATGTGGCCTCCTCTTGGTGGGATATGGTATATGGTATGGTGGTATAATTTATTTTGATCTGCTGGAACCAAACCAGACGATCACAGCTGATTATTATTGCCATCAACTATTCAAATTAAATGAAGCACGTGAAAAAAATCATCCATCTTTAGTCAATAGACGCAAAGTTTTGTTTCACCACGACAACGCAAGATCGCATACCGCGGTAGACAGACCTTACGCAAGCTGAACGAGCTCGGATGGGAGCTTTCACCATACTCTCCGAATATTGCACCTTGCGATTATCACCTTTTCCGTGGACTTCAGTCCCTTTTAAGTAATAAAAACTACATTTCAAAAGAAGAAGCTATAAAAAGGGATATCAACGCGTATTTTGACTCCAAGGACAAACAAGTTTTTGAGCAGGGATTAAAAAATTTGCCTAAATGTTGGGAAGACATTGTAAATAATGCAGGAACATATCTTATTGATTAATAAATACTGATAGGTTTTTTTTTTTATTTATTTTAAAACTACCTAAGAAAAACGCACGAACTTATGGACTGACCTGATAAGTTCTAATGGATTCTTAGTAACTCAATATAAAGGGCGAAAATAGTGGAAGTACGAGGAAAAATAATAATTTTTCTTTCATCATTTAATTAAATTGACATATAAAGCACACCAATGGCAATAGATTTATTGTGCTTAACGCACTTTCTCATAAGGACTGAAGCATGCAGGCAGGCAAACAGGTACCCCTTTCGTCATTGGCACACATTCTTCTTGTTCAAGTGAAATTTGTAAACTTTTCAATTTTGTAACGTAAAAACTTTCAATAATATTAACAACAACAGCAGCAGCAGCAGAAACAATGGTAAACAAAATGCAAAAGTCACACAAACAAATTACAAAAAAAAAAAAAAAAATGGAAATAAATATGTAGTGAGCGAATGAATGAATTCGAATAAAAGGAAAAATACTGCAATTAGCTTACTTAGCCTCGCATTCACATATTGGCTGAATGATTGGGTGGCTCTCACTGGCACTCACTGGCTGGCTGATTGGTTGGTTGGCAACTTTAATTTACCTAATTGTCTCAATAGCGAGTAAAGCGCTTTGGCGGAGTGCTCTGTGAAGAGCTGTTTGCTGCTCAAAACTTTACATGTGCAATACATACAATACATATTAAGTGGCGCCACTGGCGGCTGTCGCTATTGTAGCGTTGAACATTTATACAGCGCGCGAACCAACAGACAACAAACAAAACAATCTCTTATTAAATAATGAAATAATAAAATAAAATTAAAAGTGACAAAACTTTTTTTTGTTTTAACTAAATATATTGAAATTGTATGTACAATTTATTTAAGTAATGCCTGCTGCTGTTCTCATTCAGCATCGGCCTCATCATTCACATTAAATGTCTCCCCATCGTTGGCACTCTTTTTGGTTTACCAAGGCAAAATGAAAAGCAGAAAAAAATAAAAACAAAATAATGCAGAAAACATGAAAAGCATTGAAACCAGCAAACGACGACGACGACGACGACGACGACGACGACAACAACAAGGAAACTTTTCAAAGTTATCATTTTCACTTATAATGCTATAAGCGACAGCAACAACATGAAAAATAACAATAAGGAAAATTAACAAGAGATTTTCATGCTCGTTACCTCATTGGGCGGATAAACTTTCATATTTCATTCTTTTTGTATCGTATTGTCTTGTCGCTGCGATGAGGTGAGGAAAGCAAAGGACAGCAATAACAACAAGAGATTGAAAAAAAAAAACACAAAAAACAAGTTTAAGTTGACACCAATGTATTTTGACATTTTGATGTTGCTGCTACTTCTGCTGTTGCTGCTGCTGCTGCTGCTGTTGATGTTGATATTATAGCGCTGACAGCAATAATCATACAATCGGCAACAGCATTCATCACTAAAGCAACCATCACTTCTACTATCCGTGTTTAAAGTATTTTCAATAAGAGCTTCATAAATTTTTGTTTGTTCGATTTTGGGTTCAGTCTCCGTTTCGACCATTTCAATAATATTCTTGTTCAGAAACCACAAAAATTTTCTATGAAAACCCGTTTGAAAAATTCTAGGCTCAAACAATAAGAGCTTCATAAATTTTTGTTTTTTCGATTTTCGGTTCGATCTCCGTTTCGACCATTTCAATAATATTCTTGTTCAGAAACCACAAAAATTTTCTATGAAAACCCGTTTAAAAAACTCTAGGCTCAAACAATAAGAGCTTCATACATTTTTGTTTTTTCGATTTTCGGTTCGATCTCCGTTTCGAACATTTCAATAATATTCTTGTTCAGAAACCATAAAAATTTTCTATGAAAACCCGTTTGAAAAACTCTAGGCTCAAACAATAAGAGCTTCATAAATTTTTGTTTTTTCGATTTTCGGTTCGATCTCCGTTTCGACCATTTCAATAATATTCTTGTTCAGAAACCACAAAAATTTTCTATGAAAACCCGCTTGAAAAACTCTCGACTCAAAAGTCATAAGAAACAATGTCAGAAGAGTTGTGCCATTCGGAATCAGCCGCTAACAAAACGCTATTTAAAGAACTTACTTTTTTGCCCTTCTGAACAAATAATAACAGTTTTCGAGCAGAGTGAGCTCAAAATCGGAGCAGTTCGATTATGCTGTAAACCGGCCAAGAACTGTTAAATAAGTTATGCCCCTAAGTTATGACGCCCACTAACATCAAAGTATTAGTGTTGGATAGATCCGAGTAACCGGAAACGGAGAACCCGGTTCTTTTAATGGACTGACCGGGCCGGGTCTTACAAGAACAGAAAAATAGTTCCTACGAAAATCGGTTCCAAAAGAAGCAAAAACGGTTTCAAACGAACAGATGAAAAATGAAATGAATTTAGAAATCTCTATTGTACTCAGAAACGTTGCACGTTAAACTACCGCTACCGCTACCGCGCATTGCACTTCAATTTCATATATTTTATTTTTATTAAATTTTTGTCAATCAAGAAATGAGTGTAATATTCTTATTTATGTTTTTTTAATTTATAACAAAAACACTAAAAAAAATTGCATTTTTGTAAAATCTCTTTATAATCTTTTTTTGGGTGCCGTAGCTCAGTGGTTAGTGTGTTCGCCTTCTGATCTGTAGGTCGTGGTTCAATACCCGGCTGATGCATAACAAATTTTATATCGAAAAGATTTTTCTTTCGAATGGTACCCACCTGTCGGCAAGCAATTGGCAATTCTTCCGACAGTAACAACTTGCCATGAAAAAGCTTCTAAAAAGAACTCTGTGACAAAGCTCAGAAAAAGTGATGTCACAAGTGTTCTGCCGTTCGGAACCGGCTAAAATAAGTAGGTCCATTCTAATACTGTCCAAAATTTAAGACGCACAACAGTAATAGAAGAGAAGCTCGGCCAATGAGCCCTTTGGGGCTTTAAGTGCCACATATTTATTTTTTTTTTTTTAATCTTTTTTTAGCTATTCGATAGGATCTATTTTCGTTACCACTTTTTGAGGACAGCAACCGGTCCGAATACTCAGTTCTCCTTGGAACCGGACTCGACAGAACCGGTTATTTAAACATTCGGAACTGCATATCACTACAAAGCCATAAATTATGACACCCACTAACACCAATGAACTGAGTGATGACATTCACTAATACCAAACCACTAAGTTATGACACTCACTGAACCCATATCATTAAGTTATAACACTCATTCTTTCTAAATTACCAAGTTATGACGACCACTAATCCCAAACCACTAAGTTATGACATTTACTGATCCCATATCATTAAGTTATAACACTCATTGATTCTAAGTTACTAAATTATGACGCCCACTAATCCCAAGCTACCAAGTTATGACACTCACTGATAGTACAAACGGTGAGTTATGACACTCGATGATCACACAGATGATGAGTTATGATCCTCACTGATCCGAAACCATTAATTTATTGATTGACCCATTGATTCCAAAGCACTAAGTTCTGTCACTCACTGATTCAAAACCATCAAATTACGACCCCCATTGATCCCAAAGCACTAGGTTATGATACCCGCTGACTACAAATCATTAAGTTCTAACACCCATTGTACCCAAACCACAAAGTAATATCCACTGATCCGAAATCACTTAGTTATGTCACCCAAATCCTCAATGATGGCAAATGGACGAATAAAATTGAAGAGGTCTGTCTAAAAGCAAAGTGAAAATGTGAAAAAGAAAACAAATTTTCTCAAGGATCCTAAACCCTTCGGCAGTAACAATTTGCCAAAAATGCTTCTTAAAAGACCTCTGTGACAAAACTAAGTTAAAGTGATGTCACAAGGGTTCTGCAGTTCGGAACCGGCTAATATAAATAGGTCTCTTCTAATGCTGTCCAAATTTAATACGCACAACAGTATTGGAAGAGAAGCTCGGTGGTATCACAAAGGGCCTTTCTAGCCTAAATGTGTCCTCTCAGCCACATAACCTAACCTAAACTAAACTCTAAGCAGAACAGAGAAGAAAGAAGATGTGTGTTTCGAACGATTAAAATATTTTTTACTAAAGTCACTTTTCTGCAAAAAGTATCAAATTATAATAATGCTAGTGTAATAGTAAAAAGAGAGAGACGGCAGAAGGCTGCCGAAGCAACATAATCATCATACCAGAATCTGCTTTTGCAACTCGCGTTTGGTCCACCAATGTTATGAAAATGGTGAAAATATATGGGGCGTTTGGTAAACTTGATGCTTGATAACAAATCTTTCGGCAGAATACAAATGATGACGATCAACTTGTTCCGCCAGCCTTCTGTTTATAATTGAAAACAATATTCAAGCCGGGTACTCAAGCCGAGTTCAGGAGACTTGCAGAAAAGTTTTGTACAAAAAGTACAAAGAGTAAAATGGAATACGAATACCGGAATGGTTCTCGATACAACTCGATGCTGATTCGATTGAAATTCGTTGAATAATTATGCAGTTGAACAGGAGGAAAACTTTAAAAAATATGATGTTCACATGACAAAGTTTACCGGGTTGCAAGTTGTTGGTAGGTTGCTCAAAAAGGTGATAACTGGTTGTGCCGGCATTTTGGAGAAAATGGCACTTTACAAATTAACAAAGTTTCTAATTCTAATCGAGAAACTAATGGATTTGGGACTACCCGATATCCTAAACTTTAGGGCGGTTTACAACCACTAGTTTAATGAACTAGAGTCATTCACTTAACAATTCTCACAATTTGCAATGGGGATATTTACAAAACTCTTTGACTGATCATGCTCTTATTGAAAATGCTGTTAAATTGGTGTGATTATTGCCAGGCTGGAAAGTTTCAACTTTTAGCAAAGCGCAACAGTATTAACAACAGTCAACCAACAATAGTAATATCATTTGTAAACGGTGAATAAACGCTGAAGTGGCGGTATGATGGTGCTCTACACCAGTGATATGGAGGCAAGTAGGCTGAATATGAGTAGTCTGTATGTATAATAGTGAGTAGTAATAACAACAACAAATTCATCAAAAAATTTTATATACCTATGGCAACGTTTATCATTACTCTTGCTACCACCAGATTCAGATTATCATTGTTCATGCTGTTGTTACTTACTTACTTACATACTTCTCAACAATATTTCATTTAATTCAAAAGTTTTTAACAGTAATTTTATGAAAATATTATACCTATATAACGGTGTCGCGATGGTAACTATGATGATGAAGATGACAACAGCAGCAGCAGCAACGACCATAACGATGTTAAAGATGGCCGGATGAGGAGACATTGTGAATTGTGGTGGAGTGTTGATGTTTATACATTGATAATGCTGCCACTGATACGGCTTATAACACATTTAAGCCGTATCATTTTATTGTCACCTCAAATTTGAGTCTTTCACTTTACTCACACTCTACGTATTCGTATGTTCACACATTTAATCAGCCCATGTTTCATAAAAACATATTGTTGAATAGTTAATAAGGAGTATGTGAGGAGGATGAATGCAAACATAAAAGTATGTATATATGGGTTGGGGACACAAGAGGGCAGTCCCAGAACTATCCGACCTAACAAAGAAACACAACAAAATTGGGAAAATTTTTTCTTTATTTCTCAACATAATCTCCTGTTAGCTCTATACACTTATCCCAACGATATTCTACAGCTTCGATACCCTGTTTTTAGTATGAACTGTCTAGCTCATGAAATAACCATCTACCGCAGACTCCACCTCCACCATTTTTTGCAAATCCTCTACCACCAAGCTATTTTTTCAAATTTGGAAATAGAAAATAATCCGAAGGAGTTTAATCTGGCGAATAAGATGCGTGCTGAAGCAATTCGAGCTTTAACTCATTGATTTTGGACATCGAAAAAGCGGATGTTTGAACTGGTGCATTGTCTTGGTGAAACAACACTTTCTTTTTCGCCAACTGAGACCTTTTTTCTTTAATTTCATCACTTAAACGCTACAACAAATTATCATAATACTCGCCGCCGTTGATTGTTTTTCCTTTTTGAAGATAATCAACGAAAAATTATCCCACGTGCGTCCCAAAAAAAACAGACGCCATAACCTTGCCTGCAGATGGAACTGTTTTCGCACGTCTTTGGACACCATTCTCCTCTTTCAGTCCACTGGTTTTACTGCTCCTTTGTCTCAGGTGTGAAGTGGTGAACCCATGTCTCATCCATGGTAACGAATCGAAGCAAAAACTCGGCTTTATTACTGTGAAACATCACCAAACACTCTATAGAAACATCTTCACGACGTTGTTTTTGTTCTGTTGTGAGCAAACGCGGCACCCATCTTGCACACAGCTTTTTCATCTCCAAATTTGCACTTTTTGAAATGCCTGTAATTTCACCTAGCTCACGCACCTTCAGCCGGCGATCA
The DNA here is from genome assembly GCA_963854835.1 of Megamerina dolium. NCBI lineage: Eukaryota > Metazoa > Arthropoda > Insecta > Diptera > Megamerinidae > Megamerina > Megamerina dolium. The sequence goes on along the minus strand of OY978528.1, from coordinate 65,861,721 downwards.
TCCAATACTATTTTGTGGATTTTCTTAACCGTTTCTGGAGTGGCCATCTCAATTGGTCGATCACTACGGTGTTCGTCTTGGCAGCTCGTACGATCTCGTTTAAACTCTGCCAGCCAATATTTTATGGTCGTAAACGAAGGAGCAGACTCTCCCAGAGTAGAATCTACTTACTTACTTATGTGGCCAACCGAATATCGATTTAGGCCGAAAATAACATGCTTCGCCAGCCATCTCTGTTCTTCGCTAGCTGGCGCCAGTTAGAAATTCCAAGCGCCGTCAGGTTCTCCAGTACTTGGTCTTTCCAAAGATCTTGCGTAGGACTTTTCTCTCGAAAACTCCAAGCATTCGCTCATCCGAGGTGGAAATTGTCCAGGCTTCAGCGCCATATGTTAGGACAGGCATGATGCGAGACTTGTAGAGTGTAGTTTTCGTTCTTCGAGAGAGGGCTCGACTTCTCAATTGCTTACTCAGCCCAAAGTAACACCTGTTAGCAAGAGTTATCCTACGCATGATCTCCAAGCTGACGTCATTACTGCTGTTAATGCTGGTTCCAAGATAGACAACGTCCCTTACTACTTCAAAAGCGTAGTTGTCAACAGTGACGTGCTGTCCAAGACGCCGGGACTCTTTGTTTGTTGAGGCTAGATACTTCGTCTAGAGTAGAATCTAGTTCGGCTTTAATATTCGTTGAACTGAGACCTTTCAAATAAAAGTATTGTATTTCATAACGGTGACCAATTTTTTTCATGTTCACACATTCACTGAGGTCGTTAACTTTAAAGCATAAATAAAGCAAGATACTATGTAGTAGTACACAATACCCTTTAAAATTTCAAAATCTGATAGAATGATCCAAATGCTTATTTACAGTTTACAATATTAAGAAAACTTTCTAAATTAAACCAACAACAGTAAGAACATTATTTTCCAAATAGTCCTCCTGATGGCTGTGACTTTTAGCACATTAATTAAATAAAAGCCGCTCATATAATACATTCTTTTTCACATTTTGGGGTAAACATTATTTTGCCGAAAACACACAAACAACCACCACTCCAAATACACACGCCTAACCCAAACAATATTACGCACCTTTATCCAGAGCACTAACTATTTACCGTACACATAAAAGTGTGGTGCCACACGGTAGGTAGTTAATATGCTAATGAAATGGTAACAAGTAAAGCTACTTTTGTCACAAAAACAATATAAAAAAAAAAGAACAAATTCTGTTCAACTTGATTCACAAAATTTAACTACGAGTAGTACTTGTTTTCAACTTTAGGCTTACCCATTTCAAAGGTGAATAACGCCATCCATTCTCGTACTACTCGAATGAATGAGCTATTTTCAATTAATATAAGCTCACACTAATGTACCGATTTTCTTTTGTAAATCCCTACTGACGTGTTAATTTGCAAATCGGAGAGAGAGAGAGAGAGAAAGTGAAAAAGGATTTATATTACAAAATGGCAAGGAGTGAGATGAATTACATGACCATTGTCATATATATAAATTCGTATATAAACTACATCCATCATTAATGCGTATTATTAGTCTGGACAACACCATCAAAGCATGTCTAGAAAATTTAATCTAAAACGTCTGCTATATTTTTATATCAGGTTTAGTAAAAAGAAACCCATTATTTTTCCAATAGATGGCTTTAGTAATATGTATCTCGCGTTGTATAGCTGCGATCGGGTTACGCTAGATGGCGTTAGAAAGATAGGATTTCGTACTAAATAAACTTTTAGAGGCAGTTTTGTGATTGCTCTACTCAGTATTGTTTGAGCACGCGTCAAATATAGACACCAGTAAAGAGAAAATACGCCAAATTTTACAGTTTTTCTTCAGACGCAAGCCAGACGACTGAAAATGTGAATAATGTTTATGGTCCTGATACTGTAACAGCCAATCCACCACGCTCTGGAAGGCCAATTGCCGAAAATATTGTTAAAATAATGGAAATCGTCGAGTCTATCGGTCATGTAAGCACTGTTTCTATTGCCCAGGGTCTAAACATTGCACAAAAAACCGTTTGCAACCATTTAAATAAGGTTGGATACAAAAAGAAGCTCGATGTATGGGTGCCACAGGAGTTAACACAAAAAAAAACCTCAAGGACCGAATTTCCATCTTCGAATCGGAACAAAATCGATCCATTTCTGAAGCGGATGTGGTTACTGGTGATGGAAAGTGGGTCACTTATGACAACGTCAAGCGAAAACGGTCGTGGTCGAATCGCGGTGAGCCGACGCAAACGGTGGCCAAGCGAGGATTGACGGTCGGGAAGGTTTTTCTGTGTGTTTGGTGGGATTGGCAGGGAATCATCTACTATGAGCTGCTCCCCTACAGCCAAACTCTTAATACGGACCTGTACTGCCAACAATTGGACCGTCCGAAGGAAGCAATCGCCCAGAAGCGGCCAGCTTTGGCCAATAGGAGAGGAATTGTCTTCCATCAGGACAACGCTAGGCCACACGCATCGATAGTGACTCACCAGAAACTCCGGGAGCTTGGTTTGGAGGTTCTTATGCATCCACCTTATAGACCGGACGTGGCACTAAGTGATTATTACCTGTTCCTGTCTATGGCGAATGATTTTGCTTGTGAAAAATTCGCCTCCAGAGGAGTTTGTGAAAATCGACAGTCCCAGTTTTTTCGCCAATAGAGACGAGGATTTCTATGAGAGTGGCATTATGAAATTACCTTCAAAATGGCAAAAAGTGATCAAACAAAACATATTTGACCTAAATTGGATCATTCTAACTATGCTAAATGAAACCTTCAATGCAATGCAAAAATAATGGATTACTTTTTACTAGACTGTATATAATTTATATATACATATAATTTTTCATTATTAGATATAGAATTATCTAGGGCAATCAATACCAAAGCACACTCAGCAAATCAAGATCTCGATATTTTCTTTAAGTTCACCGAACAACAGACAGTTTTAATAAATTCAGGTTCTGGATTGCAGGTTGTCTACATATTTCAAAAAACATACTTGGCTGCATTAAGGAAGAAAAAATACTCACTTGGAGGCGAATATGGTGTTGGTATATGACACAAATGGAATTGTTAGTTAAAATTTCTTTAATCTCGTCTTCCACTTACTCATATTGTACTCCTTTAATATTTGCCCAAGTTGTTTCAATCCCTCTAAAATCTATTCTCTGGTGATTGTCAGACTTTCAGGGATGAATTCTTTTGAATCGTACAAAAAATGCAAAATTGTGGCGGTTCTTGATTTTTGAAAATCCAATATATTGTCATTCGATTTCTTTTCGACTTCAAATTTATACTTTGTGCCTTTGTTGTTTGAGAATCGTAATAAAAATACTCATATACTTATAACCATAAAGTACATTACTTGAGTGAGAGTGAATTTCTAGTGCCATATATTACTTACTTGAATGTATATGGCCGGTGACGAAGAAATAATAAATCCATATATGAGAACTCTTTTTGTCCAACCTAAAACGAATAAAAAGCATGCTGATTAGGCCTAATAGAGCCGATATAAGAAGAATTATTAAAATAAAAAAATACCGGTATTGAAGGCCTCAGTATTTTAAAAGTCTCATAGTATTATAGTGATGTTTGTTTTTAACTCGTTATACTTACGGGTACTTGAATAGTTATGTCGGTGACAATGAGATAATGAAGCAAGATCCCAATCGAAGCAAACAAATGGATATGAGTAGATTTTATCACAACGAAAGAGATGATGCAGATATCTAGTAAATAATACAATACTTAAAAAATATTAGTATTTGATGCCCTACTACAATATACTTATTCTTTCATTTAGTAGCTTATAGTTAAAGTGATGTTTGTTTTTGACTTGTCATATTAATGAGTACTACATAATTTATGACAATAAGGATGCCACATATCGGGAGCAAGAGAATAGACATGAACAGATTTTATCAAACAAAAAGAGGTGATACAGGTAACTAGTAAATATCCCTTATTATTATTTTACTAATTTGGTCTGATAGTTCTATTTGTTGGCTATAAGCTATTCAGTTAATATATTATAGACGAATGAAAATTGAAATTCTATTTTATTAAGCAAAATATTGTGCTCTCGCTCTAACCCCATAGAAGCTACTAAACTCCTGCAGACTCATATCGATTCTCTCGAAATCTGGCTAGCAAAATGGCGTATAAAAGTCAATGAATCAAAGAGCGTACATGTAACCTTCACGCTAAGGCCAGATACATGTCCCCCACTTAAAATTAATGGCCAATCAGTTCCACAATGTTCCTCAACAAAGTACTTGGGTATTCACCTCGACAGAAGGCTGACCTGGAAAAATCACCTGGCACCGCATCTCCCTCAAATATCGAAAAATTGCAGCGAATACAATCCAAGTGTCTGCGAATTATTGTAAACGCGCCTTGGTATATGAGGAACGTTAACATCCATCGAGATTTAAATGTACCCACAATTTCTGAGGAAGTTGCAATGTCTTGCAGAAGCTACATTCAAAAATTACACAGTCATCTGAATCCCCTTGCTAGGCAATTGTTGCTGAGCACGGGGCATCGTCGATTAAAAAGAAAAGACACACTGAATATGCTGTGAAATTGCTATACCTCGTGACTCAACAAATTGTGATGGAACGATGGGAATATCACATAATTTTATTTAGTTTGTAAGATTTGATTACATATTGTTAGTTTCTAAGTAATTTTAGAAAGATCTAATAAAAAAGCTTGTTAAAAAAAAAAAAAAATTAAGCAAAATATGAAGACAATAAGAAAAATTCATTCTGATATGATCATTTTCGATTTCAACAATCTTGAACAGGAAATCGCGTTTAATATTATTTAAAAAAAAAACACGTTTTTTACTTCAACCATAACTTGCAGTTTATGTATGATATCGAAATAGAAACATATAGTTCAAGGTCAAAATGAACCCACTTTTTTAAAATATTTTTTTAATTACATACGTATTATTTTCCCTATAACAAGTCTAGAATTTAAAATAGAGTTCCTAAAGCTTTTCGAAGAAATCATTATTATTAAAACATTGACTTGGCATCACTTTTCCATACAATTTCATTCAAATTACTCTCTGTGTTACTGAATATTAATTTATATCATAATTTAGTGCCATCGAATAGCACTTCCTATTAAAATAACCATATAATCTGTAAGTTTGTCTAAAAAAAATTCATGGAACTATTTTCATTCTATTTGGCATCAAATTTTCATGTGTCAAAACTGTTAGCAAATGTCAAAGCATAAAATATTTTAATAATCTAGCTACTTACAATATTGATTGCACAACTACATTTGTGAACAGATTAATTTGATAATTAGAAAGTCAGAAATAAATCCTCCAATATGTGTCTGTTGATCATTCATATTGTCATATGGTATAATTTTGTGGATTAAATTTTCATATACCATACATTCCAATATACGTTTGTAATTTATCAAAAGTATTAAATAATTATAGGCCTACCTACAAATATTTATATTCAATAATCTACCACACTAATTAGTATAAATACCTACCATTTGTTGATAACTCGTATAATTGCACGCAATTGTACTCACCCGCAATGAATTTCCGTTATTAGAGATTAACAGATGTGACACTACAGCTGTATGTAAATGATGACAAAGTAACATCAATGCATATGTTATTAAACATATTTGAATGTTATGTGGAGTACAAAGAAAAATTGTTTGCCAATTTGAATAAAAATACTTGTTGTTGTTTTTTTTACATTAAATATATATTTACGTGTATATATTTTATTTTATTTTTTATTTTTTTTTTGTTGTTGCGATGTTTTCCGCATCAATTACAATCTTTCTTCTTTATATATATAAGTATTAATTAATCTTAAAATTTTTTGTTCTTTTTACTCAACTAAATTTGCATGTATTTAATTTCATAGAAAGTATGAGAAAATGTTCTAATAGAAAAAGATAACAGAGCAGGTATGTAAAGTATACAATACAATAATTGCATTATTTGTTGACACTTGCCAACTGTTATAGAAATTGGGTTTTTGTGTGGGTGTAGAATATTAGAAAAATATGTAGGTAACTAAATTTTGTTGTTGTTGTTGTTGAAATAAGAAATCAATATATTGTGAAAATATATTCATGTATGAGAAAAGAAAGAATTGTCATATAATTTAAGACGTTTCACAAAATTTCTTTGATTTATTTTAATTTTTGTCTGTTCTTATTTAAATTTTTCGTTTTCTTTGCTGCTTACATATATAAATTTTTTAGTTGAAAATCAAAATTTTTGCAAAAAAAAAAAAAAAATTATATTATCGAGTATTTTTCTTGTTATTAATTTTTACATGAAAACATGATTCTTGAAAGTTATTTTTTTTTCTTACTAATTTTCTTTTATAATTTTTTATCTGAAATACATATGTATATATGTATTTGAATTTTATAAAAATAATCGAAATTAATTTTCATTTTAATCATTGTTATTTTTTTTATATAATACAATTTTTATATATTCAATTCTTTTTCGTTTTATCATTATCATTTTATATAGAATAAAAATTAGAATAAAAAGAAAAAACAAATAAATTACAATGTTCTTACATTTAATTTTTATTTAGTATATATATAATTAATACCTATTCATTTCAAATCCTTACACTTGAGTTGTGTTTATTTGCAAATGGGGGAGCAAAACAAAAAAAAAACAAAAAAGGAAAATCAAATATGAAAAATAAAAAAAAAAAAACATTTAAACGATTTATTCTTCTTTATCGTTTTTAATATACTAAATGTAATGTATAATATAATTTTTCTTAGTCTCTAAATTGTTGCGACTAGGCCTAAATACATCATCATTATCATCATCATCACCATAATAATGATGTTCTTAATTATTGTAGTAGATTAAATTCTATGTAGATTTTGGTTTTTCTATTGTATGCATGTGTATTTTAATTTTTTTTTTTTTTGTGTAATTTATTGATTTTAATTTATTTTTTTCTTTTTTTTTTCAATCTTTTTATTTGCCACTTACACATATTGTTTTCTTCTGTATTACATGTGTTTTATGTGTATGGCGTGTATGAATGTGTTTTATAGCATGTTCTAGATTATGTTGTCATAAAATTTGAACAATAAAATCTAGTATCTGTATGTGTTTCTTGCTTTACATTCTCTGTTATGTACTGTCAAATGCCTTTGGCTTTTGAGTGTCAGAGTGTCTTCCTCTATTAAAATGTCTACTTATTTAATTTATGTGTTGTGTGAGTGTTTGTTTTTTTTTTATTTATTCATTTCTTTTGTTGTTGTTGCTGTGTATTTCTAAAATTACTTACATTCGAAACATCAACATTTTTATTCCATTGTAAAAAAAGAAAAGAAAAGGAAAAATGCTTGCCTGCCTCTTGCTGATATTTACAAATGTACTTAAAGGTATATTAAAGGACTTCTTATATTATTTATCATTAGTACATACAAACATACAAAATACATATACATATATATATATTTAACATATATTGCAACTGAAAAATTTTTAAAAAAATTGCACATTTATTTCGAAAAAATTCAACCAAAATTTTTAACAAAAAAAGTTCTATAGCTCTGACAAGTGGGATGGATATTTGCCAATCATTTCGATTTAAATATAGGATGATTCCTTGAAAACTTGAAAATGTTTCGAAACTGTTAAATATTCGGCTACTTCCAAAGAATCCTAGACAAATTTGACTTGCAAAAATGTGTCAGTGTTTCCTTGAGGTCAACTAAATGCCTCAAAACATATCGATGTTTTCGTGTTTTCTAGCTTTCGCGTTTAAAGGAATCTCCTAAATGGATTTTACAAAATCAAAGTATGTTTTAAAGAAAGAGAATATATATTAATTGTGAAAAATATTGAAATTACTGATTTTATTATTTGTGCTTTTAAAAAATCAACTAACTAAAATATACTGCACCTACAAACGGTTCTTTACCTACAGTGACTCATAGTGAAATGGTTCACTTCTGACTAAATTGAATTGAGTGAAGTATTTCTAAAAAAAAAACGACCTTACAGTCGGCTGAAGCCGCCCAAATTATACCCTCGCGTATCCATCTTTTTTTTTTTATTTCCACTACTTTGTATAGGAGCTAAGTTAAGAAGTAGGTGTGGCTCACCAATTTTTTGAGGCTTGATTTCTGCCTATAATACTAATCTACACCAGAATTATGATTGACCTAGGCGTATTATTTTGTAAGTTATGGGTGTTAAAGCGGTTTAAATTTTTTTCTAATTTTCGCAATTTTGTATGGTAGCCACATTAAGAAGTGGGCGTGGCATGCTACTTTAATGCCACATTATTTCCGACAATGATATAAATCTAAGTGGCAATTATAGTTAGTCTAAACAAAAAAAAAACTGCCGAAGTTAGAGCGGTTTAAATTTGAAAGAAATTTAATCATTTTGTATGGGAACTACCATAAATAGTAGGCGTTGCTTGATAATTTCTTCCATATCTGGTTATTCTCACAATACCAATCCACAACTTAAATATGGTTGTCCTACGATGAATAGTTCATAAGTTAGGACGGTTTTAAATTTTTTTAAATTTCAGAAACTTTGTATGGGAGCCCTAATAAGAAGTGGGCATGGTACGCCAATTTTTTGCCAAATTATTTTCGACTACCATGTTAATCTAAGTATCAATTATGGTTACCCTAGATAGAACATTGCTGAAGGTACAGCTATTTCAATTTAAGAGAAACTCAAGTCATTTTGTATGGGGGCTACTATTATATAAACAGTGGACATGGCACGCCCATTTCTAGTTATCCTTACAACACTAATTCACAACTTAATCATGGTTGTTCTACACAAAATAGTTTGTAAGTTATGGCGCTTCAAAAATTTTCGTTTAATTTCCTCGTCTTTGTATGGGAGCCACATAAAGAAGTGGGCGTGGCTTTCTGATTTTATGCCAGCTTGTATCTGACTATCATATTAACCTAAGTATCAAATATAGTTATCTTAGACAGAAGATTGACGAAGTTACAACGTTTTAAATTTAAATGAAATTCATGCACCTTGTATGGGAGCTACTATAAAAAGTAGGCATGGCACGCTCATGTCTGGCAAGGTTATATAGCAGTATAATATAACGCTACGTGCCAAATCTTGTTGCCCCAGATGGTATAATAAGTGAGTTATAGCAAGTTAAACATTTTTAAAAATTCCGAGGTCAGTCGCTTTGAATGCTTTTTTGTGGCCATAGTTGTTGACCGATCATGCCCAATATCAATCCCCTCCGTACCCTTGTATCATAGGTTACTTATGTCAAATTTCGTCAAAATAGCTTATTATTTGCTCAAGTTGTAGTGCTAACCAGCCAGGTGATAAACAGAAGCACGGACGGATGGACATCGTTAAATCGAAAATTTAAGCAACAAAATGACAAAATTTAATGACCATCCAATAAGTACCAAACTACGGCAGTATCCATCGAAATCAATTCAATCAACAAAAATGTATCAAAGGTGGACCATTTATATTGTAAGTCACTGTACGAATATGTTGCCGAGTTGTGTTAAAAACAGTTTAATAAATTAAGAAAAATGAAAGTGAAATTATGCTTTAGTAATTTTAATATTGTGTTCTTTTTGTGATTTTTATTTTTATTTTTTTCTTTAATATACATACTACATATATATTTTTTGCTTCTGGTTTTTTAGTTTTAGTTCTTTTAGATTAGCTTTGATTGTCAACTAAAATTTATTTTAGTTTAGCTTCTATTTCATATAAGTATGTATTTATTATTATTTGTTTTGTATGTATTTTTTATTGATTTAAAATATTTTTATATCAAGCAATGAATTTGAAAAATGCAACATTGCCTGGCTTTGAATCAACAATGTTGCCAATATGAATGTATTGATTCACTTTGAATCAACAATGTTGCTATTATCAACATATTGTTTGAAATTAGTCAACAATGTTGCTAATATTAACATATTGATTCACATTGTACATTAATGTATAATAAATACATATTTTGATTTTTATTAAAAAATTTTTTTTTTAACTTGGAATTATTGTATTTATAAATTAAAATAAAATTATTACAGTGATTGATATTACATACATACATAAATATTATCTTAAAATGTATATGCATGTACGAAGTAAATGACTACTCGTCTATGACTACTTTGTGTAGCTAATCTATGTATTAGGGTGTGTGTATGTGTGTGGGTGAGTATGTTTTATGTGAATAATTTCACTATTTTACAATTTGGGTATTGTGTTGTTAAGCATTTTGCTATTGATTCTATTATTATTATTTTTTTGTCAATTCATCAAATGGTATACATAGTTTTTATGTGTGTGTGTGTGTTCTCTATTTCATTTTCTATGTTCTCTATGGTATGTGGTATGTGGCATTTATCTTTCCCCCTTATTATGTACGAGTACTTATTTGCTAATACTATTTATGTTTAAATTTTTATAATTTTTTTTTTTTGGGATTTTCTTGATTTTTCATACAAACACATTGTATTTATATATACATAGATGTATGCGTATTTTTATGTATTTTATTCAGTCTTAATCTAAAATATTTACTTTGCTCTTTCAATTCATCATTCAATTTTGTTAAAATAATTTTTATTTTCTTCATTTTTTTTTATATGAGTAAATGCGTCATCATTTGCAAATAAATAAATTCGCCTTAAAAAAACTCGATTGTTTGATGTATGGCATTGTAAAATATGTAAAGTAAAAAAAATATAGTCATGAAATTGAAAATGCAACTCTGTTAAATTATAGCAGTCGGGAAGAACTCACATCTTCAGTGTGGTATCGAATGAGTTGTGAATCATATTCACTGCTTCAAGGTGAGAGAAAATTGTGGCGATCTCAGGGATTCTAGATTTCTAGATTCCGGAAATATTGCACTCGTAAGAGATACGAGATTTTTACATTTAATCATCATATCAAGGCAGAAACTTCAAGCTTTCGTCAACAAGTGTTTGAGGATCATATGTAGAATATTCTGGCCTAACACTATTTCCAACGAGGCACTGCGGTGTCAAACGAACGAGGAGCCTGAAGCAGATCATCACGAAGTGGCGCTCGATTAGTCACACGCTCAGAAAGCAGCTCTGCAGGAACTAACTGATCTCAACATCACATGAGATGGCGCTAGAATAACAGCCCAAAATTGTGTGCGATGGTGAAGCCTTGTGGCGGACCTATACTCATATTAGGAGTGATAAAAGGAGAAAAACAAATCAAAGCCAATATTTGAAAACCTTTGAAAATTTTCCTTCGACAAAATGTAGCTCAAGTCAAAATAAAATATCCCTCGGAACATTTTTTTTTTTTGCAATCAAAACTCATGTTAATTGCATTTTAAAGTCAAATGCTGCTAAAAATAAGTTTTTTGTCAGGTTTTTCGAGATTTAATCCCAAATTCTGCAAATGGCTTTCTTCAGATAATATGTAGCCGGAGGATTTCATTGACCAAAAACCGCTTCTTGATGTACCTTCTGGACACAGGGTCATCGTATTTAAATGACAATATGTGAGTCATGCCAAAGACAAATTTTGTAGCAAATTCCAGAATAATCTTAGAACATTGCTGCTATTCCGAATCGGATAGTTTTGAGTAGTTGGGTGAAGGTCTATTGTAAAAAATTTTACCAAAGTTATATGTCTTTATGTGAGAATCGTTTAGACGATTCATCTATCTTCTGGATAGTTCAGAAGATTGCTGATATCAGTAATATTTTCATAAAAAAAAAAACTGTAAGACAACAGAGTCGCATTTTCAATGTCATTACTTAGTTCTATGTTGAAAACGCTTATTAAGTGAGCCTATGGAAATGGGAAAATCCCTTCTGATTACTTTTCAGTATAAAGTATTAATTTTCATTAGAGCATAATAGTTAAAAGAGGAAAAAAAATTTATAATTTTCAATGTTGTTTATGAAAAAAATTTTTTTTTTATGAAAAAAAAATTGTTTAAAAAAAAAAAGAAATTTTTAAGAAATTAAAATTTTTTATGAAAAAAAAATTTTTTTTAAAAGAAAAAATTTTTATTAGAGCATAATAGTTAAAAGAGGAAAAAAATTTATAATTTTCAATATTGTTTATGAAAAAAATTTTTTTTTTTATGAAAAAAAAAATTATTTATAAAAAAAAAAAAAATTTTTATGAAATTAAAATTTTTTATGAAAAAAAAATTTTTTTTTAAAAGAAAAAATTTTTATAAAAAAAAAAATTTATGAAAAAAAATAGATGAGGCTGGTTTTTTTTAATTTCGAGCAAAAGAAAAACAATTCCTTAATATTTATACATTTGATTTTCAAACTATTTAGTAGTAATTAGAATGCACTCTAGATTCGAGAACTTACAATTTGCTTGAAGAGCCCTACATGACTCATCACTCATGAGCCTTTGGATATACGCATTACAACAGACACGTGATATCTTCGCTTTTTTTGCTGTTTGTTTATTTTTAAACTAACACTAACCCTACGAGTTTCTAACTGCGTTGCTTTTTAATAGCATATCTTACAAGCGTGCTACTTTATAAATTAATTACACAGTGAGACCAGTGAGTCAAAATCACTGTCGGAATCATATAATTTTAGAAAAAGCTGCGACTAGTCTCATAGTGTTCTTGTAACGTATAGTTTATAAGAAAAAAACAAAAATGAAACATTTAGAAAAAAAAAAATTATAATCTCTCTTATAGTTAAAAGTAATTTCACTAGATGCTTTTCTTTATTTCTAAATATACTCGTAGTATGTACTTTTTAATTTAGATCTAACTATAGTAGGTATTTATTCGTATTATAAAAACAAGTCTAGAAACGAAAGAAGATCAAGTGAAACACTAGTGAATCGGAGGTTCTGATTTGGTTTTTCTTTGTCGTTTTTTTTCTTCTTCTTTAGTTTACTGTGTGTGAGTTGTGAGTAAGTGAGTGAGTAAGTGAGTTGAATGTGTTAGAGTTAGAGTGGCTCACTCTTGGCATTTCTTATACGAATATATACAATCTGGGTTCTTGAAAAAAAATGTATTTCTATTTTTATTTATCTATGACGAGAAATTATTGGTTCATATCCAATTTCCCCCTGTAACCCAACTATTTCTAATTCTTTTTACCTTTTATATACGTTTTTTCTGTTTATTTGTTTTTTTTTTCTTATATTCTTATAATATATATGACTAAGTGTGCAAAAGAAAGAAATACATATGGGTAATTCACAAAAATTGCATATAATTGAAGCTCGTTTTGAAAAATTCTACCTTTTTACACTAATAAGCTAACTAACTAAGTAATTTTTGCAAAAAGGAAAATTTTTTTTTTTTTTTTCAACTTAATTTATCATGACTGCTTATTTACATTATTTTCGTGTTTATTATTTTCGTCGTCTTCATTCTTTTCTTCAACTTAGGATTAAATGGACTTTTCATTCTTGTACGAGTATGTATGTGTGTATGTGTGTGTCCTACTTAAATGCTTAAATGATTGTGTGTGTGGGTGTGTGTATTCATAAAAATATTTATAAAGCGAGATCCATGGCTTAGAAACTTAGAAGTTTAGCATACACAATTTAACCTGAAAATTGTATAGAGTGGTGTGGCCATTTAGTAAGGTAATGGCCAATTCATATATATATGTAATTGTATATAGAGTGCTAATGCTCTGAGGCATCTATGAATGTATTTACAGTGGTGGAAATTTCTATAAACTCAATATGATGTTTGTGAAGAAGTGTGAGCTAAGTGTAAAATGACTTTCATTTTTGTTTCATCCGATGAACGATGAAATATATTTATTCGATTTCAACTTTTGATGAGATACTTGTTTTCTGAGAGTTTACTATGTTTTATCCAAAGAGAAGATACTGTGGAAAATTCGTGCTACATTTTGTATGTATTTTGGCTTTCGATGTCATACCTAGACAAGTCATTAATATTGGTACACAGTAAAATCGACGCCAAATGAAAACGAATTCATTTTTTTTTTCAAAACTTTTTTTCTTTTTATTACGTTATTCCTTGGCTACAAATTTTAAAACAACTTATACGAAATGACTTCCATTTGCCTTCCAGCACGATTTGAGACGATCTGGCCACTCATCGATCACGAGACGCACCTCATGCATGGGGAAATTGTCCACTGCACGGATAAGGGCTCGCTTCAACGACTCAGTATTTGGGTGGCGAGTAGAGCAAGTCATACTCTCTAATACGGACCAGAACTTGAGATCTAGACTACCAGCTGGCCAATAATCCGTTGATATGAACTCCGAAATGTTGTTTTTTAGCCACAGTTGAGTCGTTTTTGCCTTGTGAGCTGGAGCAGAGGCCTCTTTGGTTCCTCGGGATGAGCTGGGATGCTTCTTTGAATGACCGAACATACACATGATCGTTCTGTTTATTGAACGATTCTTCTACGTTGAAGATTTTCTCGTCAGTAAACAGAATTTGTCTGTGAGCGTACCTGCTGCTTAACACGTTTGATGTTCGCTTGCGTTTTCCCTCCAATGCGGCCGTGAGCAGATGTCCAGTGTGTCGCTTGCGCGTGATGAGTTCCAAATCTTCACGGACATGGATTTTTATGAAATTTGCATTTCCCGCGATAAGATTTTTCTGTTTTCGCAGCGGTTTTCGGTCGATTCATTTCTTCACGTCTTTGATCGCTTTCGGAGTTCTCACAATGCGCTGACGGCCGGATCTTTGACGGTGTCGTAGTCCATCAGTATCCATAAATAACGCCATAACACGATACACAAAATTGCGAGTCGCAAGCGGTCGCAGCGTCCGAATGATATCGCCTTTCCCATGTTGCATTTTAGTAGGCCAACTACAAAATACGATTTTCGATGTCGCCCCATTTCATGATTGTGAACAATTGATGCCAACAACTTTTTATGCAGAAATAATGCATAAATGTCAACTGTCAAATCGCAGTCAAGATGAAATGGATGCGCCCAATATTGCATTCGTAATGAATGCGTTTAGTTGTGTACCAATATTTATGACTTGACTAGGTAGATGCGTTTTACTGTTTTCAACATGATTTTCGTAGTAGGGTTTCATAGTAAAATGACATTAACTGATACTTCAAAGTTACGTGAAAAGTCACGGTCACTCAATTCCTACATCAAATGAAATGAGAAATCTATTTCAAGAGTTGGCCACTGAGGTATGCATCATTCAACTGATTTACATTTTGAAAAGTTGAATAAATGCTATTTTGAAAGAAAATATAGAAACTTTCAACTGATCAGCATCAAATATGAACTTAAACTTGATGAGGAATTTATGGAGAAGTGTCAGGGTTGCATTTTTATTCATGGAAGGCATTTCTATAATGTCAAAGTGCTGAGAGGTAAAATAATTATAGGTATAGGTAGAAAATAACTTGAAAGATTATTTGAGCAAGGATGAAATTAATATTTTGTAGTAAATTATAATCAAGAAAATAGTAATAATTTTATAACAATTTAGATTTGCCTAGTTTAAGCCAATTTTAATTTCAAATCCACTTTTTTTTTTTTTTTTTGGTTTTTTGAAGAAAAATTTATTTTATTTGTACGTACAACAAGAATTTATTTTTAAAAATTATCATAATTTTGAAATTCAAATTCAAATGAATAATTTTCTATTGTAATAACATGAATTTTGCTTACTTAGTACAGAATTTATGTGGATTTTTGCTAATATTTGCATGTTTTTGAAAAAGCTTGGGATTTTTGAAATTATTATTTAGAAATTCTAATGTTAATGTTAAAAAAAGGCAAAAATATATTCTTTGAAAATAGTTAAAATCAAGGATTTGTACAAAAAATGTTGTTTAAATTTAATTAATTGAAATATATATGAGTTTATAGCAATTTCGACCACTGTATGTAATGTAAGTCTGTATGTAGGTAGTACGTACATAAATAAATAATCACATTTCTTCTTTTATACTACATCTTGTTTTGTAATGCTTTTGTTTTCACCTTTTGTGTTTTTTTTATTTTTGATGGCTTACAATATAAGAAAGTATATAAGGAAAAGAAGACAAAAATACCCCCAACCCACCCCAAAAAAAACACTTACATAGAACGATAGAAATTTATGAGAAAGCAAAATCTTATCCCATCGCCTATGTATGCCTTCATACCATGTTATTACTTAGAAAATACGAAGCATATACCGTCGATTGGTCGATTTGGACTCGACTTAACCGGCTCGTATATCGTAGAGTATGCTGATTGTGTAGGACAAAAGTATGGCTGTTAACGCCGCAGACATAATGGACCACATCACTATATGTTGGGATGTTGCATCCGATGCGATGTTGCTTTGAACATTGCTACGGACATCCATGAGGTCGCGCGATAGCGGCAACTCTGTGGGATCACTCAGCTCATCGTGGCAAGGCAAATTTTCGGGTTTCAATATGAAGAGACGCACCTTGAAGCCCAACGGCTGTTTGGGTACAATATTCTCCAAATCGTCTAGTTGATTTGTTGACGCCACTACGACATCGTTGTGCTGCTTGAATAGTGCATTCTGTTTAAGAACATCGAGCTCATCGTCCATATCGACTTGTTGGGCCATACGTATGCCATCGCTACCACCATGTTCATGTCCAGTCTCATCATCGTAATAATCATCACGTAATGCACTATTTTGTTTCTTGCTGTTGCCATTATTATTCACCAAACCATCATCGCCGCCACCACCACCACCACCACCACCACCACTGGCGGCATTGAATCGGTTCGACAATGAACGTTTCCTCAACGTTGCTGACGTCATTGTAATTGAAGTATCAGCTAGTTCGACCTGGCCATTCAATTGTCTTATTGGCTGCTTATTGGCATCTCGTTGTGCTGTTGGACGTATTTTCTGTAAATGTTTTCTGCTGCCTATGCCACCGACACTGCCACTGCGTAGTTGTTCACCATTGTTGTAGCCACCACCAATGTTCAACAAGTCAAGTATATGATTTGGCACCGGCTCCACAAAATTGGACAATTTAGGCTCTTGCAGTGTACAAACAAATTCCTCTAAAGAGTCACGCAACTGTAGATGACGTGTACGATTTTTCAATTCGAAAATCCATTGTAGTCGGCAGTCACAGATAAAATTGTTATCTAAAAGAGAAAGAGAGCGAAAGAGAGAGAGAGAGAGAGAGAGAGATTAGAAAAAGAATACTCATGAGTGTGTATAGGCACATATGAGTTGCATTTGTAAAATATTGACACTTTGACAGTTGCAAATTGCCAAATGTCACACATGCTTGAATGGGTTTTGTCAAGTCTAGTCAATTCAATAGTCAATTCACTTCAAAGCAGTGGAACAACATATTGCTAGATTGGTCCATCTGTTGTATATACTCATCGTTACATTTCAATTACGTGTTCAATTATTGCTGTCATCTTGTTGGATTACCACCCATCCACCCATTATATATTGGCTAGGCAATATATTGAAAAGCCTTCACGCGCCTATGGTATGCGCATGGTTCAGATTGCCATTTCTTGTGTCTCATCAGAAACGTGTTCCTCGTGTAGGCAATAGGACAGGACAAGATTAGTATATATTGTCCGGAATTTGTGAACATTTTAATTGAAGATGATTGAAATAAATTTGTTGGGTTGATGCTGTACACCTATATTCCTATGGTAACGCCCACTTCTGAGTGACCCTCTAATTTAACTACAATTATAAACTATCAACAAATCCAATTGAATGACATAGTTGCATTAGAATTGGCTTCGGTCAAATATAATACATAACATCGTACATGTAAATGTCACTGAAAATTGACAGATAATTGTCAGCGATAAGATCTAATTGTGATTGTGACAAGTTGATAGTCTGAAAGCTAAATATTTCTAGAGATTCTACAGCAAAAAATATGGGAGTGGAAGACTGTTGGCAGTGCTATTGCTTTTCCAAGGACAAAGTTATTCGGAAAAATTATAATTTTTTTTATTGCCACCTCAAAAAGGTCGCCCAAACTGCTGACCATAAAATGGAAGAAGTGCACGATGCACTTTCTTAATCGAGCATGAATTTTTTATAATAAAATTCAATAATCTGCAAGTGTTGTTCGTTTGTAAGTGGATTCATGGTTAAATTATAGACCAAAATGAACATGTTTGACAGTAACATGTTGCACGAAAACAGCTGAGCTGTCAAAAACAGTGCCAAAAATAAAGTTGCTAAAAAATCACACTGTATTTGCTAAGAATACAATTTTTCTTAGTTAAAGTGTCTGATTTGATGAAAAATTGGCCAAAAATTTATGTTTAACTTATACTTATTCCATTATTAAAAAAGAAAAATCAATTTTTAAAATAAAATCGACAATTTTGTATGGAAACTACCATTATTTTCTAATCCATCATTATTAAACTGCGGGAATCAAATTTATTAATTAAATCACGACCTCATACCAATTTTAAAGTTATTCCGTTCATAAATAAATCTTGTCTCCATACAAAATGGACTATATTTCAATGAAAAACGATAAATTTGTATGAAAAGTATTACTATTTTTCAATCCATAATTATGAAACTTTGCTATTCTTAGTTGTTTATTAAAATATGAATTCATAGTGAATTTGAAGTCATTTCGTTCACAAATAAATATAGTCCCTATACAAAACTGTTCGTATTTCAACGAAAATCAATAAATTTGTATGGGAGGTAGCATTAGTTTTTATTGCACCGTTATAAAACTTTGAAAATTTAAGTTTTCCGCTGTAATAATATTGCATATTTAATATAAAATTATTTCGTTCATAGACAAATATTGTCTCCATATAAAACAGACTTAATTTGAACGAAAATCGACATGTTTCTTTGAAAACTATTAACCGTTTTTTCATGATCATTTTAAAATTTTCGAAATCTTATTTTTTTTTTATCAAAATAATACTTCGAATCAAATTTGAAGTCATTTCATTCGTTAAAAAATATAATCCCCATACAAATTTGATTTTATTTAAACGAAAATCGACAAATTTTCATGAAAGTTGTCATTATTTTTAATTGTATTATTTGAAAAATTCGAAAAAATAAAATTTTCACCACAACAATACTGCGTATTTAATACAAAGTTATTTTGCTTATAAATAAATAAAATCCTCATGCAAAACTGTCGATATTGGCGGCGAAAAAAGACGCGTAGACGTTATTGAATGCGAAGAAAGACGCGTAAACACATTTGACACCGCAGAAAGACGCACTTTGCAAGATTTGCTGCTTGAGTTGGCATCGTTACAGATATCTGACCGAATGGTAGTAATTAGTGTAGTTTATTTCTTATATACATATTCTGCGTTATGGTTTGGTTGAAGTAGTTTGGTGATATCTACACCGCCGTCAGTTATGTTTATGCGTCGTTACTTCGACGTCAATTATATTTACGCGTCTTTCTTCGTCATCAATTACGTTTATGCGTCTTTACTTCGACGCCAATTATATTTACGCGTCTTTCTTCGTCATCAATTATGTTTATGCGTCTTAACTTCGACGCCAATTATATTTACGCGTCTTTCTTTGTCATCAATTATGTTTATGCGTCTTTACTTCGCCGTCAATTATATTTATGCGTCTTTACTTCGCCGTCAATTATATTTACGCGTCTTTCATCGTCATTAATTATGTTTATGCGTCTTTACTTCGACGTCAATTATATTTACGCGTCTTTCATCGTCATCAGTTATGTTTATGCGTCTTTACTTCGACGTCAATTATATTTACGCGTCTTTCTTCGTCGCCAATGCGTTTATGTTTATGCGTTTTTGCTTCGCCGAAGTTTTTTTCATGCGTCTTTTTTCATGGTCAAATTTTGAGCGGGCGTCTTTCTTCGTATGCACCGACGAATATCTTGGTTTTTAATCAAAATAATACCTCTTACCAAATTTGAAGCCATTTCGTTCACAAACACATATAGTCACCATACAATATTGAGTTTTTTTTAACAAATATTAGCATATTCCGGCATAAAATGGCATATTGTAAATTTGTAGGCATGCTAAATTTGTATTCATTTCGTTCAAAAATTACCGTTATGCAACAATTTAATTTTTTTTACAACATTTATAACATTTAAAAAATTCTGGAAATCTATTTTTTTTGGGCAATAATTTTACTTCACAAGATATTTTAGACTATTCCGTTCATAAAAGAAAAGGATCTCCATGGAAAATTATGTTTTTAAAAAAAAAAATCGATAAATTTTGTATGAAAGGTACAATTTATTATTTTTCAATATATCATTTTCAAATCTTATAAAACATATTTTCATCTCAAAATAAAATTTGAAATTTTTTTTAACAAAAAACGATGAATTTCAACATTTTTATTTATTTATTTTATAATTTAGCATATACAAAATACAGTATTTTGATTAATGTAGATAGTGAAAATGACAAAGACACTATGTTATAATATATACCATAGAAAAAAAGTCCTATTGATGAAAGAAAGCAAAAAAAAAAGAATAATTAAGAAACCATGCTTATATTCTTAATAGAAAAATATAATAAAAATTCCAACTCGAATAATTGATATGTGACAATGGAATTGATATAATTCATTTTACATGTTCATGTTATGCTTTGTTCTATTTTACATAGTTGTTCCGGAATGTCATCTATTTATACATGTATCTATATATTAAATACATACATGGAGCATAGTTCAAAAAGGTAATAAATTATACTATACAATAGCTTTATGCATTCATTGTGCGCTTAATTGAAAATATTGTATATTTACTATACTATATGAACATACTAAACTTAATTGGCCGGAATTTCTTTTATCAATTTTCATGTTCCACGGAATTTGCACGGAAACATATAAAAGCATCATGTTTTGTATCTATAGTATGTTATATACATGCATATATCAATATGTATATACACACGTATGTGGCGGCAACATGAATATGTACTCTCTCTATGAGTATAAACGCGTCAACATGTATATATCGTATGTATGTTTCTAGTATTCATATAAAGTTTTATGATGCTTTTGTTGTTGTAGTTGTTATAATTTCCATAAAATAATTAAGCGCCATTGTTGCCACTTGGTAAAAATTACTTTTGTGTATATATTTCAATATATACACGGACACAGGCCACTACCATTATGATGTGCCACCAGTGTGTGTGTCAAATGGAGCAGTGTATTGTCATTATTGTTTAGTAACCAAGTGGTTATGACGATGCAATGACCAAAGCAGAGAATGTCAATTTTGTGTAATTTAGAGTATGCTGTATGAGTAGTATGTAGATAATAGTACCTAAGTAGTAGTAGTAGTAGTAGTAGTATTAGTAGATGTAGACCTAATGCTTGATATATAAATACATACATAGTACCTATTAGTAATTGCTCGTAGTAGTACACAATTAAATATAAGCACATACTCGTCAAATAATTACGGTCATTACATCCTACCCAAGCTCCACACAAATTGAATTTGTCCCTTTTGTTGCAGAAGGAGAAATATTTCTTAGTTACATGATTCTAGGTACATGTAGTTGCGAATTGGAGGGTGGGGGACGTTTTTTCTCTGAATGCCTGAATGAAATATTGAGCTTACTTGAGAATTTGCTCAAAACCCAAAGGTAGCCCAAAGACATGGGAAGTCGTGACAGTTACACATGCTCGAGGCGAATTTCAGCTCTCTAATGTTATTTTCTGTCTCTGAATAGTATCTAGTGATTTTCCATATCAAAAACAGAGTCACGGGAAGGTAAAACGGTCTCATTCAGCAGATGAAATAAATATTTCTTTGGGGTTTCTGGATTCTAATGCATCGTTGCATTAGGTGAGGTTAGGTTATGTGGCTGCCCTCTCTCTGAGAGGTCACACTTAGGCCAGAAACGCTCATTGTGATACCACCGAACTTCTCTTTCAATACTTCTGTGCGTGTTAAATTTGAACAGCATTAGAAGGGACCTACTTAGAATAGCCGGTTCCGAACGACAGAACCCTTGTGACATCAGTTTAACTTAGTTTTGTCATAGAGCTCTTTTAAGAAACATTTTTGGCAAATTGTTACTGCCGCAAAAATTGCCAATTCTTGTCGTTCGAAAGAAAAATCTTTACGATATTAAATTTTGTTATGCTGCAGCCGGGTATTGAACTCACGACCTACATATCAGAAGGCCAACGCACTAACCACTGAGCTACGGCACTCACATCGTTTCTTTGATTCGGCAAGTTAGTGTTTTGTTTTTAAACACAAAAATTCATTAGGATATTTGGAAACATTAATTTAAATATCCAGAATCGTCCCTAGACGGATGAAATGTATGCGCGCCTGCCCTTAATTTTTTACCACCGATATTTTTGCTGAACATACTTGGGCCTTATTTTTACTTCTTCGAGGGGCTTTCATACAAAATTTACGCTTATATATATTTTGCCCCCTCCGCTCTCATAAATGTGATTTCAAAGAACCCAAAAATTGCACTATTTTAGCATTAGTTCGCAAAATAAAAAATATAAATTAAGAAAATTGCTTAATATTCAGTCTTTCTAAAGTACATTTTCAAAGATCGTTTCAAAAGTGCAGCATCAAACAGGTGTCGTCCAACTGAAATAATTTTATTTAGCAAATAAATTAGTTCAGTCATTGTCAATATCAAAATTGCTTGAGATCAGATATCCAAACATAGGTTAGGTTAGGTTATTTTAGTTGCCCTCTCTCTGAGAGGACACTCTTAGGCCAGAAAGGCCCATTATTATACCATCAATATTGTTGTGACTGTTTGGACAGTATTAGAAGGGACTTACGTATATTAGCCGATTTCCAACGGCATAACTCTTGTGACATCCCTTTTTTGGGAGCTTTGTCACAGAGCTCTTTAAAGAAGAATTTTCCATGGCAAATTGTTACTGCCGGAAAATTGGCAATTACTTGCCGACAGGTGGGCACCGTTCGAAAGAAAAATCTTTTCAATATTAAAGTTGCCTCAGCCGGGGATTGCACCCATAACCTACGGATCAGAAGACCAACACAATAACCACTGAGCTACGACACCAACATAGCCAAACTTAGACCATTTAAAATTTTGTATTAATTCGAACACACAGTAATTAGTACACACAGACTGATGCATATCGGGTTGATACCACAGGATCTGCATGCAAATGGTCACCGTTCCATTGCTAAGGACATGGGTCGAGACGGGTGCTTCTGGATGCTCCTTGACTCAATGCCTCTGCGACATATCTTTAACAAGAGATACAAAACTCATATTTCAAACAGGATAGACTGGGAATACTCAAAAATCAGTTTTACTCATGACGACATTGTCTGGTACACTGATGAATCCAAGACTAAAAAGGCACATGATCTTGAATTTATTGTCCCAGTACCCAAATGTCAATCAGTCTCGGTAGCTTAACAATTGTCTTTCAAGCGAAGGTCCTTGCTATTAAACAATGTACCAGGGAAATTCTTAACATTCGTCCTTATAAGAAACGAATTATTGTAATGTACAAGAAAAAAAAATGTTCTTTAAAAAAATTGGAGGATCCAATATTAACTTCGGGTATGGCACAATAGTTCCAGTCGAACACAGTGCCATAGACAGCAATTGTCTAGCCTTTATCAATCTAATCTAATCTATTATTTCGAATGATGAGCGATCGATCTGAGAACAAGCGTTCATACATTTTCAATAAAATTGTCTTTGGGGCTTTCTAAGTGCCTGTTTAAGGATTCCATCCCATTCTGTTCATTCTAAACCCTGTTTTGATGTTCCCTTACCAGAGTGCTATGGTCGTCTATCTGGCAATATGTTGGCAATTTAAATAGCGTAGGTTTTAGACCAGACCTCAAGTTTTTGTTTTAGACATTTGCTTTTTTTTGTATTTTGGAAAGTAGTAGTTCTCTCGAAGAACGAAACCACACTCTACAAGTCTCTCTCACGCTGAAGCCTGGACAATTTCCACCTCGGATGAGCGAATGCTTGGAGTTTTCTAGAGAAAAGTCCTACCCAAGATCTTTGGACCTATTTGCGTTGGTGGCGAGTACCGAATAAGGTACAACCATGAGCTGTACGAGCTGTATGCCGATATTGACATAGTAAAGCGCATCAAAATCCAGCGGCTGCGCTGGCTAGATCATGTCCAGCGAATGGTAGAACACGCTCCAGCTAAGGAGGTGTTATATTCGGAACCCCCTGGAGGTCGACAAAGAGGAGGAAATCCTAACCTCCGGTGGAAAGACCAAGTACTGGAGAACCTGACGGCTCTTGGAATTTCTAACTGGCGCCAACTAGCGAAGAAGAGAGATGGCTGGCGAAGCATGTTGTATTCAGCCTAAATTGATATACTGTTGTTATGGCCACATAAGTAAGTAAGTAGTTTTAATAACTTGTTCACATTTCAAAGAGCTTCGGTGTAACCAAGATAGGTCTATGTTGCAGTCAGTTGCCTGACTTCAGCTCTTACATTGTCCTACGCCATCAGAAAACTATTTTTGGGATCACAATGCTAAAAAGCCTTGGACAAGCAAAACCATAAATCACAGAGAACATTTGATTTTTACAGAGTTTTACAGAAATTACACAGTATTCAATCACTATTTCATAAAGAATTAATTTCATTGCTGGGACCTAAGCAAAAAAAAAAAAAAATTAAGGAATCCACTGTGACGTTCAAATTCCATGCTCCATGTACATTTATCCAAATATTTCTATGCTTGAGCAACTCTCTAAATACAACTATGATTAATGTTATACGCCTATCTATCTATCTATCTATCCACTTGCTCTGCTCACAATCATTCATGTTGGCTTAAATTAATTATTTTAATTGTGCCAATTGTTCTATAACGCCTTGCTAAAAAAAAAAAAAGCAGAGAGCATAGCCATGTTGTACCCCTTTAGATGGAATAGGGGAAAGATAAATATTGTACAATATGGAAGATAGTAGAGTAGATTGGGGTAGGAGTAGTACATAATGGGACTATGTAGCATTACTGGCCTAGTTTTTTTTTTTTTTGCCTAGCACCCATTTTTCATTTTCGTATTATTTTTTTTGGTTTACGGAAGTGAAATTTACTCAATAGTAGTCATGTTGATTTTGTGTGTTGCTTCCTTGCTTCTTTTGACAGAGAGAGAGAGAGAGAGAGAGAGAGAGTGAATTCGGCGAAGCTATGTGAAGGAACGGCAGCCTTAGTAATGAGGAATAGCAAGGAAGAGCAATGAATACCAATGGAATTTTTTGCTTTTTTGTAGGTTCTCGCATACTTTTGTGACTATTACAGGATGCTACTGGCGGCATATATACACACACATATACACACATGAACACATACATACATACATTAATATACTATAGCCCAGCCTGCCTCAAGTTGACTGCCCTCTGGAGAGTTTTATCATTTTTATAATGTTCCTCGAGAGCGTCATATATGTGTATTGTAAATATTCAAATGAAGTCAGAGGTATAAAGAAGCCTTTTGTTGAATGATTTTATGGCAGTGCTAGTAGTATCATTTGGGTGTATAGGTAGTAAGTGTATATATGTTTATGCAACAGTACCAACGTGAGGTATATGTACATATCTACGTACTTTCTCTTGACTTGTCGTTGGGCCTTTTGTTCGCTCTTTATTATTTTTTAGTTGTTTTTTTTTTTTTTTGGTTCATTTTTTCATCTTATTTTTTTCTATATTATGTTCTGTTTCTTTCTACAGGAATGCCTGCCACTATTACTGCTGCTATAATGAGTTCGGACTTTTGTTTGCATTCATTCCATGGGTGAAGCTGTTGCTGTCGTTTGCTTTTATATTCGTACTCAGAGGTATGAATATGTTTTCTTTTCAACATTCTTTGTATTTGTGATATATTTTTTTCTTTTTGTTGCCTGCCGCTTGTGGGAAACAGAAGTTGTTACAATTTTTCACAATGTTTTATTACGCTTCATGTGCGTGTGTACATATGTAAAGGGTGTTTTTTTGTTGCATAGTAATACGTTTCCGCAGAAACTGTTGGAAAACTGTCTGAAAATCGACAATTAACCATGTAACTGAATAGAAATCACCAC
Source organism: Megamerina dolium (assembly GCA_963854835.1). Classification (NCBI taxonomy): domain Eukaryota; kingdom Metazoa; phylum Arthropoda; class Insecta; order Diptera; family Megamerinidae; genus Megamerina; species Megamerina dolium. The sequence continues at coordinate 65,835,644 of OY978528.1, read as the reverse complement.
TAGAGCGGTGATATGTATGAGCAATTCTCTCCACAACATCTCTTTTGAACATATGCATATTCTATCTGGACCCCTTAAGGCGACTCCTGCACAAAATTACCGAAAAAACTTGAAAATCTGTAATATCTGTCCAGAAATTCTTCTTCTTCAACCGATGGTCGATTTAGGGCGAACATATAATGTGGCTCCAGCTTTCTCTGTTCTTCACTTACTGGCAACACTTACTTCTTCCTACAGAGGTTTGGTCTTCCTCTTCTTCTGCGTCCTCCAGCGGGTGCCCAACTAAATACCCTCTTCGATGGAGCGTCTTGTTCCATTCGCTCGACATAACCTAGCCAGCGCAGCCACTGGATTTTGATTCGCTTGAGTATGTCAATGTCAGCGTACAGCTCATACAGCTCCTCGTTGTCTCTTATTCGATACTCGCCATCAACGCAAATAGGTCCGAAGATCCTGCGCAGAACTTTTCTCTCGAAAACTCCAAGCATCCTCTCATTCGTGGTGGAAATTGTCCAGGCTTCTGCGCAATATGTTAGGACAGGAATAATGAGGGACTTGTAAAGTGTGATTTTCGATCTTTTAGAAAGGGCTCGACTACTCAGTGGCTTACTTAGCCCAAAGTAGCACCTGTTAGCAAGAGTTATCCTACGTATGATCTCCATGCTGACGTGATTACAGCCAAAAATTGTCCACAAAATTACCCATATTAATTTTTTCTTCCACAACAGCTCTTTTAAACATTCTTAAGCCTTATATAGAATTTTTTAATGGGACTCCTATATGAAATGACCCAAAAATCATTTGAAAATCATCAGATAACCCCAATAGTTGAACAACTATTGCCTCTGGAGTAGTGAAATCTACCGAACGATCTCCATTAGTATTCCCTCTTCCTTCATGCTTCATCTTTTAAAGGAACTCACATACAAAATTACCGAAAAACAACTTGCAAATCAATATTAACTGTCCAAAAATCACCCCTAGGGTGATGAAACATATCACCGGTCTCTATTATGTTTTTCTTCTTAACATTTCCTCTAAATATACTTACCACATATCTCCACTTCCAAGGGGAGCCCTCCTATAAAATTTATGCTTTTATAGTGGCTGTTAAAACTAGAAAGTAGTGCGGTCCAAATCAGGAATTTCTGTAGTCTTCTTTGGGAATAAATGCTAGAAATTATCAAAATTTTATAAACTTTTAGTTCCCATTTAATACCTGCTGTAGCATCCATTCTGATACCACCGAGCTTTTCTTCCAATACTGGTGTGCTTATTAAATTTGGACAGCATTAGGTTAGGTTGGGTTTTCTTGGCTGATCTATAAAATCTTACGTAGATCAATACCGGTCCATTGTGTTACGAAGTGACACTTTTTTTTTACGAGTTTCAATAAATCACTACCTTTATGAGCTGCAATGGTTTTCAGGGTTGAAAAAGACACAGATCCAAGGTTGTTGAAGCGCGATCTGTAGAGGGCTGGACAGTAGACACAAAGTAGGTGCTCTAAGGTCCCCCTAGCATTGACCTCGCTGCGACCAATTTTTGCTGTGTAAGACGGAGTAAGGCAGTGCCCCATAAGAACCGCAACCAGTAATTTACAATTCTCTCTTGGGTGTGATCAAATGTAGTTAAGGAGGCTAATTCCTGCCACAAGGACTTCGCTTCCTGAATCATTACTACCTCAATCTCTATTTTCAATGTTGAAAGAGGAGGATGTATGTGTAACGAGTTGACCTCCGACAGGCTTACGCCAGCTTTTGGCAAGTGTGTCCACTTTTTTATTTCTCTCAATTCTCGTATGTCGCATAGTCTATCCATCCAAGTATTGCCTTAATGGCTGCTTGGCTGTCAATGAATATATTAACGTGAGAGTTAAGAGGAGTGCGTTCAATCGCCAGCTCTGCAGCACTAGAAGGGACCTACTTATATTAGCCGGGTCCGGAAGGCAGAACCCGTCTAACATCACTTTAACTTAGTTTGGCAATAGAGCTCTTTTAAGAAGCACTTCTGGCAAATTGTTACTGCTGGAAAAATTGCCAATTACTTGCCGACCGGTGGGTATCGTTCGAAAGAAAAATCTTTTCGATATGAAATTTTGTTATCCTTCTGCTCTAACACAGAAAAAAAAACACCCTATATTAATAAATATATGCATGCAATTGTAGTGAGGGCCACGGCGCCAATTCTTGGTAGCTTAAGTTTATTCAAAATCAAATGGTTTATTTTTCCGCATTGCTGCGTTACACCGCATAACCAAACATTATATGCATGTTCTTCTATTGAAATGCTACCACCGAACGAAATGTTCTCTTGTGTTACCTTTCTTCTACACAATAGTTCTTTTCTTTGATTATTATTATTATTATAATTTTTTTTTTTACAGCTTTCCAGCTGTATGTTTGGTAATGCCACTGGCACAACTGGGTTAAATTTTGCTGAAAGCAAGAGTGCGAAATTGCAACAAGCTGGCACAGTTCAGCAAAAAAAAAAAAAAAAAAAAATATGTACGCATGTACATAACAATTATGAAGCGTCTACTATGTTGTTGTTGTTTTTGTTGCTTACATTATACTCAATTCACATCGCATGAAATTATCATAATACAAAAGCCATATTGTATTTAGATGTGTTTGTTTGTTTTTCTCTGCTTTGCTATTTTATACGAAAATGGGCATTTTAATTAAGAGAAAACAAGAAATTAACAAAAAATACAACAATGCGCAACAAAAACTTCATTTGTTTGCAGCATTGTTTATACATAATTCTAACCATTATTTAGCTTGTATCTGAGTACTTACATATGTAAAATTAGAAAGTCACGTTTCTTCATTGTTTGTTTGTTGAAATTACACTGACAGAAATTATAGATGATACAAGTATCTATTTGAATAAAGTGGCCAGTTAATTAGATGTTTTTCTTTATGTCTTTATAGCATTTGTTTGAAAATATACATTGCTTTAGGTTAATGGACAATAAAAACTACAATGAGTACTTTGTGAAATTATACTTCTGCAGAAAATGCTAAGGGGACATTGTCTAGATTAAAAAGTGCTTTGAAGATGCTAAGCAAATATACTGCATAATACTCAATACTAAAGTGTTTTCAGTGAATGAAGCTGAAAATTGTAGAACAGAACCTCGAGAAATGCGAAAAAAAAGTTGTTTTATTCATTTCCACTCACATTCTGCTCACGTAGTTTAACGATTTTGCAGGTTTATAATCTTTCCTCCATAAGCACTTCAAAAGAAGGTCTTTTTTATAAAGTACAGTTAGAAATCAAATTTGGTAAGAGGTCCAAGCACCATTATTATTAATAATACAGTCTCACAGATTAGTGACATTGGATTTAGGATAGTTAGATATGAGTCCTTGATCGGATTCCCAGTAATAATGAGATTTTGAGGTTAGAGGTAAATTTTATATGGAAGCCCCCTTATGGAATAGAGATAGGGGATAAGTATATTTGAGGGAAATATTGGTAAAGTGGGTGCCGTAACTCAGTGGTTAGTGTGTTGGCCTTCTGATCTGTTGGTCGTGGGTTCAATCCCCGGCTGAAGCATAACAAAATTTAATATTGAAACGATTTTTCTTTCGAAAGGTACCCACCTGTCGGCAAGCAATTGCCACTTCTTCCGGCAGTAACAATTTGCCATGGAAAAGCTTCTAAAAGAACTCTGTGACTAATCTCAGAAAAGGTGATGTCGCAAGAGTTCTGCCGGTCGGAACCGGCTAAAATATAAGCAGGTCCCTTCTAACATTGTTCAAAATTGAACACGCGCAATAGCAGTGGTAGAGAAACTCAGCACAAAGAGCCCTTCGGGGCTTATAAGTGCCGAGTGATTTTTTTTTATTTTATTGGTATGGACAATTTTATTGGGTCGATTATACTTATTACTGTCATAGAAGGAATTTCTGTATAATTATAAGATAATTGTCGATTTTTAGCTGCTTCTCAGGTTGCATTTGTGAGAAAGCCTATCTCAGCGGGTAGCAAAACCTAATGTTGATGGTCCATAGCGGAGTCATCTGGTGGCGGTAAGAGTGAAATTTTACAAAAAATGTCACTTTGATAGGAGATCCCCTCTAGCGATATAGTATAGATAAGAGAAAAGTCCGTTTAGAAAAAAACATTAAACAGGAAAAATTAATGCAAGTTGGATAAACATTACACTGCTCTAGCGTTAATTTCTGGGAAATTCCGAGGTTATGTGAAAATAAAAAGTAAATATTTTAAGGAAAACTATTGGGTAACAAAAATTTTGACGGTAGGTTACATATTTTAGTCTCGCGATGGTTAACCTGAAAACGGTGAATGCGAAATTTAGAAAAACCTCCATTTTGTAGGGTAGCCGCTTTAAGGGGTAGAGATAGGGGTTAAGAATGTTCAGAAAAAAACAAATAAGTTGGAAAATTACTGGTCAATTATAAGATTATTTGCAGAATTTCAGCTGATTTTGTAGGAGAGCGTCAATAAGTAGTGCAAATGGGGCATTGTGACATAGGCGAGAGCAAAATTTATAGAAAAACGTCAATTTTATAGGGGAGCACCTTTTAAGTGTTGAGAAAGATGCTAACATTTTTTAGCCCAAATGTTATTGTAAGTAGAACAAATTTATGGAGATCGATTATATATTGTTGGTTGGTTGGTTGGTTGGTTTGCCTGCAGCTTGGGAGACAAAAATCCAGACTAAATTAACACAAAAGGCGCTGTTTTGATACACCACTCATGTGACCATTGATATGTGGTTTATTCGAACACACCTTGATTTGTCAATAAATCAACTAATATCATCTATTATTGTTTCAACGAGTTCATTGAGGTCGTCCATTTCGAATTTTCCTAGCGTTCTATGAGGCAGAGCGCCCAGACTTGGGCACTCGCATAGAAAACGGAAAAACGTTTACTTGAAACCTTCCAAATCACAGTTTCGGCATCTGTCATTGTGAGGCCATCCCATCCTTTCGGCGTAGTCCCCCATCGGCCAATGGCCGGTTATTATTGAAGTGATTCTGACAATGTCTCTTCGTGGCTTTCTTATCAATTCATCTTCTCTTGACTTATCGTATTTAGAACAAATTAGCTTGCCGATTTTGCAGGCACCAGTTTTTTCCAACTGGTCTCTGCCTACTTCTGAAACTTCAGGTGGAGCTCTCTATTAACGGCGCTGAGCTATCGCTGAGAGAATCCGAGCTCCCTTCTTGCCACTTCATCTGCCTTCTCATTCCCCTCTATGTTTTTATGGCCAGGTACCCAGATGAGAGTGATGTCCATTTTGCGCGTTACTGAGTTTAGCTACTCCTTGCATTGTCTTATGATTTCTGAAATAGTTACTGATGAATTAAGTGCTCAAAAGGGCTGCTCAGTGTTCTCTGTCCTGTACATAAAAAAGGAGACCCCACAATTTGCACCAACTACCGTGGAATAAGTCTCCTGAGCATCGCATACAAGGTTCTATCGAGCGTACTGTGTGAAAGGTTGAAGCCTATGCTCAGCAACCTGATTGGACCGTATCAGTGTGGCTTCAGACCTGGTAAATTCACCATCGACCAGATTTTCACACTGCGCCAAATCCTGGAGAAGACCCAAGAAAAACAGATCGACACACACACCACCTATTTGTTGATTATAAAGCCGCTTTCGACAGTCCGGTAAGGGATTATCTCTACGCAACAATGTCTGAGTTCGGTATTCCTGCAAAGCTCATTCGACTTTGTAGAATGACACTGCATAACTCCCGTTATGCAGTGAAAATTGGGAAGGACCTCTCCGCACCGTTTAATACCGAACGGGTTTTCAGACAAGGTGATTCGTTATCGTGCGACTTCTTCAATCTTATTATGGAGAAAATAATACGAGCTGCTGATCTACGACATAATGGCACTATCTTCAACAAAAGTGTCATGCTGTTAGCGTGTGCCGACGATATTGACATAATCGGCATGAACACGCGAGCAGTCAATGCAGCATTCTCAGAGTTGGAAAGAGAGTCGCGTCGGATGGGTCTCACGGTGAACGAGGGCAAGACGAAGTATCTAGTGTCAACAAACAAAGAGTCCCGGCGTCGTGGACAGCACGTCACTGTTGACAACTACGCTTTTGAAGTAGTAAGGGACTTTGTCTATCTTGGAACCAGCATTAACAGCAGTAATGACGTCAGCTTGGAGATCATGCGTAGGATAACTCTTGCTAACTGCTGTTAATTTGGGCTGAGTAAGCAATTGAGAAGTCGAGCCCTCTCTCGAAGAACGAAAACTACACTCTACAAGTCTCTCATCATGCCTGTCCTAACATATGGCGCTGAAGCCTGGACAATTTCCACCTCGGATGAGCGAATGCTTGGAGTTTTCGAGAGAAAAGTCCTACGCAGGATCTTTGGACCTATTTGCGTTGGTGGCGAGTACCGAATAAGGTACAACCATGAGCTGTACGAGCTGTATGCCGATATTGACATAGTAAAGCGCATCAAAATACAGCGGTTGCGCTGGCTAGGACATGTCGAGCGAATGGAAGAACACGCTCCAGCTAAGAAGGTGTTATATTTGGAACCCGCTGGAGGACGACGCAGAAGAGGAAGACCAAACCTCCGGTGGAAAGTCCAAGTACTGGAGAACGTGACGGCGCTTGGAATTTCTAACTGGCGCCAGCTAGCGAAGAATAGAGATGGCTGGCGAAGCATGTTATTTTCGGCCTAAATCGATATTCGGTTGTTATGGCCACATAAGTAAGTAAGTAAGGGCTGCTTGATTATCTGACAGTACATATCTCTTCGATAGTTTATGTAGATGACTACTAAGTATCCTACACACTTCCTGTATTCCAAGAACTTCTGCTTGGAAGATGATATATTGTATCACTTTAGGCTATTTAACTCTAATCAGTGACAAGGAATATGCCTTGACGTTTCGCCTCTTTATGTATATGCTTAAATCAGGCTTGACGCCTCTGTGGTACCCAGAATCACAAATCATTGCACCCATATTCAGCGCCCCTCGAGTAGAGTGCTCTACTCGTAGATTAATTATTTAAGATTATAGAAATCCTTGCCCCCTTTAAACCATTGTGGAGAATAATATCAAACAGTTTTGTAAGTTCCTCAACATAGAATGTATACATACGAATGATCGCCCTTCAATTTTCTTCTTACGGTCATCCAAGAAAATAACCATAATTTACGGAATATCCCATACAAAATCAAAATTAATAGTTTTTTATAATATTCTCATAAGAGAATTTGCAAAAAAATAAAATAAACCAAAAAAATTGATTCCATTTGACAATATCAAAGGACAATCAAAATCAAAGTATAATAATATGAATTGATATGAAATGAAATGAAATAGAATGAAATTGAAAGGAAGAACTCTTTCACGCTCTACATGCGTATGGGCGTCGTATATATACTATGTGTATTGCGCTGCAGCGAAAATTTAATTTCTTTCGATAATCATGCATTCGTGTCAGTATCTTATTACGAAAATCTAATAAAATTCGCAATAAATATACGCAAACGGCAAGGCAAAAAAAAAAAAAAAAACGATTTCAATTTTCAATCAGCGAACACTTAGTGTACGTTTTTATTTTGCCCTTATCGAATTACTTGATGCAATCTTCCGCAAAAAGAAAAGCATCAACAACTCAGGAAGCAAACGAAACGAACAAAAAAATAAAAAAAAAAACAACAAGAGATCAAACAGTTGTCTTCTCTTCCTCCAACACTCAGCATATAGGAGAGTAAAAGAAGAAAAAATAATATAAAAAAACGCACCCAAAATAAATAAACACATGGTAACCTCGACAAATGTTTGCACCCTTCTATCAGAGAGATGAGAGGAGAGAAAAATACAGGGATATCGTACGAGCAGCGAGTAAGCAATAAAATAGTCCAAAAGTAGAATCATTACGAGCGATTTAACATGACGAATAAATATTACGATGCTTGAGGATAAATAATTTTATGAAAACAACCACACACACACATTCACATGCTCGTATACAAATCAATGCGGAAATCAAAAGTACATATTATTGCCCCCCCCATATGGATAGTGCGTACGTATCGTATGTTTATTTCACTCTAATATGACCGACCATTCGTTGGCGACAAGCGGTGAGGAAATAAGCTACGGAAAACCCGGGAAAATTCAGTCAGTCAGACATTCAGCCAGTTATCCAGCCAGCCGGTATGCATCTGTGAATCAGCAAAAAAGATGAATGAAACGAATGAATGAGCGCACGTATTACAATAGCAAACTGATGAATGTTGACGAAGTGGAACGACAAAGCAACGAAAAGACATTTATTTTACTTGGCAATCGGTGTGCCCGCCCCATATGGCTGGCTGCAATGCAAAGAGGGGAGGGGATGAAAAAAAAACGGATGAAAAAATCATTTGAAATCGTATGTAACACACACACACACACACACACACACATACATACACAAACATACATCTCCCGACAAACTGATTGTCATACGTAGCACAATTGACTTATATTGTAATAACTCACTAAAGGGCAGGCAAGTGTGTTCATATATATGTGCTGTAGTATTTGAAATTGGAGTGTGCTGCTTTTGGCACAATTCTAAGGAGATAACGATCAAATGATATTTCAATTGTGTTTACTTATGCATATAAATAGTATTTGATGTGATAAACACAACTTAAAAAATAAATATGCACTAATGCAAGATTATCATGTAGCTCAAATGGGCAGTTTTCTTTTTTTGTGCCAAGCTGTAGAGCCGCATATAATGGATGAAGTGCTGATGAGACTTATGCTATAGCAAATGTTTTGAAATAACAGTGATATTAATATTATTGCATACTTTTGGGTCAAAACGTACGCTATACGATTTGAAGTTACAAAAAATGCCATACTTTGTACGGGAGCTATATTAAATAGTAGGGATAGCTTAATAATTTTTTTTGCAGAAATAATTCTCTTCATAATGCAAATATCAAATCTTAAATATAGTTGCCACAATCTTAATATAAGTAGGTCCATTTTAATGTTGTCCAAATTTAACACGCACAACAGTATTGGAAGAGAAGCTCGGTGGTATCACAATGGGCCTTTCTGGCCTAAATGTGTCCTCTCAGAGAGAGGGCAGCCACATAAGCTAACCTAACCTAACTTAATACTTCATAAGTTATGTGATTTTAATTTTTAAACGATTTCCCAATTTTGTATGGGAGCTACATTAAATAGTGGGCGTGGTTTAACTAATTTTTGCTAAATAATTTCTCCCTATAATAGTAATTCAAATCTTAAATATAATTGTTCTAGGATTAACACTTGTACTTTGTAGCGATTATACAGCATATATTGGTAGCCTAGGCGAAAGGGCCGCAACAAGATCCTCGATTTCCCTCTGTCATGCGCCAACCTCTTGATTGCCCCCCAGGTTTTGTTGCTTTTGAATACGTCAGCTTCCAGATTCCTCCTCCAGGTCAATGCTGGCCTGCCTCTGCGACGGCTGCCTTGAGGATTCCAATCGGTTTGGTATCTTCTTACCTCGTGCCCGAACCAGCCTCATTTCCTTTTCAGGATTTCCAGGCGCATTGGTGACTGGTTACAGCGATTCCACAGGTCAGTGTTTGAGATCATATCGGTCCAGAAAATTCTCAATATTTTACGGAGACAACGATTGATGAAAACCTGCAGCGTTTGGAGGACAGATGCTGCAAGATTCCAGGTTTTTCAACCATACATAAGAGTGGACTTTGCGTTGGAGTTAAATATTTTTATTTTTGTGTGCCGAAAGCTTGCTTCGCTTTTTTTATTATATTGGATTCAAATAAAAAATAATTCCGCGGGAGCTACAATAAATAGCAGGCGCTGTTTCCTTAGTTCTTACAAAATTATTATGTAGTATATTGTCCATCCATATCGTGGCTACGCCCACAAAAACAGGTATGTTATCTTTGTACATTTTTTTATTGCATATTTTTGTTAACACTACACACTGTAACACACCACCTTGGGGGTGAACCAAACTAATCTCAAACGACAGCATTTGTCCACGGTAAAAAAAAATTCTCAATTCGATTTTGCTCTAATATGTCACAATTTTTTTTCTTTTACAGAGGTTTAAAATTTGGCTTTTTCGATCAAAAGTAGAATTCTGGAATTTGAAAAATCATATGTAAAATTACATTTGGGATAATTTGTGTCTTTGGAGACCTATATTAACAATTTTGGAGGATTATTTTGTTGGAACATTTTAACCCTGTAACTACCTCACATATGGGTAATTTTTGCTATTTTTTCGAAAACTCTTATAAAAGTCAAAATTTGAGAGGAGATCAAGGGTTAAAGTATTTCATTAAAATATTCTCCGGAAATTTTCACTATGGGTGACTGAAGACAATAAATATATGCCACTTATAGGTAACATGTAAAAAATGATTAAACATTTTAAGTACTTTATTTTAAAACATCTATTGCATCGTGTAATAGCTTCAGTCCACAATTTAAGGGTCGTTGACTCGGGGGGTCAATCAAAACAGTCTCAAACAAAAGCATTTTGTATTTCATATCGAATATTATTGTCATAGATGTAATATTGAATGCGTAGCTCAGTGGTTAATGCGTTGGCCTTCTGATCTGTAGGTCGTGGGTTCAATCCCCGGCCAAGGCATAACAAAATTAATATCGAAAAGATTTTTCTCTCGAACGGTATCCACCTCCTGGCAAGAATTGGCAATTTTTCCGGCAGTAACAATTTGCCAAAAATGCTTCTTAAAAGAGCTCTGTGACAAAACTAAGGTTAAGTGATGTCACAAGGGTTGTGCCGTTCGGAACCGGCTAATATAAGTAGGTCCCTTCTAATGCTGTCCAATGGGAAACTCGGTGGTATCACAATGGGCCTTTCTGGCCTAAGTGTGCCCGCTCAGAGAGAGGGTAGCCCCATAACCTAACCTAACCTAACGTATATTTTAAGTCAATTTATAATTTTGTAATATGGATTTTACTCCTGAATATGGATTTCAGAGTAAAAAATTGTATCATCCCATGTAATTTTTCGCTATACATTGCATAGTAAGTTATGAAGCTTTTAGGAATTCGCTGAAAAAAAAATTGTTTTTTTAATGTACATTCCTAAATTCGATACCATCTAACATACGCTTGCATATAAATTCCTGAATATATACTGTTGAGTGTTTGTTTAATTTATACCATGTCAACTGGTTGGTCACTTGTCCAAATGAGCTACTTTTGAATGCATGCATCCAAATGAAATATATCAAATGACGTACGTATCCATATGCATCTCATGTCGCTACCAGTCATAGTTGTCACATCACAAATGAAAGCAAATAGTAAATTATTGCAAAATGATACTCATAGTTATATTGGAATTATATGAGCATACATATACATATTTATATGTTTATATACATGTATATAAACATTCAACATACGAATAGTGTCATGTTTACGTGCATATTAAACGTACATTCATCATTTATGTTTATGTTTGCGTGTGTGTTTTGCATGTCATATCACTATGAAGCGCTAATGATGCATTTGCCAATTTAACTAAAATATCATTGAACATGTTTTTATACTCATATTTCTATGTAGGCATAATAATCAATGACAGATATCAATCAAATTTTTGGGAAATTTAAATGAACATGTGAAAATGCATATTAGCAATTCAAAGAAAAAAATATGCTAATGTCAAAATTAGAGCATCTAATAAATATATTTGCGTAATTATTATATAATCTTACTGAAAATTCATATATAATATTATTTTTACCAATGGGGAGTAGAGTTCGTACGTATAAATATTAAGCTATCAAACCGAAATTCAGTATATAACGTTAATTTTAATATACAACAGACATATTCGAAAATGAGCGTAATCGAATAAAATCTACGGGTACCTCCCATACAAAAATATGCTAATTTATGACTGATTTACGGTTTTTGCTCTAATATATGCAGCTATCAAGCTGAAACTTGTTATGCATGATTATATTTGCTAAATAATTGATAAGTCTGAGAATGAAAGGAATTGGCTGAAAATAACAGATACCTCTCATACAAAAGAAGGTCTTCGAATGGATGTTTTGACACTTTGCGCAGTAAAATATTAAGCTATGGAGTTAAAACTTAGTATATGCATGGTTATATTTGTTAAGAAAAATCCTGCGTGCAGACGCTGTTAAGGAGCGGTACAGAGAAAAAAGGAGTGCAGACGTCTTCTCAGGCGCAAGAACAGAGAACCAGAACGACGCGAGTGTGAGGAGATAGAGATGTGCGGCGACACGTAAGAGACTCGAAAATTCTTCGAGAAGATCAAGCGCCTCAGTGGCGGTTTAAATCCAGGAACCTCTCCCTGCCGCAACAGAAATGGGAATCTGGTTACGGATGTCCAGAGCGTACTGAGTCAAAGGAGGGAACACTTCTTCAAGTTACTGAATGGCGATGCTACGAATAATTCCGTCAGCGGAGTAGATTGCCTGAACACCCCAATAACGGATGATGGTGTTGACGTTTCACCACCTGATCATGACGAGGTTAAAACATCCATTTTAAGGCTGAAGAACAACAAAGCAGCAGGTGCAGATGGACTGCCTGCTGAGTTGTTTAAGACCGGGGGTGATGAGCTGCTCACCTGCATGCAACAGCTCATAAGTAGAATATGGTTGGAGGAAAGCATGCCCAATGATTGAAGTGTTCTATGCCTCATACATAAGAAATGAGTACCCCCCCAATTTGCGCCAACACCATGATTGGACCTTATCAGTGTGGCTTTAGACCCAACAAATACACCATCGAACAAATTTTCACACTGCATAAAATTCTGGAAAAGACTCAAGAAAAACAGATCGACACACATCAGCTATTCGTCGATTATAAAGCCGCTTTCGACAATCCCATAAGGGATTACCTCTACGCAACTATGTCTGAATTTGGTATACCTGCAAAACTCATTCGACTTTGCAGAATGACACTGCTTAACACTCGTTGTGCAGTGAAAATTGGCAGGGACCTCTCTCCTCCATTTAATACCGAATGAGGTTTCAGACAAGGTGATTCGTTATCGTGTGACTTGTTCAATCTTATTATGGAGAAAATTATACGAGCTGCAGATTTACGACATAATGGCACTATATTCAACAAAAATGCCATGCTGCTGGCGTATGCCGATGATATTGACATAATCGGTATCAGCTCGCGAGTAGTCAGTGCAGCATTCGCTGAATTGGAACGAGATTCACGTCGAATGGGCCTTACGGTGAACGAGGGCAAGACGAAGTACCTAGTGTTTACAAACAAAGAGTCCCGGCGTCTTAGACCACACATCACTGTTGACAATTACACTTTCGAGATGGTGAAGGACTTCGTCTATCTTGGAACTAGCATCAACAACTGTAATGACGTCAGCCTGGAGATCAAGCGTAGGATAACTCTTGCTAACAGGTTTTACTTTGGGCTGAGTTAGCCCAATAGAGAAGTCGAACCCTCTCTCGAAGATCGAAAATCACACTCCACAAGTCCCTCATTATTCCTGTCCAAACATATGGCGCAGAAGCCTGAACAATTTCCTCCACGGATTCTCATCCGTGGATGCTTGGAGTTTTCGAGAGAAAAGTTCTGCGCAGGATCTTCGGACCTATTTGCGTTGATGGCGAGTACCGAATGAGGTACAACGATGAGCTGTATGAGCTGTACGCTGACATTGACATAGTCAGTCGAATCAAAATCCAACGGCTGAGCTGGATGGGTTCTGTCGAGCGAATGGAAGAAGACGCTCCACCGAAGAGGGTATTTAATTCGGCACGCAGAAGAAGAAGAAGACCAAACCTCCATTGGAAGGGCCAAGTGTTGGGTAACCGATGATCGATTTAGGCCGAACATATAATGCGGCGTCAATATTCTCAGTTCTTCGCTTACTGGCGCCAATTGGATATTCCAAGCAACACCAGCAAGAGAAGAACAGAGAAGACTGACGCCGCATTATATGTTTGGCCTAAATCGATCGACCTAAAGAAGAAGAAATATTTGTTAACCCTCATATTTGCTAGTCTGTATCCAGATTCAAGAGACTAGACAAAGAAATGCTATTTAAGTGAAAATTTTGAAATGAAGAATTAAATAACCTGGATCATTTGTTGTATACTCAACATATTCGCATGTCTTTAATAGAAGCTGTGATGACATATGTATGACATAATTAGTTACATACGAACGATATGTGGCTAATGGAAATCGTTTTATATAATTTACTGCGGTTAAATTGGTATTCAAAATATTCAACTCATGCATAAATCAACCGATAAAAACTTATAACTAACTATTGCTTAGGACGAAAATAAATCAAGCAAATTGTATGTTATTATTTTTAAAAGCCCCTCTATGAATATTTTTGTAATCTAAATTAAATTAGAAATATTTCTGTTTGTGTGGGTTGCATTTGACTGTGGCTAAAGGCAATTAATGGCAAAAATGGTAAACTTCTTATGTGGTTTTTCTATATATTGTACAATATACATATATTATATATAAGCAGACATGTATGTCTATGCTATGAATAGAATATTCACATACAAGCAGCATTCCCATTCGAACATGCCCAAAATTTAAGTTTTGCGGTTTGTTAGCAAGCAGCAGCTAGCTGTTCATACATCGACATTGGTTGGTCGCCACTTAATTATTCTTGTTGTTGCTATTGTTGTTGTTGTTGTTGTTGTTGTTATGCTTACGAGAACCACATCAAAGAACACTCACACATACATACATGCCAACAAACAAAACGTAAGCAATGCATGTGACAACTTTGAAATGATAAAAGTAATTTTAAGATTAACTCTGTGTTTTTCTTGTATTTTCTTTTTTTCATTCTCTAAATTTAACGTTCGTTTTTTTTTTTTTTTTTTCTTTATCTTTGGCCTTTTCGGAACATCGGAAGGAAATGTCTGGAATGTGAATTTTGAATGTGTCGCTGACACTTTAATAACCTGCAAGGTAAGATTATAATAATGAAGAAATACTAAGTAAGTAAGACCTCGAAGAAGATGAAGATGAAGGCAAAAATCGTACAAACAAATTTGGAAATAAATTCAAAAGAGGCTTATTAAAAATTTCTGAGTATCTCACAGATGAGTGGTGTCATTGTGGTTGTGATTAAAATACCTCACAAACCTTTGATTATATACGTTATACGAGTAGGATTCATATGTAATATAGATATAAACTCAAATATTAAGTAATAAAATTAAAATCGGCATTATAACTCATTTCGATGCCATTAGGGCGTTCTATGTGAAACAGTTTCTGTTACTGACGCAAAAAAAAAAAGTGATGACTTATTCCATGAATCCAACTAGCGCTTTCGCGTCATTTTGTTGTCACATCCTCGTTTCCAATAGTTTATTCGGTTGTTAACAGCTCCCTTATATCCAGTTCATGCGGTTTAGAAACCTCTGGAGGTCGTTGATGTTTGTTTCCGGTAACTCTTCGAGATTGTTGAAGAATGGAAATGGAAAACAGTTTCCTTTTCTTCTGCTTGATTGCAGTTGTGACAGTGAACGTTATGATGAGTTCCCATGGCTGGCTGGCTGCTCTCCGATGAGCCAGAAGCCAGTGATGACTGCCGTCAGTCTGGCTTCTGGCTCATCCATTTCCTTTTTATCAGCGATGTTGTTTGTTTAAGATTGTATCTAGGCCACAGTGACCTGCTGGTCTGACAAGTTGTAGGTTAGGTTAGGTTATGTGGCTGCCCTCTCTCTGAGAGGACACACTTGGGCCAGAAAGACCCATTGTGATATCACCTACATTATAAGGGACCTACTTATATTAGCCGGCTCCTAACGGCAGAACCTTTGAGATATCACTTTAACTTAATTTTGTCACACAGCTCTTTTAAGAAGCATTTTTGGCAAATTGTTACTGCCGGAAAAATTGCCAATTCTTTCCGGCAGGTGGGTACCTTTCGAAAGACAAATCTTTTTGATATTAAATTTTGTTATGCTTCAGCCGGGGATTGAACCCACGATCTACACAGATCAGAAGGCCAAGGCACATTTGATCACTGAGCTGCGGCACCCACTACAAGTTGTAAGACCTTTCCAGTTAAAATCCGCTATTTGGAGGTATTTATTGTCTATAACTCTTTTAACTGCACTCAATGGTATGAGTGTCGGTTCTGCAAGAGTTTCTCGCATGGCAGGTCCCGTTCTAACCACTTTGTCAGTTTTTTCGTTTCCCTCTACATTCTGATGTCCCCGGACTCAGATCAGGGAAACATTGTGCCGTTCGCTTAAGGTGATGAGGCTCCTTCTGCTTTGTTCCACCAGGTTAGAAGTTATGATGGTTGAATTCAAAACCTGAATTGCAGCTTGACTATCCGAAAGAATGGCAATATTGTTCTTGAATATCCATCAGTCTCCTAGTAGTGTCCTATATGCCTTCTCAATCGCAAACACTTCCGCCTGGAAGACGTTGTATAAATTGGGGAGGCACACAGACTTTGTGACATTTAGTCTCTCAGAGTATATGCCTGCCCTGGCACCGCAACCCATTTTGGAGCCATTCGTAAAGATTGTGATGTCGAAGCTATTTAATATGGATCCAGTTGTCGAATTCTTCCGCAAGGGTAGAAGAGTACTGTGAAATTCTTATTGAATATCACCTTCGGGATGATATAATCAGTCTTGTCAGAAAGGTTATGCGTTTGTTTTGTTAATCAAGAGCCGTTCGGAATCGGCTAATATAAGTAGGTCTTTTCTAATGCTGTCCAAATTTAACACGCACATCAGTATTGGAAGAGAAGCTCGGTGATATCACAATGTGCCTTTATGACCTATGTGTGTACTTTTAGGGAGAGGGCAGCCACAATAACATAACATAACATAGAGATCCGTGAACGTTGGTTCTTTCCTTCCAGCGACCCGCCTTCCTTAACCTTAAGGCAGTTATGATTGCCGTTTTTTTTTTTTAATATGTAGATCAATTGGAAGCATGAGTGTCAGGACATTAAGAGCCTCCCTTGGGCATGACTTAATCGCTCCGACCGCTGCTGCACATCCTGACTTTTGTATTCTGCCAAGTTTGTTCACGGTATAAGCTTTGTTCAAGGCTTTCCACCAAGCAACTGAGCCATACGATAAGTTTGCGCGTACAACCTCTTTGTATATCCAGAAATTTAGTTTTGGTGGGAGACCCCATTTCCTCCCAATGCCTGTTCGTTTGCAGGCATATAGGGCAATACAAGCCCTCTTCTGTGCCGTTGTTCTGTGTTTAGTCTCCAGTAAAGCTTGAAGTCCAAAATTATCCTTAAGTACTTTGCACTGGATCTTAGAGACCTGGAGAATTGGCCTTCTGATTTGTCGGTCGTAGGTTCAAACCACGGCTGAAGCATACCAAATTTAATATCGAAATTGCGAGCAATTGGCAATTCTTCTGACAGTAACAATTTGACATGAAAAAGCTTCTAAAAAAGAACTCTGTGACAAAGCTCAGAAAAAGTGATGTGGCAAGAGTTCTGCCGTTCGGAACCGACTAAAATAAGTAGGTCCCTTCTAATATTGTCCAAAATTTAACAACCACAACAGTAATGGAAGAGAAGCTTGGCCAAAGAACCCTTCGGGGCTTTAAGTGCCACATATTTATTTATTTATTTATTTTTACTTAGCACTGAATGAAAGAGTGAGTGGTTGTTGATTTAGTTGTGGTAGGTCAAATTTTTGGGTATTTTGATTCTGAAAGAGTTTACTTCTGCAGTTTTCTATTTGACATCAAGTTATTCGTCTTATTTAACAAAAATGCTGCTGAGTTGGTCAAACCATGAATCAAACCACTACAAGCTTAAACACAGAAGGTCATTACACTAACCACTAGAGTTTGATTTTATTTTTATGGGACGCATTAATATGTTACATACTAAAATATATAGTATTATAAATCATCATATGTTTTGAAAGAGGGCTTATAATCTCTATATGTATTATGTAGGTACATATGCGTGTGTATATATTCCCTTAGCATTAACCATTCAATACTTTTTTTAGAGTATGAGTTTCCAATTCACTTGTTTGGCAAACCAAAAATACCAAAAAATTAATGTGCTGGAAAGCAAGTAGGATTACAACTTAACCTCGGCATCAGTAGCATCATCATCATCAACATCATGATCTTCATCTTCATCATCATTATCATCATTATCATCATTATAATCATTATATAAAAAGATAAGTGTACATCTACAAAACAAGAGAGAATTGGTAGCCTAAAAAATATGAAGAAGAAATTGGTACTAATCAGTAGGCTCAGTGTCAAAGTCAAACGAATATTGATGAAGGTGTTGTTGTTGTTGTTGATTTTGGTGTTGTTAAAACAAAAGTAAAAGCTAGCAACAGCCACAATCAGCAAAGGACGACGACGACGACTACATATTCACTGCCTGATTATAATCTGCGTAAGTAAGAAAGTACAAGTATGTATGAAGACAAATTGATGATGGAGGCTCACTTAAGTATCATTTTTGCTATATGGAAGGAGGATTAAGAAATTTGTTTTTTATGTTTTGGGAACACTATGCATTTAGTTTTGTATGGATATAAATATATCGATTTTTAGATGATTACATATATGGGGATGATTGTAAATATTTGAGTTTTCTGATTATTCTTCAATCCATAGGTAGTAAGATAGATACTTGATGAAAGTGGCATCGCGTGGAATTAATAAATTATAAATTATATCATTATTAACAATACTTTGTGGCAAACATTCTATGTACAAAACAAAATATGTGTCATTCATACGTGTTTTTAGTTATATACTTGAGATGAGTCTCTGTGTGATGCGATAATAAATTACAACAAATAGGTACCTAAAACATCTTCACGTTAATCATCAATTCAATATAATAATAATAATAATAATAATAATAATAATAATAATCATGATTATGATGATGTTGCTGAGTGCCTGTGAGCATATAAGCATTTTCATCATAACCTGTAATGCATGACAAACATGTAACGTGTGACCTTGTGCATGTTCATGAGATCAAAGTGCAAAATATATATTAATGCCTATACCAATAAGCTCATAGAAATAGGTTTGACATAGAGTATAGCTGATTTCTTAGTCTCATATATACACAGAATATATATTAGCGCTTACATACCAATAAGCTAATACGAATAGATTTGACATACAAGTACGTACGATACGTATCACTCAATTCATAGTCTCATCTAAGCATTCCATTAAAAAATAATTGTTTATTTTCAAAGTAGCTAATTTAAAGTTTCACATTTCACAGACACTTCATTATGGATTTTTTGTTTAAATTTTGCGCAACTTTTTTTGCACAACACTTGTAATACATATGCATAGAGGAAAGCAGCATATGTTGGGATAAGCTGGGGCTAATGGGCTAAGAAATGTTATTTATTGATAAAATCAACTATCTTTTTTTTATTTTTTATATATTTAATAAATAATAATAGAAAGTTATAGAAGATAATAATAGGTGGAAGGTATTTTCGCTGTGGAACATCATTCTCTAATAAATAATTTTAATGTTGTGGGAGCTATGACACAAGCTGCAGCGGTGTTTTCCTTTTCAGCCTTGAAAAGATTCGCGATGATGTCATCAGATTAGCGGCAAGCTCATTTGGGTGTAATTGTAAACGTTCTCGATATTTTGTAGCTTTCTCTTTGATTTCGTCCTTCACTAGGGGGATTTTCAAGTCTTTATGAAGGAGCGTTAACTAGAATTCGCAGAGTTTTGGACTGAAATCTTTGGAGGATTTCTATGTTGGAGTTGGATGCTGTTCTCCACAGTTGAATACCGTAAGTCCATATAGGATGATTTTGTTTTCCATAGAGAGGGGAGATTGACGATCATCCTACTAACTTTTTGTGAAAGAAAATGTGGAAGGTTGTTCTAAAATTTAAAAAAAATTGCCAACCAATTGGAAAATTAGGGACATTAGTAAATTTTTGGGCAAGCAGAATTTATGGGTCATTCTAAAACTAATATATATGTGGCACTTATAAGCCCCGTAGTGCTCTTTGCACGAGCTTCTCTTCCATTACTTATGTGCGTGTCAAATTTTGGACAGTATTAGAACGGACCTACTTATTTTGGACGGTTCCGAACGGCAGAACTCTTGCGACATCACTTTTTCTGAGCTTTGTCACAGAGTTCTTTTTTAGAAGCTTTTTCATGGCAAATTGTTACTGTCAGAAGAATTGCCAATTGCTTGCCGACAGGTGGGTACCGTTCGAAAGAAAAATCTTTTCGATATTAAATTTGTTATGCTTCAGTCGAAGATCGATCTCACAACCTACATATCAGAAGGCCAACAACCTAACCACTGAGCTACAGCACTCACATCTAAAACTAAGATAAATATACAGCCATGAATAACAAAAAATATATTTGACGGCATTTTAGGGTTTTGTTTTTGTGAACAAATTTGTTTGGTTGCTCTAAAATTAAGCGAAATACAATTTCATAAAGTACAAAACAATTCAAAGACATTTTATATTCCATACTATGTTTGAAAAATATATATATTTGTACGGGACGTAGGCGTGGTTTATATCCGATTTCTTCCATTTTCAAATATAATCTCATGTATGTAGTTTTAGCTACATAGCTTTATATTTTCATGTGCAAAGTATGAAAAACTACATACGAAAGCATAATTTTGTATGGGAGGTAGGCGTGGTTTTATTTTGATTCCATCCATTTTTATATCTATGCATTTATTAGTAAATGTAATCAAATGTACTGAATTTTCAGCTCTATAGTATTGTATTTTCTTGAACAAAATGTGAAAAGATACAAACGGAAGCATAATTTTGTATGGAAGGTAGGTGTAATTTTTACCCGATTTCGTTTATGCTTAAAGGCGATTATTTGCTGGCAACTTTAATCGTATATACATAGTTTGAGATGCATAGCTTTTTATTTTCGTGCATAAAATGTGTAAAAATGCATATCGAAACATATTTTTGTATGGGACATAGGTATAGTTTTCATTCGATTCTGTTCATTCTCAAAGTGGTCTTTTTGTTAGTAAAAATAACCATACATACCAAATTTCAGCTTGATAGCTTTGTAAAGTTCGAAAATACACATACGACAACATAGTTTTGTATGGGAGCTGGGCGTGATTTTCATCCAATTTTGCATATTCTCAAACAGATGTTTTTGGTACTAAATAAAATTGTATATATGAAGTTTTAGCTTGATTCATTTATATTTTCGTTTGAAAAGTGTGTAAAAATCCATTCGGAAGCATATATTTGAATGAGAGGTAGGTGTAGTTTTCTTCTGGTTCTGTCCATTCTTGAAATTTTTCATTTTTTTTGATCAAATATAATTGTATCTGCATAATTTAGCACTACATCATTCTATTTTTTGTGTACAAAATTCAAAAAGATGCATCTGGAAGCATACTTTTGTATGGAAAATATGCGTGCTCTTCATTCGATTTCGTCTATTCTCAAATTGATATACATACATATTTATTAATCAAAATAAATAATATATTCCAAGTTTCAGTTGGATTGCTTTTCACTTTTGTGCGCAAAGTGTGTAAAAATGCATTCGAAAACATATTTTTTTTAAGAGAGTTAGGCGTAGTTTTTAACGGATTACGCCCATTGGTAAATTTATAGATTGTAGCAGTAAGGTGGCCATATATACAGATGGATATAAACTACAGGAGCAAGTGTAACGGGGTGTCTACTCCAAGGAGCTAGGGACCTATTCCTTCCGTTTGCCAGACCATTGTAGTGTATTTCAGGCTGCAATCTTAGGCATCATAAAAGTGCTATTAATTGTCAAGAAATATATTCTGACCACAAAAGAATTGAATATCTACTCTGACAGTTAGTCTGCTCTGAGATCATTACAAACAGCAAGACATTCATCCAAAACAGTGATTGAATGTCATGAACACCTAACTGAGCTTTCGGAATATTTTAGCATAATTCTGTTTTGGGTACCCGGCCATAGCAATATATTGAGGCTAACTGCAAGGCGGATGAAGTGACAAGGCAATGCCACTCCACCAGGACAAGACATTGGTCCCAATGCCGTTTACCATCGATGTTGCTAACACGTGTTAGCGACAAACCCTTAATTGTTTAACTAGTAGGCTAATGTGGCCGGAATGGAGCTTAAGTCGAACTAAGCTACTTTTAAAATGTAATAGGCTGAACACCACAAGAATAATTGGGATTCTAACTGGCCACTGCCTTATTGGTAGACACGCAAATAGACCAGGGGCACCTTTTTACGACTATTGTAGAAGCTGTCAGGATGTTGAAGAGGAAGAAACTGTAGAAAACCTTCTGTGCGGGTGCATGGCTCTGTGCAGGAGGAGATTCATTACGCTCGGTATCGACTATCTTGAGAGCATCACGGAAGTTGTCAATATAAAACTAAGAAAGACTATTTCGTTCGTTAAATCCACAGGATGGTTTAGAGAAGACCCAGTGGGATAAGGATAAGCTTCAGTGGTATCACAATGGCCCTTCAAATGGTGTAAGTGCGTCGTAGGACAGCCACCCTACCTACACATAACATTAAGAACATATTTCATTGTAAAAAGATTGTAGAAGAAAATTGACCATTCCATACTTTAGACCTTTTCCCCTACATATCTATACATACATATACATACTATATGTATGTATGAACATACTAAGAATTTGCTCATTATCTTTCATTGAAAATTTGTTTGCAACTGATGTTCGTATGCATATACTCTGAAGTGTTCTTATAAGTGTGAATCAATCTATTCCATATATCGTATATATAATATTTATAATTTAAATCGTTGAAAGACAAATTTCTAATGAAATCCTAAATGTACTTGTATATGTATGTGTATATTTCGACTTTATCCTCTGAATAATATTCATATGCAGAATACAAGCATAATTGTATACGAATATATTATTGATTTGATATGGGTATAGAACAGAGAGGGAATGATGTGATGATGAGCATCACATCGCGACAAGACACGATGAAAAGCATTCAAGCAGAACAATAAATATACTTAATAATAAATATATGTATGTATGTCGTTACGTAAGTGGGTAAATAAGTACGAGTATCTTCTTGCAATTTGGGTTATTGCAAATAAGGCACTTCAAAAATATATCTACATACATACGAGGGCTGTCCCAGAACTATCCGACCTGAGAGTTTGTAAAAAAATTACTTTGGTGCAAAATGGCAACCTTATAAAATATATATTTTAAGTTTCAAGGTGCCATGTTGTTTAGTATTTTTCTTTGAGCCATCGAAAGTTAACGAACACAGTGAATTTGTAAACATGGAAAAAATTGGTCACCCTTATGTAATTCAATATTTTCATTTGAAAGGTCTCAGTCCAACGATTATTAAAGTCGATTCTACTCTGGGGGAGTCTGCTTCTTCGTTTACGACCATAAAATATTGGGTGGCAGAGTTTAAACGAGGTCGTACGAGCTGCCAAGACGAACACCGTAGTGGTCAACCAATTGGGGTGGCCACGCCAGAAATGGTTAAGAAAATCCACAAAATGGTATTGGATGAAGGTGCCTGAGCTAGGTGAAATTGTGGGCATTTCAAAAAGTGCTATACATCGTATGTTGACCGAAAATTTGGAGATGAAAAAGCTGGGTGCAAGATGGGTGCCGCTTTTGCTCACAATAGAACTAAAACAACGTAGTGAAGATGTTTCTATAGAGTGTTTGGCGATGTTTAGCAATAGTAAAGTCGAGTTTTTGCTTCGATTCGTAACCATGGATGAGACATGGGTCCACCACTTCACACTTGAGACAAAAGAGCAGTCAAAACTGTGGACTGAAAGGGGAGAATTGTGTCCTAAGAAGGCGAAGACAGTTCCATCTGCAAGCAAGGTTATGGCGTCTGTTTTTTGGGATGCACGTGGTATAATTTTTATTGATTATCTTCAAAAAGGACAAAAACAATCAACGGCGAGTATTATGCTAATTTGTTGCAGCGCTTAAGTGATGAAATTAAAGAAAAAAAAGCTGCATTTGTCGAAAAAGAGGATGTTGTTTCATCAAGACAATGCACCAGTTCACACATTCGCTATTGCGATGGTCAAGATCAATGAGTTAAAGTTCGAATTGCTTCAGCATGCACCTTATTCGCCAGATTTAGCTCTTTTGGATTATTCTCTATTTCCAAATTTGAAAAAATGGCTTGGTGGTAGAAGATTTGCAAACAATGAAGAGATGGAGTCTGCGGTAGATGGCTATTTTAATGAGCTAGACACTTCATATTATAAACAGGGTATCGAAGCTATAGAATATCGCTGGGAAAAGTGTATAGAGCTAAAAGGAGATTATGTTGAGAAATAAAGAAAAATTTTCCCAAATTTCTTGTTTTTTGTTTTTTTGTTAGGTCGGGTAGTTTTGGGACCGTCATCGTACATACAGCAGATGGATACTTATGCAAAAATGTGTGCACGTGTACGTATATATATATATATATATATATAAATATGCAAATTGGAGCTTGAGAAGTTACTAATGGCTTCCAGCAGCAACAACAGCATAAAAACAACAACAAATATATAAATAACCGAAAGCATTAATTAACACAAATAAACATGAAAACTCATTAAATTTATGTATATACATATACTTACATACATATATCGTACATTTCGATTAAGGTCATTATTTTTTAAATCGCACATATTTGACAAAAACAAAAAAAAAAGATTTGACATTTTTAAATCGCCTGAAAATATGTAAAAAAAAAAAATTCAAAATTCATAAATTTGTAAAAATGTATCAGAATTTTTCTCGGAAAAATTTTTTTATGAAATATGGTTAGATCAAAGGAACCGTCCTCATTCAGGAACCATGGAACGTAGGGAACAGATAATATTGTTTACTGGATTTACAAAGCAGTTATAAGGCCAATACTCTTATATGTCCTAGCTTGGTGGACTGCACTCGCTAAATCTTCTCATAGCAAACCTTTGGAAAGAATACAAAGAACGGCAAGTATACTAATCACAGGAGTACTTAGGAACAACACCTACGTTAGCACTAGAAGCGCTTTTTCATTTCACTTCACTCGATTTATTCGGGAAACAGATGGCGGCAAACTCGGCAGTACAACTCAAAGCCTTGCATTTCTGGGCACCAAAGTCCTTTGGACATGCAAGTATTCTGGGTCAGTACAATATCGAAACATCTCTTGATTATGTCAATCCCATTTACGCATTTGAAAGGAAATTTCAAATTTCCTTCCCCTACAGGGACGCCTGGGTTTCGAGTTCATTAATAAATTGGCGACCCAGTGTGGACATCCTCCTGCTTGCCAATGCAGGATATTGGCACACTATGTGAGCCGCTGTCTCTGCCTGTTTCATGCATAATCTGCAAATGTCAGCATCCTCCCCTCCAACAAGACCCATCTTACTGAAGTGGTACCTGAAATTGCCATGCCCAGTTATTAATGCAGTCAACCAGCTTAGAGTTACCCGTCCTAGACTGAGAGCCCTCCCCGATTCACTGCCTTTTAGTAACCTCAACGAAGCCTTTGTCTGTCAACAATTTCATAAGTTCTCCCATCTCGTGACTACTGGTTCCGGTCCATAAAACTCAGCTTTAGATCCTGGTCTAGCCAAGGCGTCTGCAGATTCATTTTGTTCTATACCAATGTGTCCCTTCAGGATCATTCTTAACTGAATCAGATCTCTCGATGAGATTACAGAGCAGCATAACATGCTCCTGTGCTGAGTGCCTGGGCACAGAGGTATACGAGAAAACTGTAAAGCAGATGAGCTGGCAAGGAAGGGCACAAGTGAGGCCTTAACCGAAGAAACCATAGGTTTAAGGATTCCGATTGTCACATGCAAGCATAAATTTGAGGTAACAACCTTCAATGCCTTTCAAAAAAGATGGACGGCGAAATTGCTGTGACCAAAAATCAAAAGTCAGTGAAACGCACACGTAAGCTTACTGACCTAAATAGACTAAACATTTCGACCTATGTGGGAGTGTTCACCGGCCACTGCCTCATAGGTTCACACGCTGCAAAATTGGGTCTGGGCAATCTCGCATACGACTTTTGTAGAAGCTGCAGAGATGAGGAGGAACTTGATACCGACTCACATCTGCTGTGCACCTGCCCTGCTTTCTGCAGGATGCGCAAACAATTTCTGGGCCATATTTCAAATTTCAAATCGATATTCCCACTATTTCAATTTGATCCACAAAATATGGTTATTCAAAGGTTTCTCTAAAAAGGTGTGTTATATCAGCTGAATTTCTTCAATAAACCTGCTCATTTAACTCAGTAACTTTTGAATATGTTAGGTTAGGTTAGGTTAGGTAATACTGGCAGACCTCCGCGAAGAGGTCACACACAGACCTTATATGGGTCCTTGGTGATACCAAAACGTTTAGATAAATATTAAATATTTCGATTTTCATTGCGAATTTTAAGAGTGCTCTTTTGTTTAAGATCGCTTCTTCAGCTATACCGCGGACCTCCAGGGCTCCAAAGTTTGAATATGTTAAATTTCACATTCATCTTTTGATTATTTATATTTTGTCTAACACAACAACAACAACAAACAATAATTAATACATTTCGAAAAAAATTGTTTTGATTTTTGTTGCTGTAAAAGACGTATTGAGCGTTATCGTGCTTGTTGCTAATGTGTCAAATGAGCCAATTGAATATCGCAGATTTAGACCAAGACATCAATGATTGTGTTAAATGTTAAATAACGATCATAATCGTTTAGTTTTATTTTATTTCCATAGTCGTCACTTGTATTTTCCATTAATTTATAATGATTGCTTTATCTGCAATTTTATAAGTACTTACATATGTGAGCCATTACTTTTGAAAATGATATAAGTTAAAATTTTTTTATAAATGATTTTATGATATTTTTATTATTTTCCATCATCGTTTTAGCAGAAAAATGCTATTAATTCAATTTATGCAAAAAATCGACTTATGTCATTTTCACAAAACAACAACAGCTCATGTAGAATGTAGAATGTAGAAAAAGAAAAGGCAATAAGAAAATGCCGCCTATAATAAAATCGTAAATAATAATCATAAATACTATCATTTTTGCTCTCTTTTTTTTCCATCATTGATATCCTTATTACATATTATGATTATTATTATCACGGCTTAATGTAATGTTGCCATATACGATTATTTCATACCGACTTACGTACTTATGCTATACTAAGTATATGTTATATATATTGTACAATAAACACCAAGCAACAAGCAACAAGCAAGAAGCTTAAGGCAACTGCCAACAACAACAATGAGCAACATGTCCTTTAACCATTGAAAATACATATAAGTAGAAAATGATAAGAACTAAGAGAATGAATGAAAGACAATGAAAGACAATGTCAGATTGACGCATAACAAGTTGGTTGATTGAATATAAAATTACACAAAATAAAAATTGTAAGCGGACAAGAATACATCTTATAGAGTGTAGGGAGGTAGGTACTCGTAGTATTACATATGTACGAGAAGTATGTACTTATAGCCTATGTACTATAGACATATAGGAAAAATAATTAATTATGATCTACATATTCATATATATGTATATGATGTTGATGAAAATCACTTCGGTAAGCAATTAAAATGAAGAATGCATCTGCATGCAAGTTGACATTACTCATGTACTCTCATATTTTATTAACTACGAGTACAAACAAGCACAGAAGTGAGTGAGAGTAAGGGAGAGAGGGAGAGTGAAGCAGAACTGCATTAAAGTAACCGCAAATGTACGAGAAATATAAGGCATATATTTGAGAGAATCAGATGTAGTAAAAAGAAATCCATTATTTTTCCAATAGATGGCTTTAGTATTCTGTATCTCGCGTTGTATAAGTCCGATCGGGTTACGCTAGATGGCGTTAGCAAGATAGAATTTCGTACTAAATCAACCTTTCAGGCACTTTTGTAATTGCTTCACTCAGTAAAGAGAAAATACGCCATATTTTACAGTTTTTCTTCGATAAAGATGAAAACGTCAGCCAAACGGCTAAAAATGTGAGTAGTGTTTATGGTCCTGATACTATAACGTCGATGCCGTTTCGGTAATTTTGATGTCAAAGCTGCACCACGGTCTGGAAGGCCAATTGCCGAAAATATCGATCAAATAATGGAAATCATCGAGTCTGACCATCATGTAAGCACTGTTTCTATTGCCCAGGAGCTAAACATTGCACAAAAAACCGTTTGGAACCATTTAAATAATGCTGGATACAAAACGAAGCTCGATGTATGGGTGCCAGACGTGTTAACGCAAAAAAACCTCATGGACCGCATTTCCATCTGCGAATCGCTGCTGAATCGCAACAAAATCGATCCATTTCTGAACCGGATGGTTACTGGTCATGAAAAGTGGGTCACTTACGACAACGTCAAGCGAAAACAGTCATGGTCGAAACGCGGTGAGCCAGCGCAAACGGTGGCCAAGCGATGATTGACGGTCAGGAAGATTTTTCTGTGTGTTTGGTGGGATTGGCAGGGAATCATCTACTATGAGCTGCTCCCCTACGGCCAAACTCTTAATTTGGACCTCTGCTGTCAACAATTGGACCGTCTGAAGGAAGCAATCACCCAGAAGCGGCCAGCTTTGGCCAATAGGAGAGGAATTGTGTTCCATCAGGACAACACCAGGCCGCACACATCGATAGTGACTTGCCAGAAGCTCCGGGTGCTTGGTTGGGAGGTTCTTATGCATCCACCTTATAGTCCAGACCAAGTGGCACCAAGTGATTACTACCTGAACCTGTCTATGGCGGATGATTTTGCTGGTAAAAAATTCGCTTCAAGAGAAGCTTGTGAAAATCGACTGTGCCAGTTTTTTGCCAATAGGGACGAGGGTTTCTATGAGAATGGCATTATCAACCTAACTAATTAAGCTAAATAAAACCTTCAATTTAATGCAAAAATAATGGATTTCTTTTTACTAGACCTTTTATTTTCAATTTATGTATATTCCTAGTCGTTTTGTATATGCATACATATGTATGTGTATCCTATCGGAAATTAAATGTTACATATTTTGAGGCTCATGCATGAGAAAGTCGTTCTATATTGTGCATAATAGGTGTGCGTGTGTAAGATTTAGTTAAAGCTACAGTTTTCTTAATGCAATAAATGTGTATAAGTACATACATATATGTCTTGAAGTTAATTTATCGCATAATGGATTAGTGTAAGAAACATTCGGTATTTTCAAATCTAAAGCTATGTTACATACTCGTGTTTGTTCGAGACACCAAATTCAAGGAATTGAATATTTAGTGGACTACTATTTGTGTTACTCGTATTTCTATGATTTATGAATGCCATTTTGAGATAGTTTCAACTTCAATAAAATATATCTTCAGCATTATTATAGAAATTATCGTGAAGGATGTATTAAATTTCAACAACAACAACAAATACTATAAAAATGAAAATTATTCTAAAACTAGCACAGGATATTGTATAATTTCACATCTATAGTATGTAGTTTAAACCGATAAATTGGCCAACTGCGGTTCAGAGGATACGCCGCTTAGACCAAAACCAGTTATCGGAACATGGATCAACAATTATGTTAGTAACCTACATAATGACCGTTGTTCCAGCCTTGAAAGCTGCAAAACTGCAAAGCTGCCGAGCTTTCTTTTGAAACTTGGAAGGAAAGATATTCGCTTAATGGTCGGAATCATCTCAGGACATAATACATGGGGTCAACATATGGCCAATGTAGGTTTTATTGGAGATCCTATATGTACATCTTGTTTGGAGGGGGAAGACAACACAGACCATTTCCCCTGTATTTGCCCTGCCTTCGCTCTAGGAAGATTGCGAATCTTTGGCTCTGATATAATGAGAATGGATAAATTCCATTCTCTAGCATCGGGGGAGATATTCAGATTTGCTAAAGAATCAGGAAAATTCTCTCGGGAAGAAAATTAAAACCCCTGTACCAACCCCTCCCACTTTCCTTAGTCTTTCTTCCTTTCCCATTCTACTATCTCCCATTTCCCTGAGCTTTAAATGCAATGGGCATCATAGCCTGAGTGTTTTAGTGCGTGCCACTCTATTGGTGCCACTTGGCTCACACTCACATCCATCCATCCATCCATCCATATAGTTTAACTTGGGTATATAGGGTCCTCCTATACAATTCTGTGATATAATTGATCAAAATTGTCCTAAGGCCTTAGAATTTTGTACTGATGCTTTCTGAATGCAGACAATATACTTCTCTCAATCGAGAATAAAAAACTCAATCCATTAAGGCGCCTATTTCTCTTAAAAAAATTTTTTTTTCATATTTAGTGGAATACAATACAAATTTTTTAAATATGGTAGAGCTAATTTTTAGGCAGGGAGAGAGCTGAACAATTTTTCCGAGTCGAGAAAAAACTACCTCCAATGCCACGCCCACTTCTTATAGGCATTTTTCAATATTAATAGTAAAAAATAACTATTTACAGAGCTTTGAAATATGACACAGATAATTTTTAGTTTAAAGAAAATGCCTATTGCCACTCCCACAATGTAACTTTTTTCAAAAATATGGTGAAGTAAAGCTAGGCTTTAGAAATTTTTCACAAATGTCTCTTAGGTGAAGAAAAATATGCTCATGAACATAGTTGAAAACCGAAAATTTTATTAGGTCGAAAGAAAAACTTCTTCTCCTCTTCCTCCCCGAACTTCTTACTGACATTTTTCCAAAAAATATAAAACCTAGATATATGTAGGTACATATATCTTGATATACCTCAATATAGAACAAGGTTTGAAATGTGAAACAGATTATGTTTAGGATAAAAAAAACCGCAGCGTTTGCTGCCACACCCACAATATATATTTTCCTTTAATAATTGGTAAACAAAAAAATTAAACTTAGCTCCTGAAATATGCCACACATGTCTCTTAGGTGAACCAAAAATATGGCAATGAATAGAAATCTCTCCACTACCACGCCTACCATACAGCCCTTCACTTTTTTTCGTAAATATTAAAAACGATTCTAAGCTTCTAAAATGTACAGAAAATATATCCTAAGTTAGGTTGAAGCGACTGTGCTTGCGACTCATTTAGGCCAAATGAGGCCCATTGTGATGCTATATTTGCTACATCCTAAGTGAAGACAAACAATTTATGTGGGTATGGATAAAATCTGACCATTGCCATGCCCAGTA
Organism: Megamerina dolium; assembly: GCA_963854835.1. NCBI lineage: Eukaryota > Metazoa > Arthropoda > Insecta > Diptera > Megamerinidae > Megamerina > Megamerina dolium. The sequence continues at coordinate 65,804,412 of OY978528.1, read as the reverse complement.
TACAGATTTTTATTTCAAATAAAGTGTGATAAAATTTAGTTAGGCTTTTAAAATGTATCACAAATATTTCTTAAGTGATAGAAAAATATTTCAATGAGTTTAACATAATTTACTCATTTAGAAAGAGAAAGTGGGCGAGACTTGCATTGTTGTTACACGGCTATGGTTAGACTCATATTGAAGAAGAACACATACGTAAAGCCGCTAGAAAAAGCTCAAAGACCGTCGGCGCTATGTGTCACTGGGACTATCAGAACAACTCCAACGGCGGCTCTTGAGGCCATTCTTAACCTACCTCTGATTAATCTTTACACAAGGGATCGGGCAGCACACACAGCTGAAAGGCTACGTGTCGCTGGACAAATTACTCGAAGACTCTTCGCATACAGCTCCATTAACTGGAATGCATTGGTTAGCACAGACTACATGATTCCTACGGAAAGTTTTGGGAAAGGATTAAAAACTGTTATTGAAGAGGGTGGTTGGCGAAGAGGCGTGGTACCGAAACGCAACACTTTCAACTTCTATACTGATAGTTCTAAAATGGAGGAGGAGCTGGTACAGGCGTATACTGCGCAGAATATTCCTGAGATTGGACTTGTGTCCCTTCTAAGATATGCAAATGACACCCGCATCCTGAGTGATGCTTACTTCCACTGAACTAGGATTCTGATCTGGTATCGCTATGGACTTAAGGTCTCTGCTTGGCTTCGACAGCCAGTATAATCTAACCTTCTAACCTTCTCTTTCAATTTATAAGTACTAAGAATTAAGCTAGGCCTTTTGAATTTGCTAAAAAAAAAAAAACAGTTTTTATACGAAAACAAAATATTTTTATGAGCATAAACAACATTTGCCAAATGCCACGCCTCTTACACACATTTATGTGCATTATTTTGAGCAAAAATCAAGATATTTCATCCTAATTTTCTTTTCTTTTTAGTATTATTTTATGTGGGTGCCGTAGATCAGTGGTTAGTGTGTTGGCCTTCCGATCTGTAGGCTGTGGGTTCAATCCCCGGCTGAAGCATAACAAATTTAATATCGAAAAGATTTTTATTTCGAACGGTATCCACTTGTCGGCAAGCTATTCAGAATTCTTTCATCAGTAACAATTTGCCATGGAAAAGCTTCTAAAAGAACTCTGGGACAAAGCTCAGAACAAGTGATGTAGCAAAAAGTTCTGCCGTTCGGAATCGGCTAAAATTAGTAGATCCCTTCTAATACGGCCCAAAATTTAACACGCACAACAGTAATGGAAGAGAAGCTCGGCCAATGAGACCTTTGGGGCTTATAAGTGCCACATATTATTATTATAAATAATTATTATATAATTTTCAACCGTTCTATTTCTCTTTGAAAACATATGTAGGCGCCATCCTAAGAATAATACGTAGATATTTATATTTACCTTATTATTTGTTGTTGCTCTAATTTCATACCACTGTTTGTACATACGATATTTATGTTTATTATTGTTATGATTTCATACTTATATTTCTATTTATGTAGTACTCCGATGTACCTACATTTTCACACATACGCAAGAGATTAACAAGATATATTATTATATTGTAGTATGTATATGCATTTTATGGTATAACAGATAGGTGTACTCATATGATGCATATAAACATTATCATCATTCATCTGTCAACATGTATATGAAACATATATAAAATGCATGTAAATCAACCCCAATGCTTGTGGCTGGCTGTGTGTTATTATATGTATGTATGGGCTGGAGTAAATTTATTCAATCATTGATGTGCATAAATACCCAGTAGGAAAAATATAGCGTCTTCGAAGACTTCATAATGACCATGTAGAGTTTTTGAGTGTTAATTTTAATCCATGTCCACTTTTTCTACTGGATAAATTTCAATTTGCATATAGTACATTGTTATGCTTATGCATACTCATTTATGTGAATAAATAAATATGTATTTGTATTGCTATTGAGAAAAGAATACGAAGTTAGTTCAAACAAATGAATTGCGTGCTATAAAATCATTTGTCCATTTTATGATAGGTCAATCATTTGCTTGACATTTTAATGACTTTTTAATGGATACAATAAATTTCAATACAAATCCAACACTCATCTTCACTATACAATACACAATAAGCTTGGTATGAATATCACATAAGTGAGTAAATAAATTAAAACAAATAATCTGTGATGTGAATTTATCGAATTTGCACACTTGTAAAATGCTTATTTTCACTACATAACATATACAACTTATGCATACATATGCTTGTCGTAATCACATCAATATATTTAATTAAATATTTTCATTAAAATTATACAAGAGCCAAAGGGAAAACTAAACAAAAATTGTCAAAGATTAACTTGTAACACTTGGAGCATCAAAAAAGAAACTTTATATTATTTACTGCATTGCTGAGTAACTATAAATTTATTAAATATATATGCACTAAAAAATAATGAAGCATGAACCTTGTGGAATAATCATGGACTCGTTGGGGTCACCACTTACAAAATGTTTATCTAAACGGAGTGGCAGTAGCATACATAGTATTTTCTATTACTTTTCATTATTGGGTGTGTGAATTAGTAACCGTTACGTTACATGGCACCTCGCGTAAGCGCTGTCAAAATCAGTCAAAAGTCGCGATGGAAATTTTGAGAAGTGGCGAAACAAATAGCATTTTTGTTTTGTTAAGTTACTTTTTTGCAAAGAAAAGTGCGACTGAAAGTCATCGTTTGCTTGTGGAATTGTATGGCGGCAATTCTCTATACAATACACAGTGTATCAAGTGGTTTGTGCGCTTCAAAAACGATGATTTTGATACCAAAGTCATACAATGCTCTGAATAGCCGAAAAAGTTTGAAGACGATGATTTGGAGATATTACTCGATTAAGACCCATGTGAAATGCAAGAAGAGCTTGCAAAATCATTGGGAGTAGAGTGCTCAACTGTTGTCAAGCACTTAGAAGGATCGGAATTTATCCAGAAGGTTGAAAATTGGGTTCCATTCGCTTTGAAGTCGACAGACGTTAAAAGGCGATTTTGCATGTTCAAAATGCTGTTTGAAAGGCACAAGAACAAAGGGATTTTTTGCACCGATTGGTAACGCGCGACGAAAAATGTATATATTACGACAATACCAAGCGCAAAAAATCGTACATCAAGTCTGGCGAACCAGCCGAATCGACGTTAAAGGCAAATATTCACGGCGCCAAGGTAATGCTCTGTATTTGGTGGGATCAGAGGCATGTGATCCATTATGAGCTACTAGAATCTGATCGAACCATTACGGGAGAGCTGTACCGACAACAATTGATACGGTTGAAGAGAGCAATGATAGAAAAACGCCCGGAATATGCGAGTAGACACGAGTCCATCACAACGCATGGTCACACCCACACATTGTTATTCCGATCAAAAACTATCTTGCTAATATCGGATGAGAAATTTTACCATACCCGCTTATAGCACAGACCTGGTGCCTTCAGATTACCATTTGTCCCGGTCCATGCAGAACGCTCTTAATGGAATACGCTTTACTTCAGTCACCGGAATCAAACATTAGCTCGATTGGGATGGAATCCATAAATTGCACAGAAAGATGGGGAAATGTTATAGTTTCTGATGGGCAATACTTTGAATGACATGTTTTTTACAGAAGTCTTAAAATTAATTGATTTTGAGCACTAAAAATATTATAAACACATTTAATTACCATATTTTTCACTTATGATTACTTTTAACCCGCAAGTGAGTAATTATACAAATTGTCAGTTGAAAATTATCTTAGTATTAGATATTAATTCATATCAAACTTAATGATAATTTTTTCATCGCTTTTCAATAATAATTACTATTCAAATGATGTGCTTTTAAGTCAAAAGTTAAAAGACTTTCACAATTACCTAAATCCCTATATCAAAAATTAGTATTTGAATGTTTAATGGTTTTAAGTAATAATTATTACTATAATTACCATATATTTTAATTAAACAGTTAATTTATATGTCACTAATTACAGTAATTAAATTTCTTTTATGCTCCACATCAAAATTAGCGATAAGTTTTTAATGGATTTTCAGTAATCATTACTATTACAGTATACTATAAATTTTCAGTTATAATTACTTCTGCTTCTGCTTCAGAAGCTAGTAATTAGGTGTTGAATGATTTTTAAGTAAAATTACTAATGCAATTGTCTTCATGATTACTTTTAACTCATATGCGAGTAATTAATCCGTTTTCAGTAATAATTATTTTTATATTTACTGAAAGCCAAACGTGAAAAATTAGTGAAAATCTATACTGATTTCAAGTAATAATTACTATTATAATTATCACACTTTTTACAATTAAAATTACTTTTAGTTCATAAACAAGTAATTAAACTGTTAACTCAGAGGTGAACAATTACAAAAATCATATTTAAAAATGATTTTATAACTATCAAATTCTCAATATCAAATTTTCTAATCGATTTTTAGTAATCATAACTATTATATTATAATTACAAGCTATTAAGACAAAATTGTGTAATTAAGTAATTATTACTTCCATTATTATCATGATTATCAGTTGAATAATTTGTAAATATAATTTCTACTATAATTAAAATACACTTGAGTACCATGATTACTTCTAACTCACATGTGTGTAATTAAATAGTTTTTTGTTATATACAATTAATTTATTTATTGTAATTACTAATATAATTACTTTGAGCTTAAAAGTGAGTAATACTCTTTAGCACCATGATTATTTCTAAGTGACATGTGTATAATTAGTTTTTTGTTAAATGCAATTTATTTATTTATTGTAATTACTAACATAATTACTTTTAGCTTAAAAGTGAGTAATTCAACATATTTATATTTATTACTTTCATAACTGCCGAAATCTTTTCATCCGATGCTTTTAATCATAGCGAATAGTTTTACGATTTTCAAGTAATTTCATTATAATTCTTTCCACTGAAAGCAATACTTTTAATTTTTCAGCTATAATTACTTTTTTAATTATCGAATACTTGGCATATTGTGCTTAATAGTTGAGATTAATAGTTTATAGTAAATTTTGCGTTATGATCAGTGCATTTTTTTTTTAAATTAGGCAAAATTAGTGTATGTAGTAGTAATTTTTAAAGCATTTTTTATATTGGAATTACTTTTAAATTTACCCGAACTATCTTTACTTTATCAAAACAAATTCCAAGTGTGAAGACAAGTAAACTTTTAATTATAATTATTTTCATAATTACTTTTCTCTTTATAATTTTTTTTTTTTTTAATTTTTCCATGCCTTTGTAATTATAATTACTATAATTTATAAGTAAGTAATTAAACTGCTCAAGTCAATTAAAATTACTTTCAGAATTTACGTATTATTCATAAAGTATTTTAAGTATTAACTAATAGTCAAAATTATAATTACAAATGTCCTATCCTCGGTATTATTAATTTAATTACAAATGTAATCAAACAACGACGCACACAAATACTCATCAGTTTGAGTATACCTTACATATTATAACTATATACCTAATACAGTTGAATAATGTCTTGATGATGAACATAAAATCATTGGAAAATTCTATATCAAAGCTATCTCCTCAGGAGATTAAATATAAGTATCGTACATAAACAGTTATTGAAATAGCAATTGTATATTTTTTTTGAAAACGACATAAATTTCTGTGTGCAGCTATGTTTGAATATTGTACAGCATGTATTGTACAACATTCTATGTTTTTAGTCGCATAATGAATGATCTCGTTCACAGCACTATGACCTATGCATTTGTTGGGGTGAATGAATTTCTTCATTTCCAAGATTTATTACTTTGCATTACACTGTTCTGTTAGATTACTGTCATAAATTGTAATTGCGATTGTATTGTAAATGTGTAACCTTTGTACAAAATAGTTTAAGGTAAGCAATAATATGAAAATAATGATATAAAGCGATTTTCAGATGATGTGAAGGGTATTTAAAAAGGCAGGAATAAAAAAAAAAAGTTAAATTGGAATGGATTACTTGTATGTAAGCGCGTATGAATCAACGAGATGTATTCTTCATTAGAATGCAATGCACCATGTATTTAGGTATTCCCAAGTAATGTAATTGCTGTCGTCTACATGCTGTGCCTTAAACGCGCACTCTCACATAGAAATGTGTTTATAATAGCACAAATAAAAATACAAAGATAAAAATAGCAATGGGCAACAACTTTTTTATGTATCGTTTACAGTACACATCTACCATACAAAATTGCTGTCGAACATTAAATTTATGCGTTCCATACGAGTAGCTACCTAGAGCTTCACTACGCGATGCTGCACAGCCACGAATCGTCACATATCACAAACATACACGTGCCCAAAATATATAAATAAACGATCTAAAAATGAAGCAAATAAAAAACCAACCAACATGTGGAGGAATACATGTGTAAGTAAAAGGTGGAAGCCACAAAGTGAACGATTAAACCACCGCACACTAATTCTTTATACTGCACAAATTAAGATGCCAATGCATTTTTGAATGCCCAACCATAAAAAAACAAAAGAAGAAGCAAAATTTACGTATACATATATATATCTGGGGAACGATATATTTAATGATCGAGTTAAAGTTGAAAAAAAAAACAAATTTGATCATAAATAATGACATTGGATCAAATGCAACAACAAAAAACAATAACATAGCCACAGGAAAAAAGAATAAATTCTTGTCTAGCAGATGACTTTCATATTTGGGGCCATTGAACTCGAACACGGAGTTAATTAATTTAGATGAACATAGAAAATTCATTAAAATATCCAAAATTGCCCTCAGAGGCAAAAATATATATGACCGACCCTCATTAATCTGTTCCCCTCAATATTTTTCCCCAACAATAGTGATTTTTGAGCAACTTTCTTTTTGACAACACTGTTTTTGACAGTTGACAGCTGTTTTCGTGTAACATGTTGCTGTCAAACATGTTCAGTTTGGTCTATAATTTAACCATGAATCGACTTACAAACGAACAACGCTTTCAGATTATTGAATTTTATTATCAAAATTCATACTCGGTTAAGAAAAGGGCATCGTGCACTTCTTCCATTTTATGGTCAGCAGTTTGGAGGACCTTCTGAGGCGGCTATTCGGAATCTTGTCTGACTAAATTTCGCACCAAATTTACATTATTGGACATTAAACCATCAGCACGCATACGCAGACAGAAAAAAATATCGCAGCTGTATTCGCTGTTGATGACCGTGAATTATCGATTCGGACCCGTTCGCAGCAATTATGCTTCTGTTACCCTAGTACGTGGTAAATGTTGCGGACGATTTGGGTGTGAAATCTTTTAAAATACAACTGGTGCGAGAATTGAATCCACACGACCTACCACAACGGCTAACTTTTGGTGAATAGGCGCTGGCAAAGTTGGATGAAGATCCACTCTTTTATCGGAAAATTGTGTTCAGCGACGAAGCTCATTGAATGGATACGTGAACAATCAAAATTGCCATATTTGGTGTGAAGAGCAGCTAGAAGCATTACAAGAACAGCCAATGCATACCAAAAATGCACTGTTTGGTTGTGATTATGGGCCGATGGCATCATTGGACCGTACTTTTTCAAATACGACAAAAGCAGGAACGTTACTGTGAATGGCAAGTGCTACCGTGCGATAACTATAAACTTTTTTCTTGCCCAAAATGGAAGAGCTGGATTTGGCTGACATGTGGTTTCAACAAGACGGTGCCACAAGCCACACAGCACGACAAACAATGGCCCAATTGAGAGGCGAGTTCGGTGAACAGTTTATTTCACTTTTGGGGCCGGTCAATGGGCTGCCTAGATCGTGCGATTTAACGTCTTCAGACTATTTTTGTTTGACTATATGAAGGTTCATGTCTATAGCGACAAGCCCTCAATGGTTGTCGTACTGGAAACCAATATTGAAGAATTTATTCATGAGATACCGGCCGATATGTTGGAGAGAGAGTATGCCAAAATTGGACCCAGCGTAACTATGAACCATTTGAGGCACAGCCACGGTCAACATTTACATGAAATCATCTTTAAACATTGAATTATATAGATCGTTCTATGGACTCAAATAAAGATTTCATACATTTCTTTAAATTTTATGTGTCTTTTTTTTTATGAAATCCGAAGGCTCTTAAAAAATGACCCTGTATAAATAAATTTGGATTTCTTCTCTCCTAGGGTGTTTTTAGAGGTATAAAATCTATGACTGGCCTCTTCAAAATTTTTTCAAAGGAGCTGTCATACAAAATTTACCATATTTTTTATAAATATTGCTTCCATCGCTACTAGATTGCCGTTAGAAGGGTAAAATAGATGCCTGGCCCTCATCAAAATTATAAGGGACTCTCTAAATCAACTTTTTTTTTATGCGTACCGTAGCTCAGTGGTTAGTGCGTTGGTCTTCTGATCTGTAGGCCGTGGGTTCAATGCCAGGCTGAAGTATAACAAAACTGAATATCGAAAAGATGTTTCTTTCGAACGCTACCCACCTGCCGACAAGAATTGGCAATTTTTTCGGCAATAAGAATTTGGACAAAAATGCTTCATAAAAGATCTCTATGACAAAACTAAATTAAAGTGATGTCACAAGGGTTCTGCTGTTCGGAATTGGCTAATATAAGATGGTCCCTTCTAATGCTGTTCTAATTTACCACACATAACAATATTGGAAGAGAAGCTCGGTGGTATCACAATAGGGGTTTTCTAGCCTAAGTGTATCCTCTCAGAGAGAGAGAGAGAGAGAGAGAGAGAGAGAGAGGGCAGCCGCATAACCTAACCTAATCTAAAGCAATTTTGCTGCCATTTCTACCAGAATGCGCCTAGAGCATTCAAATATATGACCAACTCCCATTAATTTTTTCTGCTTAACATTTTTGCTCTCTATCTTTATTCCTTCGTCGGGCGCCCATATAAAATTAAGTAAAACACATCTATAAATCAATAAATATCATCGTAATTGCCAAGGAATAGCAACTAGAGTGATGAATTATTTGAGCGACCCCTATTAATTTGTTGCGCCCAATATTTCCCCTAAAATTTTTGACATTCTACCATCACTCATTATGGTGACTCCCCTACAAAATTCATGTTTTCATAAAAATGAAAGTGAATGTGAGGGAAACATTCGAAATTTCCCAAATTGTCTATCATTTTATGCATTTTCTTTAAATTTTCTTATATATATTTTTGTAATCTTTTTTTTATTGATGTACAGCGTATTGAGTAATAGACAAAAGCCATATACCATATATATTCATTTCTAAATAGACAATAATTTGGAATTCTTCAATTTAAATGAGAAGGCATAAAAAAAAAACGAAATATATTGGCATTAAAGGTTTAATAAGAATAATAATGTAATAAAGATATTTGGAAAAAAAATAAAATAATAAAATCCTTTTACCGAAGGCTTATTTATCCATCAAATATAGAGGATGTAATGAATACATTACTTTGAGTACCTACTCGTTTAAAAGAGAAATTCGACTTCGATCGATTTTAAAGGTTCAACGAATCATTTCAAAAAAAGCAAACAGATAAAAATCCAACACCTTAACTCTTATCCATTGCAATGGTTTTTTATGTGAATGTATAATAAATTATACTCCCACATCTGTATGTATGGCAACGTACGTCGGTACATATGTCCACATGGAGTATAAGTAAATAATAAAATAGCAAATATATAGGTACCCTATTGACTATGTGTGTGTGTGTGTGTTTGTCTTTGGACGATTTTTATGAACGCATAAAACATACTGCACCATTTGCTGAATCCAATTTTTACACCGACATATCAATAAAAGCGGCTAAATTGCTGCAGCAACAACGGCTGCTGCCATTGTCGTCGTCATCGTCATCGTCCTCTTCGTAGTCTTAGTCGCCATCGTCGTCACTACATATACAAACATACGTGCAAGTATAGTTCTACCATTACCAAAGACGAGGCCATAAAACGATTTATGTTCTTGAACTACCAGCTGCATGTGTACTCGTACTCGTTTGTAACTACCTACAAGTATGAGTATTGTAGGTACATCGAGTCGAGCAGTCGAGCTCTGTTCAGAATGTTTCATTTATATTTCTTTTCTTTTTTGCTCCATCGAATCGATCTGAACAGAGCAATGATGTGAAGATATATGTAGATATATACACTGTTTGGTCGAGTGGTAGCCAGTTTGTCAGCTTGCCTGTTGGTGAACTTAAAAGGTAACCCTAATCCACCCACATTTGGCATTAAATAGCAGGTGTAGTAAAAGGAAATCCATTATTTTTCCAATAGATGGCTTTAGTAAGCTGTATATCGCGTTCTGTAAGTGCGATCGGGTTAGGCTAGATGGCGTTAGAAAGATAGGATTCCGTACTAAATAAACTTTTTAGGCAGTTTTGTGATTGCTTGACTCAGTATTGTTGGAGTACGCGTCACAGATAGACACCAGTAAAGAGAAAATACGCCATGTTTTACAGTTTTTCTTCGATAAAGGCGAAAACGCATGCCAGATGGCTGAAAATGTGAATAGTGTTTGTGGTCCTGATTCTGTAACAGCCTATCACGTGCAATTTTCCGGTAATTTTAATGTTAAAGATGCACCAACACCGCTCTGGAAGGTGAATTGTCGAAAATATCGATAAAATAATGGAAATCGTCGAGTCTGACCGTCATGTAAGCACTGTTTCTATTGCCCAGGAGCTAAACATTGCAGAAGAAACCGTTTGAAAATATTTCAATAAGGCAGGATAAAAAAAGAAGCTCGATGTATGGGCGCCACACAAGTTAACGCGTAAAAACCTCAAGGACCGAATTTCCATCTGCGAATCGCAACAAAATCGATCCATTTTTGAAGCGGATGGTTGTTGGTGATGAAGAGTGGGTCACTTACAAGAACGTCAAGCGAAAACGGTCGTGGTCGAATGTGGTGAGCCGGCGCAAATGGTGGCCAAGCCAGGATTGACGGTCGGGAAGGTTTTGCTATGTGTTTGGTGGGATTGGCAGGGGGTCATTTACTATGTGCTGCTCCCCTACGGCCAAATTCTTAATTCGGACCTGCACTGTCAACAATGAAGGAAGCAATCGCCCAGAAGCGGCCAGCTTTGGCCAATAGGAGAGGAATTGTGTTCCATCAGGACAACGCCAGGCCGCACACATCGATAATGACTCGCCAGAATCTTCGGGAGCTTGGTTGGGAGGTTCTTATGCATCCACCTTATAGTCCGGACTTGGCACCAAGTGATTACTACCTGTTCCTGTCTATGACGAATGATTTTGCTGGTGAAAAATTCGCCTCCAAAGGAGTTTGTGAAAATCGACAGTCCCAGTTTTTTTGCCAATAAAGACGAGGATTTCTATGAGAGTGGCATTATGAAATTACCTTCAAAATATTTGCATATTTGACCTAAATCGGATCATTCTAACTATGCTAAATAAAACCTTCAATTTAATGCAAAAATAATGGATTTCTTTTTACTACACCTTATATCAAACCGAAAAGTGCAAACAAACGAATGAACGAAAAATTCATACAGCTTATTTTTCTTTTTGTATGGACTTCTTCTTCTTCTTCTTCTTCTTCTTCTATCGACTTTAACTGGAAAAATGTTGCTTTCACAATTGCTTGACACAAATTTTCCTAGATTCTACTTCATTTCTCTCTTCCGTTCATCTCTCGCCCACAATGAGAAGTGAGTCAAGAGAAAATGACAATTTCTGTCTTCGTAAGCTCACAATATTACACTATTTTGTTATTGGACAATATTCGAATATGTATTTTGGTACTTTGGGGAACAGAAACATAGAATAGATAGAATGCAGTTAGTTGATAAACACTTTCTTAAGTGCAGGATTTCCATTAGGTAGATCAACAATTGTTGCTTGCTTAATTTATTGCAATTGTCATATTGCTATGTCAATAGTGACATAAGCAATAAACATTCTTATTCTTGCTTTTCTTTTCTATTTTTTGTAGGTACATTAATACCAATGCCGTGAGAGAGAGAGAGAGAGACAGATCTCTCTTCATAAAAACGACGTTGTTGTTTGAATATTCAAATGACATTTATGCAATGTGTCACAGTTAACGAATTCCATTTCATTTTAATGACTAATTTAAGCCGATGACTAAAATCATAATACTCACTATCATTCATTCAATCTCCGCATTCTGTTGTGAAACTAATTACAATTGTATAGTGAACGAAAGTGTCAACGGAAATGTTGAATTCATGCAATGACAATTCAACATTTCCGCAACAACTGACTTCTCTGACAATACATTGATTATTCATCGTGAGACAGTCACATTAAATTTCTGTACATAAGATTATGATTAGATCATATTTATGCAATATGGCCCCTAAGCAAACAATGTCTAATGTATGTACACGGTCCATGAATGTGACAAACAAATGCAATATTCCATCTTCTATTTATTACTCACCTGATACAAGCAATTCACTTGTGCTATTCACCAAATTATCCATTATCGGTTGAAATGTATAGAATGTCATAGTTTCCAATTCATTACTCTGTACATTGATTGAAAGTAGTGCCGGTGTGCCACGCAATAGTCCATTGTCGAGTTTCTTTAACAGATTATTACGTAGATTTAATGTCTTTAGATTATTTAAACCATCGAGAGCACGTTCTGAGATACGCTGTGGAAGGTGAATAGAAAATAATGATATCAATAATCATTAAATCAGTTAATAGCTTTAATTTATTTCATATAAAAAGATAAGAACTCCACAAAAAAACATCAAGAACTGGTAGGTCTTTATGGGCCATTTTGTATGGAAGCCACCTTAAAGGCTGCATACAGGAAGAGCGAGAATATATATGAGTTAAAAAGTAAATGGGTGTCAGTCATATATTATATCTTACTTCCCTGAAAGCATTCTGAAAGCAATGGGATCCAATTTGGTAAAAAAAAAAAAAATTTTTGTGGGCAGCCCCTGTAAGGTGTAGAGATATAGCATAAGAAAGTTCAGCTAAAATGATGAGGAGGAACAATTTATGCGAATTCATCTTACATCTTTGCCATCTAGAGGCGATTCCTCTGTAGCCATGGAGTTAAACATTACTATGACAAATAGGCCTCCGCCTAACGAACATCCTCATCAGCTTCGATGCAGCTTTTGACTAAATTAGTCTTATCAGAACAAATCTACGCCTAGTAACCGGCTATCTCTCAGGACATAACTGGTTAAAGTACCACCTCCACAAAATGGGACTATCTTCTGACACGGAGTGTAGACTCTGTCTGGAGGAGGATAAAACATCGATCCACATTTTTCGAATGTCCGGCCTTGGCCAGGCTTCGCCTCAAACACTTTCAGCCGAGTTTCCCAACACCAGCTTCAATCATAAAAAGTTCGACAAGATCAATTCTATCCTTCATTAAAAAGGTAGAGGAGATTCTAGTGTCATAGACGGGCTTGGGTACAAACTTTACGCTCTCTTTTGATAATTTGATGATGATGGAGTTTTTAGATTCTTTTTGTAGGGGAAACTCCACAAGGGGTAATTTATATTTTAAATTTATATACTTTATTTTAAAGGGCTTCCCGGACAGCAGTGGGATCGAGTTTTATAATGAATTTTGCAGTGGAGCGCCTTAAGTGGTAAAATTAGGAGCTAAGTAACTGCGGCAAAAATGTTGGAAATGAAAAGATTTTGGAGCCGAATCATATATTTTAGATACATAGGAGCGACTCCTGGTTGCGGTGGGTGCGAATTTAATAAAAATTTAAATTTTGTAAGAGAGCTTCTGTAAATAATAGAGATAGAAGATAAGAATGTTCCGTAAAAAAGTTTGATGGAGGTAGGTGTAAAATAGGCTGCGAAAAATATGTTAAAGAAAAAATTAATGGTGGTAAGTCAGTGGCATAGCCAGAATTTTGGCAAGAGGAGGTGTGATGATGAAAAAGATGTATAAGAAAAAAAGTTTAATGAACGATTTATAAATATCCATATATCAATTATTTTTCTTTTTTAACAAGACCATCGGCCAAGTGGGGATCTATGTCCTTGATTCCCCTGGCTACGCCACTGGGATAAGTTATTACACCATTCTAGACCAATTGGGCCAACTCTTGGGAGTGGTGGGAAAAAATTATATAAAAAGGGTAATTTTTAATAGGAGTCCCCTAGGAGCCTAGGGGAGTGTTATACATACTACACCAGTTTAGAGTGGAAGTAGAAAATTTTCCAAAAAAATCAATTTTGTAGTGGAGCCACCATAAAGCCTGAATATAGTGGGTAAGTATGTTTCGGAAAAATTTTAGCAAGAAAAAAACTAATGTGGGTGGGTCATATATTTTGCCTTTCTAGATTTCTCTTCCATTTTTGGCCTATAGTCGGCACCATTAACCTCCCTTTCACCATAAATGCTCACTGGGTTATGAATTATTTACAGCATCTTTTTACAGAAAAATGTTAGCAAGAAAATAACGAATGTGAGTGGGTCATATATGTTGCCTTTCTAGATTTTCCTTCAAATTTTTAGCCTAAAGTCGGCACCATTTACCGTCCTCCCACCACAAATGTTCACTGGGTTATGTATCTTATTACAGGACCTCATAAAATAATGGATTTTGGATCGCGCATTATTCCATAACTGATGTACATACCATGTGACCAAGCCCAATTTTTTAATACCGCCTTCATATAAATTTTGTAATTTGTGTGAATAATCTGCATTCTGGATGGGTGCCATGGCTCAGAGGTTAGTGCGTTGGCGTTCTGGTCCATAGGTGGTGGGTTCAATCCGCGACCGTGATATCTTTAATATCGAAAAGATTTTTCTTTCGAGCCGTGCTCACCTGTCGGGAAGCAAATAGGCAATTCTTTCGGCAGTAACAATTTGCGTAAAATGCTTCTTAAGAGAGCTCTGTGACAAAACTAAGCTAAAGTGATGTCACAAGAGTACTGCCATTCGGAACCGGCTAAAATAAGTAGGTCCCTTCTAATATTGTCCAAAATTTAACATGCGCAATAGTACTGGAAGAGAAGCTCGGCCAAAGTGCCCTTTGGAGTTTATAAGTGCGCACATATTTATTTTATTTTAATCTACATTCTTTCTACAAATTTTCATTCGTAGGCATTATTGAATAATTTTTTTTTTTGTATGAGAGGTGCCACGCCCACTTTTCAAAAACTGTCAATTTTTTAGCAAATGGTAGTCACTGTCACCTATTGCTTCAACAACAACATTTTGTAATCCTACTTTGTTTAGATTGCTAACTATAACGATTTAAACCATTGCCACGCCCATTTTTTGTCTTCTAGGACATTATTTTCGCCTTAAATAAAGCAAATTCTCTAAATATTGCTCACCTATTGCTCAAACAACAAAATTTTGTAATCCTACTTAGTTTTCACTGCTAGCTATAAGGTTTTGAAAGATTGCCACGCCCATTTTTTGTCATTTAGGGCATTATTTTCGCCTTAAATACGGCAAATTCTCAAAATATATATATGTATATGAAATATTTCCAGATTATATTGTAATATGTTATTGAATCACTGTCATTCGCATTGAATTTGAACAAATTTCACAGGCAATAAAATACTTCTTTAACCATGAATGGTTAAATTTTGCTAAAATAGCTTTGTAGTCTTTCATAATCTACAATATAAGAATATATAGGTGCACACTACAAATTGTCTGTCATAATGTACAAATCAACAATTTATTTATTGGCATATATATAGAGAGCTTGGTTCCCTTGTGAATCGTTTAACAGTAGCGTATTAAGAAGGCTTATATCGAATATGGAATAAAGTATGCAAAAAAAAAAAAAAAAAAAAAAAAGAATTATGTTCTCTATCAGAGTAAAGCCAATAAATATTCAAATATATGTATGTACCATTTAGAGAGAATTATATAGAACGAATGCTCGAAATGATTTTTGATATTGGAGTAGGAGAGCCAATACATATTCGTATGTATCGTATATGACAGAAACGATAGAAAAATCACAATCAGCACAATAAACGAATCAGAGTTATTTCAGATGCAAATCTGCATGTCCAAAAAGATGCTTACACTTAAAGTGTTATTACCTTTGGGTGTATGAAACATATATTTGTATTGGCACAGACTTGTACTATGTACATAACGTACATCAGTTATGTCAGAGTATAGCAATTTTTCAAAACTTAATACAATCATTGTGTGAATGACGAATATTCTCTGTGTGTGTGTGTGTGTGCATATATGACTTGTGTCATATTTATGTATACATTTAGCTTATTGGATCAATTCATCATCATAATATGAGTATTACAAATCGATAAAGTATGTAATCGTTGACAAAATATTATGAGTTCATATTCATAACATATGCATATATGAATTTATTGTATGCATGTAGAAGCATATGTCTATTTCGTATAGATTAAAATATTTTATCTTACTACAGGTGCGGCATTTGATTATACTACGATATATTACCAAGTAAATCGTAGAGTTTTAATGAAAAAGAAAGCAAGCATTTAAGGATTTAATTACTTTTTCGACTGCTATTTTTGAAATATGTAAATTTAATTTGCACGCATAAACCCTTTGAGCTCTGGTCGCTTCGAGGCGTTGAAAGTAGTCTCTCTAATGATGGCTAATTATTTCCTTATTAGCCACTGACATGCAGGTCATGATGGCGGCAATGCCAACGACAGGACCAAATGACTACATAATGATATTTAGCTATTAAAAACTCATATGTTGCCTGCCATATCATGACATAGCAAAAGCATATAGCATGTTTGTCTGATATTATTTGCTTAGTATTAGAAAATGCTGATAAATTATATACTCGCATATGCTGCTGCTACTGCTGCTACATATGCAGTCAACAAAAATATTTCAACTTAATTAGTATTTACTGACAAGTCACTATTTAGTAGTAAAACATGAAGACTTACAGGAGTCTTGCCAAACAAGCAAATGCTTACAGAATAATAGGTGGGGTAGAGCGAAACAGAAATTTCTATACGTGTCTTAATCATTTAGCGGCTTCTGTGATGCATTGCATGAAGCCTTTCGTGAATTCAAACTTGTGGAAGTAAAAATTCGCATCTCGATATTGTTAAGAGTCACTTTTTGGAAAGTAATTGCTTTTACCGCACTTCTATATACTTCTATAGCACTTTCGTATGGAAGCAATCGTTTCAGACTAAGTAGGCAAGAGGACGGATCACACGCCAAAAGCCTTCCGGCTCATTTTTTTTTTCCCTCCTTTAAACTCCTAATTGGAGCATAGGGCCTCCACAAGGCTTTTCCATCGCACACGGTTTTGGGCAGTTGATCTAACGCCCTCTCATGTGATGCTGGCAGCAGCTAGTTCTCCTAGTGTTGATCTTCTCCAGGTGTTTCTTGGTCGTCTGCGGCTTCTGCTGCCTTGCGGGTTCCACTCAAGCGTCATTCGCGTGATGCTATCTGGCTGCTTTCTTAGCGTGTGGCCAATCCAGCGCCACTTTCTACGCTTAATCTGGATCAGACGCTATAGTGCCTCATTCGAAATAGTGTTAGGCCAGAAAATTATACAAATGATCCTCAAACACTTGTTGACGAAAGCTTGAAGTCTCTGCGTGATGGAGTTCGAGATCAGCCATGTTTCACTTCCGTACAGTAGTGTCGATTTCACACAT
Source organism: Megamerina dolium (assembly GCA_963854835.1). NCBI lineage: Eukaryota > Metazoa > Arthropoda > Insecta > Diptera > Megamerinidae > Megamerina > Megamerina dolium. The sequence goes on along the minus strand of OY978528.1, from coordinate 65,786,730 downwards.
GCGGAGAATATTCGCAATTTCGTGCATCTGGATATTTGGGAATTCGCCCATACTGATTTTAGCCGGCCAAATGCTGTCTTTGCATTATTTAGCCTACAGTTAGTATCCTCTTCAGCTCCTCCGTCTGTTGCTATCGTGCAACCGAGGTAGCAGAAACTTTCGACGAATTCTATCGCACAGCCGTCAATCATTTCAGCTCATTAGCCTAACGTCAGTCCTGCTTAAAGCAATGGAGAAAATCCTAGATCAATATATTAGGGAAGTTTATCTTAAAGACTCACCTCTTCATATTGAACAATATGAATATCAATTAGGCAAATCTACCGAGACCGCTATACATAGCCTAACAAGCAAAATTGAAAAGGCTGTAGATGGTAAAGAAATTGCTCTCTGTACATCGGTTGACATTATCGGGGCTTTTGTTAATGCAACTTTCAGATCAATTGAGGAAGGGATGGTCAGGAAAGGAATATGTAGACTGATCATAAAATGGATTCTCAAGATGCTGAAAAATAGAACAATTATCTTCGAAATGGGGGCAAAAACGTTAATTGTCAGGTCAACCAAAGGATGCCCTCAAGGAGGCATCTTATCTCCGCTGCTATGGCTATTGGTTATCGACGAACTTTTACAAACTCTTGATGACCTCGGATATGAAGTCCAGAAGTGTGTTGCGGATGATGTGGTAATAATGGCTAGAGGCAAATTTGACCCCGAATGCAACTAGCTCTTGACATCACTCATGACTGGTGGTGTCAGCAGAAATGACTCTCTATTAGTCCGAATAAAACAAATGTGGCATCCTTCACCAAAAGAACGAAATTGAGTATAGGAACCCTAACACACTTAATTATATCCGAAGAAATGAAATATCTAGAAGTAATCCTAGATAAAACTCTGACTTGGAATAACCATTTATCGTATATAATTGGCACAGCACTAAGGGCAAGCTATGCGTGCCAGAGACTACACGGTGAAAGATGGGGTCTGCGACCAAAAATGGTGGCATGGTCGTATAGAATCGTAATAGTACCAATGATCACTTATGACTCTTTGGTGTGGTAGCCGAATGTAGATCAAACAAAGGCTAGAATGATCCTTAGCAAAGGTCTCTTTGGGTCTCACGGGAGCAATGTATACTGGCCCCCCACTGCAGCCTTAGGAATTCTGAGTAGACTCACTCCTCCACGCCTCATGGGCAAAAAGACGTCAACCAGTGCGGCACTAAGGCTGCCCAATCTATCCAACCTTATAGAAGGAAATCTCACAGGGCATACAAAGATCCTGTACACCATTTGGGGCTCTCCATGTCTTGTGGTCTTCGATAATATGGATAGAAAGCTAGTCTTCTCCAAGCATCTTGAAGTGGCGCTCTTTAACTTGCTCCATATTCAGCAAAATATTCAAAACTTCTATTTTTTGAGTACTTTTTTTTTTTATCGAGCTTCGATAAACCTTTTGCTTGGAAGTTTAAAGCAGTCGTTTTAGTATAGTTTCAATGAGTTGAGTAAATTCTTAAACTTTATAACTATAACAAGTTATAATTAGCATATCGGCACTCCTAAATTTCTTTTTTCTGAATGTAATTGCTTTTATAGAGCTTCGATAACACTTTCATACTTTCATACACAGTTTCAGTACAATTTCTATAAGTTGAGCGAATTCAAACTTGATCATTAAGGAACAATTTGCTTATCGATACTTGAAAATTGCTCTTTGTGAAGTAATTGTTTTTAAAAGGCTTTGATAACACTATTTTCAAACGAGACGTTAAATCAATATATCCATTACAGCTTCTATAAGTTGAGTAAATTCAAACTTGATCACTAAGTAACAATTTTCATATCGATAGTCCTCAATCTCTCTTTTCTGAATGTAATTGTTTCTATAGAGCTTCGATAACACTTTCATACTTTCATACACAGTTTCAGTACAGCTTCTATGAGTTGAGTAAATTCAAACTAGTCCTAAATTTCTCTTTTTTGAAAGTAATCGTTGTTATAGAGCTTCGATAACACTATCTTCATACGAGATATTGAAGAAATACTTTCAGTACAGCTTCTATAAGACCTATAAATTAAAAATATTCAAAGAGTTCTATTGAGATGTCACAGGTGCAACTTATAGTATGTTTAACATCCTAAATTTATTTTTTTTTTAATAATTTTTATTATAGAGCTTCGATAACACTTTCATACTAGAGGTTGAAGCCAAAGTTTCAGTACAGCTTCTATGAATTGAGTAAATTCAAACTTGATCGCTAAGGAGCAATTTGCATATCGATAGTCTTAAATTTATCTTTTTTAAAAGTAATTGTTGTTAAAGAGCTTCGATAACACTTAGAGATGGAAGCAACAGTTTCAGTACAGCTTCTATGAGTTGTGTAAATTCAAATTTGATTACTAAGCAACAATTTACTTATCGATACTTCAAAATTGCTCTATTTTGAAGTAATTGTTTTTATATAGCTTCGATAACACTATTTTCATACAAGAGGGTGAAGAAATAGTTTCAGTACAGCTTCTATAAGACATCTAAATTAAAAATATTCAACGAGTTCTAGAGAGGTGAGAGAGGCGCATCTCATAGTATGTTTAACATCATTTAGGTTTTCGAAAATTAATTTTTTAAAGTAAGAAATGTAATTGCTTCTACTATATAGAGCTTTCAATTGGAAACTATTTTCAGAAACCCTTTTTTGTGGGCTTTAAAGCATTAACAATTTTTCTAAAAATCGCTTATTTCCAAAATAGAAGTAATTAACTCAGTAGATTGTGAATGTAAAGCTTCGTTTTAATTTAATAAACGCGACCTTTTGGTCAAACATTATTATTTCTTGTTTCAAAGTCAATAGTTTGCTCTATTTAAACGTACGCAATCCACAATAATATACCAATTTCAGACAAGATAAACAAATTTATTGCTCTTTTGTATTGGTGTAATCTCTAGTTTAGGTTTGTTCGCTTGTTGCTGGTTTCGAAATACAGCAAATGTTAATTTTTGCTTCGATAAGACCTTAAGGAAGCATTTTTTTGAGGTTTATGAGTTCCGAAAAGATGTTGCTTGCGGCAAGAATTTTTATCAAAACGAATTTGGCACTTAAAGGGGGAATCTCTTCAGATATGATGGCGCATTTGTTAGTTGCAAATAAAGGGAATTGGAATACATTGTCATATAAATTTTTATTGCAAGTTTTTAATAGCAAAACAACCCAAACATGGGAAAAGCCATATTGGGAGAGTATCTTTCAAAATTGCGCAAAATCAATTGCGAATGTGAAGTTCCTATTTTATCATATTCATCATATTAGTGAAGTAATATATTAAGTTGCTTATAAACATATTAAATTGCTAATAAATACTCAGCAAATTTTCATCTATTCAATTCAAAATGTCCAAATATTGTTCGTTCGGATACTCAATAAAATTAATATTGTGCACCATTCATTGAATGAAACAATTTTATTACATACACATACACATACATAAGTATATTTATATTTATAATACAATATTATATATACAAATGTATTTTCATTATTTAAATTATATTCGTTCTAGTCATGCTTAGTCATTGAAATGAATAAATTTACAATAAGTGCGAGTACATTTAAATTTTCTCGCTCGTTAAATACAATGGAATGGAATGAACACATACGAGTACAAGTATTGTATATTCACATATGTGGGTGCTGGCACGCATATCTATGTGCGTAGATCTAAATAAAAATTATTTGTCACAGTATATGTAGAATGAAAAGGGACATATTAAATATTTGATTTCTCAGGAAAACGCATTTCTTCCACATAATAAAATTCATAACACAGCATGAGAAGAAAATGAAGAGTGACGCAACAATAAAAAAAAAACAAAAATCGAAAGGCTAAAAATATGTATGTAACCATTTGAAAAGGAAGAGAACAGGAAACATGATGCTTTAATCAAGCGAACTTGAAAGCACAAAATAGAAAAAGGATAACAAAATGAAAATACGAGTAATATGAAGAGAATAGCTGAAAAAAAGTTCTTGCAAAACAATAGAAAAGTTAGAGAATGCCATTAGTAGAAATTTAAAATTAAAGTGAATTCCTTTTGGGTGTAAAAGCTGTGCTCAAAAAGTAAGAAATAGGCAAGTGGGGCTGAGCATTAACCCAGCAAAAACCACAATTGTTCCATTCACTAGGAAGTACAAACTTAGGAATCTGAAAACTATTAGCTTAGACGGTGCAGACATAGAGCTATAGAAATGACGCTGTGTTTACCGTGAGCACCTGCCAGTGATGGCCTTATATCACGAAGCCCAAAGCGTGTGTATCAATTTGAAGCGTTGATAGGCGCCCCGTAGGAGTGGAAAATCAGAAACCAACCTCCAGTATCCTACGGTACCAATTGGGGCACGTTGAATGGACGTACTACCCTCCTTGGTTTGGATCGAGGCCCATCTAAAATCCATCCAACCTGATCTAAGGGGTCAGCACCCTGGTTGCAATGCAACTCCACATCGAGTACCCACGCCGTGTGACGTGGAATACTCTACCCGCGTATCTTTGGGTTACCTTAGCCACCACGAAAACCTCCCCGAAGGGCCGTTCCCAACGATCAGGTTGGAGGGATTCCAATCTGGGCTTGGTAGTACTAGACCCGCGCCTACGATGGAGCACACATTTAGAAAATGTGGCAAAAAATGTCGCTAGAATATTTATGATTTGTAAATCGATGCATACCAAAGATACTGAGATGGATATACACTGTAATCGTTAGACCCATGATGAGCTACGGAGCTGTTGTGTGGGAGAACTACACAAAGCTTCCAACTGTTACCACCATACTCGGATTGAGGATTCATGTATAACAGGAGCTATGCATATATGTCGAACAGCATCATTGGAAGTTCTCTTGGAACTTACATCTCTTCAAATTCACATCCAGTCCCAAACAAAGAGAGAATGACTGCTGTTGATAGCGGACCAGGCAGATGGATCGACCGCAAGATATATGATGTTCTAATAAAACAGTGGGTGCAGTAGCTCAGTTGTTAGTGTGTTGGCCTTCTGATCTGTAGGTCGTGGGTTCAATCCCCGGCTGATGCATAACAAATTTAATATCGAAAAGATTTTTCTTTCGAACAGTACCCGCCTGTCTGCAAGCAATTGGCAATTCTTCTGACAGTAACAAAGCTTCTTAAAGAACTTTGTGACAGAGCTCAGAAAAAATGATGTCACATGGGTTCTGCCGTTCGGAACCGGCTAAAATAAGTAGGTCCCTTCTAATACTGTCCAAAATTTACCACGTACAACAGTAATGGAAGAAAAGCGCGGCCAATGAGCCCTTTGGGGCTTTAAGTGCCACATATTTATTTTATTTTTTAATAAAACAACATTCTGAAGTCGAAATGCCGAGGGACTCAATGCATATGGAATTCAGATTTATTAAGCGATTTCAAACAGAGCATAGTAATAAAAACAAATGGAAAGTTATATCTAAAACATACGGAATAAACCAGAATATGATAACATGGTTTACGGACGGCTCCTTGACTAATGAAGGGACCGGAGCAGGAGTGATAGTCCCAGAGATAAAATACTCGGAGCCTTTAGGTAACAATAGTACTGTCTTTCAATCGAAAATATAAACGATTGACAGGTGTGCCCACTTCAACATGATGCGCCAGTACCGGAATAGAAGGATTGCAATCCTAACAGAAGTCAGGCTACTATCAAGGCAGTGAACTCTAACCAGGTGAAATCAAAACTGGTGTGGGAATGTCTTGACAAGCTGAATAAATTCGGTGAAAATAACCAATTATATATCCTTTAGGTTCCAGGACATATTTGAGTTGGATGCAACGAGCTAGCGTATGGGCTTGCAACGAAGACACCAAAACCCTTTGGTGTCTGGACAAAGGAACTTTATCCATGCTCATTAAAAGGAGTGCAGAATGAGAAAGAAAAACATACTGGGAAAACCTACCAGGGTTGTGCCCATCCAAGACACTTTTAGGGACTTATAACTTGAGGAATTTATCAGTTTAAACAAGAATAATATAAGAATCATCACGGGATTATTCACAGCACACTGTAGGCTGAATTATCAGCTAACGATAGTGGGAATCTTCTCGGATGAAACCTGCCGACATTGTAGGGAGAAGAATAAAACTGCCAAACATATGTTGGGCACATAAGAAAGAAAAACTTCATGGAATTTATAATACCGGAAAATCTTCTGAAGTCTATTAGGGTAGGATCTATACTAAACTTCCTTATGAATACTGGACTTAGAGAAATACTCTAGTCCATGCTAGGGTGCACAATAGACCTAGGGTCGTCGCAGTGCAATACAACCCTCTAATAATAATAAAGATATCGGCAGATCTTTAAAATACACATTTCTTTCGACGATCTGCTTTTCGTATCACATTTACAGCCAAAAATGTATCTATTACAATTTGTAAGGACTATTTGACCTAACCTCATACTTATGCTCATTCGAATGTATAACTATATACGCTCATGATGTGATATTTTATCACGAAGCAACACAAGTGACACCTTCTCTTTACTGGCTGCTTATTGTTGTTCTGGCTGTTGTTGTTATTGGTGTTAAACAGAAGCTCACTCAGTCATTGCTATCGACTACGGATCGTCGGAGTATTATATCGAAATGAAAGAAACTGCAACCTAGTTAAGTACTTGGCTGAAGTAAGTAGGTACAATATGTGTGTACTTTCAATCCCAAATAACGTACGTACATGGTGTTACCAAATACGATGACTGCTTTGTCAGATGGCGGCATCACGATACTCCGCACTCAAGCGTACATATCAGACAGGATTTATTCTTATCTGTTTGGCGTCAGTTTACATTTTACTCTTGTTCATTTCAAACGTTTTCGTTTTATCTTTCTTTTTTCTCTTTCACTTTTGTATAACAATTCTATAAGGGGTGGGGTTGGGTAAGGACCGGGGAAAGGCTTTATACGTATGTGAGTACAACATATAAATAAATATCTATATTGTCGTCCTGTTAAAGGACACTTTCTTTATATACCATATATTTATTGAATTCTTCCTCTCAAGTTCGTGGTGGCATCATTGTTATTTTGTTGTTGTATTCGAAGTTCATTCGAATGTGTGAAACCGGATGCTCAACGAGTATCATCATAAATCTATTATTCAATGATTTGTTATTCAATATTTTGCAAAGCGATAAACTTCAAGTTGAAAACTCGCTCTCTCTCTCTCTCTCTCTTTTGTGTACTGAATTGCGCAATCTTGCCTCCCACAATTCGACGATACTACGTAACTTAGACAATTGAAGTAGAAACACAAGAGGGAGGAGGAGGAGGAGGACGATCATACAATGTTACATATAAAAATGATAAATATTTACGCTATGCATAACATATGATACGCATAAATTTCCAAGTATGTATAGACATTACCTACAGTTATTACAACAACAAGAAAAAAAAAAAAAAAAAAACAACAGCGCATAAATAAAATAAGTCAGAACAAATTCAAGTGCTGTGTGCGGAATAAGTACATCGCTGGACCTATGGGCGGGAACATACATACATGCTTTGTACATCCTTAAGCGTATTTAAATGATTTATAAGCATTTTTATTATACTCGTAGATCTTCAAATATGAAACGACATTCTTCATACACAAGTACGATAATTTTTCTAAACATTTCTGAACCAACAGCAGTCGCCCTCCAGTGCCCATACATCACTTCAACACTATCACACTTCATCACACCAAGCTGTAGCAGCAGCAGCAGCGGCAGCAGTGTCATTGACATATGTAACATACGTAATACTCATAAGTTTGCACATTAGATCTGCCCAAAAAGCTTTTATAAACATCTTTTGCAAAAATTATATTAAATTTGAGAATATAAATAAGTTCGTGCGGATTTGATAACAGATGTCGCTAATAGTTTATTATTCCATTGTTTCATCTGACAATATCAACATTTCGAAGTGTCATCATTAGGCTTTCGTTTTCAGTATCTGTCACTTCGCTGAAGTGTAAACAATATAGTGTCAACTTTTCTACAGAATAATGTGTTTTTGCGGGGAGTTTTATTTCTCTAGTTCAAATTAAAGAAAAAGACCATGATTTAGCTGAACGTACGTGTCAAAAGTGGACTACACGATTTAGGTTAGGTTAGGTTAGGTTATGTGGCTGACCTCTCTCTGAGAGGACACACTTAGGCCTCTGAGAAATGCCCATTGTGATACCACCGAGCTTCTCTTCCAATACTGTTGTGAGTGTTAAATTTGGGTAGCCATAGAAGGGACCCATTTATATTAGCCGGTTCCGAACGGCAGAACCTCGGTAACATCACTTTAACTGTGAAAAATTTTGTACTGCCGAAAATATTGCCAATTCTTGCCGACTGGTGGATACCGTTCAAAAGAAAAATCTTTTCTATATTAGATATAGTTATGCTTCAGCCGGTGATAGAACCCACGATCTACAGATCGGAAGGCCAACGCACTAACGAGTAAGCTACGACACCGACTTTGCACGATTTAAAAGTGTCAATTTTGATTTGGAAGACGAACCACGACCCAGAGCGCCACCAAAGTGTGAGGATGAAGAATTAGAGCAGAAGGTTCGATGAAGATCCATCACAAACGCAAGATGAATTCGCAAAAGCACTTGGAGTCACTTAGCCAACCATTCGCCATCGTTTAAATGGAATGTGAACGATCCGAAAGGTAGGAAATTGAGTGTCGTATGAACTGAAGCCAAGTGACGCAGAACGCCGGTTTTTCACGTGTAAACATCTGCTTCAACGGTAACAAAGAAAATGGTTTTTGCATGGAATTGTGACTGATGACGTTGGGCAACGTATGGATACCCTGGCCATGCCTCGACGGTCAAACCAAATATTCATGGCGAGAAGATCATGCTGTGTATTTGGTGACACCAGCTGGGTGTGGTGTATATGAGCTGTTGAAATCGGGTCAGGCAAACATAGGGGACCTCTAACAACGACAATTGTGCGTTTGAGCCGAACGTTCCGAGAAGAACGGTCGCAATACGCCGATAGACACAACAAAGTTATTTTCAACATGATAATGCTATGATCGTCCACATTGTGCGGAGCCTGTTAAAAAGTAGCCCAGATATTCCTCTTTCTGATTACCACATGCTCCAATCGATGACACACGCCCTGGAAGAATAGCGCTTCCATTCTTACGAAGAAGCCAAAAATTGGGTCGATTCTTAGATTGGCTCAAAAAAATGTCGACTTTTTCTGACGATGAATCCAAATGCTGCCATTTGAACACATCTAATATATATCATTTTATTTGTCCCAATGTCTCTGAAGTAGCTCTTCGCATTGGGGGCGGGCGAAATCTCTAATTGAATTTATGTTTTATTAATGTACCCGCATAAGTCTTTCAACAGGCCATTGAAATGGACAGTCACGGTTTGCTTGTCAGCAAGCTTAGCGTTTTTCAACAATTCTTTTGCGAGCTTTTGTCTTCCTATTCTTTCTCCCTTCCGCTTACTATCGCATTGTCTCTTTGAGAATATGAAATTTATGAAATATGTATAAGTATATCATTATTTATTTTTGGGCTGTCTTGGCATTCTACTTTTTTTTTTCTTCTATTTCATTTTGTTTGTCGTTAAGCTTAAATTTATGATGCTTATTGTGAAATATGTAAGGGTAAATATGTCAAACATAACAAGTCGTTAGCTAACAAATGCCGAGTTTGGTATTTCTTTCTTGTTATTCGGTGCAAAATTTACCGCAATCTTGTGGCTAATGTATGAGGTAGGCGTTTCGGTTTTTGGATTATCCAACTCAATAGTGTTTTTTTTTTCAGAACACCAGCTCCACCTGTCGAAATCCACACCGAAATATTGTTGTAAAGGTTGGAAAGCCTTAAAGTCTCAAGAACATGAAAGAGCCGAGCTAAGTTAAGAGCTCTGTGTTTCGAAATTGGTTAATAGGGTATAGAGTTCATCCAGTTTCTTTGCAGTCTGTAATACCAACTAGTTTTAATTTTAAAACTCATTGAAAACTTACCTCAATACGATTGTCATCCAGCTCGAGCTCCATCAAACTCCACAATTCGGCGAAGACTGTGTCGCCAATAAAATTCAAATTGTTGCGGGTCAGCTTTAATACATTCAAATTGCCGAGACCCTTAAAGATTTCGCTGGTCAAAACCGATATTTGATTGTAGGCCAAATTTAAATAAATCAAGCGAGCCATATCGGTAAAAATACCATCATGTAAATTCGATATATTGTTATTGTTCAGGAATAGTCGCTCGCAAAGCGGTAAATTACGAAATGCAGACCGGTCAATTTCGAAAATTTGATTATGCTCCAAATTTAATTCACGCAAACGTACATGATTGGCAAACGATTCTTGATCCAATGCCATTATTTGATTGTTCGTGAGTACGATGCGTTCCAGATATTGTAGATTAGCGAAGGCATAACTTTTCACAACCTCCACTTGGGCGTATTCAATGGTTAAGCTGGTTAGATTCTTCAATGGCTCCAGTACAAAAGTCGGTATATACTCGAGGCGGCCATGATTTTGAATGACAAACTTTAGATCGCGCAAACGTTTCTGCTGATAGAAACGTGACCAGGTCGTATCGTTTTGATGAAGAACATCTGCAAAGACCCAACATTCGGCCTTCTGTACGGGCACATGATTCTCATCTGGCGTACAATAACACATGAGTTTCATGTCACGACGACGAGTACAAAATCCTGTCCCGTCCAGCGGTCGACTGAAAGATGAGCTCGAACTGTAGGAGCTGCTACTGCTACCGCTGCCATAGTGACTGGATAATGACGATGTGGAAGCCGAGGCAGATGCAGATGACAGGCGTTCACCACGTCGGCGACCTTCCTTGTCTCGTGAACGTGATTCTATTGGCACTACGAGACACAAGCAGCAGCATGATAAAAATAATAGTAACGCGACACGATAATGTTGCAAAGCCATTTTTCTGGGTTTCGAAGAGGATTCTCTTTTTAAGACTGTACACACTTTGCTGCAATGAAACATAAGAGGGGGGGAAAGAGTGAACATTAATTAAATTGATTTTTTAGAAATATTTTAAAAGATTTAATAAATGCTAAAGTTTAACAGAGATCTCAAATTCGTTTTCCTTCAAAAACGATAAGCTTTAATTTGATTTTTACAATCACCGTTGATTTTTTATAATTTTTTCTAATACGTACTTTTCATTCCTCCACCCATTTCATAAAATAAAAACAAATTGAAAGAAAATACTGTCAATATATACGTATTCATGGCCTTCGATGCTTTTATCCGCACAATTTCATTTATTTGTGCCATAACTCTTGTTCAGCGTCATTCGCGACATAATTCCCGACGTCCCTCTGCTTGACACCCTAACGCTTGAAGAGCCACCATTCAATGTTCTATTGTTTAGGTTATCTTTGGGTTGTGTTGCGCTCTTTACTGTTCGTTGTTCCTTTTATTTTTGTTCGCTTTTTTTTGTTAACAGAGTTCGTTTAAAATTAAGTATTTCGCCTTGCATGGATTTATTGCTGTCATAAATTGCTGCAACGGGCTCGCGTACAGGTTTCTTTTTTTTTTTTGTGTCAGCATCGTTTTTATAGCGACATTCTCCTACCCACAAATTATTATTGGTTATAGCAGCAGTTCATTGTGCTCAGCATGATGACTGTGTTTAATGGTGACAATTTTTGCTCTGCACACCTCGTCTAAGTACAGTTAAATTAAATAAATTACTAATAATAAACGTCTGGGTGATATGGTGATATTCGATATGAAGGTGCCAACTGCGAGATGCCATTGTGTGTATGTTGAGTTTGCTTTGTGATAAAAACGTCTTGCATTGAACTGTATTATAGGTTCCACTATGCAAAGAAGCATTTGTCTCTATATGCAAACGATTGAGCGATGCTCTTTAAAAGAAAAATACCATTTGGATTTTATTTGCTTTAAAAACCCGCTGATTTAATTGCACTTAAAGCATCGAAATGATCAAGATCGAATGCACAATCCTAATTGAGCAGAAATTAATGGTTATTAGTGATATGATGCTGAATTTTAGCATGTGTTTAAAGAGGTTTTGTCAAAATGATGTTAAGATGTTAAAGGTTTATTTGACAAATTGTCAAGATGTTTGGCAGACACTTGAAACGGTGGCGCTTCAATAGATTTATTGTAATTTAGAATGCGAGCTGTTAAGGAGCGCTACAGAGAGAAAATGAGTGCGGAGAGACGTCGTTTCAGGCGCAAGAAGAGAGAACAAGAAAGACGAGTGTGTTAGGAAATAGAGAAGTGCGAGACAGGAGTGAGACTTGAAAATTCTTCGAGAAAATCAAGCGCCCGCCGATTTAAATCCCAGCGCCTCTTCCTGCCGTGACGGAAATGGCAATCTGCCTACGGATTCCAGACCGTACTGAGTCTATGGAGAGAACACTTCTCCAAGTTACTGAATGGCGATGCTACCAACAATTCCGCCAGTGGAGGAGATTGCCCGAACACCCCAATTACGGATGATGGTGTTTACGTTTCACCACCCGACCATGACGAGGATAAAACATCCATAATGAGGCTGAAGAACAACAAAGCAGAAAGTGTAGGTGGCCTGCCTGCCGAGTTGGGTAAGACCGGCCTCGATGAGCTGCTTATCTGCATGCACCAGCTCATAAACAAAGTATGGTCGGACGAAAGCATGACCGATGATGGGAGTCTCAGTAATCTCTGCCCCATAAATAAGAAGGAGACCCCACAATTTGCGCCAACTACCGTGGCATAAGTCACGTCAAATGGATCTCACGAAGAACGAGGGCAAGGCGAGGTACCTAGTGGTTACAAACAAAGAGTACGGGCGTCTTGGACAACACGTCACTGTTGGCAATTACACTTTCGAGGCGGTGAAGGACTTCGTCTATCTTGCAACGAGCATCAACAACTGTAATGACGTCAGCCTGGAGATCATGCGTAGGATAACTCTTGCTAACAGGTGTTATTTTGGACTGAATAAGCAATTGACTTGTCGAGCCATCTCTCGAAGATCGAAAATCATACTGTACAAGTCCCTCATTATTCCTGTCTGGTGGGGTAACCTGGTGGCTCATGGAATATCAAATTTGAGTTCAAGAACTTGATATTTCCGTGCAAATAGTATGAAAAGACACCTACAACAAATACTTTTGTGTGGGAGGTAATCTCGGTTTTCATCCGATTTCACTCTAGCACGAACTCATTCATTCAACTGATGAAAATAACCTAATCTGTAAATTTACAGCTTAATCGCTCTTCAACTCCAAGCTGTTTCTTATAATCAATACGGGTACACAACGCATTTGAAGCGTTATTTAATCAAAATATAATGCGAATTTTATTTGTCACAAATAAAATCATTCTTCTTATTCTTCTGTATTCCCAATGCCAGCCTAAAAGCAGATATGTCTTTTTGTTGATATAAATTCAAATACAGTTCCCTTGGAACCATTTCTAATACAAAATAAAATGGGACAAATAGCTTTATGTCATTCAGCATAAATGTCGTAGTACTCTTATATATTTACGAATATGTATATTTTATGAATAAAAGTTGCAAAAATGAATTTTTAATCAAATTGAAATGAAATGCACAAAACATATGCATATTATGACTATATATGGGCATTTCCTGGGTAGAAAATGCTTGTATTTAATTTTAAGAAATAGGAAGTGTTAGCTGCTTTGTTAAAATATAAATTCTTATTACTTTTTAGCACTACTAGATGAATCAGATATTAATTAATTAATACGGTAAATTAATTTCCAATTAATCCTTAAGCCCCGAGCAAGATATCCGGTACCGCGACTTAAAATTCAGTCTTAAATCTACTGCGGAGAGAAAGAACTCATGACATGGGGCCTCTTCTCCAAAAGTCCTTCTTGAGAAGAGAGCTGGTAACATTTTAAGCAAATAGACTGAAATGAGCCGCACAGGTACAAACACTCATGATTTTTAATTGATTTTATTTTAGTACACACCTAGATAGCAATTGAGTCAATTAATTGTGAGGGTGATGGTATAACCGTTGATTTTGAAATCGGCAGATCATGAGTTCAAATCCTGCCGGGGGTATCTTTGTTTATTTATGTATTTCTTTTCATTTTGGAAATAATATATTTGATTCGAGAAAATTATTTTTAGTCAACAGCTATGTGGTGCATAGCGAAAGTGCTAGCTTTGTGATCACAGGGAACCCAGGTTCGAAACCAGGAACGAATTGAGTGAATTTTGTTTTTGTTTTTTGATTTTAGACACATTTTGTAATTCTTATATCGAAATCACATTTTGCATTGAATGAAAAAATTGTGCTCGAAAAAAAAAACTTCTGAAAGCTGTTCTATAGAAAGCATTCAAATGTGACCCATTTCATATAAAAAAGAAGGGCTTCTGGATTCCAAAAATGAGGGTTCTGTAATCGCTTCTTACTCCTTTTATTTTCTACTGGGATTCTATTTACATAAGAAGTATAAAAAATAAAAAATTAATAGTAGTTTTTCGGACAAAATGTTTTTTATGAATAATTTTGCATAAAAATATTTACTTTTAAAGAATTTGAGCATGAGATCTAAGCAATGATAGTACTTGGAATGCTGGAATATGTTGTTAGGGAGTTTTTTTTTTTTGTAAAAAATTGCCTATTGAAACAATATATCGTTTGAATCCAGAGATTTTGTAAATCAATTTGTCTGGGCCATGCCAGCAATATGTGTAAGAACGTTGTCATCGACCAAGAAATCTGCTTAAACCGAAGAAATTATTGTCCAATGTATCGTTATTTTTTAAATAATTAGCCATTCAAATATTCACACTGTGCTCATAGTTTTATATGTAAAAATTCTAAATTTAATATCGAAAAAAATTTTCTTTCGAACGGTACTCACTTCTCGGCAAGAAATGGGCAATTCTTCTAGTAGTAACAATTTGCCATTGAAAAGCTTCTAAAAGAACTCTCTAACAAAGCTCAGAAAATGTGATGTCACAAAGGTTCTGCCGTTCGGAATTGGGTAAAATAAGTTGATCCCTTCTAACTCTGTCCAAAACAGTACTGGAAGGGAAGCTCGGTCAAAAAGACTTTCGGGGCACATATTTATTTATTTTATAAAAATTCTAAAGCGGTATCATATACCGACATTAGTGAATAACGTAAAATTTATTAACCTCGCGGGTTAAGGGTTAATTTCTAACTTTTCTAACTATGCCCATAACAGTACTGGAAGGGAAATTCGGCCAAAAAGACTTTCGGGGCACATATTTATTTATTTTATGAAAATTATAAAGCAGTATCATATACCGATTCTCATGAATAACGTAAAATTTATGAACCTCACGGGTTAAGGGTTCATTTTAATTGCTTCTACTTTGATTGACATTTTCGGGGAATGCCCATATATATTTTAATGCATATATGTACTTGTGCTTGCTCATAGACTCGATGTAGAGTGCAACAAAATTAAAAATACGTTAATAGAACGAAATGAATGACATAAATAAAGACACACACACACACACATGTACATATGAGCATGTGCATATGTTAAAGCTTGTATTGAACAAAAATGGAGCATACACATGAGAACAGGAGTATGTGGAGAATTTGAGAGAGTGCAATGATGTATTATGTACTTTTTGTATTATGTATTCTTATTATTATTATTATTATTACTATTACTATTATTGTGAAATCAGAATCAAAATTCAGTGCAGTAATATGCCGTGAAATAAAAAAAAAAAAATCGAATGATTTTTCCCCTCCACAAATTCTAGAAGGTGGCACACTCACTCTGCAATGAAGTTTAAATGAAAGCCACTGTGTATGTGTGTATGTATGTATGTATGTGTATGTATATACAAATAAAATACAACGGCATTAGCAATGGCAGTAGGGAACTGTAGAATAACTACAACAAATACAACAACAAAAGCAATTTGTCTTTCTTCAATGATTTCGATTAAACTTTTCATAACAAAATGTATGCACTCCTACATACTCCTACACATATGTATGCACGATTATATATATACGATATGTGTGTAGTCGTACATAAAAATAGAAGACATTTTGCTCCCATAACCCAAAAGTGTAAATAAGGACCTTTCTGTGTGTGTATGTGTGTATTCGTATATGTAAAGTATTTTAACTTTTATCATTTTTCCCATAAAACAACAACAATAATAACAACAATAGATGTTGTTTTGATTTAAGTTTATTGCGCAAATGTAGAACAGCCAAGGAATAGGAGTATGCATAAAGTAATCGTATGTAGTATGCAGTCTAGAAGCAAGCAAGCAGTACATATATTTATATGTATTGTATATCTATCTATCTAACTTTATTCATCATCATATTTCATAATACATAGCAGTAACAGTGAATCATATGTGTAATCTGTATGGAAATTGTTTACAATATTTGTCATTTGACAAATGGTGACACTTCCGCTGTGGCAAAGCCTCCAATGTACAAAAATACTATCAAGGGTGAGAGAGAGAGAGAGTAGTAAGTTGGCTTATGAGATTTTTTGTTAACAATCATCATCATTATCATCATAGTATTATCATCATTTATAGCATTATCATCATTATAATCGTTGCTTTGTCAATAACACTGGCGGCACGTTGATAGATATACTCCATAATATTGATGCCGGTGAGTTCTGAAATAAGCATATAGCAATCATCAATCAATGGCTGGGATAATTTATATAGCATATCATATAGTTAGTGTACCTATGAAAACAAAGGGTGCTTTTTGTTGTGGGCTACTACTACTTATGATGGGTTTTATAGCCTTAGACTGTTAAAAAATAAAAATAAATATGTGGCACTTAAAGCCCCGAAGCGCTCATTGGCCGAGCTTCTGTTCAATTACTGTTGTGCGTGTTAAATTTTGGACAGTTTTAGAAGGGACTTACTTATTTTAGCCGGTTCCGAACGGCAGAACCCTTGCGACATCACTTTTTCTGAGCTTTGTCACAGAGTTCTTTCAGAAGCTTTTTCATGGCAAGTTGTTACTGTCAGAAGAATTACCAATTGCTTGCAGACAGGCTGGTACCGTTCGAAAGAAAAATCTTTTCGATATTAAATTTGTTATGCATGAGCCGGGGATTGAACCACGACCTACAGATCAGAAGGCCAACACACTAACCACTGAGCCACGGCAACCACGGCAACCACGGCACTGCATGGCCTTAGACTGTTACTACTCTCTAATATTTAATATTAATTTTATGTTCTAATATTAACATTTATGTACATTTTTTTTGTCTGTCAATAATTTAAATTGTCGACAAAATGATATATATGGATATGTAACTATATCCAGTAAAGTCAAAAATATTGGTCAAAGATCCGGCCGTCCGCATGCTCATTGTGAGAACTCCGAAAGCGGTCAAAGCCATGAAGAAACGAATCTAGCGAAATGCAAATTTCGCAAAAATCCATGTCCATGAAGATTTGGGACTCAGCGCGTGCAAGTGACATCTGCTGGACACCTGCTCACGGCCGCATTGGAGGGAAAACGCAAGCAAAAATCGAAAACGTCACACAGCCGGTATGCTCACAGACAAATTTTGTTTACTGACGAGAAAATCTTCATGTTAGAAGAATCGCTCAATAAACAGAATGATCGTGTGTATGCTTGGTTATCCAGAGAAGCATCCCAACTCATCCCGAGGATTCAAAGAGGCCACCATCCTGCGTCTGTAATGCTAACCAAGTTCCATTTTTGCGAGAAAGGAGTGAAAACATCGGCCAAAGTATCTCAATCGATCGTCTTGGAATCCATTGTCTCTCAACCAATCAATATTCGCCAACAAGCCGTGGAGTTTCATATCAACGGATGATTGGCCAGCTGATAGTTCAGACCTCAACCCGTTGGATTACAAGTTGTGGTCCATATTAGAGGGTATGGCTTGCTCTACTCGACACCCAAATATTGAGTCGTTGAAGTGAGCCCTTTTTGTCCGTACAGTGGACAATACTATTTATTATGGATTATTTTCTCTAAAAAATGGATGACTTCATTAAGGGACGATATTGAATGAAAATATGAAACTGTCGAACTGAAACTTGGTTTGCTAAATTAATCATATCATAGTATTAATCTATTAGGAAATGGATGTAATCGGATAAAAACCAGGCCTACTTCCCATATAAAAGTATGTAGTGGAATTGCTGTTTTTACATTTTCCGCACGAAAATACTCTCGAACTAAAGCTTACTGTTATTGTATCTGAGGCTTTGTGTAGTTCTTTGAGCATAAATAATTCCAATGTAGTAGGTTGCTATCCTGGATAGTTGGGATTTTTTGAGGTTTACTGCCTAGAACTAAAACATGGTGTACAAAGATAATCTTACCATAAAATTCAGTATATTATGAAAAAGGCGAAATCGAAAAGAATCACAACTAACCATGATTTCGCACTTTACGCCTTCAAATATAAAGCTATCGGGCTGCAACTCTGTACATAAGAGTATATTTGTCAAAGAATGAACGAGTTCAAAAATTGGCGGGATTGGATGAAAAATACGCCTACCTCTCGACTGTAATTTGCCCAGTACAAAAGTATTTGTTTAAAACATATCTGTCGAGCTGTCAACGTAAAGGATATTTAGGCTTTGATAGTACCGAAATTAAATTTTTCAAAACATATCATTTCAGTTTTTATATTTACTGTGGCGTCTTTTTTGATGGCATTTTCAAGCGATGCATTACTCTAGAAGTGGTTACACTTATTCACTGAGAGGCATTGGTGAATATAAGTACCCGCCCGAACCAAACCATACAATACCAAATCATTTAAGCTTTACACTATCATATTCATAAGGCATATAAGAATTGTCTTCATATATAATTCATTTGCATCGAGTGAAAATATGTGCTAAAAAAGATTCTACACAAAATTGGTAACTTAAGTGTCGTTTGCAACCATTATTGCTTTATTGAGCGTACGATTTAAGTAAATTGCGAATGTATCGATTCTGAACGATCAGGGCCTTACAGTTAAAGGCCAGTGATGTAGAATTAATTAATTTAATGAATTTTGAAGGGGACCTGTATAAAGTAGATCTACCTGTGGCTAGCTACTGGTCAGACCCTGAGGCTGAGCCCGGTAGACTTTGCTTCGGCATTTTCACTGATGATTCCAGGACTGAAGAAGGTTCTGATTCTGGAGTCTTTGTGGAAACTGACGGAACTCAACTATTCTTTGCGCTTGGTATGTATGCATCTGTCTTTCAGACAGATGTATATGCAATACAGAAGGCAATGGTTTATATCGTGGAAAGGCAAGTCTATTTCTGGCTGCAGTGACAGTCAGGCTGCGCTGCTGGCCTTGAACAACCCTATCACCACTTCCAAGATAACGAAGTTCTACAAATCAAGGCTAAACTATGTCGGAAGACATAATAGTTTAGCGCTGATGTGGGTCTCTGGCCACGTGGGAATCGTAGGCAATGAGACCTCTGATGACAGAGGCTGCATAGGTACGAAATCCATGTTACCTATCGGATAAATGGTCGCATTTCCTCCTGTCTCTGGGTAGAGGTGATTTCAGAATGCTAGCCGGCTTGGTAACAGCCCACTTTCTATGGGCAAAGCACATGGAAAAGGTAGGAGTAGGAGACAGTGCACTTTGCCCAGCGCTTGAAGAAGAAAATGAGACGGAGGACCACTTTTTATGTATCTGCCCTGCTTTCGTTCGAATCAGATTTGAGGTCTTTGGCACTGACGTGCTGAGAGCCGAAACTCTTGGATCTTTAGCACCACAGGATCTACTCCGACTTCTTCGGAAAACAGGTAGTGTTTGTTTGTATTTAATTTCCACTCAAAACTACTTGCTACAAAACACCCTATATATTCGTACTATGTTGTAATACTGTGAATACAGTAACTTTTGTTTGTAAAGGCGTTGCCTTTGTGGTGAGATGATGATGATGATGATAATTATAATCATGATACAGAGATGATGATGATGATGATGATGATGATGATGATGATGACGAGATTTATTTTGCATTATATGTAGTCGACTGACAATTTGTAATAAGTATGCGCTATGGGCACGTAACCGTGCTTATTGATTTAAATTTCAAATGAAAATGTCAACTCTATTATCAGTGAAGCCAATCTCGTAAACGTTGACAGGCGTTGGTCTGGGCTGTACCACTGTGCATTGCTGATGTGCTGATGTGCTGATGTGCTTCTGTGTGAATGACAATTTTCCGAATTTTTTTGTCTTATTTTTTATTTTCTATTATTTTTTTTTTTACTTGAATGACACACGATATTCAAATATGTACAAAGATATTGAATTTATAGTATATGTTGCTTGATGCTGCTGGTTAACCCTCTATTGTCATACTATGAGAACGGGTTACGCTTATTCGCGCAAAATGTTACAAAATATTCCACAAAAAAAAATCCAAAAATTCATAATAAAAATGTGAAGAGTTACTCTATCGTTTATTGTCATATATTGTTGACAATTTCTCACAATCTTCTTTCACTTAATAAAGATGTGTATGGGTGAGTGTGTCTGTGGTGTTCAATCTCATGTGGGCGGGATATATTTACTAAAATGGCAACACCTGCTTGAGATATTTTTTTATGGATTTTTATGTAGGTAGTATAATGTATGAAAATATTTAAATATGTCGCGCTACACTATACGCTACGTATTCTGGTTAAATTTATGCAAGTACCTAGGCACTTTAAGTGAGTGTGCGTTGGGAGTAGGTGTAGGTTTTTGTCTTATGAAAATTTTCCCTTTTTCATTATTTTTGCAACATTTTTGTCATATTTTTGTTTGATTTTATTATTTTCTCTTTGTTGTTGTTGTTGTTGTAGTTCTTAGTACTAGCAATTTTGGTGTAAATGAGAATACCATCATTTTTTGGAGAATTGTTTGTGAATATTTTCATGCTATTTATTTTTATTTTTATTTTCTTTATTTATATTTTTGGTTGCCTCTTCAATTGGTGCTTCATCATCATCATCATCATCATCTTCTGCTGCTGCTGCTTCTTACTTTGTACTTGTCATAAATTCTGGCAATGACAGCTCTGTTATTTTTACAATGAAATATACTCACTTCACATGAAGCACTCATAGACACTTACACTTAGATAATGTAAGATACAGAGAGTGAGAGAGAGAGATAGTATATATATATTTACAATAGATGTATGCGTGTGTATGTGAGAAATAATAAAGATGGCAGTATGTCATTTTTTGGTAAATTATTGTTACTTGCTTTTAGAATATTTTACATATAGCAAGTATTTAGGTTTTATATAACTCTTTCACTATCATTTACTTAGTCACCTCATCTCATCCATACATACCCATCTCACATTATCCATCCTTATCATTCTCTCACACCATTCTTGTTAACAATTCTAAATAAATTAGATATGTAAGTGTTGAAATTTGTTTTGCAACTTTGAGCTGTGAGTACTTAGTGTGTGAGTACTAAATTAAAGTAAAGAAAACATCATCATCATCATCATCCCACATACATGCACTCCCATTGAAATAAATGTTCATGATTAAGTAAGAAATACAAATTTTGGGCAGTTGTAACTCATCATACTCAGAGTATTTGCTACTGCAACAAACCCAACCCATAGAGGTTAACCGATTATATGTACTATGTATGGTTTTCTTATCCTGGTTGCTGTTTGTTTTTGTTGTTTTGTTATTTTGTTGTTTCTCCTTAAAACTTTATTCATTACGATATGAATAGATAAGATTTTTCGATGTGAGAATTTACATGTCTTTGTTTTTGACATCCATAAAATTGTGGTTGATAATATAAAAACATATAGCAGCACTCCTCATGAATATGATGTATATTATTTGAATATTTTTGCTTTTATTCAAAAATTATTCTCGGTTAAAATGGAAATTATGTGTATTTATTCTCATATACAGTTTGGTAAATTGTTCGAAATGATTTTTGAAGAGCCTACGGATTTTATTTAAAAAAAAAAAAACACATAAAATATAGAGAAATGTATGAAATCTTTATTTGAATCGATAGAACGATCTATATAATTTAATTTTTAAAGATGATTTCATGTAAATGTTGACCGAGGCTGCGCCTCAGTGGTTCATATGCTGAGTCCAAACTCTCTCCAACATATTGGCCGGTATCTCACGAATAAATTCTTCAGTATTGGCTTCCACAGAGCGTCAACCGTTGCGGGCTTGTCGCTATAAACATGAGCCTTAACATAGCCCTACAAAAAATAGTCTAAAGGTGTTAAATCGCACGATCTAGGCGGCAATTTGACCGGCCCCAAACATGAAATAAACTATTCACCGAACTCGCTTCTCAATTGCGCCATTGTTTCGCGAGTTGTGTAACATGTGGCATAGTCTTGTTGAAACCACATGTCAGCCAAGTCTAGCTCTTTCATTTTAGACAAAAAAAAAAGTTTGTAATCACCCTGCCTTCGTCGTTTTTGAAAAAATACGGTCCAATGATGCCATCGGCCCATAATCCACACCTGACAGACACACCAAATATGGCAATTTCAACCAGAAATGAGCTTCGTCGCTGAAAACAATTTTCCGATAAAAAAGTGGATCTTCATCCAACCTTGCCAGCACCCATTCACCAAAAGTTAGCTGTTGTGGTAGGACGTGTGGTTTCAATTCATGCACCAGCTATATTTTAAAAGGTTTTACTCCCAAATCCTTCCCCAAAGAAACAGAGGCCCAATTGCTGCGAACGGCACCGAATAGATAATTGATGGTCATCAACAACACTGGCGGATACAGCTGCGATATTTTCTTCTGTCCGCACTCTACGTATGCGTATTGGTGGTTTAATGTCCAATAATGTAAATGTGGTGCGAAATTTAGTCACAACACTCCGAATAGCCGCCTCAGAAGGTCGCCCACACTGAACATTTTGAATTGAAGAAGTGCACGATGCACTTTCTTAACCGAGCATGAATTTTGATAATCAAATTCAATAATCTGCAAGCGTTGTCCATTTGAAAATCGATTCATGGTTAAATTATAGACCAAACTGAAGGTGTTTGACAGTAACATGCTACACGAAAACAGCTCAGCTGCCAAAAAAAGTGTTGCCAAAAAGAAAGTTGCTGAAAAATCACCCTGTATATGCAATTAATTATCTCCATTCAAAAACTGGCAGCTAATTTTTTAACTAGTTGTTATCATAGTCACAGCACCTTGTAGTGATACGTCTTGGCCTTAAAAATACCCAAATCCGAACCCATTTCTCTTAGAGGCATGAAGTTGACTAGTACAATTTATTTAAGTAAATAAGTTAATTTGCATTTGAATATATGGAGAGCGTATACATAGATAAAAATTTGTTCCATCTTAAAAATAGTATCAGCATTTTGGTAAATTTTTTTATGGGAAGTTTCTCCAAAAAGTGGATGGGCCTTAAACGGGGCTCACACACAGCCTTCATGTGTCCCTAGTTATACTCAAGAGATCAGGCCCAGTTTCAAGTTGTAGAGATCATTGAAAATTTCGATTTTTATCACCAACTCCGGTAGTGCTTTTATTTTTCAGACGCTGCTTTAGCTAGATCGTTGAATTTTGGAACTCTTTTGCAGTGTAATGGACATTATATGTGGTTAGGTTATACTGGATGGGCCCAAGAAATGTATCACTCATATATCTTCATGCATTTGTTGTAATAGTGTTGTGGATATTATTGAAAATTGCAATTTTTTTCACGAATTTCAGCTAGATTTCTGTACTCTAGGCCACCTCTATAGTTTAGGTGAGCTTTGTAGAATGCTGTACTAGACATAGGATTGATTAGGTATTACTGGATGGGCCCCCGAAATACATCACTCATAGATATTCATGCATTTGTAGTGACACTAGAGATATGTTGTGGATATTATTGAAAATTGCAATTTTTTGCACAAATTTCAGAGACTAGCTCTGGCTGCAAGTTGACAAGATTTCGTTTCGTTTTTTAAAACAAACTTTCGTAGTTATATTTTTTTCAAAACCCTATCTTTAACTAGATTGTTAAAATTTTTAGCTCCTATTCATTCCAATAGAAGCCATATAATGATTGACGGCTGTGCGATTGAGTTCGTCGAAAGTTTCTGCTACCTCGGTTGCACGATAGCAACAGACGGGGGAGCTGAGGAGGATGCTAACTGCAGGCTAAGCAAAGCAAAGTCAGCATTTGGCCGGCTAAAATCAGTATGGGCTTGGGAATTTGCCCAGACGCACGAAATTACGAATATTCTCCGCATGTGTGAAATCGACACTACTGTGTGGAAGTGAAACATGGCTGATCTCGAACTCCATCACGCAGAGACTGCAAGCTTTCGTCAACAAGTGTTTGAGGATCATTTGTAGAATTTTCTGGCCTAACACTATTTCAAACGAGGCACTATGGCGTCTGTCGAGCGAAGAGCCCATACTGATCCAGATTAAGCGTAGAAAGTGGCGTTGGATTGGCCACACGCTAAGAAAGCAACCAGATAGCATGACGCGAATGTCGCTTGAGTGGAATCCGCAGGGGAGCAGAAGCCGCGGACGACCAAGAAACACCTGGAGACGATCAATACTGGGTGAGCTAGCTGCTGCCGGCATCACATGGGAAGGCGCTAGATCAACTGCCCAAAACCGTGTGCGATGGCGAAGCCTTGTGGAGGTCCTATGCTCCAACTAGGAGTTTAAAGGAGAAAAAAAATAAAAAAATTCAGTGTAGATGGGCTTTGTAAAATAATGAACAGGACGTTTCACAAATAAAGGAAATATATTTCAAATATTCAGCACTTAATTGAAAGTTCGGAAGACCCGAAACAGTGATAAACTAGGCAGACTCCAAGGGGGAAAATTGTGGTGAATTAAAGTCATGAATAAGCCATGCTTTTTTTATTGGTTATACTATTGAGGGTCGTGGGTTCAATTTCCGGCTGAAGCATAGAAAATTAAATATCGAAAAGATTTTTCCTGTCGGCAAGCAATTGGCAATTCTTCTGGCAGTAACAATTTGCCATGGCGAAGCTTCTCTATGACAAAGCTCAGAACATGTGTTGTCGCAAGAGTTCTGCCGTTCGGAACCGGCTATAATAAATAGGTCCCTTCTAATACTGGGCAAAAATTTAACACGAACATCAGTAATGGAAGAGAAGCTCGGCCAAAGAGTCCCTTAGTCACTTTAGGATTTAAGTGCCACATTAAAAAAAAAAAGAAAAAACTATTGAGATCATTGGGCGACATTGCTTTCATGATGCCCTCACATAGCTCTCTTATATTGCTGTCTGAAAAGGAAATTATAGTATTTAAGCAGCTTCATGTACATAATTTTGTCATTGTCATAATTGAGTCATTCAACAAAGATAATGGGCATATTTTCGCATCCATATACTGTAATAGTATGAGTTATTTGCATTTCTAGAATGTTATGCTTATTTTAGTCAAATCAGATTGACTTGTAAGTATTTAGAATATTTGAATTTTGTTTATAGTCTCATTTATTAAAATCATTGCATTCCAATTTGTCGGACTTTTGAAAATTTTATTTATATCGTTGTATCAATCCGACCAAATCACAACAAGTAAACAGAGTTATAAGAATGACAATCAAATTTGAAACCTAAAATAACACTTTCAGTTAAAGATTTCTAATCTATTTTATGTATGGTATGGTAAATATGGATGTCATTGAAATTTCTCTTTATGTGAATGGTATATATGTAAATATAATCATTACATTTTTGCATTAGATGAATATTTATAATAGAATGTCTGTGTGTGTGGATGTGTGTGTAGAAATTATTAAGTGATATGTTGTTTCCTTTTATGCTCCTTGTAATGCTCATAAATTTCAATCGAAAAATTATAACACAAAAATCATCTCATTCTCTCTTACTGCCTGTTTTTTTGTTTTTTTTTGTTTTTTGCCTTGATACCTACATACCTTACATTTTCATACTCTTTGCATGACACACTTAAGGCATTAAGCCAGCTTTAGGGTACATATATTTGTAGGTACCTACTTCTTTGCCTTGTGTTTGTTTGTTCAACAGAACGATAACATTGCTACTTGGTTTTTGTCGTTGACAATTTCAAATTGCATTTCATATTCACAAAAACAACAACAATAACAACAACAACAACAACAATACATCAACTTTGCAATCATAATCCGGCATTCAAACACACACACATTTCCCCTTTCGTATATATATAGTAAGTAACTAAGCCCCATTCAGATTCATTTAAGCCTCAACCAACAACAGGCAGCCAGTGAACGTCAGACACAACAGGTTTCTTCCTTTGTATTTATGTGCATACTTATTACATACATTTGTATGTTTCGAAAATGCATATTAAGTACAGTAATGGAAATTCGTATAAGATTAAAAGCGAAAAATTGTTCGAAAAATTGATGAACGAATTGTTATTGAATCGTCATTCGTTAAATTAAACTTAAATTTTGAAATACACTGTGGAGATTTAGTAAAAAGGATACAACAAATTTGAATTTACAAATGAAATAATGTCGAAATTTATGCAATAATATCGAAATTTTGTTTGAAAAATTTTCTCTGCCAACATTTTTGCGAAAATATGTACTAAATACGGTGAAAGAAAAACATTCGAATTTGCGAATGAATTAATGTCGAACTTTTTGCAATAATATCGAAATTTTGTGTATGCAAAATTTTTGAAAAATCTTCTTTTCCAACATTATTGCGACAATATAAATTCAATACGGCGAAAGAAAAATGTCATACAAAAAATTTGAATTTGCGAATGAATTAATGTCGAACTTTTGCAATAATATCGAAATTTTGTGTTTCTAAAATTTGGTAATATTACGAATTTACGAATGAATTAATGTCGAAATTTTTGCAATAATATCGACATTTTGTGTATGCTAAAATTTTAAAATGTTTTCTTTTCTAACATTATTGCGAAAATATAAATTCAATACGGCGATCAAGCGCAGTAAAACCCTCTAAGCCTTGTACGGCATTAATATCGAATGTCAAAAATTTCGTTCCTACATTAAAAAAAAAAATATATATATGTGGCACTTATAAGCCCCGAAGGGCTCTTTGGCCAAGGTTCTCTTCCATTGCTCTTATGCGTGCTAAATTTTGGACAGTGTTAGAACGGAACTACTTATATTTTAGCCGGTCCCCGGCAGAACTCTTGCGACATCACTATATTTGAGCTTTATCACAGAGTTCTTTTAAAACCTACATTATTCATAAAAATTTTTGCAATATCGAATGTGATGAATAAATCTTTAAAAATTGTAAACTATCAAAGCGCCAAATGGATTTAATTGCTGCTAGCATGATAAGCTATCTGCGAGCTTTTGATCCAAGGGTACGGAGGGGATTGATATTGGGCATGATCGGTCAATAGCCACACCAAGCATTCAAAGCGACTAACCTTGGAATTTTCAAAATTTCTAACTTGCTATAACTCACTTAATATATCATTTGAAACAACAAGATTTGGCACATAGCGTTATATTATACTGCTATATAACCTTGCCGGAAATGGGCGTACCATGCCTACTTTTTATAGTAGCTACCATAAAAATGACCGAATTTCTTTTAAATTGAAACAGCTGTAACTTTTGCAATCCTCTGGCTAGAATAACCATAAATGACAATTAGTTTAATTCGGTAGTCGGAAATAATATAGCATGAAACCAGGATACCATGCCCCGTTCTTAATGGGGCTACCATACAAAATTGCGAAAATAAAATTTAAGATATGGATAAATATTGTAAAGATAAATAGTAGTAAGGGACTTTGTCTATCTTGGAACCAGCATCAACAACTGTAATGACACCAGCCTGGAGATCATGCGTAGGATAACTCTTGCTTTGGACTGATTAAGCAATTGAGAAGTCAAGCCCTAAATCGAAGAACGAAAACTATACTCTACCAGTCTCTCATCATGCCTGTTCTAAGGGAATGGCGCTGAAGCCTGGACAATTTCCACCTCGGATGAGAGAATGCTCGGAGTCTTCAAGAGAAAAGTCCTACGCAAGATCTTTGGACCTATTTGCGTTGGTGGCGAGTACCGAATAAGGCACAACCATGAACTGTACCAGCTGTATGCCGATATTGACATAGTAAAGCGCATCAAAATCCAGCGGCTGCGCTGACTAGGTCATGTCGAGCGAATGGAAGAACTAAGCTCCAGCTAAGAAGGTGTTATATTCGCAACCCGCTGGAGGACGACGCAGAAGTGGCAGAACTAACCTCCTGTGGAAGGACCAAGTACTGGAGAACCTGACGGCGCTTGAAATTTCTAACTGGTGCCAGCTAGCGAAGAACAGAGATGGCTGGCCAAACATGTTATATTCGGCCTAAATCGATATTCGGTTGTTATGTCCACATAAGCGCATAAGTTGCCGTTTTCATCATCAATTAATCAGTTCTCATCAGATTAAGTGTCATCGAAAATTTGTCTGAAGTTGTTTTTGACATTTCGATTTGATCGAATTCTTTCAATGTCAAAAATTAAATTTCAAGTAATTTACAATCACCGAAACCCAATAAGATTATAATAATTATCTAGTAATATGAATTTGATACTTTAGAAATTGTTATCATAAATCATTAACGAGGAATCATTATGGTTTAAATATGTCTTAGGGTAGGTCAAATTAATATGGCGAACAATTAAATCGTTCTGCCTAATATTGTCCAAAATTTAAGACGCACAACAGTAATGGAAGAGAAGCTCGGCCAATGAGCCCTTTGGGGTTTTATGTGGCCACATATTTATTTTATTTTACAATTAAATCGTACAGCAAATTGAAACTATCGTTGATTCTAATTATGTTTGACCAAGAAAGCAAGCGTCTCAAATTAATTAGGAAACAATAAGTATTACTGTCCATAGAAAAAAATGGATTTGTTTTAATTCTGTATAAATAGAAATGCTTATTTGTTGAAAATTATCACCTAGAATTTTAGAAATTTGCAATTTTTTTCATATAAGAATTATATGCAAAAATTTTGATTCACCCTAATATATATGTATTCGTACGCATATATATAAAGTACCAAAAACAAAAATGTGTTTATCAAAAAAACGTTTGTAAGCTTAAGGAAATTAATTAAATTATGAAGTTTGAGTTTATAGGAATTTCCAGCACTGTCTGTTATGTTAGATATGTACGAGTAGTATATTTGTCATCTATTTGAAGCAGCAGCAGCAATATCAACTTTGATGAAGTTCTACCTACATTTATTCAGTGTTCCTTTTTTTTTTTGTTTTGTAGTACTTTATTTTATTTTTGTACATTTGTTTATATTTCATAAGTGCACTGGTGAGTTAGTGAATGAGTGGCGGTGAGCATCATAGAGGAATGTGACACCTTATATTAGATTCATAGCTGCTTGCTATGCTATTATATATAGTAGGTATGTACCTACTATGTAGTACATATTCAACTTAAAATGCGTCATTTTGAGGAATGAGTAAGTGAATGAATGGAGCAGGTTTACTCCTTTCATTGCCAGCAACTTTGTATGTATAATAGCTATGTGTTTTTGAAATAAAACAAACGAAATGCAAGAATGTGTCACCATGCCGACGGCTATGAAATAAACTGTCGTGACTTTTCTACATATGTATGTATATATGGGTGTGTGTGTGTGTGTGTGTGTGTGTGTGTGTTTGTATGTATATAGATATTGCTACTTTAGAAATTTAAAATTAATTCCATTCTCTTATATTTAAGCTTACTAAAGGACATACAATAACTGATAGCAAGAGCAAGACACAAAGAGAGAAATAGATAGAAAGAGAGAGAGAGAGGAAAATATTGAAGCAAAGTTTGCACAATATGTGTATATGTATATTTGTACATATATAAATGTAGATAAATGTACATATATATGCAAATACATAGAAAGTTCGCCGCCTGGCATTAGCATAAATATGTAATTGGATTTCATTATTCATGCGTGAGCTGCTACGTCAGCAGGTATTTACATATGCATATGATATTTGTTATTCGTTGGTTTTTTTTTTGTTTTTTTTTTTTCTCATCCCCCTCATAGCATTGCTCCACCGTAATGCCTATGGGTATCTAAAATATACATATCCCTATACAAGTGTATAAAATATAAAATTTGTAAGTATTGTAATACATATACATATATATCCCGTGTGAGCATTGTGATCCAACCGACAGACAAGTGATGATTGATTACATGCTCTTGTCAGCGATGAGCAAGTTCATGTTGTCATTGTAAAGTCTCGATACAAGTATATTGTATATATACATGTATATACACATGTATATACACATGTATATGGTACGCATGTGTTATTTATATTATTATTATCATGAACATATTATTATTGATTAGCTTTTTCCGTAATTAAAATTAAATTCACAAATGTTGCTAATGCAAAATGTGTTTGTATGCTAGATAGCATATGTGTGCTTTAAGCGTTGGCGAGTCAGACTAATCTTTAATTCAAAAATATCATAAAAAACATAGATATAATTGTTGTTTGCATTTTTTCCGAAGGTACTTCTGACTATTTCTACAATAACTCCAGCCAGAAATTGTCGATCAAATTATAAAAGACACTAAAATGAAGATAATCCAATAGACAATAGGAGATGGACAAAATATGACAAAAATTCTCAGTGTTTGCACCAAACTGATCATTAAAAATGTCCTTACAGTCGCCTGGGGTCGACCAAATGATACTCTGCATATATATCCTTTTTTTTCCACTACTTTATATAGGAGCTACATTAAGAAGCAGGCGTGGCTGACCAATTTTTTTCGGAACATTTTCTGCCTATGATACTAAACTACACCTGAAATATGGTTGACCTAGGCGTATTATTTTGTAAGCTATGGGTGTTTTAATGTTTAAGATAATTCCGAGGCTTTGAATGGAAGCTATATAAAAAGTGGTCGTGGCGTGCCTCATTCTTGTAAATCGAACTATCTTTGCAATATTAATCCACGCCTTAAATTTGATTGCCCTACCCTGAATAATTCGTTAGTTAAAGCGGTTTAAGTTTTTTTTTCGCAACTTTGTATGGCAGCCCCATTAAAAAGTGGGCGTGGCATGCTAGTTTCATGCCGCTTTATTTCCGACAACGATATTAATCCAAGTGTCAAATATGATTATTCTAGACAGAAGATTGCCGTAGTTACAACTGTTTCAATTGAAAAGAAATTCAGTCATATTGTATGGGAGCTACTACAAACAGTGGGCGTGGCTCGCCCATTTCTTCTGAAACTAGTTATCTTTACAATGCTAATTGATAACATAAATATGGACAAAACAAAATATTTATTTTTATTTCCTCGACTTTGTATGGTAGCCACATGAAGGAGTAGGCGTGGCATGCTAATATTTTAGCAGTTTATTTAAGACTACCATATTAATCTAAATGTCAATTCTGGTTATTCTAGACAGAAGATTGTATAAGTTACAGCTGTTTCAATTTAAAAGAAGTACAGACACTTTGTATGGGAGCTATTATAAAAAGTAGGCGTGGCCAGCCCATTTCTGGCAGAGTTATGTAGCAGTACAATTTAACTTCACTTGCCAAATATTATTAATCCAGATGGTATATTAAGTGAGTTATAGCAAGTTAAAGGTTTTGAAATTTCCAAGGTTAGTCGCTTTGAATGCTTGGTGTGGGCGTGGTCATTGACCCATCATGCCCAATATCAATCCACTGCGTGTTCTTGGATCATAGGTTACTTCTGCCAAATTTCGTCAAAATACCTCAATATTTGCTGAAGTCATCGTTAAATCGAACATTTAAGCAACGCTGATCATATATAATTTTCTATATCTGCGGAGATTCCTTCAAGTGGTTACAAGCATCTGACCGAATAGAATATACCTTGCATATTACATTATGCAGGGTATAAAAATCTAATAAAAAAATCTCCTTACAGTCGGCTGGGGCCGACCAAATTATACCCTGCATATGTAGAGATATATATAAAAAGTTTGCTCGTATATCCATCCTTTTCTTCCACTACTTGGTATAGGACCTACATTAAGAAGCAGGCGTACCTCACCAATTTTGGAGGATCAATTTTTGCCTATAATACTAAACTACATAGGTTGCAATGGGTTGACCTAGGCGTATTAATTAGTAAGTTATGGGTGTTTTAATGTTTGAGATAAATCCGAGACTTTATACGGACGATATATAAAAAGTGGGCGTGACGTATCTCTTTCTGGTATATCTAATTAATTTTTCAATACTAATCCATACCTTAAATCTCGTTGTCCTACGCTAAATGGTTTGTAAGTTATGGAGCTTAAAATTTTAGTTTAATTCCCTTGACTTTGTATGGGAGACTCATGAACGAGTGGGCGTGGCACTTTGATTTTCTGCCAGATTACGTATTTTAGCCGATTCCGAACGGCAGAACTCTTGCGACATCACTTTGGCATTGGCGCCAGAGATTTGTTGTTTGAGCATTCATTCTTTTCATGCAGTTGTGGGAAATATGTTACTTATTAACTACTTTTTCTTTAATATTCCAGAAAATTTTCAAAACACAATAAATTATATGTAATTTCTACTCATTCCATGTTTTTTTTTTTCTTCTTTTCCAAACCGAAAGCTATCTATCTAGAACCGCTCACGCACACACACACACCCACGCACACCAATCATTACATCATAACATTATTCATTTCATTTCACTTCATTAACTCATTGACTAAACTCTTCAACTATCCACCAGACCATTCCATCAAGTTAAAAATTATACTTATTACTCTGAATTAGATTCTGTACACCCCAAATAATGAATTGTACCGGAAAACCCGTATATGAGCAATTACATCACCCCTTCTATGTATTTGCGTACGCATGAAAGCGAAACTTTTAAGTCACTTGCAAGTACTCTCTCATAAGTATACACATTATATACTCGTATATGCATGTAATTACTCTTGCATACGCAATACAGAGAAGGGTTGAATTCTATAGAAATTGTATGCGTTTAATTTATTATTTAATAATGAGTTGTAAAAATCATCAACTTTAAGATTTACATTTTTAATCAAAAATACTTTGGTTTTTTTTTGTTGCTTTGCCCTTTTGCCTAATGAATTAAATACACGATTTACACGATTTGTTGCCACCAAGTCACTGTTGTCTGTATATGTATTTACGCATGATGTCTTCCTTCTCATTACTGTCACATTGTAGCGCGACATATTCCATGACAAAATATGTATATTTACTCATAATTAAAAGCATGTTATATATCGGTGTGCCTACAGTTTATTTGTTTCCTTATTATTTGTGTATACACACGTACTCGTACATATAACCTTCATGACTTGAGGCGTATACATGTCTAATATGATCTGTAATTGTTACACTTTCACGTAGAACATGTAATTATATATTTGAATAAATAAAATATTCATTTATTTTTCGGTTTGATATTATTTATTATTTAATTAACACAGTTGAGCTGTTGGACGCACAATAAAAATTCCAAAAATATTATTCGTGCACATAAAAGAGTTGCTTAATGCTTCACTGCCTCAATTATTAATTTTTTTTTTTATAAATTCAATCTCTTCAATGGTCATCGCTAATATCCAAATTTCTATAGGGTGATTTTTTAAGAGCCTTTGGATATGATTTCAAAAAAAACATATAAAATTTAGAGAAATGTATGAAGTCTTTACGAGAGTCGATAGAAGAATCTATATAATTCAATGTTTAAAGATGATTTCATGCAAATGTTGACCGCGGTTGCGCCTCAAATGGTTTATACGCAGGGTCCAAACTCTCTCCAACATATCGGCCGGTATCTCACGAATAAATTCTTCAAAATTTTGCTTCCAGCGGGTCAACCATTCAACCGGTCATGACGCTATAGACATGAGCCTTAACATAGCTGCACAAAAAAGAATCTAAAGGCGTTAAATCCCACGATCTAGGCGGCCAATTGACCGACCCCAAACGTGAAACAAACTGTTCACCGAACTCGCCTCTCAATTGGGTCATTGTTTCGCGTGCTGTATGGCATGTCGTGGCACCGTCTTGTTGAAACCAGATGTCAGCCACAAGTCCAGCTCTTTCATTTTAGGCAAAAAAAAGTTTGTAATCATCACACGGTAGCGCTCGCTCGTCTTTGAAAAACTACGGTCCAATGATGCCACCGGCCCATAATCCAGTGCATTTTTCGGGGTGCATTGGCAGTTCTTGCAATGCTTCTGACTGTTCTTTACACCAATTCATGGCAATTTTGATTGTTCATGTATCCATTCAACCAGAAATGAGCTACGTCGCTGAACACAATTTTCCGAAAAAAAAACATTGGATTTTCATCCAACTTTGCCAGCGCCCATTCACCAAAAGTTACCAAAAGTTGTGGTAGGTTGTGTGGCTTCAATTCTTGCAACAGCTGTATTTTAAAAGGTTTTACAACCTAATTCTTCCCCAAAAAAACAAGGCCCAATTGTTGCGAACGGCGCCAAATCGATAATTCACGGTCATCAACAACACTGTCGAATACAGCTGCGATATTTTCCTCTGTCCGGCACACTACGTATGCGTGTTGGTGGTTTAATGTCCAATAATGCAAATTTGGTGTGAAATTTAGTCACAAGATTCCGAATAACTGCCAAAAACAGTGTTGCTAAAACAGAAAGTTGCAAAAAATCACCCTGTAGCTGTAGCTATACTTATGATGTTATTGATATATAAACCAAATAAGAATTATTTGCATTGAACAAATTTGTTTTACGAAGAAAAAAAAAAACAAAATACAACTTTTAATTTACAAATTTCATGCATAATTCTCTTTGAGTCTGGCAACATTTAGTATGCATTTCTCTATAGTCGTAATGATGCTTAAATCAAATGAGAATTATTTGTCATTGAACCAAATTTGTTCTAAAGAAAAAATTCTTTAATCTTTTTATACTTATATTCCATACATTATTCATTTGTCAAATGAAAATAAATATGCGTGCAGACATGAATGAACGACATACATCATATGTGAATTTTTTAATGTCGGTCCAAGCTTATAAATTGAATTTTAAAATCGTTTACCTTTATACAAGCTCGACGTCAGTAAGCTGCGATCACCAGAGACAGCAGATGCATTTTCCACTCGACTATCGGATCTGCTTATGCAGAACACTCCCCAACTTGATGATACATGCGCACGGTGGACACATATATCCCACTCCATGACTACTGCTGCCGAGGAGGTAATCGGTTACTACCGGCCTCTGAGGAATGAGTGGTATGATCAGGAGTGTCGCGACGCTACCGCAGAGAAAGACGCCGCCTACAGAAGAACCCTGCGTGCAGGCGCAACGCGAGCTGTTAAGGAGCGGTATAGAGAGAAAAGGAGTGCAGAGAGACGTCTTTTCAGGCGCAAGAAGAGGGAGTTGGAAAGACGTGAGTGTGAGGAAATAGAGATGTGTACCGACAAGAATGAGACTCGAAAATTCTTCGAAAAGATCAAGCGCCTAAGTGGAGGTTTAAATCCCGGAGCCTCTTCTTGTCGTGATGGAAATGGGAATCTGGTTACAGATGTCCAGAGTGTACTGAGCCTATGGAGGGAACACTTCTCCACGTTACTGAATGGCGATGCTACGAACAATTCCGCCAGTGGAGGAGATTGCCCGATAACCCCAATTACAGATGATGGTGTTGATGTTCCACCACCCGACTATGACGAGGTTGAAACGGCCATTTTAAGGCTGAAGAACAACAAAGCTGCAGGTGCTGATGGCCTGCCTGCCGAGTTGTTTAAGACCGGAGGCGATGAGCTGCTCACCCGCATGCACCAGCTCATAAGCAGAATATGGTCGGATGAAAGCATGCCTGATGATTGGAGGCTCAGTGTTCTCTGTCCTGTACATAAAAAAGGAGACCCCACAATTTGCGCCAACTACCGTGGAATAAGTCTCCTGAGCATCGCATACAAGGTTCTATCGAGCGTACTGTGTGAAAGGTTGAAGCCTATGCTCAGCAACCTGATTGGACCTTATCAATGTGGCTTCAGACCTGGTAAATCCACCATCGACCAGATTTTCACACTGCGCCAAATCCTGGAGAAGACCCAAGAAAAACAGATCGACACACACCACCTATTTGTTGATTATAAAGCCGCTTTCGACAGTCCGGTAAGGGATTACCTCTACGCAACAATGTCTGAGTTCGGTATTCCTGCAAAGCTCATTCGACTTTGTAGAATGACACTGCATAACTCTCGTTGTGCAGTGAAAATTGGGAAGGACCTCTCCGCACCGTTTAATGCCGAACGGGGTTTCAGACAAGGTGATTCGTTATCGTGCGACTCCTTCAATCTTATTATGGAGAAAATAATACGAGCTGCTGATCTACGACATAATGGCACTATCTTCAACAAAAGTGTCATGCTGTTAGCGTATGCCGACGATATTGACATAATCGGCATGAACACGCGAGCAGTCAGTGCAGCATTCTCAGAGTTGGAAAGAGAGTCGCGTCGGATGGGTCTCACGGTGAACGAGGGCAAGACGAAGTATCTAGTGTCAACAAACAAAGAGTCCCGGCGTCTTGGACAGCACGTCACTGTTGACAACTACGCTTTTGAAGTAGTAAGTGACTTTGTCTATCTTGGAACCAGCATTAACAGCAGTAATGACGTCAGCTTGGAGATCATGCGTAGGATAACTCTTGCTAACAGGTGTTACTTTGGGCTGAGTAAGCAATTGAAAAGTCGAGCCCTCTCTCGAAGAACGAAAACTACACTCTACAAGTCTCTCATCATGCCTGTCCTAACATATGGCGCTGAAGCCTGGACAATTTCCATCTCGGATGAGCGAATGCTTGGAGTTTTCGAGAGAAAGGTCCTACGCAGGATCTTTGGACCTATTTGCGTTGGTGGCGAGTACCGAATAAGGTACAACCATGAGCTGTACGAGCTATATGCCGATATTGACATAGTAAAGCGCATCAAAATCCAGCGGCTGCGCTGGCTAGGTCATGTCGAGCGAATGGAAGAACACGCTCCAGCTAAGAAGGTGTTATATTCGGAACCCGCTGGAGGACGACGCAGAAGAGGAAGACCAAACCTCCGGTGGAAAGACCAAGTACTGGAGAACCTGACGGCACTTGGAATTTCTAACTGGCGCCAGCTAGCGAAGAACAGAGATGGCTGGCGAAGCATGTTATTTTCGGCCTAAATCGATATTCGGTTGTTATGGCCACATAAGTAAGTAAGTTATACATACAACATTTCATCAACATGGCGAATCATCTCCATCGCACTTTTTTTTTTTTGTATACACGTCGTTTGTACTCACATCGTTTTCTTAATTATTTTATATGGAAATGTATACATTTCTCATATGTATATATTCATATATGTTGTCTACATATTTACATATTGAATGAGATAATATATGTATGTAGTATGTTGTAAATAAATGCGTAAATTGAAGCTTTAACTGACATCATCAGTTGTCAGATTCAAGATATATGACTACATGTTGCTATATTGTATATTGTATATCAGCTAACGTGTCAATAGCATTGTTGTGCAACATTACGCATGTTATATATGTATATTAACGGAATTAATGACAGTTTACAAACATATGTGTATATATAAATACATTGGTTGATGTTGATTGAAAAAAAAAAATAAATAAAAACCAACAAACAAACAGAAGAACGACATTGATACAATATTGACAATGAACATGAAAAATACACCATTACGAATGTATAATTAATAGCATATCACTTTTAAAATGAATATACCTACTCATCATTATGCGCTACATTACAACGTACTTGACTATCTACTTACAGATGTACGGGTTTATAACATAAAGTAGATTCATCTCATCCTTTTATATGCTCATACATATACGCATTCTATAAACATTTTCAATATTCACATACTCAGCAACATATACTCATGTATAGCAACATACTTGTATACAATCATACTTAGTAAACCTTTCTTTTCCGGAGAAAGAAGATAATAAAGAAAATTACAATTCAACTGTCGATTGGTTTTGTTGTTTTTATATGGTTTTTTGTTGTTGTTGTTTTTTTCAAAAGGATAATTGCATAATGGTAAACATTTTGGCCACATATCACAATGTTGCCAAGCCACATATACAAATTAAAATTAAATGTTTACTTCTTCTTCTCAGTAAATTAACTTTAGTACTGACTTTATTATTACTTTCTGCATGTCGTACGAATACATATGTGCACACAGATATAATTGTGTATATTTCAAAGAGGAAATATTTTTGGTATATAAGAGTAAATAAATTGAAGAGAGACAGAGAGAAATATAATAATCGATTCTGGATTTTTGAATTTATTTATATAAAGTAACTAATTTAAATACTTTAAATATTTTGCAAATTTTAGTCAGAATCACAGGAAAGTTGGTCAACAGAAATACAAATTAAAAGAAGTCAATTTAAATATTAAAATACTGACTTTTGAAGAGGTTAACCAGGACAAAAAGAAAGTAAAATCGGAAATCACATGGTGTAAAAAAAAAACATTTCTAAAGAAATTGTTGATTTTTTTGCTTAATAAGATTCGAACAACACAAAAATATATCAGGTGTAGTAAAAAGAAATCCATTATTCTTTCAATAGATGGCCTTAGTAATCTGTATCTTGCGTTGTATAAGTGCGATCGGGTTACGCTAGATGGCGTTAGAAAGATAGGATTTCGTACTAAATAAACATTTCAGGCAGTTTTTTGATTGCTTGGATGGACACCAGTAAAGAGAAAATACTCCATATTTTACAGTTTCTCTTCGATAAAGGCGAAAACGCAAGAGACACGGCAGAAAATGTGAATAGTGTTTATGGTCCTGATACTGTAACAGCCAATTACGTGCAATTATGGTTTCGTCGATTCCGTTCCGGTAATTTTGATGTCAAAGATACACCACGCTCTGTCGAAAATATCAATAAAAAAAATGGATATCATCGAGTCTGACTGTTATGAAAGCACTGTTTCTATTGCCCAAGAGCTAAACATTGCACAAAAAACCGTTTGGAACCGTTTAAATAAGCCTGGATACAAAAAGAAGCTCCATGTATGGGGGGTGCCACACCAGTTAACGCAAAAAAAAAAAACCTCAAACACCGAATTTCCATCTGCGAATCGCTGCTGAATCGCAACAAAATCGATCCATTTCTGAAGCGGATGGTTACTGGTGATGAAAAGTGGGTCTCTTACGACAACGCTAAGCGAAAACGGTCTTGTTCGAATCATCTACTATGAGCTGCTCCTCTACGGCCAAACTCTTAATTCGGCCCTGTACTGTGAACAATTGGACCGTCTGAAGGAAGCAATCGCCCAGAAGCGGCCAGCTTTGGCCAATGGGAGAGGAATTGTATTCCATCAGGACAACGCCAGGCCACACACATCGATAGTGACCCGCCAGAAGCTCCGAGAGCTTGGTTGGGAGTTTCTTCTGCATTCACCTTATAGTCTAGACCTGACACCAAGGGACTACTACCTGTTCCTGTCTATGGCGAATGATTTTGCTGGTGAAAAACTCGCCTCAACTGAAGCTTGTGAAAATCGACTGTCCCAGTTTTTTCCCAATAGAGATGAGGGTTTCTATGAGAGTGGCATCATGAAATTACCTTCAAAATGGCAACAAGTTATCGAACAAAATGGTGCATATTTGACATAAATCGGATCATTATAATTATGCTAAATAAAACCTTCAATATAATGCAAGAATAATGGATTTCTTATATGTATATTTATTAATTTTTTTCACAATTCTCTCTGTGTCTGTCTGTTCACATTATAACTCGAGGAAATGCCGACAACTAGAACAGAACCCAAAGGAACAACATTTGCAGCGTTACATTTTACATATCTTTCGGCGAAACTCTTTCGGACGCTTTTTCTTGACAAATTATTTTACTCTTGGCTTGCTTTGGCAGTTACTTAACACATATCTCGATCGCCGCCTTAGTTGTATCCAAACATTCGGCCCAACAGTAATCATTAATGCAATTTCGACTATCAGAATGTTGCTGTTTAGGCAGAAAGAAAAAAATTTAATGTTTTGTGTCTACTCTGAGGCTCATTTAAATTTATCTTTTTGAATGTTCATCTTTTGAGATATCATCTAAACAGTGATAAGTTTAAATTGCCTTTAATTTTTGTTACATCCAAAGTGTTTATTCAAGATGAACTATGCAACATCTTTACCTGTAGATATTTACATTCTTATTTACATTCTTCACTACGATTAATTCGTAGTGAAGAATGTAAATAATCAGTGAAATATGTAAATAATCATTCCATTCACGCAATGAAAATTTTGAAGAAATGTTCCGTTCATTTTCCATTCATTAGTTAGTGACAGTGAAAGGGTAAAATTATAAAACCATATGAAAATAAGGATACAATAATGATTGTTCTGAATCGATATGATGTTTTATTCAAAGTGAAGACGCAATGTAAATTTTGAAGAAATGTTCCATTCATTTCCCATTCATCATTTAGTGACAGTGAAAGGTAAAA
Source organism: Megamerina dolium (assembly GCA_963854835.1). Lineage (NCBI taxonomy): Eukaryota > Metazoa > Arthropoda > Insecta > Diptera > Megamerinidae > Megamerina > Megamerina dolium. Next base: position 65,746,125 of record OY978528.1, on the reverse strand, counting down.
CTATAAAACCATATGAAAATAATAATACAATAATGATTGTTCTGGATATTTTCACTCTTTGTAATTCATTTTTAATTAACGGCAAATCTGATACGAGTTTGAATTCTGCTTCTGCTTTACCCGAAACTCCGTATTCAGTAAATTTCACATTCATTGTCAATTTCTATGTACTCAGCCAGCTATTCACCCATTTTATATTCTATAAATTTCAGCCTACTTAACATATCAAATGTAAATGTATTCTAACAAGAATTCATAGACATATTTCCAATGAAAAAATGTGTTACATTCATGATTTCCACACTCCAATGCCATTAGTGGTATTACCTTTTCGCTGGAATATACTTAATATTTCACTGCAGTTATTCAGTAATAATCAATATAGACTATATAATATGTTCATATTAAATATTATCAAAATATTTTCTCATTTCATTTTGCATAATATCAACAATACCATATTTATACAGGAATTGATTGAAGGACAAATTTATACTAGAGTTAATTTCTGTAGTCAGATCAAATGACTATCATTTCGCTCGTTGTTATTATTATCGTTTATAATTATATTTAGAAGAAAAAAAAAACGTCATTATTAATAATTAAATTTAATTGCTATAATTATATCCACGTAGATACGATATGTCTATAAAAATATTAAAATATTAATAATTTTTAATGTGTATAAAATTACCAACGTGTTTTTACACCACTTTTTATGTGAGTTCATACCATATATAGTATGTATAGCATTCATTAACGAAACTATAGTAATATTGTCTGGTATAAAAAACACCAAAACAAAAACGTCACAAAAACTATTCCAAGTATAGTCGCTGTGGTTATTGTTGAGTGTTGAGCAAAGGACATGGTACGTAAATATAAATGACTATTTACATATATTCAGTGTTCATACACTTGAATACAATTTTATCATGATCATGGTGGACAAAATTCATCGAACTTGTCTTATCTGACATCACAAAAATTTCAATCATAATTGCACACAGAATAAAATGTGGGTACATATGCATATGTGAAAGAAAGTAAATGCATACAGTGGAGTAAAACAAAAAAATGGTTTACAATTTTTTTTTTTTATTTTGGTTTTTGGACAAGTATATGTCTTTTTTTTGCTTTTAGCCCAAAGGTTCTGAATTACAAACGCCCACTCACACAGTGTAAGAATAATAATAGCTACGTTTTCGATTATTATTATAGTTGTTGTTGTTGTTGTTGTTAATATTATTGAATAATATATAAACACATATGAATATAGTAAATATAAGAGGAGTGTATGTACATAAGTCTATTGTGCGCATTATGAGCGTATAAATGAAATTATGCTATATGACAGGAAAAACTAACATACACACAAACACACACACACACACACGCATTTTGTCTATTCTATTATGTATACAATATGTATAGAAGCAATTATAATAATTATATTGCATAAAGAGGTCTGCTCATAATGCAATGTCACTGCTGCTGCTGCTGGTACCTCCTCCATTATTATTACATTTGAATTAACGCAATTACTTTATGTTTTGCCTTCGCCCTTTCTTCGACACCCTCTTAATGCCGCCTTCACTAGCAGCAACGCCTACTTATACATATTCATATTTGTATAAATACATATCTTTTGATAACAATTCGAGTAGATACCCATTAGGTTACAATGAAAGTATAATTATAAACACCAAAAAAAAAGTAAGAAATGATATTAAAGTTGTTCATAGTATTTAGACATTATTTACACCCCGGTTTTCCTGCTTCAAATGAAGTTTTTAACACTATTCGGTTATTAATTCATTGAGTTTTCTCAGCACGTGCCAGTGTGATACGCTTTTAATATTTACGGGTATAATCAGGCTGATCACCATTATTTCCCATACAATATGACCGAAAAAAGCATCCAAATACCAATAACATCACAACTACACAGGAATTTCACCTAGAGTGATAAAATATATAACCGACTCCGATTAATTTGTCCTCCTTAACATTTCTTCCAAACATACTCACCCACTTTTTTCACTAAGGGGATTCCCATATAAAATGATAGGAAAAAACATTCGAAAATCGACAAATATCCTCATAACGCATTAATTTTTCATCAACATTACTTTCAAACCTACTTAGCCTCTATCACCAGCCATTAAGGGGTCTTTGAGTGGTTCCCATACAAAATGACCGAAAGAAAACATCCAAAAACCTACAAATAACCTCATAAATAAACAGGAATTCCACTTAGAGCAATGAAATATATAAACGAACCCCATTTATTTGTCCCCCCGAACATTTCTTTGAAACATACTCACCCACTATCTACACCCGGTAAGAGGACTCCTATATAAAATGATGTGAAAATCGACAAATATCCTCATAACTGAATAAAAATTACCTATAACGTAGTGAACTGTATGACTGAACCCCATTAATTTTTCTTCAACATTTCTTTCAAACTTACTTACCCTCTATCTCCACCCATTAAGGCGTCTACCATTGAAACTGATCGAAAAACACCTAAAAATCTAGCAAGAACCCCTTAACTGACAGGGATTAACTCTAGCTCCATAAAATGTATGAGTGACTCACATTAATTTTCCTTACTCAGCATTTCTTTGAGCTTACTTACCCTCTATATCCATCCATTAAGTGGACTCCCATACCAAAAAACATATGAAAACCGTTAATATCTGCTCAGCGAATATCCCCTAGAGCAGTGAAATAGAGTATGACCGATCTTCATTATTTTTCTCCTTTCATAATTTCCTTTGAACATCCTATTGCATATTTCGATTTATAGGGGAGTTACCATTTATGAAACTTTATTGTAAGTAGCGTAAGTAGTAAATAGTAGCGGGTCCAAATTTTATGGTTATCGCCGAACTAGGTAGTCACAATTTTATTCCATACAATTGAACTCATCTTAATATACATACATTAGGGGGGATCAAATTTTGGTTTACAAATCGTACAGATCGAAAGGAAACTACGGACGATTTCATGTAAATATGTTCGGTAGGTTCGGTTAGATTAGGTTATTGTGGATGCCCTCTCTCTCTCTCTGAGAGAACACACTTAGGCCCATTGTGATACCACTGAGCTTCTCTTCCAATACTGTTGTGCGTGTTAAATTTGGACAGCATTAGAAGGGATCTACTTATATTAGCCGATTCCGAACGGCAAAACCCTTGTGACATCACTTTAACTTAGCTTTGGCACAGAGCTCTCTTTTAAGGAGCATTTTTGGCAGATTATTACTGCCGGAAAAATTGCCAATTCTTTTGAAAAAACTTTTCAATACTATACCCCGTTATGCTACAGATCAGAAGACCAACGCACTAACCACTGACCCACCGGAAAAAATGCCAATTCTTGAGGACAGGTGGGTACCGTTCGAAAGAAAAATCTATCGATATAAAATTTCGTTATGCTCCAGCCGGGATTGAACCCACGATCTATAGATCAGAAGGCCAACGCACTAACCACTGAACTACGGCACCCATGTTTCTTAAAGACAACATGGTTCTAAAATCAATTATATTCAAACTTTGACTCATTAAACAATCTGAAATTTATAATTATTATTTGCTATCGCGCTGGGAGACGGAAAGTGCCGATACAAATAAATTCTATTGTGGTCGATTTGCAGCTTTTGACTATATCTGCAACCAGGTGAGCGAGTCGTCAGATGTCGTGAACTTGTCATACAGACTTCGTCTCCACGTTTCGTTCGGACGTCCTCTTTGGCGAGAGCCTTGCGGATTCCAGTCTAGGGACATTCAGCTGATGTCAGTCGCAGGTTTAGGGGATTGTATGGCCTATCCATTTCCACTTTCGTTCGCCTATTTCAATCTCAACCGGCCTTTGTCCGCTTCGAGTACTGCAATTTAGGTGAATTCATCGAAAATGTATTAAATTCGGTCTGCTAACTTTTAATGGAATCATCTGAAATTCCATTCTTTTAACCATAAAAAAATTATGAATTGAAGCAAAGGAGTTGTATTTTATGAAATTTAGATTCAATTCTAAAAAGAGTCCCCTATAAAATTATTTATAAAGAACTCACAAAAGGCTCATAAATATATTCTGAAAATGCTAATGTTGGATTAGAACCCCAACCATCTGAAATTGCATTCTTTTAATCATGCAAAATTTTTTTGACAGTTGACAGTGACAGTGACAGTTTTGTATGTCACTGTATAATAGCGAACTTAAAAACGGTTATCCGGTTATGATGGGAAAATATTGCGTACAAATTTGTTGCGCAATTTCTTATATAGAAATGCAATTTCGTGTGGCACCTGAAAGCGTTTATGTGAAAGATGAGCAATCATTTTTTTCACACGTTTAAGAAAAAAAAGTTCCCATGACCTTTTCCTATTTTTGAATATTTTACAGAAAAAAAAAAAAAAATTAAATGTCCCAAAAATGAAATGTTCACCTACCACCCCCAATGCCCTTCAGTGCTCCAAGTGATATGTATGAAATGTTATTAAATTAATAGAAATATGAATGAATATTTTAATGGTAGCATTCAACGCCAAGGAATATTTTTATCTGTTTGTTTTTTTGTTGTTGTTTTTTTTTCTCTCTTTCAATTTTGTGTTCTTCATCATGACGATTTGACGAAATTTTTTTTTTGTTTTTTTTTTTTTTGTTTTTTACTGTCATTATTATTGTTTCAATATTTTATCCGCACATTTGGTGGATAGAATTTCGTCGTTGTTGCCTTTTCTATTGATGTTTGATGTGCTGAGCGCTTTCAATGGTATACGTGTGGTGGGTGTATTTGCTTATGTACATTATTCTACTTCCGCCCATTAAAATGACATAAGAATATCACATCCGTTTTTTATGAGAGAACTCACCAACGCGACACATATATTTACATAGAAGACATACGCATAACACCCTGCTTTAATGGTTGTTGTGTTTTGTTGTTTGTTGTTCTTGTGTTTGTGTTTGCATAAGATTCGCACTGGTAGCATAACGTAACGTTTTACGGTTTTGCAGTTGTGAAGACCATTAAAATCACAGATTTACATTTTCTGAATAATTTAGATGGTACACAAATATGAGGAGTAGGTATTGCTGCATGTAAATGTGTATATGTATGTGTGTGTGTGTGTGTGTGTGTGTAAGTCTTCATATAGCATATCATCTTGTTGTTAACCAACCATCCATGTATACGTACGCAGAATGGAGAAGGCACGAAAAATAATAATAATAATAATATACTACTAAGTATCCTTGTTATTATTTTTATTGTTGTTGTTGTTGTTATTATTATGTTTACGTTTCATTTGTTTCGTATTTTTATTATTGCTTGTTTTTCATCATCGTATTTTTTTGCCTTCCACTTGTCCTCCTCCTCCTCCTACTCCTCCTACTCCTTTTTCAACTTCTTCTAATACTGTTTTGTCGATTTGCACCTCACTTCTTGCTTTTGATTATGTCAAGCATTTACTCGAAACATTTCGTCGTACATAAGAATGAACTGATGAAGCATGTATAAGAGTTGAATCAGCATTGCTAGCGCTATTCTCTCATATAAAGGGTTTCCAAGTAGATATGGAAATTATACTATTCGTATATGAGGAGAATACTACAATAAGTATTGAGTATATACAATGGGTTAATTTGATTGGAAACCCATATTTAAGTGTTGACATTGATTTCAATTGAATTGAATCAAGTTGCGTGGACGCGATATTGTTTCACTACAATCGATTGCTAATACAAATTGTATATAATATTTATAAATTTTACTATTCACATATTCATACAAATAAATTCAGCGAAATTCCTCCTCCCCTCCTCGCTATGGTGCAAAAGAGACGAGAGAACAATAATAAATCCATTCTTACAAGGAATTCATTCATTCAATAATCTCGAGAGCAGATTAATACAAAATCGTTTATATCCAATGTTGCCAGTCTCTACTTGAGTACACACACACACACACATGCAAACATACATAGTTATGATGCTCACATACCGATTCACAATTATTTTTTAATAAATGCCAATATTTATATGTAGATGAACGAGTAAACACATTGCCATTTTACCAGGGTGAAAAAGACAGTGTTCACATCAACGCTGCTAGTGACATCGTCAGGGGTCATCGGGTCGCACTGTGTAACGTATATGTGCAAAATAGAATAAAATTTAAAAATATTGTTTAAAAGTTTTATAAAAAAGAGAGAGAGATACATTGTGAATCCTTCAACATTAATATTTTTGAAAAATACAAGGAGTGACAAATATGTATTAAGACTCGAACCATATCTCAGCAACCAAGCGCGCCATCTATGTGTGAGCACATGCGTTTTGAAGCTTCAACCTTCCTCTACTAACTGTCAAAATTGCATGGCATTTGGTTGACATTTAATGTTTATTGTGATTCATTTTGCAAAACACGTGTTCGTTTGATGTTGAAATTTTAACATGAAAATTTAACATGAAATTTAACACACAGCACTCATTGTTCGTCGATTTTTGGCTCGGAATCAGGTCTGTGTGTTGAATCACCCGCCGTATTCACCTGATTTGGCACCGTGCCGTGACTTCTTTTTGTTCCCAAAACTGAAATTGAAGTTGAAAAGATAATTCTTGATGACATTCAGACATTCATACAACGGGCTTCGACGAGGGCACTGGAGGCAATTCCGAAAAATGAGCTGGAATACGCGTTTGAATCACTATTAAATCGATGTAACAAGTGTATTGAATTAGGAGGAGAATATTTCGAATAAATATACCGAAAAATTAGCAGATATCATGTTTTAATTGTGTTTTCTAGAGGCAGTCTTAATACATAATTGTCGCACCGTGTATATTATGAAAATATATTGTATATGTATATATTGTACCACTTCCACTCATTTTATGTTCTCAAGGATTTTTTTTTTAACATACCTTCTTTTTTCTTTACGCATTAGTGATTCTCCTATGCGAAATTAACTCAAAAACATCTTAAAATCAACAATGTATATATGAACTACTTTCACTCATTTTAGGTTTTCAATAATTTTTTTTAACATACCTGCTTTCTATCTTTACCCATTAGAGTCTCCTATGGGAAATTAACTCAAAAACAACTTAAAATCAGCAAATACTCCTATAATCACCACCGTAGGAGACTCATTAGAGAGTCTTCTGCGCGAAATTAACTCAAAAACATCTTAAAATCAACAAATACTCCTAAAATCGTCCGAAAATCACCCCCAGAGTGATGAAATATATGATCGACATCGAATTAATTGTTCTTCTCAAATATTTTACTCAAATATATTTATTTACCCTTTATCCCCACCCTATGGAGGGCTCTCATAAAAAACTATTAAGGTATATAAATTACTTAGCTTCCGTTTCCCTAAGGGGTAGACATAGGAAGTAGATAAGTTCAAGAAACATATTAAGAAGCAAAACAAGTTAGAACAACAACAACAACCCCTCTAAGTGCGCTCTAAGAACATTTTCGAAAACTGTGTGGTGCAAATTATTCAATCTTTTGCATTTGACTGCCCCACAAAAAAACAATAATACGTCCGACGTATCTGTGATCGGATTTCCATCAACTCCCTCATCTTTTTAACTTTACTTACTTACTTACTTACTTACTTACTTACTTACTTATGTGGCCATTGCAAGCTAAAATCGATTTAGGCCGGATCTAGTAAGCTTCGCCAGTCAATTCCTTCCTTCTCTAGTTGGCGCCAATTGGAAATGACAAGCGCTCTCAAGTTCTCTAGTCGCTAATGCGCCTCTTCAGCGTCGTCCACCAGGGGGTTCCGAATATAATACCTTCTTAGCCGAAGCATGTTCTTCCATTCACTCAACATGGCCTAGCCAGCGGAGCTGCTGAATTATAATGCGCTTGACTATATAGGTGTTGGCATACAGCTCTTTCAGCTTATGGTTATATATAATTCGATACTCGTCACCAATTCCAATTTTTCCAATTTCTGTTGAGTTCAGAAAGGAGCTTGATGGTGCTGTTGATATCCGACAACGGATTTGGATACACTGGCCTAGAGTTCATAGAATGTGGCTGCTCTAGTCTGTCGGAAATCTTGCTGGGTGATATCAAAGCCAACATAATGCTCCGGAAAATGTTCCCTGGGCGCTCAAAAAGGGGTCTGGTTGGAATGGGAATGAGAACGGACCGTCGTTTATTTTTTGGCGGTAGGATGTCGTATTTATATTTGATGACTTAGCTTAGAATAGTTAAACTTCTCTATTTTGAGTGACAAGTCTCTCTCTCTCTATCTCTCTCACGCTCCTAGGTTAAGGTGATGTGATCAAAATTATGATTTTTGTAAGATTTTCTATATGCGAATATTTTTAAAATACATTCAAAGCTGTTCATAGTCAGTAATTTCATATTAATTCAGATAATATATTGGCTGAAGCATAACAAATTGAATATCGATAAGATTTTTCTTTCGAACGGTACCCATCTGTCGGCAAGCAATTGGCAATTCTTCCGGCAGTAACAATTTGCCATGAAAAAGCTTCTGAAAGAACTCTGTAACAAAGCTCAGAAAAAGTGATGTCACAAGGGTTCTGCCGTTCGGAACCGGCTAAAATCAGTAGGTCTCTTGTAATACTGTCCAAAATTTAACACGCACAACAGTATTGGAAGAGACGCTCGGCCAAAAAGCCCTTCGGAGCTTTAAGTGCCACATATTTATTTATTTTTTTAGATGTGGTCGACTGTCCATGCCATTTTTAAATTGATCAAACACTTATAAGTTCAATTTCTCAGTAATAAATTTTAAATATTTGCAAATAGTTTGTATTGGAAGTGGGCGTGGCCGTTTGTAAATTTTGATAATTCATAAAATAAATCCTTAAACCTGCTAAATAAGCACGTTTAACAAATTTTAATTAAAATTTTAGAATATTTCTCAATTAATTATTTTTTATCAACCTCCTGTATGAACTGGTTACACTGTGCATTATCACCGTGTGCCGCTTGAGCTTTTGTAAACTTTCTTCAGCACGTTTATTATTATTATTTTTCTTCTTTTGGTTGAATTTTATTGTTGTTGTTTGTTCTGTTGTTATTTTTGTATTTCTCTGCACTCATCTCCTTTGGCTCACCATTGAAGCGTATTAGAGTAAATAAACTCACGGACGCATTACTTCGATTCACCCACGGCATATTGTAGATTCCATTTCGATTTGTTGTTGTTGTTGTTGTTGTTGTTGTTGCTGCTGCTTTTGATATTTCATAATACACATCTCACTCTATTTTTTTGCGCGCTGACTTCTTTTTCTTCGATATTGTTGTTCTTGTTGTTAATATTATTTTTGTATTTTTTTTTTTGCCGTATTATAGGCAAAATTGCTTTTAGTCCTTTACACAAATATTGTATTTCCTGTGTACCTATGGACTATATATGTATGTACTTGTGTGTACCTAACTACTGTTGCGAGTGTCCTCATTTGCCTGCTTACTGACACGCTACATGTTGTCGTCGTTGTTCTATATGCGAAGCACTTTCATTTCTTCATTTTTTTTTTCTTGTTCCTTTTACTTTATTTATTTATTATTATTCCTATGCTATTTTGTTGTTATTTTTATTTTTTTTATTTTAGTTTTTGTCTCATACTGTCGTCATTGTTGCTGATGTTGTTATTGTGAAGGATACCCCCAACATTCGTAGGCCGCCCTCTTTCAAGGTAAACGAATGCTAAGTGAGTGAGTGAGTGGCTGAGTGATTGAGTGAGTGAGTGAGTGAGTGAGTGAGTCGTTGAGTGAGAGTGGTGAGATGTTATTATTTTTTATTGACAATACGTGACGTGCACCTATTGTTTATGTAGTAGTTGTTATGATTGTTTTTATCCTTTTTATCCTTTTTATTATTATTATTATTATTATTTCACAATGTAGTGAGGTAGTTAGTGCTGTTTCGATACTATTATATATATATATATATATATATATATATATATATATATATATATATATATATATATATATATATATATATATATATATATATATATATATATATATATATATATTTTTTTTTTTTTCTAAGTATATAAAATAAAATTTCAAATGTCTGCATTCACATTTTCGTAATTGTTGTTGTTGTTGTTGGAATTTCATTAGTTGCCATTATATTATGACAATGATGATGCTGATCGTAGGAGCAAAAAAAAAAAATGGCATTCATGATATTATCGTATACGAGTATATACATACATACACAAATATTATTTTCCAATGAAGCTGTAGTGAGTGTATTAAATGCTAATTTTAGTCATTTAAAAAAAAAATGTATTTTTAATAAGCCTAACAAACGCAGATTGATTTTTATTATTTAATTCTTGCCTCTTGTTAACGAAATCCTTATCATCAGATCCAGTGCATGTTCAATTTGGTGGGTTTATTTACAAGAAAATATTTGAAATAATATAAATTGATGTTTTTTTTTTAATTTTATATAAAAATAACAAATTTTGTGGGCAGCCCCCCTAAGAGATACAGAAAAAAACCTCATGGCAATAGAATTGGTACAGTTGGTCATATATTTTAGCGCTCTAGAAGCGATTCCTGTGCAATTATGGGGCCATTAGTCGATTTTCAGTTGTTCTAAGTACATTTTATAGGGGAACTTCCGCCAGGAGCAAAGAAAAATTTCGGAAAAATCTTTAAAATAGTTAAAATTAATGGGGGTCGGTTATAGATCTAGTCAAGTCATAAATATTGGTACACAACTAAACGCATTCATTACGAATGTACATAATATTAGGCGCATCCATTTCATCTTGACTGCAATTTGACTGTTGACATTTATGCTTCATTGCCACGTAAAAAGTTTTTGGCATCAATTGTTTACAATCATAGAATGGGGCGACATCGAAAATCGTGTTGTGAAGAAACGAATCGACCGAAAACCGCTGCGAAAACAGAAAATCTTGTCGCGGGAAATTCAAATTTCGTTAAAATTCATGTCCATGAAGATTTGGGACTCAGCGGGTACAAGCGACACACTGGACACCTGCTCACGGTCGTAAAAGAGGGAAACCCCATACGAAAATCGAACGCGTCACGCAGCCGGTACGCTCACAGACAAATTCTTTTTACTGACGAGAATATCTTCACCGTAGAAGAATCGTTCAATAGCATCCCAACTCATCTCGAGGATCCACGAGGATCCTAACAAAAACGACTCAACTGTGGCTAAAACACAACATTCCGGACTTCATATCAACGGATGATTGGCCAGCTGGTAAACAAGACCTCAAGTTGCGGTCATTATTAGAGGGAATGGCTTGCTGTACTCGACACTCAAATATTGAGTCGTTGAAGCGAGCCCTTGTCTGTGCAGTGGATAATTTCCCTATGCATGAAGTGCGTATCGCGATCGATAAGTGGCCAGATCATCTCAAGTAGTGCTGGAAGGCAAATGGAAGTCTTTTCGAATAAGTTGTTCTAAGATTTGTAGCCATTGAATAACTCAATAAAAAGAAAAAATATTAATTTGTTTTCATTTGGCGTCGTTATTTCTATGTACTAATATTTATGACTTGACTAAGTATTTGTTTCCTTTATGGGCACTCTGCGAGTGGTGATAACGAAATTAATTTTAAAAATCATACAAAATTATGATTTTTATGGTATATTTTCAGAAAAATAGTACAAGTAGTATAAATAAATTGAAGTAGCTCATACATTATACTTTGCTATATACTTTGTATGTAAAACCTCAATTTTGTGAGGGTGCCCCCATTAATAGATAGGAATAGGGCATAAGTATGTAAAAAAAAAAAAATGTAGAGGAGAACAAATTAATAGGAGCAGACTATATGTTTTATTTTGCTGATAGCTCCCTGGGTGCAATAGGAGCGAATTTAATATATTTCAACGTCCATTTTCTATAGAAGTTCCTAGATATGTTAGAGATAAGAGTTAAGTATGCCACAAAAAATGTTAAGAAAAAAAATTAAAGAGGAGTTGATAATACATTTCAATGCTCTTGGAGTGATTTTGTTTATCTCGGCTTTCATCAGTTTTTTTTTTTTTTTTTAGCTTAGGGACATGGAATAAATGGATTCCTGGGCCTGGGAATCGCTGAATGCCAAATTGCAACGCTTGGATTATTTACAAAAGTCTAAATATATGCATTTCCCGTAGTAAACTTATATTGACTATCTTCTTCATTGCTTCAGCATCACTATTTAATCCATTTTATCATTATAACTGCCGATTTTATGTGAAATCATTTTACAACATGCAATTATATTAAGTATCATGGATGTCCCACCTCACCCAATATTAAAAATATACAAAAAAAAAAAATTTCCATTATTATATACACGCATAACATAATTCGACATCATCATTATATGTACATAATTATAAGCATCGTCATTATTATTAATATGCAAAAAAAATAATAAAATTCTTTTAGCCTTTCTAATAATATATTTATAGATATGTACCGCTATCAGTAAGATTATGGTAAATACAAAATGAATTCGAAAACACTTTGCATTTCACTATACATTTGTACATTTGTACAGGGTGGACCATTTAGTCGTTAAAAAAAAATATTTTGACAGTGACAGCTATTTCTCTCTGGAAATCTACACAGAGTGTCAGCTTCAGTCTTTGGCGAACGAAATACGAACAATTCATTAACGATTCAGTCCCCTAAGGCGAATATCTACCAAACCATTTATGATATAGAGGCAGAAACCGTCACCAAGATCTTGGAAAACTGAGTTGATAGAAGACGCTACTACAAAGTCAGCCGAGGCAGCCACACGAATGAAGTCGCGTTTCATAAATAATGGGAACGTTTGCTCTTTCGCATAAACATTTTTTGTTGATGTTTATTTATTTATTTTTTTTTTTTTTGAATTCTTAAAAGGAAATTTGTATATGGACCATCCTGTATATGAGCTCACCTGTCTATCCCATTTAATAGATTTGAAAATTTTTTTTAATGATTTTCCTTCTTACCTTACAATTTCTCAAATGCCCTACGGTAAGGTTTTTCATTCAAGTTAATTAATTTTCATTAGATAGCCAATCAAATAAACGCCGCAGTAGCATGTTGTTTGAGCTAATTACAAATTGAAAAGTTTACCCGTGTCAAAAAAGTTGTTGTTGTCGTTGTTTTTGTTGTGCTTGTTTATTTATTTATTTATTTGTTGTTTGTTAGTAATAGAAGAAGTTTTGTTTAGAAATTTAAAAGTTTTTTTTGTTTTTCTTTTCCGAACTTAATGCTTTAAAGAAGAGCACCAATAATATGTATGTTCCTCAAATCTTTATAAGTAAATTAGTACTCATATTGCATTTAGTACACTATTTCGCAAATAACACATTTTTGCGTTATTTTTTTGTAATTAATATTAAAAAACTAAAAAAAAAAATTTTAAATATTAAAAACTTCAAACAAAAAATTTATTGAAATCTTTACCAAATTATATTTTCATTATTTATTAAATTTTTATAAAATTTTTGAAAAATTCAAAGCTAAAATATTAGTTTTAAATCTCTTTTATTATCACAAAATTTTCGACAATTTCTTTCTGAAATTTAATAAAAAATTAGAAGCTTTCAATGAAATTGCATTAATGAATATTTGAGAAATAATTGATAACACAGTGTAACACAACCCCTCGGGGGTGAACTAAACTAATCTCAAACGACAGCATTTCCTCTCGTTAAAAAACAAAAATTCTCCATTCGATTTTGCTCTACTAAGTCAAAATTTTATTTTTTTTAAGCCTCTTACAGTTTAGCGTTTTCAGTCCAAAAGTAGAGTCATGGAATTTGAAAAATCATATGTAAAATTACGTTTCAGATAGTTTTTGTCTTTGAAGATCTATATTAAAATTTTCAGAGGATTATTTTCTTAAAATAATTTAACCCTCTAACTACCGCACGTATAGGACATTTTTGGCCTTTTTCCGAAAACTCTCATAAAAGTCAACATTTGAGAGGAGATCAAGGGTTAAAGTCTTCGACAAGAATATTCTCCGGGAATTTTCACTATGAGGCACCGAAGACCTAAAACTATGTACCATTTATAGGTAACATGTAAAAAAAAATTAGAATTTTAAGTATTTTATTTTTAAGCATCTATTGCATCGTGTGATAGCTTCGTTCCACAATTTAAGGGTCCTTGTCTTGGGGATGTACCAAAGCAATCTCAAACAATAGCATTTGACTACAGTAATAAAAAACCTAATCTCTTTCTGCACCAATTTTTTACAGTGGTTTAAATTTTAGCTTTTTCGATGAAAAGTAGAATCATGGAATTTGAAAAATCAGATGTAAAATTACATTAGGGATAGTTCTTGTCTTTGGAGACCTATATTAACATTTTCTAAGGATTATTTTCTGGGAACATTTTAACCCTCTAACTACCACGCGTATTTGAACTTTTTTTGAAAAACCCTTGCACATCTAAGATTTGTCTTTCGATCGGTACCCACCTGTCGGCAAGCAATTGGCAATTCTTCCGACATTAACAACTTGCCATGAAAATGCTTCTAAAAGAACTCTGTAACAAAGCTCAGAAAAAGTGATGTCACAAGGATTCTGCCGTTCGGAACCGGCTAAAATAAGTAGCTCCCTTCTAATACTGTACTGTCCAAAATTTAACACGCACAACAGTAATGGAAGAGAAGCTCGGCCAATGAGCCCTTCGGGGCTTTAAATGCCACATCTAAAAAAAACAGATCTCATTGCTCAATGGCAACGAATGGAAAAGAAATGAAAGACGTACCTACACCAAGTGGATGCCGTAGCTCAGTGGTTAGTATGTTGGCCTTCTGATCTGTAGGTCGTGGATTCAATCTCCAGCTGAAGCATAACAAAACTTAATATCGAAAAGATTTTTCTTTCGAACGGTACCCACCAGCCGGCAACAATTGGCAATTTTTCCGGAAGTAACAATTTGGCAAAAATACTGCTTAAAAAAGAGCTCTGTGACAAAACTAAGTTAAAGTGATGTCACAAGAGTTCTACCGTTCGGAACTGGATAATATAAGTAGGCCTCTTCTAATGCTTCCCAAATTTAACATGCACAACAGTATTGGAAGAGAAGCTCGCTCTTATCACAATGGGCCTTTCTGGCCTAAGTGTGTCCTCTCAGAAAGAGAGAGGGCAGCCACATAACCTAACCTAACCTATATCAACCTACACAGCTTTCTCCTAAATTATTGTTTATATGAGTCTTTTTGAATCCGCCATTCTTTTAGAAATTTAATAAAAAAAATACTACAAAACATTGAAAAAGAAGATAATAGGCAAAAAATTATTAAGTAACTTAAAAAAAAAATTTAAACAGAAATCTCAAAAATAAACTATTTTCTTAACACTCATCAAACAGACTGAATGAATGAATGTGGCATGATAAAAAATATATCATTCTTTTGTTGCCGGATTTTTCTTACTTAGTATGGAATTATGTATAAATACTTATAGTCATAGTATTAAAACCAAATACTTTACTGTTTACACTCCCTCTCTTTCTCTCTCTCTCTCTCTCTTTATCTCTTCATTGAATATATTTATAAAGTAAAATATAAAAAACGAAGAAGAAGAAAGCAAAAGAAAACAACTTTACAAAGGTGTTATTAAATCAATATTATATCACAACGTTACCGGGCCCAGAGCAATTATGGCTCAATGCTAAAGGATTTCAACCAAAGTTTCATGCGATGAAAATGTAATCATAAGAAAAATGAAATGAAAAAGAGAAGAAGGTGAAACACTTATAGAGTCGACCGTCTAAGTAAGCGAAATCATAGTCCTTCTTATGAAAGTTATAGAAACATAAATGAAGCATGAATGATGTTGGTGTGTATATTGAAGAGGTTGAACTTAAGTCGTCGTCTATAGATATTATAAGTACACCTACAACATTAACCACCCCACATAAATAAATGCAGCAGTACTTGCATGCAGTAAACAATTTTTTTTTTTTTTAATCAAAAACATTTCCAAACAAAAAATAATAACCACATTAAGAATGCAAACATGCATATATTTTTTTGAGCTATAATTTTTGGCGCGACATATGACGCGTCAATAATAATTTAAGCGTTTTTTTTTTTCTTTTTTTGCTGTACTTATTTAAATGCTTGCAAGCAAGCAACCCATTAAGCTGACATTTTACATGTAATTATGACAATAATAATGAACGAAAATATTCACTTCATTTTGTGTGGTGACCTCAACAACTACATATGATGATGTTTATGTGTCATGTGTTTATTCGCGTCGAGTCCACATTTTAGTATGTGATTCCCCAGTGTGAGTCGGTCTATGTTAAAGGTGAAATTTCCCATTTCAATTTATGCTAATTCCTTTGGCGTCTACTGTATGTACTTTATATATTGCATGCATTGTACTTACTTTGAGCAAATCATGCTTTTTAATTAAAGTCTATCGAAATGAATTTGTAACAATTTCAGATGTTTAGGTTCACTACAAAAGGATGTAACTAGTATTTGCGTGTGTTTGTAATTTAATACATATATTTGATGATGGATTACATGCTAATGGAAAGAGATAATTAATTATATTTACTAGGACGACTACTTGACGAGCACTTAGAAGAGATTGTCAGGTGTCTCAAGTTTGAGAGAATTTAAAAATATGTATTTGCTTTTAATTGAAAATAAAATTATGATAGGTTATGTGTTGATATGCAATGAGTTTATAGTCAGCACCTGCCATGATGGTCTAATCTCATGGCGCACAAGGCGTAATGTATCAAATTGAAGTGTTGTTAAGCGCCCCAAAGGATTTTAAAATCAGAAATCAACCTCCAGGTTGCTACGGTACCAATTGGGGCATGTTGAATGGACGTACTAACCTCCTTGGTTTTGATCGAGGCCTAACTAAAACCTCTTCTGATCTAAGTGGTCAGCGCCCTGGTTAGAATATATTACCCGCGTGTTATGTGGGTTACCTCAATCACCACGAAAACCTCCTCGAAGGGTCGTTTTCCACGATCAGGTTGAAGGGATTCCAATCTGATCAGACGTGGTACCAAATTTAAACTCTCGTAACCGAAGCTACTCCTAGTTTCAGCCCCGTTCGGTTCCGGACTGGTGGCCGGGAATATAATGAGTACAATGATTGAGCAGTGTTTATCGTGAGCACTTGCCAGTATGGCCTTATCTCATGGCGCACAAAGCGTATATATCAAATTGTAGGGTTGATAAGCGCCCCATAGAATTGGAATATCGGAAACCAACCTCCAGGTTGCTACTGTACCAATTGGGGCACGTTGAATGGACGTACTAACCTCCTTCATGGGGATCGAGGCCTAACTAAAATCTCTTCCGATCTAAAGGGTCAGCATCCGGGTTTGCAATGCAACTCCACATCGAGTATCCCACGTTTTTGACATGGATTGCTCTACCCGCGTTTTTATGGGTTACCACAACTACCATGAAAACCTCCCCGATTGCCCGCTCCCAACGATCAGGTTGTGGGGATGCCAATCTAATCGCTTTCTTTTGACATATTCATATTATTTATGGAATCTTCTAACCTATATTCTAGAACTAACAATAAATTTTCTTAGATACACATTCAACATTCACTTATTAACTATACAAATTACCAAAATGCTCATTGCCATTGCTTTGAGCTTACATGGTTTTAACACAAAGAAAATAAAAAAAAAAAAGAACAAATTCAGAGCTTAAAGTCTGATCGGTTTGGGATGCTATATTCAGCACGTCCTTTCTCTTCAGGTGGGTGTGTCCTTGGTGCTGTAGTAGGCGCCTAGCTAAAGCATTTGGATACTTTTCAAGCTTTGCTAAATAAGATGTAGCAAGTCGGGAAACTTTTTCACTCACATACGGGATACATATGTAAATCTCTGTGGATATTAGCATTTTGGACAAACCAAGGAGCATTATGCTTTTTGAAGCTTTTCCACGTTTGAGGGTGAAGCGATAACCCAGAGCGGGATACCATAGTTCCTTATGGGCTTGATAATGGCTTTGTAGGGAAAAATCTTATAGTCCAGTTTGAGTTTGGAGTGCCTGTTCAAAAACCATTGTAGCTTCCTTGTTTTTATTTTTATATGGTTAATGTTTGCGCTTATATGCTTTGCCCAAGTGAGCCTCCCATCCAGATGGATTCCTAGATAATTAGTTTCTAAGATCTGAGGGATCGGCTTAGAGTTAATTTGCACAGGGAGGCAAGAACTCCTACATAGAGTGAATGTGACGTAAACGCATTTGAACTCATTGACTTTGATTCTCCAGTCATCCAGCCATTCCTGAAGCCTGTTGATATGTTGATATGGAGAGAAATAAAGAAATTTTGCAAATTTCAGTTGTAGTCTAGCTGCAAAAATATTAATTTCGGTAAGGGGCAAGTGGAATATTTGACATTTTTTTTTTCGGGACGTGATATAAATTCATATAAAAAAGCAATACAAAAATATATTTCGTTTTAATACATAAATATATAACAGGTAGTTTGTAATAAGTTTGTGCTTTCGCTAGGGTAATTGATGAAAGCACTAAGACGCTAAGAAAGAGCCAGAAAGCATCACGAGAATGTTGCTAGAATGGAACCCGCAAGGGAGCGGAAGCCGCGGATGGCCAAAAAACAAGACTTGGAGAAGGTCAATCCTGCGGGAACTAGCTGATGTTTACATCACATGGAATGGCGCTAGAACAACAGCCCAGAATCGTGTGCGATAGAGAAGCCTTGTGGAGGCCCTATGCTCCAATTAGGAGTGATAAAGGAGAAAAAAAAATGAAAAGTACTTATTAGTAAATTATTTATAGTACTATATTTTTACGAAAGCAATTTTCATCAATTTTCATTACAAAAACTTAATTTTAATTAAGTAATAATTTTTCAAGAAACTGTGGAGCTACTTTCATTTTTAATGTAGCTCCCCTACAAATTCACGGTATTACGTAGTCTTCTGCATAAGATGTAAGGAATGTCAATGGAATCAGAACAATTATTTTAATTTTCACTTCGTTGCATGTAGTCAACCCACTGTGCGGCCGGAGCATAATGATAAAAACAAATAGCAAATATATGGCAAGTCATTTAGGAATGAGTAAGTCCGAATGACATATGAAATTTCGAGATTGAATTAATTTCACTATATAATTACAATTATGTATCGTTACGATGGTGTTAAGTACCGCTAAAATGGAGAGAAGCGAAAAGTTAGCAACTACTATTACTATAGCAGTGCTACAATACGATTCTCTTAATTGCTAATTGTATCATATTCTCAGCTATAATCTTATCTATAGTATTGCCAACACGTATCGTATGTAAGAGTATTACTAAATTGAATCTATCACATTCCAAAATGCTAATATAATTGTCATCAGCATTTAATTTTGCGACCATCGGATTAAGTGAATACCTCACATAAAGTTGTTTCGATTATATCACACAAAACTTATTGAGTGTATATTTTATTTATACATACACCCACTTGTATTTAATAAGACATCACTGTCACCGCCTAAATGTATGCAAGTAAATATTTGTTTATGAGCGAGCACTTGTGAGATAAGTGCTTGTATCGGATTTTGATGATTGACGAGATAATGGCTTACTGCAAAAAAACACAAAATAAACAGGGGAAAAAGAAAAAACGAACAACAATAAAAATAAACAAACATACGAATATATTTACAAGCATACTTGTAACTACAAGAAATAACTATAAATAAACGGTCCTTAAGTAAATCGATACAATCACACTTGTATTCGCCTTAATGCATACAAGCACAAGAATAAAAGTCAATACTTGCACACCTGAAACCACAGTTTGTCTCGTTTTGGTTTCATTTAAATATGCACATTAGATGTGTGCAAAACAAAATGCAGGGAATTTTCAAAAAATGATTTTTAAAGGCGTTTTCTAAATACACTTGCAAAAACAGAGGTTTCTCTATTCGATGCAGGAAATTCTGGTGATTTTTTTAGAGAAACATGGAAACAAGGACGTCTTTAATCAAACTTCTTTTCCAGTATTATTTTGAGCGTGAAATGCTGTCTGTAATGAAAGGGATCTCTTTAAATTAGCCGACTCCGAGAGGCAGGTCCCATGTGTCAGCAAATTTTCTGAGCTATTTAACGATATTAACATAATCGGTATCAACTCTGAAGCAGTCAGTGCAGCATTCTCTGAATTGGAACGAGAGTCACGTCGAATGGATCTTATGGTGAACGAGGGCAAGACGAAGTACTTAGTATCTACAAATAAAGAGTCCCGGCGTCTTGGACAACACGTCACTGTTGACAATTACACTTTCGAGGTGGTGAAGGACTTCGTCTATCTTGGAATCAGCATCAACAACTGTAGGATAACTTTTGCTAACAGGTATTACTTTGGGCTGAGTAAGCAATTGAGTAGTCGAGCCCTCTCCCGAAGATCGAAAATCACACTCTACAAGTCGCTCATTATTTTGGTCCTAACATATGGCACAGAAGCCTGGACAATTTCCACCTCGGATGAGAGGATGCTTGGAGTTTTCGAGAGAAAAGTTTTATTCAGAATCTTCGGAGCTATTTGCGTTGATGGAGAGTACCGAATAAGGTACAACGATGAGCTGTATGAACTGTACGCTGATATAGACATAGTCAGGTGGCTGGGCTGGCTGGATCATGTCGGGCGAATGGAAGAAGACGCTCCAGCGAAGAGAGTATTTAATTCGGCACCAGCTGGAGGACCCTGAAGAAGAGGAAGACCAACCTCCGTTGAAAGGACCAAGTGCTGGGTAACCTGCCGGCGCTTGAAATATTCAATTAGCGCCAGCAAGCGAATAACAGAGAAGAATGGCGCCGCATTTTATGTTCGGCCTAAATCGATCTTTGGTTGTTGTGGCCACATAAGAAGAGTAATTTAAGAAATTTTCTGCCCATTGCTTAAAAAGAGATCGTCACTCTTCGACCTTCCATTTGCAAAATCCTTAAGAGGTGACAGATATGTAAAACTATAAGAGTCACAATTTGAGTGGATGCTAGACCAGTTTGTTCGTGTCTCTTCGACTGTTCGCACGATAACTGCTGCAGTTCCAAAGCTATTGAACTGAAAATTTGTATGTGAAATTATTTTCATCAACATTTTTTGTGAATGAACGAACCTGGCTTATCAACCCATAGAAAAGTGGGCTGTTGAAAATGTATTCTCACAAATTTTGCATGCAAATTGAAAGTTATCAGGCTGTAACTCAACGCATGCTATTATATTCATTAATTAATGGATTTATGTGAAAATCTACTGAATCGGAAATAAACTACGTCTACTTTCCATACAAAATTCTGATTTCGCATGTATGTTTTCACAATTTGCTATCGAAAAAACGATGTTACCAAGCTAAAATTTGTTTAAAGCAAATGCTAATTAATAAATTTAAAAGTGAACAGAATCGCTTAAAAATCAGACATACCTCCCATACAAAATTATGCTTTCACATGTATGTTTTCACGAAAAGACCAAGTTACCAAGCTAAGACTTGGTGTTAAACAAATAT
This sequence comes from Megamerina dolium, assembly GCA_963854835.1. NCBI lineage: Eukaryota > Metazoa > Arthropoda > Insecta > Diptera > Megamerinidae > Megamerina > Megamerina dolium. Next base: position 65,724,591 of record OY978528.1, on the reverse strand, counting down.
ATTTCCTAACTAATTAACGAGTTTGAAAGTGGACAAAATTGCTTCAAAATCAGACATACCTCCCATACAAAAAGCTGTTGTTGAAAATATATTTTTCACACTTTTTGTACGAAAATATAAAGTTATTATGCTGAAATTTGGTACATGTTATTATATTTATGATATAAAAGACATATGTAAAAATAAACGGAATCGGTTGAAAATTACGCCTACCTCCCATACAAAATGATGTTCTCGATTGCGTATATGCAATTGTAGGTCTGATTATTTTCGTTAATTTTTATTGACAGCTCCAATGTATACGCAAATTTTCTTCAAATACATAGTTTCTCATTTTTTTTTTGTTTTTTTTTTTGTATCTAATCCCATACAAAATCTGATTCTTCCTCAGTTTTTTCATCATCACTTTGTTCTATAGGTATATGCATTTTCTAGTCATCATGCTTGTTATTATAATATATTGTATGTATGCGTTTATATAAAACAGTCGAATGTAAAGTATCAACAGTTTGCATACAAAAAAAAAAACTACTTCACACAAAGCGAACACTCACACCCACACACACACACACAGACTAAAGATGCTTGCAATGAATAGCAATAGTATTTGTAGTAATGTTATCGAAAGAACTATGGTACTATGTATGGTAATGGGAACAACTAGGAATGTAGCACCATGGCTTGGCTCTCTATGCAAAGTGTGCAAATAGTGGAAAAACTTTCAAGTGTCACTCAAGTGTGGTTAAGAAGGCGTGCGGTTAACTTTAAATGGAATAAATATATATGTATTTTTATTTTTATACTTTTATACTTTATCACACATCACTTCTTCTCACTCTTTTCGCAATTGTACAACTGCAAAGAAATGATGATGTGATATAAATAAAAATTCAACACAGCTTCAATTGGAGGAAGGAACTGTGAAGAGAGAACAAAATGAAGAAAGTAAGTTAAATCGGAACATATTCTTTATATCTTTCTTCTGATAGTTGCATTCATATTTTTCACAAGATGATGATGATGATGAAGAAGAGGAATGTAAGTATTACAAATACTTTCATCTCGATAAGAATTGGGTGGGTGGCTTTCTTCTCTACTTCATACATACTCTTATATGGATGGATATTTAAACCATTCATGCCAAATGCATTCAACACTATTTATTCTTGTATTTACTCTTCTACCCACGCTTAGCAATGCATCTTGTCCGCTTCTTTCATTGTATGATCTCATTCTAAGGCTCACTGTGGCTCTCTCTCTCTCTCTGTCTCTTTGGCTTGGTGTAGCTCTTTTTCTCTTATACAATGATAAACTTAAATCTTTGTGAAACTAATCTCGTAACAAATTAGTTTTGTGTTTTGCATTTGCAACGAGATTACATAAAAAGATTTATTCAGTTGACACAAAGTTACGACAAGTTATGCATGCGACGACGCGACGGGCATCCTACATACGAGATTTCAACTATTCTATACATATTGTATAGTATCTACAAGCTCATGTAATGTTGCATGGTAATTTTGTGTGGCCAAAAGCATGAACTTCAAAGTTGCGCTTGTAGCGCTTGTGTTGGTGTGTATTCATGTAATGCAATACAACTTTTCACATACAAAACATATGCTTTTTTTACATATTTATTGTGTATTAGATTAAGTATACATATCATATTTGGCAACTAACAGAGTAGTAGCAGCAGCAGCAGCAACAATATTTTGTGTTGAACTTCGAAAAGCCACTGAAATACCGCTATTTCATGTGGTTATATGGTTTTATTCAAGCGACTTGAATGACAATCCTAGACAATTTGATGCCAAAAGTCAAAGAGATACCACGAGAGAGAGAGGAATAGAGTGAGAAAGTGAGAGAGTGAGAGAGCGAAAATATGTGGGAGTAAAAAAAAAAACCAGTGCCGATTGTATTTCGTCCTTTGACACCATTTCAGTGACACTTCAATTAAAGAATCACATTTCAACAGCCATCATCATCATCATCATCATCATCATCATCATCATCATGACAACCCTCATTGCCCCAAAGGGTTTGAATTAAAAGCAATTAAATGCTACAGTAAATAGCGTTTAACACTCTAATGGAAAGAAAATTTGGTATGAATAGAATCGTTGAGTGTTGAGCGAATTTTTGTTTTTTTTCTTTCATAAAGGTTTAATATCTCAGCTCATGTTTAAACAAATTTTTAAAGCTAGTCTTCATTGCGTAAAATTTATCCATCATGGTGGGACAACAATTTTTAGACTTTCCCAGCCTTTATGTGATTTTCGTTTATGACTCAGAGTCTAATATCGAGGCCATTAAAGGCCTGTAAAAAATTTGTTTCCACTTTAACCCCCATCTTGACAGATAATAAAATTGTCACATAGGGTCTGATTAGACCCCATTACAAATTATTTCAATTTTTGTTGCTTTTTTATTGAAATTACGTTTTTAAAACAAAAATTGAGTATTATAAATTTAAATATTTAAGTACCAAATTTTACAAAAATACGTTTTTTAGGAAGTCGTGAAATTTGAAGGTAAAAGAGAAATTTTCAAGCTGAGGATTAAACTAAACGACTCTCTATATTTTGTTTTTACTTATAATTTTTACAATTTTCAGACATTCCCAGCCTTTAAGTGATTTTCTAACATAGTTGCCATTAGAGTCCTTTAAAAAGTCTGTTTCCACTTTAAATTAAATGACGGTCTACGTTTTGTTTATACTTATTATTTTTACAATTTTCAGACATTCCCAACCTTTACGGGATTTTCGCTTATGGCTCAGAGTCTAACATAGAGACCATTAGAGGTCTGTAAGAAACAAACTACTTACAGGCTCCACTCTAAACTAAACGACAGTCTACATTTTGTTTTAATTATTATTTTTACCATTTTCAGACGTTCCCAGCCTTTACGTGATTTTCGTTTATGGCTCAGAGTCTAACATAGAGACCATTAGAGGCCTGTAATAAGTTTCTTTTCACTTTAAACTAAACGACAGTCTACATTTTGTTTTAATTATTATTTTTACCATTTTCAGACGTTCCCAACCTTTACGGGATTTTCGTTTATGACTCAGAGTCTAACATACCGTCCATTAGAGGTCTGTAAAAAGTTTGTTTCCACTTTTAATTAAATGATGCTCTGCATTTTGTTTTTACTTATAATTTTTATAATTTTCAGATTTTCCCCAGCCTTTATATGATTTTCGCTTATGGCTCAGAGTCGAGCGTAGAGAGTCTATAAGAGGCCTGTAAGAAGTTTGTTTCCACTTTAAATTAAATGACGGTCTACATTTAGCTCTTATTTATTAATTTTAAAAATTTTTCCAACTGTTATTATTATGTAGAAAATTTAACTACACTATCAAATAAGCGAGACTTCTGAAAATTATAATTTAAATCAGAAATTAATTTTGAACTTCTTTACACGCAATATTAATTGATATATTGGTTATAAAAGTCGAAATAAGAAAGTAATAAATAAGTATCGAAGCATCGCTAGAGTCTACATAAATGCGAAGGATATGTGGTGCGCTAAATTAATGTACATTTTTTTTTTTTGCAATAATGTCGAAATTATTTTTCGACTTTAACTCAGTACATTACTTTGGCTAAATGAATTAATGTCGAAAAAATATTACGCAATAATGTCGAAAAAGATTTTAAATGATGGCAACGTTTTTTCAGCATTATTTTACAACTTTTTTTATACAACTATTCATTAAACATTTATTCATTAAAAAATAAAATTAACATTTATTCTTGAATAATTAATTCGTAAAATTTCGACAATATTACAAAACAAGTTCAACAATTGCTCAGTATTCCATTTTGACTATATGAATTAGTGGAAAAAAATGTGTGATAATGCCAAACAAAATTTTGGTATTATTGCAAATTATTTTCGACATTAATTCATTATAAATTATTTCATATAGCCGAGAAGAGCGTATGAATAATATGTCGACATAAAAAAAATACATATTTTATGTCGACATTATTGCAAAAAAAAGATAGTTATTAATTCAGTACTTCACTTTGTCTACATGAATTAATATCGAAAAAAGTCGGCGTTATTTCAAAAAAATTTTTCTACATTAATGTTTGTGCCTAACGAAAAGAATACCAAAGAATGAACACTTTAAAAGCAAGGAAATTTACATATTTTATGAAGAATTTATATTATTTACAATTCTGGATCCCAACTGAGTTAGTGCGTTTGTTTTCTGTGCCGGCAGTTCGAGTAATCCGATAGTCTATCAGAAACACATTGCTCCGAATTAAGTTGATGAGCTTTTAAATTTTTGAGAAGAAAATGTCAAAAATATTAGTGTTTCAAAATTGTAATTATCGACAGGAAAGCAAATCCACGAATAGCGATAAACTTTTATGAATTATATTTATAAAAGTACCGGCTTGGTTCAGAAATTGGATAAAAATAGTTTTGCATGTTGAAGACGATGGGATACAAATCGATTTCAATTAAATGGTTTTCTATTTATATATATCTAACAAATATCCAAAGTTTGTTCTCTTTTTCGGGATTTTAGCATTACGTTGAATCCTGTTACTTAGGAACGCCGGTGGGATGGCGCTTTCGTCTAACGTTGAAGAATTTTTCCTTCAGAAATACACAGATTATCCTTTCACTACTACACTAATTTATTAGCAAATAATTGGCACTTTTTTTTATAATATTAATTTGCCATAAAAACAAAAAAGCTTCTGAAAGCCTTAGTAAAAAAAAATAGGACACGAGTTCTCTCATCCGGAACTGGTTAATAGAACTAGTTACCTTTTACAAAATTTACACAATTTAACACTAACGACTATAAATTTTAAATGAAGCTCAACCAGGCTTCTTCAATTCAATTAGTACTAAGTATTCATTCATTTAATATCAAAAATATTTTTTCCTTTCGAACGGTATCCATCTGTCGGCAAGCAATTGGCAATTCTTCCGGCAGTAACGATTTGCGATGGAAAAGCTTCTAAAAGAACTCTGTGACAAAGCTCAGAAAAAGTGATGTTGCAAGAGTTCGGAACCGGCTAAAATAAATAGGTCCCTTCTAATACTGTCCAAAATTTAACACGTACAACAGTAATGGAAGAGAAGCTCGAAGCTTGTTTATTTATTTTTTGTTTTTTTTACTTAAAAGTATGGAATTTTATATACGACACAATAATTCTGCCATTTAAATCAATATTGTAAATTTTTGGTGGGAAATTGCAAGGTTTATATAAATAGCCCTCCCAAAGAAGCACTTTTATTCACTTTCATTTACTTATGGATTAACATTATTTCAAAACTACTCATTTGCATACTTTAGAGCTTCTTAAAATGCCCACTATTTGTATTTGCATTTACTATTTATATTTGTAGTCCCTTTAAAAAAAAAAAAAAAAAAAAACGACTGAATATCACTCGCAAAAAAGGTTCATGGTCATGAATCATTTATTTTATTTCATTAATTTTGCACTTGCCCATATCATATAACACGATTGCATAATATTCCCACCATCCGAAGAGTTTTATGCATTTTGTCCTAATTCTTTTATTCAACATCAAGTGAAAATGAAATAAGATTCAAAAAAAAAAAAAAATCTCATTACAATTTGAACAGAATAATATTTTCATATTAATGAATACCGTAATTTCTCTTTGCTTCTTCTTTTCACCTTACACACGAAAAACACCGTTAATTTGTTTTTTAGGCTGTCACTTAATTGAAGCAAGAGCGGGGTAGCAAGACAAGGGAGAGAGAGAGAGAGTGTGTAAAGATGCCATGGTAACTACTGAAATTTAGATCGCACATATTACATAATCTCCTTCTCATCTGGCTCCTTTACACTTGCTCATGCTCTCACCATGTAGTCAGTCGTCGCCTTTTATCATCAATTAATATGGTTAATTAATTTCAATTTCCATGAATTTCCTTTCTTTTTTTCTTTCAACACAAGATAATATATATGTATTATATAATGTAAAAGATGTGGCGAACTCACCCACTTATTCCTCTAGTACCTCTAGTATTTATTTGCAAGTAATTTAAATTGATTGCTTCCTTAATTTCACTCTCCTTTGGATCTACTTGTACATACACTTAATTTGATTTTTTGTTGCTCGTTTCAAACTTCAATTCTCTCTCACATATGTAGGTTTCTAATACAACACTGCTCTGCATCAAAATTCACTTTACACTCTTCACTTTTTATTGTGTGCCCATACTGCTTTATTCATTTGATGAAATGAAATTTGTGTGTATTTAAGTAGAATACTTGTAAATAGATATTTGATAAATAATTAATTTTGCTGTTTACACTTTTCACACATGAATTGTGCTTTTGACAAATATCAAATTCAATAAAAATCGCACATACATTCACATCGAATCACATGTACCTCCTATGCGACGCATGAGATGATTAAAACTTGTTGCACTTAAACTGTTGCACGCAATACGATGGCCAGCGCAACAATAACAATAACTAACGGCAGGCACACTTTTCGAATTGTGAAAGAACTACGTACGTAAAAGTAAGAGCAAATAAAAGCCGCAACACGAATCGCGCAGCACGATGTTGATATTGTTGTCCTCCGTCGTCCGTTGTTACAAATGCATACAGAATAAAAATGCAAATTTCATAGACACAAATTCGACGAAACGAAACCAACTACTACTCCATATACTATTTACTATAACAGTAAATAAGTACAATGTACAGCAAACGACGGAAATAAGTAAGCAACACGTCGTTGATACAAAGGCCGTCTGACAAAGACTAAAATACCAAATACAACACAATGCACGCACTGAGAACGGTACAATAACGAACAGCACGCAACGACCTCGAATGTACGAACGAACATCAACACACGCTGAACAACACGAATGGATTACAATTGAAACATCACCGACAAACATTTATATCATCGGTAAAAGTAGCAGTCTCAGCATTCTCAGCAGCAGCAGCAGCAGCAGCAGCACTATGTTGTTGTGAAAGCAGCGACATCAAATAGGTACAAGTTGATGAAATTTGTTTCATTTGGAGCGGAACAAACACACCATTATCACCCCCGGCTACTATGCTGCAGTGTGGTGAATTGAAACAGAACGGAAATGGAATGTTTCAAGTGGAAATAGTCAACAGAAGAGAATGTGTTGTGTTTTAAGTTGGTTGATTTTAGTGAGTAGTAGGTGGATTGGTGGTATGTTTGTATGAGAATATATAAATATGGATTGTACTACCAGTGATGATTGTGCTGTAACTGCAGTAATATCTTGATTAGTTAAGTGGAATATCAAAGTTCAGTATTATAATTATTATTAAGTAATACGACAAAACCTTACAATAAAAACGAAATAACGATGTTAGATGAATCATATTTTGGGAGTATGAATTCTAGACTGCTTTATAACCTCAAGAAAAAGGTGATGGTTTTTAAGGTTAGAATCACCCTCAAGATTGCTAAAAAAAAATTAACATGGATTCAAATTTACAGGTATATGTGACACTTACAGGCTCCGAAGATCCCTTTGGGCGAGATTCTCTTTGAATACTGCTGTGTGTGTTAAATTTTGGACAGTATTAGAAGCGACCCACTCGTACATATTAGTTAGTTCCTTAACGGCAGAACGGCAGAACCCCCTTTTGGCATCACTTATTCTGAGCATCGTCACAGAACATTTCTGGGAGCGTGTTCATTGCAAATTGTTACTGTAAGGAGGATGGACAATTGTTTGCCGACAGGTGGACACCATTCGAAAGAAACATCTTTACGATATACACATCAGATCACTAGGCTACGGCACCCGACTAGAATTAAAAAAAAATAAATAAATATGTGGCACTTAAAGCCCCGAAGGATTCTTTGGCCGAGCTTTTCCACCATTACTGTTGTGCGTGTTAAATTTTGGACAGTATTAGAAGGGACCTACTTATTTTCCGAACGACATCACCTTTTTGAGCTTTGTCACATAATTCTTTTAGAGGCTTTTTCATAGCATATTGTTACTGCCGGAAGAATTGCCAATTGCTCGCCAACAGGTGAGTACCGTTCGAAAGAAGCACGACCTACAGATCAGAAGGCTAACACACTAATCACTTAGCTACGGCACTCACCCGACTAGAATTAAGTGACTCAAAATTCATAAAATGCGACTACTGCTGATCGTCAGAACTTCTACATTTGTTTTTTGAGGGGCTCTTATAGCAGAAATAAATAATTATAAATAAAACAGAGTGAAAGAGAATGTCCGACAGATCAGATTAATAACGTTCTGTGGATTTTGTGTCTATGAATCTGTAGTATTTTCATCATCACTCACCAGCTTTTTCTAACTAGGCTTTTTGCTAAGCTCTATCTGACGCTTCACAAATAACTAATTGCCAAATAGCCAAAATTTTCAATATATCTAATACATTTTATTTACTAAACTACTGATAAAAAAATCCTATAATTTCTTTCACTTTTGTGAGAAATTGCGATGGTGTGAATTAAATCGAAAACCGTAAGTCGAAGTAATATCGACTTTGATGAATTTTTTTAAAGAGATACCCGTAGTATAGGTAACTAGAAAAATTTCAGAAACAATTAGGCAACAAATTTCATCGTGGACGAGGCATACACTGATGAATGTTGAGAAAATTTCCTTTAAAACTCTAAAAAACAATTCTGTACTCTTGCATGAAAAATTATCAATAATTTGGTGGAACTTCTTGTAGGGGTCGATCAGTATTCATCGATCTGGGTTCTAAAATTTAACATCTCTGGTAATGGATTTTAAGCTTCATTTTGTTTGAAGACATTATTTTTCTGTGAAACGTTATCTACGTTTAAAATTGAGTAAAAATTCGGAACATTATCGTCATATTTTGCTCTATTATAAGAGAGCTAAGAATGCGTAGCAGGCTGCTGGAAAAATTTATGAAGTTTAGGGGGATGATCCTGTAACTAGAAAAATAGCAGCGAGTGGTTTGCTCGTTTTCGATCTAATAATTTTGATGTTGAAGATGCACCTCGCTCTGATCGACCAATCACTGAAAATGTCGATGAAATCATGGAAAAAATTGACCAAGATCGGCACATAGGCAGCATGGACATTGCTAGGGAACTAGGCATTCATCACCATGCCTAGTTATTAACCATTTGAAGAAAGCTGAATACACAAAGAAGCTCGATGTTTGGGTGCCACATGAATTAATAGTGAAAAATTTTATGGACCTAATTTCCGTTTGCGATTCACTGTTAAAACAGAACGGAATTGAACTATTTCTGAAGCGAATGATTACGTGCGAGTAAAAGTGGATCACATTTAACAATAATGCGTGGAAAAGATCATGGATGAAGCGAGGTGAAGCTTCCCAAATGATGTCAAAGCTAGGATTGACACCAAGAGAGATAATGCTGTGCATCTGGTGCGATTGGAACGGAATTGTTCATTATGAGCTTCTGAAACTTGTTAAAACAATTGATTCTGACCTTTACTGTCAGCAATTAATGAGATTGAAGCAAGCAATTCAATTAAAACAGACAGAATTGATTAACAGAAAAAGTGTTGTGTTTCTTCATGACAACACCAGACCACATACATCTTTGATGACCCGGCAGAAACTGAAAGAGCTTGTCTGGGAAGTTTTGATGCATTCACCATATATCCCGGACCTCTCACCTTCAGACTACCATTTGTTTCGATCTCCGCAAAACTCTCTTAATGGTGTAAATTGAAATTCCATAGAGGTCTACAAAACTCACATGGATCAGTTTTTCGCAGAGAAAACCCAGAACTTCTATACAGATGGAATAATGGCTTTACCCCAAAAATGGCAAAAGTTTTTTCGAGCGAAACCCATTTCTTTGATTTAATAAGGCTCGTTCCAAATATAAGAAAAAAGAGTTTCATTTTTGGTCAAATTTGCAGCAAATTTTTCGAACACCCAATAATATATTGTACAATATTTATAAAAGCAACACTACAAGTAAAATGACTTTCACTTACGAAAGAGAAGAATAAAAAAAGGTAATAATAATAAATTTCATATTCTACTTTTATTCTTTTGACTAAATACCACTATTCTTCTGTTACATTGAGAGCGGATTTCAGAAATACCACAATTCAAAATATGAATGGGTGCCGGAAATCAATATAATCTTATCGGAAGTACCGACTGCAGTGAGAAAGTGGCAAAGATCGAATTTTCATTTAATTTACATAAACGTTTTACTCTTTAAGTAGAGAGGGAGAGAGAGATAGGAAGAAAGAAAGGATTCATTATTTCGAAATTAAATAGGTAGGTACATATAATTTTAAATCCGGTACACAAACATTTACACATTTACACATACCTATGTATACGAGTATGAATACGAGTATATGCTTATATATGCTCTCAATTCTTTTCTTTTCATCCTGTTTCACTGTTCCTTTTTCCATATGAATTCAATCTCTTTATTTTATGCTCTCTCGATAGCATGTGCTTTGTGTTTCATGCAATATAATGTTTCGTTCATATGCGTACAATTTATTTGAGTAGGTATGAACGTAGGTAACGGTTCCATCCACTATCTCTTTCCTAATATACATATGCAATGCTTATGTTATTGTTAAATTTTTGTTGTTGCTGTTGTTGCAAGTTTACTGTTTATATTTCCTTTGAAAATATTATTCGAGTGTTCACTTGTTGGTTGAAACTGAATATGTCTGCTAGTTTGGTTAAAAAGTTCATGGAGCGATGCCTATATTTGACTAATAGAAATTAAAAACATATATATATAAATGCATAAATACATAATTTTAATACGATATGCCGATAGATGTATAGCCGTGGGGGTGCACAGTCTTAATATGCGAACTCAGAATACTTGCCGCCCTTCTGTTTTAAACTAGGTTTCCCTTGCCAATCTGGCTCTACTAAGGATGACTTCTACTTCCAGACTACTCAGACAGCCAAGCTGCCATCAATTCTCTCTCCTCATGAGAGTTGTCTTCCAGACTAGTCACCGCATGCTTCCTTATCCTACAAAAAGTTTCTATGCAAAATATGGTCACATTATGTTGGGTGCCGGGGCACAACTGAATTGAGGGCAATGAAGTGGCGGACGAACTAGCGAAAGCTGGCTCGTTGTCTCCACTAACAGGCCCAGAACCTTTCTGCAGTATAAGCTGGGCATCGGCCAAAGCTATGATAGAAAAACATTACCATGACAAGTACCAAATACAATGGACAAATTCGATAGGTCTCCGCCAACCGAAACTCCTCATCAGCTTTGATAGAGCTTTTGACACAATAAGCATTAGTAGAACAAATATACTACTTCTATTTCTATTCCTCAGGACATAACTGGTTAAAGTGCCACCATCCACAAAATGGTATGATCCTCTGACACAGAGTATAGACTCTGCCTTTAGGACGATGAAATATCGATCCACAGCGAATACCCATCCTTGCCAGGCTTCGCAACAAACACTTTCAGGTGAGTTTCCCAACACCAGCTTCAAAAAGGTAGAGGAGATTCTAATGTCGTAGACGGGCTTGGATACAAAAGACCTCATATGGTTGCAGTGCCCAGTAACACTTGTGGTTGTTCCTTAGCCGTATCAGCCATAGGGCTCATATCCTCTAACAGATTTCAGTCTGGTTTTGTGTGGTGCACTTGATAAGCTAGAATTTGGTCCTTGCTCTAACGTCACGCTCTCTTTTGATTGATTCGTTGATCCTTAATGGGTAGAGATAGGGTATAGAAATGTTTGAAGAGAAAAAATAAAATTGAAGTCTTACTTACTTACTTATGTGGCCATAACAACCGAATATCGATTTAGGCCGAAAATAACATGCTTCGCCAGCCATCTCTGTTCTTCGCTAGCTGGCGCCAGTTAGAAATTCCAAGCACCGTCAGGTTCTCCAGTACTTGGTCTTTCCACCGGAGGTTTGGTCTTCCTCTTTTGCGTCGTCCTCCAGCGACATGACCTAGCCAGCGCAGCCGCTGGATTTTGATGTGCTTTACTATGTCAATATCGGCATACAGCTCGTACAGCTCATCGTTGTACCTTATTCGGTACTCGCCACCAACGCAAATAGGTCCAAAGATCTTGCGTAGGACTTTTCTCTCGAAAACTCCAAGTATTCGCTCATCCGAGGTGGAAATTGTCCAGGCTTCAGCGCCATATGTTAGGACAGGCATGATGAGAGACTTGTAGAGTGTAGTTTTCGTTCTTCGAGAGAGGGCTCGACTTCTAAATTACTTACTCAGCCCAAAGTAACACCTGTTAGCAAGAGTTATCCTACGCATGATCTCCAAGCTGACGTCATTACTGCTGTTAATGCTGGTTCCAAGATAGACAAAGTCCCTTACTACTTCAAAAGCGTAGTTGTCAACAGTGACGTGCTGTCCAAGACGCCGGGACTCTTTGTTTGTTGACACTAGATACTTCGTCTTGCCCTCGTTCACCGTGAGACCCATCCGATGCGACTCTCTTTCCAACTCTGAGAATGCTGCACTGACTGCTCGCGTGTTCATGCCGATTATGTCAATATCGTCGGCATACGCTAACAGCATGACACTTTTGTTGAAGATAGTGCCATTATGTCGTAGATCAGCAGCTCGTATTATTTTCTCCATAATAAGATTGAAGAAGTCGCACGATAACGAATCACCTTGTCTGAAACCCCGTTCGGTATTAAACGGTGCGGAGAGGTCCTACCCAATTTTCACTGCACAACGGGAGTTATGCAGTGTCATTCTACAAAGTCGAATGAGCTTTGCAGGAATACCGAACTCAGACATTGTTGCGTAGAGGTAATCCCTTACCGGACTGTCGAAAGCGGCTTTATAATCAACAAATAGGTGGTGTGTGTCGATCTGTTTTTCTTGGGTCTTCTCCAGGATTTGGCGCAGTGTGAAAATCTGGTCGATGGTGGATTTACCAGGTCTGAAGCCACACTGATAAGGTCCAATCAGGTTGCTGAGCATAAGCTTCAATCTTTCACACAGTACGCTCGATAGAACCTTGTACGCGATGCTCAGGAGACTTATTCCACGGTAGTTGGCGCAAATTGTGGGGTCTCCTTTTTTATGTACAGGACAGAGAACACTGAGCCTCCAATCATCAGGCATGCTTTCATCCGACCATATTCTGCTTATTGAAGTCAGTCATCCATTTTACCGCTATAGATGCTATTCTTTTTTAATGATTTCGGTCATTTTGTAAGTGGGTCTGCTTAAGAGTTGGACATAGCAAGTACATATGTTCAATGAAAATGTTAAGATGGAAACCAAAATAGGATTCAGTCATACATTTTAATGGTTGATATGATTTTCGTTCTATTATGGGGGTATTTATCGATTTTTATATCATTTTGTAAGGGATTCCCCTTAAGGGCTGGAGATATCAGGTAAAAATGTTCATGAGAAGAAATTAATCGGAGTAAGTCATAAATTTTACAGTACAAGGAGTGATTCCTAGGCAATTTTGGAATTATTAATAGATTTTATTATGTTTTTGGTTTATTTTGTTTATTTGTATGGGAGAAGGAATTAATCATGGTTAGTCATAAATTTTACAGTACCTGGAGTGATTCCTAGGCAGTTATGGGATTATTGATCGGTTTTATAATGTTTTTCGTTAATTTTGTATAGAAGTCCCTTTAAGAGATGATTATGTTTGGAGGAAATATCGCGAAAAAAAAGTTAATCAGGGGTTAGTCATACATTTCGCTACTCTAGCGGAGCCTCCCAGGCAGCTATGAGGTCATTTATTGATTTTCAAGTGCTTTCAAAATGAATTAAATTACAAAATGCTTAATAAGCCACCTTATTTACAAGATATGCTTGCCTTTTTCTTCTATCCCGCTGTTCACATACCTCAAACGAGTGAGTTTGAGGGTAAATTTTAAGGTCTCCTGGAAAATCAATACATATTTTGAGCTTCTGAGATATTTTATAGCACTTAGGTATTGAACTATTTCTTATAACATATTCACTTCAAAAACTTTTCAATCAGCCTATTTTATGTAGCTTCACAATACATGCATATGACTTAGTGTGTGTGTCTTTGTTTATGTTTAGATATTGCACTCATCATTTGTTTGCTGTTCCCATTTCCCGTTCCCGCTTTATTCCTACGTTCCAACCATTTAGCGTTCCTTTTAATTTCATCATTTGTTTATTCATTCCTTTGTTTATTTATTTATTTGTTTGTTCAATCGTTTGTCTCTCTCTGTGTGTGTGTGTGTGTGTGTGTTTGTATTCATTGCACTCGTTTCGTACGTTCATAGTTGAAATACTAGGTACTAGGTATGCTTTTGAGTTCATATACAGCAAAGGCATACGATATAAGTATAACATAATTTGCCCGGGATGTGTTACTCTTGATTTCTCTTGTTCTCGCTATTGTTGTTGTTGTTGTTGTTGTTGTTGTTGTTATACATACTACTACTCGTTATTGTAGCTAACCGTTGTTCCTCCAAACAGTAGGTATGTGCATGTGTATGAGATCTGCAAATTATTGATTGTGCGTGCGTGTTACTCTGCAAAAGAATTGCTGCTTTCGTTCCTTGTATGAAAGTGTGTGTGTGTGTGTATGATAGTATGTGAATGAGTGAATTTTATTTATGTGTTCGTTTGCCTGGTCAGTATTTGTTGTGTTGAATATATGTGTGTATATATTGTAACTGTGTATGTATTTATGGGTTGTTCGTGCAACAGGTCTTCTCGTTGCTTCATTATTAATGTATGTATGTATGTGTGTGAATGTATGTAGTGTGTGTGTGATTATTTTTGCTTACTTTTGTATCGCGTGTGTAAAAAAATCTTTGCATAAATGGAAGTTGGTGTTGAACGTGCTACATGTAGACATGTAGAACCCAGTGGGAAACAGAGCATTCTACATCGTGAAGAAATAGATAAGCAAAGGAAGTAAAGAATTTTTTTTTTTTTGCTATTATAAATTGCCATGTTTCAATCACTGAAGCTCCACGTATTTATCATATGGGTAAGTTACCTTACCTCTTTACTTATCACTGCTGACATTTTCGCATTGGGCACATATGCACATATCGTACATTTATGCATATAGAAACTTACCTATATTTTTTTCTGTCTTTCCTTTCTTGTAAAGCCTTGCGTAAATAATCTGTGCATAAATAACGTGTACATAACAATATTTGCATAAAATGATTTGCTCACTGAGTTTTAACTCATTAAACGGTAAATGAATTTACACAAGACGGACAACGGAAGAAAATGTGTTAACATGATATACTTATGTATTCCGTTGCATGTCCTTATGCATGTGCATTTATGACAACTGAAACTAATTTCTATCTTATGACTACGCGGCCGGTCCCAGAACTACCCGACCTGACATATAGATGGTGGCAGCAATTTGAAAAAAATTACTTCTGTAAAAGTAAGTAAAAGATATGTTTTAAGTTTCAAGGTGCCACTTTGTTTAGTATATATTTGGAGCCATCAAAAGTTAACGACCTCAGTGAATTTGTATACATGGAAAAAATTGGTCACCGTTATGTAATTCAATACTTTCATTTGAAAGGTCTCAGTCCAACGAATATTAATGCCGAACTAGATTCTACTCTGGGGGAGTCTCCTCCTTCGTTTACGACCATAAAATATTGTGTGGCAGAGTTTAAACGAGGTCGAACACCGTAGTGGTCAACCAATTGAGGTGACCACGTCAGAAACGGTTAAGAAAATCGCCGGCTGAAGGTGCGTGAAGCTAGGCGAAATTACAGGCATTTCAAAAAATGTTATACATCGTATATTGACCGTAAATTTTGAGATGAAAAAGCTGTCTGCAAGATGGGTGCCGCGTTTGAACACAATAGAACAAAAACAAAGTCCTACAGATGTTTCTATATAGAGTTTGGCGATGTTTCACAGTAATAAAGCAGAGTTTTTGCGTCGATTATCAAGGAATCACGCTACTGAATGTGTGCTACAAGGTATTTTCCGGAATTCTTGCAAGAAGGATCAGTGCTATAGCGGAGACAGTGCTTGAAGAGTACCAATGCGACTTCAGACAGGGGAAGGTCTGTAATTGATCAAATTTTTGTGCTGAAGCAATACTTAGAAAAATTATTATGAATTTGACATGGACCTGCACATGCTCTTCGTAAACTTCAAGCAAGCCTTCGACAGTATCCATCGCCAAAAAATTCCAGTGATATTCTCTGAGCTGGGTATCACCCAAAAACTAACTAGATTGGCAATGGCAATGCAAAAAAAAAAAAAAAATACTAAAGCCAAGGTCCCAATTCAACAAGAAATCAGTGAAAGTTTTGATATTAGAAATGAAGTGAAACAAGGAGATAGCCTATCAACAGTCGCGATTTAACCTATGCCTGCACTATGCGGTCAAAGGTTATAATATATCGGGCAACATACTTAATCGATCGGATTTAGTAGTGACATATACAGATGATATTGCGGTCCTTGCAAGAAACAATCTATACCTGGAGGAATTGTACCTCAATATCAAGACATCGGCAAAAATAGTAGGACTGGTAGTCAACATAGACCAAGACCAAGTATATGGTTCTCTTCAGAAGTGCAGAATGAAGAAGACCGCGCTCACTTAGAATAAGGGAAGACACATTTCAGGGTGTGCAAAAGTTTACCAATCAGGATGTACTTATAACCAATGACAACAGCGGAAGAGAGTGTATTCAGGATCGCCTTCTAGCAGCAATCAAAACATACTATACCCACTTAAATCTGATTAGGTCAAGACTACACTTTAAAACCTGCAAACTGACCATATACAAAACATTACTTAATTAGACCAGTGGCAACTTGCGGCTCTGAAATATGGAGTATGATGAGTGCAAAGGAAGAGATCCTGCGAATCTTTGAGAGGAAGATTTTGAGGAAAATATTTGGCCCAAAACCCATAGCAGTTGGGGAATATGCAATCACAAAAAATCCGGAGCTACTACAAAACATGCAAGGGGAAGTATAGTCAAATTTGTAAAATCACAGCGTCTTAGATGGATCGAGCATGTCTTAAGAATGAACAACACGACAGCGCAGATACTAATTATGCAATATAAGCCACTAGTAAATAGAAACAGAGGTCGACCACGGAAACGGCTAGTTGACGGAAGAGAAGAGGATGCTATAGCGATTGGTCCAAAACCCGCCCCGGGTTTTAGAGCTGAACGATGATGATGAAACAACAACACAAGACTAAGAGATTAACAAATTCAGTCAATAAAATGTTAAGAATAAAGAATACTAAGTTTTCTAGTAAAAATCTGTAAAATCAGTCAAATATAAAAAATGCTTCCTTTAGCATTTCGTTATTTCGACCATTGAAGATTTAAAACTCGAATATTGTGTGCTTTTGCGCCAAAAAAAAAAAAAAAAATAGGTAACTACTTTTGATAACATAAAATTGAAAGATGGCATAAATATCGACGTTAAAAACTACATTAAATTTAGACATTAAAAGATTAACGGCAGTGAAAAATCCCATCTTAGCAGCAAAGTACATATTATTGCTTGTGAATGGCAATTGTACAAATATAAAGAAGATATTAAATAGGAATCGATAAAAAAAAAATAAAGACATACACCAACACAAACAGAACAAGAAATCATTTCATATATGTGTGTATACCATATACATTAGATATGTTCAATTTGTCAGACTACTAATTTGGTTTTGGGCGCAAAGCTTTTGGGGAAATTTTTTGCAGAATTAAAATTCTCTCAAAAGCTTTTTAAAAAACGTGTTCTACTGCTTGATAAAGAAATATTGTATTATCAGAGAACTTATACATTCGAAGATAAGCGTAATCGGATGAAAAATACGATTACCTTCCATACAAAATACACACAAATACAAAGTTATGGAGCTGAAATTTGATACATAAGATTTTAATTACTCATGAATGGAAGGACTTGAAGAATTGACGAAATTGGAGGAAAACCACTGTTGTCTTTCATACAAAAGTATGTTTTCCCATGTGGAATTTGGCAACTTTTCACAATAAAATGGAAAGTTATAGCATTGAAACTCTGTAAATAGTAATATTTGTATCAACGAACATATATGTCTAAAAATATGCTCTATCGAATGACGATTACGCCTACCTCCCATACAAAAATGTGATTTCGAATGTATGATTTTACACATTATGCATTCAAATTCAAAGCTATAAAGTTGAAATTCGGTATGTAAGATTGTATTTAGAAGTGCACCCATAATTTGGAGAATGAATGAAATCGGGTGAAAAACACGCATACCTTCCATACAAAATTATGCTTTCGAATATAAAATACATAATATATATATTCAAGCTAAAGGACTGAAACTCGGTATATACGATAATTTTTATCAATAAATAAGTATGTTTGAAAATGATCTTTATCGGATGACAATCAAACATACTTCTCATACAAAAATGTGATTCCCTATGTATGATTTCATCACTTTGTGTGTGAAAATACAAAATTATGGAACTGAAATTCAATATATAAGATTATATTTGCTATCAGACCCTCTCAATTGAAGAATGAGCACAATCGGATGAAAATCACGCCCATCCCCTATACAAATGTACGTTTTCGAATAGATGTTTGTGAATTTTTTGCACTTAAATATGAAGATATTCAACTGAAATTTGGCACATGAGCTGATTTCTATTAATGCATACGTGTTTTTAAAAATGAACTTTATCAGATGAAAATCACAACATCATCTCATACAAAAATATGTTTTCCAATGCATTTTTGCATATTTTTCACTTTACAATGTCAAGTTATAAGATTGAAACTTGGTACAAATCGTTTTTTTAACCCAAAAATTAGTATGTTTAAAAATGGGCTTTATTAAATGATCGCCACGCCTACTTTCCATATAAAAGTCTATTTTTCTTATACTCATAGTCTAGGGTATTCAACTAAATAAAGTTTCTGTAGCAAGGATTTACAAAAAACACTTCGATTTCTTATAAAACGCATACATTCTCTGCACATATCTATTGTCGAAGTAGAACAACGGCAAGATAATTAGGCTATGTGGTTGAAACATTAAATGGGCTTAAATCATTATTATTGACAAAAAAAGTAACCAGTAACAACAACAATGGCAACAACAACAACAACAACAACAACACTAGCAACAAACAAAAATAATAGTAAGAAGCACCAGAACAAAAATGAAGAAAATGAGACCAACAGAAATAAGCCATATAGCAATTTCTTGTCCTCTACGTAGTTGTGTTATTTTTGTTTCTCTTTGTGGGTCCTTCAATAGCAACAAAAAAAAATTATTTTTTACTTATTCGAATTATACTCGTACTGCATGATGTCTGCATGTGACATATCACACTCATACACAAGTGCTCACATGTATGTATGTATTAGGTCTAGTAAAAAAAAATCCATTATTTTTGCATTAAATTGATGGTTTTATTTAGCATAGTTAGAATGATCCGATTTATGTCAAATATGCACCGTTTTGTTCGATAACTTGTTGCAATTTTGAAGGTAATTTCATAATGCCACTCTCATAGAAACCCCTAGTCCCTATTGGCAAACAAGTGTGACAGTCGATTTTCACAAGCTTCTCTGGAGGCGAATTTTTCAACAGCAAAATCATTCGTCATAGACAGGAACAGGTAGTAATCACTTGGTGCCAAGTCCGGACTATATGGTGGATGCATAAGAACCTCCTAACCAAGCTTCCGGAGCTTCTGGCGAGTCACTATCGATATGTGTGGCCTGGCGTTGTCCTGATGGAATATAATTCCTCTCTTATTGGCCAAAGCTGGCCGCTTGTGGGCGTTTGCTTCCTTCAGACGGTCCAATTGTTGACACTACAGGTCCGAATTAAGAGTTTTGCCGTAGGGGAGCACCTCCCTGATTCCCTGCCAATCCCACCAAACACATAGCAAAACCTTCCTGACCGTCAATTCGTGCTTGGCCACCGTTTGCGTCGGCTCACCGCTATTCGACCATGACCGTTTTCGCTTGACGTTGTCGTAAGTGACCCGCTTTTCATCACCAATAACCATCCGCTTCCAAAATGGATCGATTTTGTTGCGATTCGCAGATGGAAATTCGGTCCTTGAGGATTTTTCGCGTTAACTCGTGTGGCACCCATACATCGAGCTTCTTTTTGTATCCAGCCTTATTTAAATGGTTCCAAACGGTTTTTTGTGCAGTGGTTTAGCTCCTGGGCAATAGAAACAGTGCTTATATGACGGCCAGACTCGACGATTTCCATTATTTTATCGATATTTTCGACAATTGACCTTCCAGAGCGGGGTTGGTGCATCTTTGACATCAAAATTACCGGAACGGAGTCGACTAACACTAAAAACTATTCACATTTTCAGCTGTCTGACTTGCGTTTTCGCCTTTATCGAAGAAAAACTGTAAAATATGGCGTATTTTCACTTTACTGGTGACCATCTTTAACGCGTGCTCAAACAATACTGAGTCAAGCAATCACAAAACCGTCTAAGAAGTTTATTTACTACGAAATCCTATCTTTCTAACGCCATCTAGCGTAATCCGATCTCACTTATATAACGCGAGATACAGCCATACGAAAGCCATCTATTGGAAAAATATTGGATTTCTTTTTACTACACCTTATATGTACCGTTTTATGCACTATATCTACTATACATATATAATAATAATATACTTAATCACAGATAAAAAGAAAGCATCTTTTCGCATATGCACACACACACGCACACACACACACACACACACACACTTACATATAAAATTGGCAAAAAGAAAAATTGTACGTGTGTTGCCATACCGACCAACCGGCTAACCAACGAACAAATGACTGAACAAACACGACCGAATCACCACCATCATCATCATCATCATCATCATCATCATTGTGTTCACTATCATCATACCATCAACCGTAGTTGAACTAACACTGTCCGCATTAGTTTCTAAGTATGTATTGTATACTTACTTATGTTACATACATACATATGTCTATATCGTACTATATTTTCGTGATGTTGCTAGCTACATATAGTCGTTGTTAGCTGGTCGGTCGCAATGTCTCCTCTATGTGTTGAAAGAAACAAATCTGTTGACCGCCCACTGGCACTGAGTGCTTGTCAACAAAATGTCCAGCTTAGTCAGGATAATTATCCGGTGTGAGCTAAGCAAAAGTACTATGAATTCATATACACACACACACACACATGTATATACATACATATATTCATGCATACTCGTACATAAATGCTTACTATATACATTCCTCTTAGACTTATTCTTCGTTTGCATTGCGTTCGTTTTATTTAGTTTTGAATTTGCGTGATTTTTGTGTGTCTATGTTGCTTTGTACATACACACACACACACACATAGAGCATTTATCCAACACGTTGATTGACATAAAGAAGTAACTACGGCGATCATGCCTAAGAGCATTTGTGGTCCTCGTCATCGTCATCGTCATCATTGTCGTTGCTTACGACAACAAACAAAAATGTAAATAAAAACGATGCCAACATATACTCGTACGTAGATGGCATGATCCAGTGCCAACAGCAGTAGACCACTTCTCATCAGTAATGCGTCAACATTATCTTCAGCTTTGATACTTTTGTTGATTGTGTTGGCAATGAAAACATCAGCAGACAGAGTAGCCACTTGCCTTCCCTCATCCTGTTATCATCGTTCACAGCGATCCATATATGGATTGTTGGTACTGAAGAAGTACTTAGCAGGGATCTAAACCATCACACAAACACAATCACACACACACACACACAATCCATCACTCCATCTCCTTTGCCATAGCATGCTGTGTGTGTATGTGACAGATTAACTTGCAATAAGATTTGTTTATTACGCTCGCGCTCATTGCTTCTCAATGCCGCCAAAGCCAAACACCATCTCCGACTCATCCAAATCACCCTCCAACACATTATTATTATTTTTTTTTTTTTTATCGCTCGTAAAATGTTACTTTAAAGCTATTTTTATACGATTCTACTTTGCTGCTGTTTTATTTGCTTATTGTTGTTGTATATATCACAAAGAGCAAGAGGCAGAACGATGAAGGGAGGGAGGAAGAGTGAATGATGAGTGAGAATTTTTATTACTTTACTTAGTTTATTGAGTCCAGTTGAGAATGCATTGATGGTGTATTTATTGCCACGTTACGATTATACGTATACGTTTTAGCCAAAAATTAATTCCATTTAAATCTGGTCGACACTCTTCACTCTGTTCTGGGCTACATTCTGCTGTCTGTTTCTCTACATTACAGTTATTTTATTTAATGAGTAGGTTAGTATATATAGAGATCTAATTGAGATAAGACAATTCAATGATGAATAGCTGATTAGCTTGGCATTTAAGAATGATTCTTTGAATGGAGTCTGTAATGTAGATGAGCCAAACCCATATAAATATCACTAAAATGTTTATATTGAAATTTTATTAGAGCACATTACATAGAGGCTATCTTATTATAGGCAAATGTTTTCTTTTTCAATATTTTTCAGAGCCTGGTGAACCTTAACGATGCAAGATACTCAAGCGTCGGCGCCATTTATGAGAGGAAGCATGGTTTTAGACATTAGAGTGTCTTAACTTCTTAACTCCTCATTCACATTAGATACTCTTCAGATGATATTTAAGTTAAGATCTTTGAATATGAAGCTGTGGCCTCGCAAAATTGTAAGTAGTTCCCTTCCGATATTGTTCATATTATACAAAACAATAAAAATTAAATTATAATTATATAGCACTTATAAGCCTCGAAGGGCTCTTTCGTCGAGCTTTTCTTTCATTACTAAAAGGGACCTACTTATTTTAACCGGTTCCTCCGAAGGGCTCTTTGGCCGAGCTTCTCTTTCGTTACTGTTGTACGTGTTAAATTTTGGACAGTACTAGAAGAGAACTACTTATTTTAGCCGGTTCCGAATGGTAGAACTCTTGCGACATCACTTTTTCTGAACTTTGGCACAGAGTTATTTTAGAAGTTTTACCATGGCAAATTGTTAATGCCGAAAGAATTGACAATTGCTTGCCAACAGGTGGGTGCCCTTAGAAAGAAATATATTTTCGATATTAAATTTGTTATGCTTCAGCCGAGGATTGAACCCACGACCAACAGATCAGACGACCAACACACTAACCACTGAGCTACGGCACCCACACAGCAATAGTAGATATAAAATTGAGATCTTCGGAGCCTATAGTAACAAGTATTCAATTTAATTATGTTACTTTCGAAATGGCTAATGGAGACCTGGATACTTCCGAAAGCTCTGGGACTTAAAACTGTTTTCAAAATTTTCGTCATTCCGCAAGAAGTTTCGACGATAATTGCAGCTCTAGTTGTATCGAATTGGGGAAAAACTATTCAAGCAATGCACAAATAATTCTTTTTTTTTTTACATCCAGGGCCCAAGAAATTTTCAAACACCTCTGTTGAGCTCAATTTACGCGTGGAAGGGAGTGCTTCATAGACTGAGGGACAAGGTAGCACGACAGCGCAAAGGCAGAGCCCATAGAGTCAATTATTAATTTTAATTAGGGCGTTGATGATTTAGTACATCCAATTATTAAAATCTTTCAAGGCTCTGAGGTTTAAAACATCTGTCCATTGTGATACTGCAGATACTTCTCTTCCAATACTGTTGTGCGTATTAAATTTGGACAGCATTAGAAGGGACCTACTTACTTGTATATTAGCCGGTTCCGAACGGCAGAACCCTTGTGACATCACTTTAACTTAGTTTTATCACACAGCTCTTTTAAGAACTCTTCCTGGTTTCTGTGACAATCACTTTTATCCCATTTTACAGAATTCAATGACATTTTTGGCAATAGTAGCTTATGTCACAACTAATGGGTGTTCTTTTAAGAGCTTGAAAATTTTGAACCAAAATAAAAGAAGAAAATATTATTGGAATGGCTTTTTTTTTTATCAAATTTTAATCTGTTAGATAATTTCATGGAAATTATTTTTTAACATTAAACCCCCCATTCGATCAGTCCAATTTTGGATCACGTTTTCCAATCCATCTGCCCGTATTTCGTCAATGGTAGCTTGAATATCGGCTTTCGATGCTTCAAGAGTTGCTGATTTGTTGGCATAAACCAATGACTTAACATAGCCCCATAAAAAGAAATCAAAGGGCGTTATAGCCCTGACAAACGGCAGCGTTAATCCGGATTAAGGAGTTAATTCGAATTAACTCGGGCATTTAATGCAGTTAATCTGCATTAGTTCTACGAGTGAATTCTAAAAATTAAAGAGGATTAGGGCAATTTTCGATGGTAACACTGCTGAAAATTAACCGCTGTTTTCTATTGTGAATTTTTTCTCGATCCAACTTACAAAACAATAGGTATGTTCGCTAATAAAATATTTTCAACAATTTTTAACAGTTTTCGACATGAGAAGCGTTGGCGAACAAATAAATCCAGCTGTCAATTATGAACGGTGAATGTCAATTTACAAGTTTCTGATTGTTTTAATTTCGCGAACTTCTTGTATATTTTCTCATATCATGGGTGGCGGATGACAGAAATTGATAGTAATAGTAATGTAAGTGAGCAAACAATCAGCTGTTTACTTAATCCGAAATACTGCCATCTGTCACGTTAGTGTTTTATTCAGATTAAGTACGGCGTTTATCCGGATTAACGCTGCCGTCTGTCTAGGCTATTAAATCGTTGGCACGAGGAAGCCAATTTACAGGACCACCTCTGGAAAGAAAAATGTCACCAAATTGATTTTACAATAACTCGATTGCCGCACGCGCTATATAGCATGTAGCCCCAATTTGGTGGAAACAAAAAGTCAGTTAGCATGGCTCGATAGCGCTCGCCATTCACCGTAATAGCAGCTCCTTCCTCATTTCGTAAGAAATTAGGAAAGACCACCAGCCAGTAAATCACAGCAAACAGTTAATTTTAATGGATGTAATAATGATTCAATGACAACTTGAGAATTGTCATCGCACCATATACAGCAATTTTGTTTATTAAGGTAACCGATTAACCCGGAATTATGCTGACAAATTGCTCTATGAACTTTGGGAACAGAATAATTTTTTTCGAAAATAAAATTCCACAATTTGGAAGCATTGCTCTGGCGTTAAACGATTCATGATGAAATGTCAAATTTTATTAAACAGAAATGTCAACACAATTTGACAATTTTCATCTGTCAAACAACCATAATTACAGCTATTGAAAGATTTCATGCAGCAAACAAACGAAATGTCAAATTATATTAAACAGAAATGTCAACACAGTTTGACATATCTCATCTGTCAAACTATTATGACATCTATTGAAGCAAACAAAAACACCCGTTACAAATGTGAACCGTATAGGTATTTGCGACCAAAAAATTCTGCAATTATGGTGCAACCGATCCATTAACTTGAATATTTCTTCGCGAATTCAACCTATTTGGATATCATCATAGTTTCTATTGATGATTACTTTTATCATTTTATCAAGTACTTTTCATTGCAGCTCGTATAGAAGTTTTAGATATTTAATTTGTTATGATCAAAGGCAGTTAAAAATCGAAATTAATGTAAGGTATAAAAATGGGAAAAAAATCCACAAAACAAAAAACTAAAATGTTGTAAAACATAAAGACTTACCCTTGAGCCAAGTTTATAAGAGTACAAATATCAACCTAGAACAACAAAACGAATGCAACAACAAAAGGAAGTACATAAATAACTGAAATTCAATACAAATAGCTGAATATGTATAGTACACGACTACTGCTTATATAGAAGAAAATATCAGACACACACACACACATACACACATAGCAATACAACCATACATGAAGAAAGACATAGTCGAAGCAAGCCAACAAACAATATTATGGTTTGAAATGAAAGAAAATCCTTTCACTTTGACATTAATCCCAAATAGCCGCTGAGAGGCTGACGTTGGCAACAATAATAATAACAACAAGCTGTCAGCATGCTGTAGTACATACATACATATGGATGAAGTAAGAAGAAAAGACCAACAAATAAGTACAAAAAAAAAATGGATTTATACAGACACACACACACACACACACAAACATACATGGTACAAATAAAGGATCAGTAGCTATGTAATAGCTGCAATGCTAATATTTATTTGGTAGTGAAGGTAGTCATAGTGGTGGTGGTGATGGTGTTGATGATGGTAGTGTGAATGATGTGGATAGTATTTAGTAAATAGTATTGAGCTCTTGTAAATTGAGAAGAAGGACGAACAAAAAAAAAAAAAAAAAACAAATCCCAAATAGAAAATACAAAAAAAAAAAAAATGAATTCAAATATGTAGCTTCGAATGCACGTACATACTAAGCGACTGATATATAAAAAAGTGCAGCTGTGCAAAAAAAATCAATAAACATAATTCACTATGGCGATATTAGTCGAATGATATAACGACAACATATCCAGGATATATACATATTCTAGTACATAGCAGAATGAGTAAGTGAATAAGCTCCAAAAAAAAAAAAAAAACAACAAAAAATTGTAATGAAAATGCCTTCGGGTCGTATTACAGCATACGATATCCGGAATATTGCATCATATGGAATTATGCATATGTATGAGTGTGCATGTGATGTATAAAAAAAAAAAAGAATAATAATAATAACAACAACAACAACAGCAATGCAATGTACAAAATTAAATGCAGTCGAAATTTAAATATCCATAAATCCATAAATGCGAGTATTACCATTTCAGCTTATGATTGTGAATTTTCATTTCATTCACATACATGGTTGGTAAATGATTTAATTTAAATGCAAGCATATGAAAGGCATCAGAAGCTGCATATGTGCCGCTGAGATATTTATTTCAATCATTAATGAAATCATATTGTAAGCAAATGTAGTGTCAATGGGATAGACCACTACAGCGACTGAGACTGGCACAGGTTTCTCAGTCATATTGAGCGGATTTTCAGATGGATAAATTCTTATTGCGAGTTACTGAAGATAATGATTCTTATCGTAGTTCTTTTATATACCAAATTGCCCCTGCTAATTTAATACATTTCTTCTTCTTCTTATTTGGCTATAACAACCGATGATCGATTTAGGACGAACATATGAATATGAAGTAAAAAATTCAAATGCTCACTCATAGTTAACCTCAAATATTTGACTTCTGTCGCATACTTGAGAGAACTACCATTCAGACTGATGGTAGTCGGGCGAAACGACGACAATCTGCTTTTAAGCAGCATCATCACCGTCTTATCCGCCGACACATCCACACCCACCCCGGAACTCCATTCATGGACAACCTGAAGCAATCCTTGACCTATCCTTTCGATACTAGATCTAGATTGGCTCTCCACTAAAATTAAAAGATCATCCGCATATGCACAACACTTACACAATACCTCAAGCTGACGTAGCAGGGAATCCATCATGAGTTGCCATATGAATGGACCGCATATGGACTCCTACGGACAGCCACGCACCATACTAATATCAACACTGTCATTCACACCAAGCACACATGCCCTTCTGTCGGAAAAATAGCTATTCCACAGGCTTAAATTCCCGACAGTTAAGCTCAATCAGACGCTCAATCACTCTATCCCAGCGCAGGTAATCAAACGCTCCCTTAAAATCTATATACACACCTAAAACATACTTGCTCGTAGAGCCACGCACAAAATCTTTCACGTACATCCACGCATCCTCAACACTCCGACCCATACGAAAACTAAACTGCCTATCCGAAAGCTGACCAATTCTCTCCTGAAGCCGTTCCACCATGGCGCGTTCCAGCACTTTGTGAAGCATCGGTAAGAGACTGATGCCCCGATAAGATCTGGATCTGGACGGACCTTATCAGAAAACTTCAGGAGAACTATCACTCTAGTTATTTTCCAATCGCGTTGAAAAATACCCTCCCATATGCATTTATCGAAGACAGCACCCAAGTATTCCGGGATAACCTTTCACAGATGCTTACACATCTCGCCAGTCAGCCCATCAATCGAATATCTACTTTTGGTCGTGATGCCTTCTTCTTTTTATGTGTCCATAACAACCAATTATCGATTTAGGCCGAATATATAATGCGGTGCCAGTCTTCTCTGTTCTTCACTTGCTGGCGCCAATTGGATATTCCAAGCGCCGCCAGTTTACCCAACACTTGGTCCTTCCAACGGAGGTTTGGTCTGCCTATTTTTCTGCGTCCACCAGCGGGCGCCGACTTAAATGCCTTCTTCGCTGGAGCGTCTTCTTCCATTCGCTCGATATGACCCAGCCAGCGCAGCCGCTGGATATTGATTCGCCTGACTATGTCAATGTCACCGTAGAGCTCATACAGCTCGTCGTTGTACCTCATTCGGTACTTACCATCAACGCAAATAGGACTGAAGTTCCTGTGCAGAACTTTTCTCTCCAAAAACTCCAAGCATCCTCTCATGAGTGGTGGAAATTGTCCAGGCTACTGCGCCACATGTTAGGACAAGACTAATGAGGTACTTGTAGAGTGTGATTTTCGATCTTCGAGAGAGGGCTCCGCTACTAAATTGCTTACTCAGCCCAAAGTAACACCAAAGTTAGCAAGTGGCATGATCTCCAGGCTGACGTCATTACAGTTGTTGATGCTGGTTCCAAGATAGACGAAGTCCTTCACCACCTAGAGAGTGTAATTGTCCAGAGTGACGTTTTGTCTAAGACGCCGGGACTCTCTGTTTGTAGGTATTAAACGGAGGGGAGAGATCCTTCCCAATTTTCACTGCACAACGAGAGTTAAGCAGTGTCATTCTGCAAAGTCGAATGAGTTTTGCAGGAATACCAAATTCAGACATAGTTGTGTAGAGGTAATCTCTTATTGGACTGTCGAAAGCGGTTTTGTAATAGACGAATAGGTGATGTGTGTCGATCTGTTTTTTTTTTTGGGATTTTTCCGGAATATGCTTTTCTTGGGTTTTTTCCAGAATATGCAGAATATGGCGTAGTGTGAAAATTTGATCGATGGTGGATTTGTTCGGTCTGAAACCACACTGATAAGATCCAATCAGGTTGCTGAGCATAAGCTTCAATCTTTCACACAATTCGCACGATAAGACCTTGTATGCGATGCTCAGGAGACTTAAGCCACGGTAGTTGGCGCAAATTGTGGGGTCTCCTTTCTTATGTGTGGGGCACAGAACACTGAGACCCCAATCGGACTCGGGCATGCTTTTGTCCGACCATATTTTACTTAGAGCCAATGCATGCATGTGAGCAGCTCATCGCCGGCGGTCTTAAACGACTTGGCAGACAGGCCATCTGCACATGCTGCTTTGTTGTTCTTCAGCCTCATTGTGGCTGTTTTAACCTTGTCATGGTTGGGTGATGAAACGTCAACACCATCATCCGTAATTGGGGTATTCGGGCAATCTCCTCCACTGGCGAAATTGGTCATAGCATCGCCATTCAGTAACAGGGAGAAGTGTTTAATAAATTTGCTATATTTAATTCTAAATATGGAGTAGTAACTACTCCATATTTGTAAGATTACAAAAGGCATTGGTGTGATAAGTAGCGTTTGCTCGCCCTAACACTGTACGACACGAGTCGCATGCCTCATATATATTAATGCTTACAAATAACATAAGATGAGCAATAAATTAGATTCAACTAGAAAATACTAAACGCACTCACGTATTTTGTACTAACTAACTACATATGTACATGTGTACAGACGACAGATCAGACGCATGTAACACTCAATATTGCAAATGCTAAATGTACACGTGTACATTGTCAATTCAAATATATGCGTATGTACTAACAACAAAATACATACAAAACAATAAGAAAAAGTAAAAACAACAATCTATCCCACATAATTAGAGCATCGTATAGTATATACACACACACATATAAACATACACCTGACTCTTACCGTTATTCTCTTACTGACATTGTGCAAAAACGTAAAAGAATCTATGTAATTCAAATATTCAGCCGGAAGCCGGATGTTGATATGTTGACGTACATGTCTAGAGACTTTTCGAAATTATAGGGTGTTTCAAAATGTGATGTAATCTATTTTTGGTATAATCAAATGCAAGTTCTCGCACTAAAATTTGGTATATACATTTTTTGTGGTTACATATTAGTTGAATTAGAAATGGGCTCCATCGGATAAAAACTACACCTACGTCTCATACAAAAGTGTATTGTTGAGTGCATTTTTTCATATTTTTTGCGAGAAAATATAAAGTTATAAAGCTGAAATTCGGTGGACATATTTATTTTGATTCATAAATAGATGTAATCAAAAATGAGCTGAATCGCATGAAGCCTACACCTACCTCCAATACAAAGATATGCTGTCATACGTATGTATGGCAACACTTTGTGCTCCAAAATATGAAGTTTTGAAGCGTACATACGATTATATTTCCTAAGTAATGGAAATATTCTAAAATTAACTGAATTGGATAAAATCTACACCTACCTCCCATACAAAATTATGCTTCCGTGCGTATATACATTCAACACTTGAGGCACCAAAATATAAAGTTATCAAGTTGAAATTTGATACACATAACTAAATTTACCACATAATAGACATACTCAAAAATGGGCTAAATCGAATGAAAATCACTTGTACCTCTCATACAAAATTATGCTTTAGTAAATATTTTTTTACACTTTGCACACAAAAATATGATATATCAAGTTGAAACTTGGTCAACACAATTATATTTACTAATGAATGAAATAGTCCGAAAATGGGCCGAATCAGATAAAACCCACACATACCTCCCATACAAGGTTATATTTCTAAACGTATGTTTTCACACTTTACGCACGAAGATATTAAGTTATCGCACTGAAACTTGGTATATGTTGTTATAATTGCTAAGAAACGCGACAGTCTGAAAACTGACGAAAACGGATAAAAACCACTTATACCTACCATACAAATTAATTGTCCCGTAAATATTTTTTTACATTTTTTCCCCGAGAATACAAAGTAATCATGCTGAAATGATATGATTAAATTTACTAATTAATGGAAGACTCCGAAAATAGTTTGAATCGAATGAAATCCTCTCCCACATCTCATTCAAAATTTTTTTTCTCAACTGTACTTTGCGAACGAACATATAAAGCTGTAGGACTGAAACTCGTCACATACGATTATTTTGATCAGCATGTAAATATGTTTCATAATAGGCGTTGTAGGATAAAAACCACACCCACTTGCCATACAAAAGCATGTTTTTTTTTCGAAAGTATGTCTATCCATCATGGTACAAGGTATAAGATCTATTGTGCCCCTTTCATGGACCTAGAGTTTGTCTCTTAGCCCAATTACCTCGATGAATTGTAGTATTGGTTCTACTTCACAGAGTCTAAGTTCGTCCTCGGGTATGATGAAATCTCCAAGGTGTTTCCTTCTCTTGTGCATCAGGGCGAAACCAGTTCCTATAACATGTTGTGCGGTCTCGTCCACTTCCCTGCAGAACCTGCAAAGAGCATCTGAGAAAATTCCCAGTTTTGTTAGGTGATAGTTCATTCTACAATATCCTGTTAATAATCTCGTAATGATTCTCAAGTTGTTCTTCGTTAGTTTCATAAAGTCCTTGTAGCCTTTTAGGTTGTATGTCCCAAACGCTAGTTTGGTGTGTGATAACCCCGGTATGTTTTCCCAGTATAATCTTCTTTGTCTATAATCTCCTTCCCAAATAATACGGGAGATGTTACCCGATCCTAATCTACAGAATGGTTCGGACCCTACAAATGGAGTTGATATTCCTTTCCTAGCAAGTTTATCTGCCATTTTATTTCCATTGATCCTTACATGCCCCGGAACCCGCACCTGATTGAATTGGCCTAGGATGTTCACGTTTTCAATATTGAATTAAAATTGAATTTTGTAAAAATATAATTGTACAATTATTCTTTTACTGGTGGGGCACGAAAGAAAGTGCAATAATATTTATTTCCGGAAAATATTCTGTGATTAGTTGCGAGTTTAAGCTCTCAAGGGTTCTGCCGTTCGGAACCGGCTAATATAAGTAGGCCTCTTCTAATGCTGTCCAAATTTAACACGCACAACCGTATTGGAAGAGAAGCTCGGTTGTATCACAACGGGCCTTTCTGGCCTTAGTGTGTCCTCTCAGAGAGAGGGCAGCCACATAACCGAACCTAACATAAGATTTTTTTGAAACACCCTATCCGCCTACAATTTTTTTCGTATTTTACATTCATAGTGGCGTAGTTTGGAGACCTTACTATTCAATGTGTTTGACTTTTTTTGTGACGGTTGTCGATGCACGTTCTCATCTCTCACTCTCTGTGTGCCATGTTTATTTGTCATGGTGGCGCCAAGGTGGTACAGATTTATTTAATTTTTTTGTGCTAAAAATAAATTCCTATTTCTATATGCTGACACTGTTCCATCGGATTGATAAAGAGCGCGACGGCGTGGTAAAAATCATATAAAAATTAGCTGCCTAAATGGAATGTAATCTTATCGGATTCGTTTTTTTTTTTTTTTTTTTGCTATTATTCGCATCACTGCTGTTGTTAGTTTCTTGCTTGGTTGTTTGGTTGGTTTGTTGGTTGATTTTGACTCATCGTCATTGTAATCCTCTTCTGATATTTCGTATTTTTCGTAGTTTTTTTTTTTTCCTTTTTTCATTTATATTGTATTAACGCACAATTCCTTTCATGAGCATAAAATATACACTCGTACATACTACATATTTCCTTCAAGTGAAAATGTTAAATATTTTTGTACACGCCTGTCGTGTTAAACCCGCTGCGTTGTGCTGATGGGTGGCCTGGTCTCATTGGCGCTAATGAGATCGTGAACGTGTAGCTACATATCTGTGACATTTTGGTTGGAGCAGTTTTTTTGCCGGAAGAAATAGGAAAAGAAAAACAAAAATCAAATAATCCAGACGAGAAAATCTTTTTTATCATACTTTTGCATAGGTTTCAACAGCTAACGGTAGTAAAGAGTACCGACATATCAGCATGATATTTAATAAGTATTTTTTGCAAAATTTTGCTACCAAAGAAACGCACATTTAAAATAATAAAATGAGCAAAATATTTTGATTTTATTATTTATAAATAATTTTTCTTTCTTTTTTTTGTTTTGAGAATATGCAAGGGCGGTCCCAGAACTACCCGATCTAATCAAGAAACCACCACAAATTTGGGAAAATTCTGAACATAATCTCCTTTTTAGCTCTATATACTTTTTCCAGCAATATTCTATAGCTTCGATACCCTGTTTATAGTATGAACTGTCTAGAGCTCATTAAAATAGCCATCTACCGCAGACTCCACCCACCTCTTCATTGTTTGTAAATCTTCTACCACCAACCCATTTTTTCAAATTTGGAACTAGAAAATAATCCGAAGGAGCTAAATCCGGTGAATAAGGTGCGCGCTGAAGAAATTCGAGATTTAACTAATTGATTTTGGCCATCGCAATAGCGGATGTGTGAACTGGTGCATTGTCTTGATGAAACAACACTTTCTTTTTGACCAAATGCGGCCTTGTTTTTTTAATTTCATCACTTAAACGCTGCAAGAAGATAATCAGTAAAAATTATCCCACATGCAACCCAAAAAACAGACGCCATAACCTTGCCTGCATATGGATCTGTCTTCGCCTTCGTTGGACACGATTCTGCCCTTTCAGTCCACCCTTTTGACTGCTCCTTTGTCTAAGGTGTGAAGTGGTGGACCCATGTCTCATTTATAGTTA
Source organism: Megamerina dolium (assembly GCA_963854835.1). Lineage (NCBI taxonomy): Eukaryota > Metazoa > Arthropoda > Insecta > Diptera > Megamerinidae > Megamerina > Megamerina dolium. Next base: position 65,690,837 of record OY978528.1, on the reverse strand, counting down.
CGTATGGACGCAAAAACTCGGCTTTATTACTGTGAAACATCGCCAAACACTCTGTTGTGAGCAAACGCGGTACCCATCTTGCACACAGCTTTTTCATTTCCAAATTTTCGGTCAATATACAATGTATAGCACTTTTTGAAATGCCTGTAATTTCACCTAGCCCACGCACCTTCAGCCGGCGATCATCCAATACCATTTTGTGGATTTTCTTAACTGTTTCTGGTGTGGCCACCTCAATTGGTTGACCACTACGGTGTTCTTGGTCTTGGCAGCTGATACGACCTCGTTTAAACTCTGCCACCCAATATTTTATGTTGGTAAAGGAAGGAGCAGATTCCCCCAGAGTAGAATCTAGTTCGGTTTTAATGAAAGTATTGAATTACATAAAGGTGACCAATTTTTTCCATGTTTGCAAATTACTGAGTTCGTTAACTTTCGATGGCTCCAAAAAAAAAAAATACTAAACAACGTGATGCCTTCAAACTTAAAACATAAGTTGTTTAAGGTTGCCACTTTTCACCAAAGTAATTTTTTTCAAACTACTGACGCCATCTATATGTCGGGTCGGGTAGTTCTGGGACCGCCCCAGAAAATGGGTGACAATTCTCTAGCATAATTGAAGATATCCATTGATTGGGGAAAAGCTTCCCTTATACATTTCTTATAGCAATAATTTCCCAATTATTAAATTAATCGTTTGCATTCATTGATGCTGCTGCAATACATTGCGCTTCTTTTTCAAATTAATAAAAATTCAAAATAAAATAAAAATAAATTCATTTTTTTTTTGCCATTGATGCCATATGCACTTCTTGTTCTCTTGTAAATTAATTAATTTTATTTACCAACACATGCACTCACGCAGACATATATATACCTTTTACTGTATGTGTGTGTGTGTGTAAGTATGTATGCAACATTATTCATGCATATAATATAGGAACAAGCAGACATACGCATAAACGATATTATTTATTCCGTTTTACAATGCTTGATGCACAGAAAATTGTATGTCAAGTGAATGAATGTGCCACACACACACACACATATACACACATAATATGCTCAGACTCCAATCGACACCCAATGCAACCCACATAAGCGTCTATAAGTTGTCGTACTGCAGTATTCAATGTTCATTGGAGAGTGCAACAGCACCAACAGCAGCAGCAACAGCAGATTAATGCAAACTACTTCGTCATAAATAATATACTACAATACTCATACATATATACATATGTATGTACTATTATAAGTATATATTGCTACTACTACTACTACTACATACATACTTTTTGTACTACTGAAGCAGCTGCATTTGGTTGCTGCCGGTAAGCAATTTCTCTTCTATGCGAAATGTGGCATTTGTACTTAACGACTTTTCGTATACGATACGTTGCGAACGTTGTATGTTTACCGTAGAAAATCAGTAAGAAGGAAACTTAACCAAACCAAAGCAATAGCAAATGCATCAAGGAGAATGCTAACGCGCTTAAAAGTAGGCTAAGGAAAAAAATCAATAAGAAATACTTGTACGAGTACATACATACATACAACAACAACAACAACAACATAAATGCAACAACTTACATTTATAGCATTCAAGTAGAAATTGCAGCTGAGCACCGACACAACAACGACTCTTATATTTATAGTAAATGGTTCTGTATGCTGATTGGGTTTAGCTTATGCACACCACCTGTTGCTTCTTACCTTAATTGAATACAACAGGTTTTACAATACAAGTATTGTATAGAGAATGGTGGTATATATTTTACATATATCGGTTGAAGGAATATACATTCTGTCAAATAAGTACACGGAAATTCTCATTTTTAATTTTCCCTCTGTCAGCCACTATTTTGTGAATTTTTATTGCTATGTGTCATTTAGTTTGGTTACGGCGTCATTAGGAACAAGTCAACCTTTTGTGTGCGTTGCGATTTCTTCTCGCCCCTCTTTGAACGATTTATACCAATCGTAAACCCGAGTTTTCGACATGGTTGAATCACCAAATATTTTTTATTCAACATTTCCAACGTTTTGGCACAAGAAATTTCGTTTGAAACACAAAATTTCACACAAACTCTTTGTTCGATATTTTTATCCATAGTAAAAATTTTGAAATATTCTCAGAGGGAAAATTAAAAATGAGAATTTCCGATTTCCGGGTACTTATTTGACAGAATGTACACATATATACACATGTACTCGTACTATTAACTGTTGGGCTGTGTAATATAAAGAGATACTATTTACCCCATCATCATCATAAGTAAAATAAGCAAAAAAATTAAAAAAATTAAAAAGTAAAATAAGAAGAGAAAATTATGATGAAAATCATAATTTCTTCTTAATGTGATATGCTTGATAATCCTCTTGTGTTGTTGTGTTTTGTACATTTGCCATGCATGCAAGTAACATTAATTGTTGTATGTTGCATGAATCCAAGATTTTATATAGTAAATAAGAAGGGTAAAAAACTACTAAATTATACGTACGTGTACTTAAAACCTTCACGTAAGTTGATTACACTTTAGTGTAAATCCCTCGGAGTAAATCACCCGGAGTTGATAGTATTTTGCCAGCCCTACTTTCTAAGGGGACCATCTTGGTGCCGACCTTCAGATCTAGCTTAATATTGGGTTTTGTTTCAAAAATTTGGTGAGAAGTCAAGGTTATATTCATACCAAAGGGTGGCAACAAACTCCCTGAATCTCCCAAATCCTACAGGCTAAACACTCTTACGTCCTTCATGTTGAAAACCATGTAAAAGATATTGGACTGCTATCTAAGAGAGGAGGTTATTTCTAACCCCCTCCACTACACAAGCTACAATTTGCTTATCAAGAAGGAAAATCTACAGTCACAGCACTGCACACAATTGTTTGCGATAGAGAAAAGGCATTAGGTGTAAGGGAAGTAGCTCTTAGCGATTAATAGAATAGAGCGAGTCAATAGAACTGGCAATCTCCAATACAGGAGCAGATCCAGCAATAGTAAATGGGTAAACCAAAGAACAATCATAGCCTCTTTCGGGCAAGCCAACCTACGTGTTAAAGCGCTAAAGGGATGTACAGGATGCCTTAAATAAAACATGGTAGTGGTGTGGGAAAGAGGAGTTATCAATTAACGTCACCAAAACTACTATCGTTCCCTTTACCAGAAAAAGGATATTTAATACTCCCATATTAAAAATAAACGAGACAGAGATACCCATGAAGGAAGGGGTAAAATATCTAGGAATCATTCTGGATAAAAAACTCACCCACGAAAAACCTTTGGATTACCAAGCAACTTCCAGGGAATCATGGGATCTGAGTCAATTCTGGATTTACACCCAAATATTTAGACCCATCCTACTATATGGGGCATTGGTATGGTGGGTAAAAACCAATCAAACAACAGTTATATCAAAACTGTGCAAATTACAAAGGCTAGCGAACCTAAGCATCACAGGGGCTTAGAAAACTACACCAACTTCTGGCATGGAAGCGTTATTAAACTTACCACCGCTACACATTTGCAATACAAAAGGCTGTTGCAAAGCTAGCACTCTCAATCCATAAGAATGAAAAATTCAAACCAGGTAATCTGACTGGACACCTAGAGATCTTAAACAAGGTCAGAAATGTTTAAGAACATGCTTCAGGTTGTAAGAGCAGTAATAGTGGGATCTGGAAACCACAAATCAATAACACTAAGGGCGGAAAGTACAATTTCCTACGCCGCGTTTTATGCTATAATGGAAGCAGTGGAAATCTTACCCAAAAGAGGACTCCAAAGAATCAAAATTAAAATAATATCAGTCAGCCAATCAGTCCTCAAAGCTCTGAAAAGCTACACATTCACATCAAAAGACCTCACAGAGTACAACAAGGTCTCTCTGATCTGGTTGCCAGGACATGAAGGACACGAGAAACAAAGAGTCCCGGCATCTTGGATGGCATATCACTGTTCATAACTACTATTTTGAAGTAGTAAAAGACTTTATCTATCTTGGAACCAGCATTAACACCAGTAATGACGTCAGCCTGGAGATATTGCGAAGGATCACTCTTCTTAACAGGTGCTACTTTGGACTAAGTAAGCCATTGAGGAGTCGAGCCCTCTCTCGAGAAACGAAAACCACACTCTACAAGTCCCGCCGAAGTTTGAACAATTTCCACCTCAGATGAGAGCATGCGCGGAGTGTTCGAGACATAAGTCCTACGCAAGATTTTTGAACTTATTTGCGTTGGTGGCGAGTATCGAATAAGGTACATCCATGAGCTGTGTGAGCTGTATGCCGACACCGATATAGTAAAGCGCATTCAAATTTAGCGGCTGCCCTGGGTAGGTCATGTCGAACGAATGGATGAACATGCTCCAGCTAAGAAGGTGTTATATTCGGAACCCGCTGGTGCATGATGCAGAAGAGGAAGACTTAACCTTCGTTGGAAAGACCAAGTACTAGAGAACTTGTCAGCGCTTGGAATTTCAAACTGACGCCAACTAGCGAAAGAAAGAGCTGTCTGGCGAAACACAGCTGTAAGAGCAGTATTCCGATAGCGACGTAGTAAAGGCCATTAACATTCAGCGGCTGCTCTGGCTAGGTCATGTCGAGCGAATGGAGGAACACGCTCCGGCTAAGAAGGTGTTGTATTCGGAACCCTCTGGTGGACGACGCAGAAGTGGCAGAACTAACCTCCGGTGGAAATATCAAGTACTGGAGAACTTGTCAGCGCTTGGAATTTCTAACTGCCGCCAACTAGCGAAGGAAAGAGTTGGCTGGCGAGGCATGCTAGATTCGATAAGTAGACGTATTCTTTATTCTGTGGTGAAATTAACTTTACATATCAAGTCTTAAATTAAGAACTTTATATTTTCTCATTTAACGCGCGCAAACATACATTCAACAATCAAATTTTGTATGGAATGAAGGCATTGTTTCCATTCGATTGCGTCCATTCTCAATCCCTTCAATTGTTTCAGTTTCAATGAGATATGAGAAATATAGTCTTACAGCTTCGAGTGTAGAATATGAAGTATAATTTTGAACTAATCAATGGATTTAATACAAATAAAAAACCAATATGCTCATCCTACTCAAATATGTTCGTACAAGTAATTACTGTACAAATCCATACTTCTCCTAAATGCATATGGTTTCATTGAATGTGTGTGTGTGTGTGTGTGCATGTATATGTAGTAAAATTTCTTTTGAAATGACCTAATTTTATATTATTCTATTGTATACATATATTACATGCATATCTGACATTCCACATGCAATATATGTATTTATAACATAGAACATAGTTCATATCAATTATTTATTTATGCTAATGGAATGAAATTGTAATATTTTAATATACCCGCATACAATATGAGCATGCAATATTATAAAATAATATGAATGGAGGAAATTATTTCATTGACACCATCAATATGGCCCTTCAGTCTGACGTATATGCCTGCAATTGTGTCGGTCCAATATGTTGCGTCATTTATAAATAACAACAACAACAACAGAGAACCAAAAATAATCAAAAATTATTTTAGAACTTTTCATAATCATAAATACAAGTACTGCACATATATTATTTATGTAATACATCAATTTATATTCATAGGAGCGCGTGAGAATACTTAGCCCAAGTAGATCAGTTCACAGACATAATAAATATTGAATATTATGATGAGCGAAAAACTTCTCAATTTCTCGCTAAAATAAATATTGAGTGAGCATTTAATTATTATGGTATTAAAAAAAAAAAAAAAAATATTTCAAATTAGCGTGATTTGTGGAAAATGCCCACCTCTCTGTCTAATATTTAGCTGAACGCATAAGATATAGAGATATGACTTCAAAGTCATAATATATAGTGTACATCTATATATAGTATTTTCATTGCTTGCAAATAATATTTAATAAAGCACATCTGCTTTTAAATATTTATTATTTACGAGCCCTGAAAGGTATGTATGTTGGAATTTTTGACAACGGTCATATCCTGTAAGCAGCCCAGATAGCAAACGTAATAGTAATAAAATTAAAGAGAAAAAAAAAAACAAAAAAAGGGTTCGATAGACGTTCGCAGAAGCGAAAAATAGCACAAATCATCTCTAAAATGTTGTTACCGATAGTGGTGGTGATGGTGGTGGTGGTGATGGTGTTGCTATTGAAGGTTCAAGTACGTACATAATATGTATATACGATATATTTATATACATGTATCTATACATAAATAAGGCCTGCTCAAAATTGTTGAAAATTTTTTTTTAAGAATATTGAAAAATTACTCCCATCGGACGCGTCCCCAGGTGACGGATAGGAGAAGGCTCGGAATATGCAGGGTAACTGGGAAATTAAATATCAGTCGCCAACCAAAACAGACAGACAATTTCCAAGCTAAGGTATTCTTGGAATCGTGCTGATGGCTGAATGATGCAGGGTATTGATACCTGGCCGCCTCAGGGAGTAACTGTGGCCTTACAGCGGTAAGGAGCGCTACCATGGAGGACTCCGTGTTTTCCCCATATATACTCGAGGTTGCCTAGCTTGACGCAGGTTCGTCGAAGCAACCGTAAGAAAAAGATGAACGAATCTATACAATGGAGAAAATATATACATATATTGTCTCTCTAACATAGAATTGATTTAGTACTCAGTAAAAGAGAATTGGTTTAGATAAAGAGGTTACCTAAAAGAATTACACCCTCGACCCCAAAAAAGGGCTTTCCTACCAGACAAGATAAATATTTCTACATCAATTTCAATAACATAGTTCCCATTGACTTCTAAATTTTCGAGAATTTCCCTCAGGTTTCGCAGAAGTTACTCCAAGAGCATTAAAATGTATGGCGATACTATTGATTTTTCGCATCCAACATTTTTCCTTAACATATTTACCTTCTACATCGAAAATTTAGAAAGTCTCCAGTACAAACTTGTCATTTTTATACATTTCACCCCAACGTTACCATAATGTCCTAAAATATATGACCAACTCGTAATGTAGCTACCTTCTTCTTCTTCTTATGTGGCAATAACAACCGATGATCGGTTTAGGCCGAACATGCGTCGCATTCCCTGTCCTTCCCTTGCTAGCGTCAATTGGATATTCCAAGTTACCCAACAGTTGGTCCTTCCAACGGAGGTTTGGTCTTCCTATTCTGCTGCGTCCTCCAGCGGGTGCCGAATAAAATACCTGCTCCGCTGGAGCGGCTTCGACATGACCCAGCCAGCGCAGCCGGTGGATTTTGATACTTTTGACTATGTCAATGTTAGCGTACAGCTCATACAGCTCATCGTTGTACCTTATTCGGTACTCGCCATCAACGCAAATAGGTCTGAATATCCTGCGCAGAGCTTTTCTCTCGAAGCATGCCCTCATCAGTGGTGCAAATTGTCCAGGCTTCTGCGTCATATGTTAGGACAGAAATCATAAGGGTCCTTGACCATCTCAAAAGCGTGTTGTCCGAGACGCCGAGACTCCTTGTTTGTAAACATTAGGTACTTCGTCTTGACGTCGTTTACCGTATGATCCTCAAAATTAACTGAAAAACATCTGAAAATCGACAAATAACTCTATAATTGCTTAGATATCGCCCCCTAGAGCATTAAAATGTGACCAAGCCCCTACAAAATTGAGATTTTTTCTTTATTTTGCACTCACTGGTCTCACACTGCTCCTAGACGGATGAAATGTATGACCGACTTTTATTAATTTTTGCTATGCAACATTTTTCATCAACTTACTTATCCTCTATCTTCATTGCTTATAAGAGTTTACCTACGAAATTAATTTAAAATCGCCTAGAAGTCAATAGATGGGTGCTCAGCTCAGATGAAAGCTCAGTGGTTAGTGTGTTGACCTTCTGATCTGTAGATCGTGGATTCAATCCCCGGCTGATGCATAACAAATTTAATATCGAAAAGATTTTTCTTTCGAAAGATGCCCACCTGTCGGCCAACAATCGGCAATTCTTCCGACAGTATAACAATTCGCCATGGAAAAGCTTCTAAAAGAACTCTATGACAAAGCTCAGAAAAAGTGATGTCTCAAGAGTTCTGCCGTTTGGAACCGCCTAAAATAAGTAGGTCCCTTCTAATACTGTCCTAAATTTAACACGCGCAACAGTAATGGAAGTGAAGCTCGGTCAAAGAGCCCTTCGGGGCTTATAGGAGCCACATATTTTTTTTTTTTTAGAAATCGATTAGTAATTCCATTATTACTCAAGCCTCTTCACTAAAGTACTTGACCTATTCTCCTCAAAATTTTTTCTAAATACACCTAAATACCTCCTATTGCCGGCCATTTCTTCTTTTGAGCCTGTAGCACTTAAAAAAAAAATAATCTTCTACTAAAAATTCGAACATATTCAATGTAAATGCATACAAATTCGTTGTTAAGCAAGTGAAATTTTTAAAAAAGGTTGTTTACAACATTCTAAATTGCATAACGTGAATGAGAACGCAACCAAGTATGCTATACTTTTGTGCTATTCTCGATACGATTGAAGTGAAGCAAAAAAAAAAATAAAAAAAAAATAAAAGACAAATAAAAAAATCAGACACATGAATTTCAATAAAACTCAACAAACAATATTGGGAGTTTGTGGGCGTTGTGCATAGTGGACTTATGCTCTATGTATGTGTGTAAGTGTGTGTGTCGATGGCTGTGTACCATTGTGAATTGCCCTTATTTGTGGTCTGAGAAAATATTCAAGGCGTTATGTTAAGGATGCCAATAAATCAAAGGCATTTTTAAACAACAGAGAATTTGCAAAATTCAATTCTTCTTCTGATACAAGTTTTTGTTGTTATCTTCTTGTTGTTGTTGTTGCTCTTGTTGCGAAGGCACACTCTTGTCAAATGAGAAATAAATGATGAAAAAATAAAAATAAAACGTAAAACAAAGCAAATTAAACAAACAACAATGAGAAGAATAAATACATACATACATACACACACAGAGAAAATGCTCATGTGGGAGAAAATTTGCAATATCATCGATACGATAGGTAGAGTTAGCGAGAACGGCAGACACCAAATAGTTGAAATTGTTCGCATACAAGTAAATGTATTACACATATAATATTCCGTCTCATTCTATCTTTTCCTAATGCTCTCTTGCTCTGCATGGGCTCTTATAGGATTGGTTCGTGCTTGGGTGTTCAATTCGATGCCGTGCAAAAATCTCCTATATTGGTAACTGAAGAGGTAATTGATGCAATGCAAATTTTGCTGGGGCCACAATAATTATGAGTAATATTTAAAAATTTGCAATTTAATAATTAATATTGTATTCGTTCGAATTTGAAAAAAAACCACCTTTGAATCCAATTTCATATTGGACTCACCTTTTCCTTTTGGGTTACGTGTATGTTTGTATGCGTCCAGAGGGTAATGATAAAGTGCTCTGCTTTTCACGTATCGTATGTACATAAATTCAATGATATTTTGGGTATTTTAAGCATTTCCATTAAAGGTATTATACACCCTGGCATGTTTTATCATTTTCCTTTTGTATAGGTACAATGATGACAATACAGAATTAATAAATCTGTTTGGGGCTCTTTACTCTTACCTTGAAGATTGAGTATTACACCTTAAGTGTACATGTGTACATAAAAGTTTAGAGATTAACTATAACAAATTTGTTTTTAAACCACTTGAGCATACGTATTTCATAGAAGGGCAAAAGAGATTAATTAAACTACATGAAAAATATTGTTTGAGATTTATAGCATTTTTGAAAGATAACTTTTTGGGAAAGTGTGATAAAATATGCACCTGTATTGCATCGCTTCTCCATAAGGGTTAAATACTTCATTCAACACAATATTTTAGATGTTAGGTTAGGTATGGTTTGGAGCGGATAATTGCCATAGTTATAGAGCGATCGAATTGAATATTATTATTATTATATTTTTAAGGAACTAGCCGAATCAGACTACTATTCGCTGGGTCCCTTTTCGTTCCTCAAATCGTTCCTCAAATCACGAGTTATTTCAAGCAAATCTTTGTGAGATATGTTTCACATATTGAGTTCGTCAATAAATTGTCGATCCAGTGTGGACATCCTCCTCCTTGCCAATGCAGGACACTGGCACATTATGTGCGCCGCTATCTCTGCCTCTTCCATGCATAATCTGCAAATATCAGCATCATCCCCTTCAACAAGACCCATGTCCAATTATTAATGTAGTCAACCAGCTTAGAGTTAACCGTCTGAGACTGAGAACCCTTCCCGATTCGCAGCCCCTTGGTAGCCGCAACGAGGCCTTTGCCTGTCTACAAGTGGGCAACCACTCCCATCTCCAAAGATGGAGTTTCGTTATCTAATCTTTGACTTTTGTCTTGACCGCACTGTTACTAAGCGCAACTACTGGCTCTGGCCCATAAAATTCAGCTTTAGATCCTTGTCTAGCCAAGGCGTCTGCAGCTTCATTTTGCTCAATACTAATATGTTTCTTCACCCACATAAGAGTAATCGCATTACAGCGAGCACATCCGTTAGATTTCTGAACACATTCGAACATTAAATTAGAAGATACCGTAGATTGTTGCAATCGTCTGATCAACGCTTGTTTAGCGAGTGCTAGCAAGATTTTTTTACTTTGCGCCTTTCCGTCCAATAGACGGTCTAGCGCATGAATTAGACCAAGCATTTCTGTTTGATATACCGATACGTAACTTCCTAAATTCAAAGTGCATGCCAGTCCCAAATCTTTAGAGAAGATTCCAGCACCGCTCTGCCATCCATTAATGAACCATCTGTAAAAATACTGATGTCATTTACCTCATATACATCACATGTGAGACCGTTTTCAATGAGTGCTTAGCCTACCCATTCCTTCCATTGGCATGTGCGCCTCCTTTACACTGCTATATACCAGTGGAAAGATGCTCCTGTGCGCTATCTCAGTGCCGAATCCATACCAATTATTGGTTGTCTTCAGACCGCCGACTTCATAATATGCAAGTCCAACGGCAACAGCCCCAGAAAGATCTCCAATGCTTCTACCGGGGTCGTCCGGATAGCTCCGGTAATCCCAATACAAGCCATATCTAATTTGCTCTTTGCGATCTTTTGGGTGACCTTGGGCCATCAGACCACATCAGCATACGCTAATACGGGCCTTACCATCGTCGTGTAGATTCAATGCATTGCTCTCGGAGTAATTCCCCACATGAGACCGCACACTCTCTTATACTGATGCAATACCCTTTTGCTTTTCTGGATCTTATCATTAACGTGACTATTTCAAACCAGCTTGTTATCCAGAATGACACCTAGATACTTTACTACCTTGGAAACGTTGATGTTCGACTCAAAAGGGTCCATTATTACACCTGTCCTCCTTTTAGTAAAGAGTACTGTTACCGATTTACTAGAGTTTACAGAGAGTCCCTTCTCTGTGCACCTTTCTTCAACCATTTTGAGTGCACCTCTCATGGTATTATAAATAGCGTTCAGGAACTTGCAACTCACCATTACCGCTACGTCGTCTGCATACCCTATGGTGTGTATGCCTTTTGAGAAGCAGAAGTAGGAAATCGACCGTGATATTCCAAAGGATAGGTGATTGTACGCCCCACTGTGGACATCCTTTGACTCCTTTACCTCTGAGTCTGTAACTCCCATTTTGAAAGTTGATGGCCCTTTTCCTCAGCATGCTGTCCACCCACCTTATAATGGTTTGGCTGACTTCACGAGTGGCAAGGGCCATCCTTAGTTTATCGAAGGCACCCTCTATATCCATTAAAGTAGATATAGATATACCTCCACAAGACAGTTCTCTCTCCGCTACCCGAACTATTTCATGCAGGCAGATTTACCAGCTCTATATGAGTGCAGACACCTGTTTAGTGGTGTAGTCAGAAGCTTTGTTCTTTCCATATTAGGTAAAAGGATTACTTTATCCCGTGAATGAACAAAATCGAATGAAAATCACGGCTAAAAAATAAAAAAATTAATATGTGGCACTTAAAGCCCCGAAGGGCTCATTGGCCGAGCCACGGCTACCTCTTATATAAATGTATGTTCTTAATTGCACTTGGCGCACTTGCAACTTGGAATTTTTAACAATATGCAAGTGAATATGCTGACCTTAGTCTTCCAAGTGCATTAATCCTTGGGACTACAACTCCTAGATTAGGCATAGCACTGGGCATGGGATTTCATTTCATATTGCATTCTTAATTTGAGAAAATTAAATTGCCATATAACCTTCGTATATGGAATTTTTTTTTCATTTGCCTTTAATTTCAAATTCAAGCGAACCATTTATACGCAGGGTTAATTCTCATATTAATTAAATCCTCGAAATTCTCATTAAATTCAAATTTTCATAGAAGAATGGGAGAAAACTACATACAACAAGAAAAAAATAATCAGCAGAATTAAATAAAAATAACATGAATGTAGACTATACGTAGGTAACAAAAAAGAAATGTGTTTTAATGAATTGAGCTGAATGGTAAGCATAGAATTGCTTAAATGAATGCAACTGTTACTGAAATGAAATCATTGAAATGAGTATGTGGTGAAGAGTATATGAATTTGAAATTTTGTTCATTGTATAAATGAGGGAGCCGCGAGGCTGCAGCGAGCGAGGTTGCGTATGAATTGAATTGTGAGATTCTAGTTGTTGTTGTATTGTATTGCGATACAAGATTTTTCATTATTATTATTATTATATATTACATATACATATATATTATTATCTTTGTATTCATTCATTCATTCATCTATTTATTACTTGTAAATTAACGTGCAACACGGCTGTAAGAAGCTTAAAAAATTATGAAAGACTCAACCACAGGCAGACATTCGAATATCATGTGAATGTAGAGAGCGTACAGAGATGAGTTCAGATGATGCAGACATATAAACACACATACAACAAATGAAAAATGATGAATGTGTCTTATTGAGAGAGTGAGTGGAGGGGAGTAAAGAGAGTGAGATGGGTAAGTGAAAGCAAAGGGATTAAATATGTGGAAAAATCCTCTTAATTTTCGTATATTTCATTGTTGAAAGGCAAGAATAATTCCCAAAAACATTTGTGTTCATTCTTTCATATAAAATACCATATAAAATGAATACCTGGCCGAAAATATAATCAATTGTCAAATACATACATTGTTGTAGTTGTGAATATGTGGTGGTATGGAAGATATGCCATGAAAGTCAGTGGTAAATAGTAAAAATTGTCTCTGTTTTCAAATTATGAAATTTATTTAAACTTATTTTTTTCAACAAAATATTACATCACATAAAATTTGATTTCAATTCGCATTTTTGAAAATAAAATCGAAAAAATTATATGGAAGCTACAATAAGTTTTGATTGTATCGATCTGAATCTTTCAGAATCCAGTATTTAAATGAAAATAATATGTCACACAAAATTTCGTGTCATTTTGCTCATAAATAGATAAAGTTCCCGAATAAAGTATGCGTTTTTGAAACAAAATTGACAAAATTATATGAAAATGTCAATTATTTTCTAATGCATTGTCTTGAAAATCATAATATTTCATCATAATAGTATTACACAAAGTTTCAAGTTAAAATAAAGAATGTCCTCATATAAAAATTAAAAATTTTTTAAACAAATTTAATGAAATTATATTAAATTTAATTTTAAATTTAAATATATTATATTAAAACTTGGAAAATTGATTGCTTTCACAAAAATAGTTTTCAATTTAAAATTTGAGGCAATTCCGTACATAAAAAATACGGTTTCCATACAAAAATGTCATTTTTCAATTAAAAATACAAAAAATTATATGGAGGCTATAAGTAGTTTTCAATGTATTTGACTGAAACTTTCAAAATCCTATTTTTTAATCAAAATAGTGCTCCATATGAAATTTTAAGTTATTCCGGTCTTTATAGAACATAGTCGCCATACAAAATATTCATTTTTTAAACTAAAATCAACAAATATAACCGATTAACCAAATTAAGTTGCATATTGATGAATAAAATATTTTTCACCTTAAAATTTGAGGTAATTCCCTACATAAAAAAATACAGTTTCCATACAAAATTGTCATTTTTCAATTAAAAATCCAAAAAAATTATAAGGAGGCTACAAGTAGTTTTCAATGTATTTGACTCAAACTTTCAGAATCCTATTTTTTAATCAAAATAGTGCTCGATACCAAATTTGAAGTCATTCCGGTCTTTATAAAACATAGTCGCCATACAAAATATTCATTTTTTAAACTAAAATCAACAAATATAACCGATTAACAAAATTGAGACAACCCTATAACCAATGTGGCATTGCATGTTGATGAATTTCTTAATGCTGCATGTGCTATAAGCATATTTCACAATTTTATCTACATACAGTCTAATAATATGCGTGTGTAGGACAATGTCCTTGTTCATGGTTTCACATCATAAAATGTTAGTAGCAATGTTTTACCACTTTTTACGTAGAATACTATTTTTTTTCACGATACTTTTTGCAATATTCTCACTTTCTCTGCTTCGTTCGTTAAGTTTACTTTGTGCATATCCAAAGTTTGACTTTTTTTTTTCGCTTTCAGCTTTATTGTGTCTTAAGCCGAAGCTGCAATATGAAATGAATTGAAATTCGTGTGTACATAAGTATGCGTGTATGAGAAAGTCCTCTTGTGATTGAAGCACCCTGCTGTGCATATTGTTTCTGCATAATGTTTTTCCTGTCTTCACAGCTCGATATAAAAAATAAAAAATTTTTTGCTTGGTTTCTCATCATGTGAACTGGCACAAGTGATGTCCCCACATCATACATGTCGTCTATCTATTTGATGTACGTATTTTACAATATACCTATGTATACATCTCACGCATGGCTACATACATACATACTCGTACGTCGTCCCAAATGTTCTTCTTGTATTTGTCTTTAATTGTAGCAATCGTTTACTGTCTGGGACTTCACATTGTCTGGGGCTTCGTCATTGTTATGGTTTTACGATTTATATTTTTTTTTTTGCCATATACTAGTTACATACATATGTATACAATCCTGAGAGGGGTTATGTATATGTGGAGTACGAATATAACGTTGATTGTTATTACCTTTTCATTGGAAACGTTCAAGTATGGGCTCAAGCGTGCCACTTTAAAGGATTTTAAAGTAGACTACTTCAATTAGATTTACAGTTAATAACACACACACATACACACAGCATGTGGTGGAAAATTAATAACTATAGGCACAGGTAAATTCATACCAGAGTGCTTATATTGAAAAAATGCCATTGAAACAGATGCCTAACCAAGGAAGAGTTCTTACGCCTTACTTTGATTGATGTAGAAACCAGGAAGAGATTTATGGAAGAAATTCAATTTCTATATTAGATTCAGTTTTAGTGTTGGATATAAGTAGATTTATGTGACTTAGGGGGACTAATAAAACTTGAGCTGAGGAGTAAGCTCTTACCTCAGTGGTTAGTGCGTTGGTCTTCTGATCTGTAAGTCCTGGGTTCAATCTCCGGATGAAGCATTACAAAATCTGATATCGAAAAGATTTTTCTTTCGAACGGTATCCATCTGCCGGCAAGAATTGGACATTTTTCCGGCAGTAACAATTTGCCAAAAATGCTTCTTAAAAGAGCTCTGTGATAAATCTAAGTTAAAGTGATGTCACAAAGGTTCTGCCATTCGGAACCAGCTAATATAAGTAGGTCCCTTCTAATGTTGTCCAAATTTAAAACGCACAACAGTATTGGAAGAGAAGCTCGGTGGTATCACAATGAGCCTTTCTGACCTGAGTGTGTCCTTTCAGAGAGAGGGCAGCCACATAACCTAACCTAGGGCGTTGGCATTAATTTTGAAGTATTTTTATTGTTGATGTTGTGGAATTAAATTTTTATTTTGAAACAAATTTTTTTCACTATATTTTTTTATCTCAAAAAAATTCCTTATTAACTCAACTCAAAAATTTAGGACCGAATTAAAGGCCGTAAATTTTCCTTTCCATTGGTTGCTTTGACGGGGTCGGAATATTTTAATGTTTGCTTCGGTGGCTAGGCCATGTTGCGCCTATGGACGAACAAGCTTAGGTGACAAAGGTGTTTGAAACGGAAGCAGTTGGAGGACGACATAGGGGGAGGCCATGCCTCCGATGGAAGGACCAAGTAGCAGAAAACCTATCTGCGCTTGGTGTAACTGATTGGAGAAGTCCCACACAAAACAGAGACGCCTGAAAAGAACTGCTGAGGTCAGCTTTAACTCGATAACGTTTTGTAATGGCCATATTTGAATGAATGAATGAATTATATATAAGTAAAAAGCTATAAAAATTACATTTTATTTGATACTCATATTGCTTTAAAAAAAATTTCGAGAATATTGAGTAATTTTGATTGAAACTTGAATTTTGACCTCCAGCCACGAAGCAATTAGCTTCCCTCAGAGAGTGCTATTCTTATGCTCTTATGCTCCACCTTTAAATCTCCATCACTTTCGGACTTGCCCTGAGGCGTTCGGCATATTTGCATCGAAAGCATTTTTTTTTTTCATACTATGATAAAGCTGTGAAAAATTGAAGATTTGATTTTTCAATATTAGCGTCATACCTATATGTCAAAAATTAGATTTTATATGCATAATTTTAAATTATTTTATTGTATATTCACTTTTATTATTATTTGTGGAGGTTTATGGGTAATCAAAAGGCATATCCTGCAAAGAGTGGTTTTGACGCTTCAATGGTGGTGATTTTAGTGTTGATGACAAACCTGATCAGTCAAAAAAGTTTGAAGATGAAGAATGTATTGAGTGAAACGTTGTGTCAAACGCAAGAAGAACTTGCACAATCATTGGGAGTCACTCAACAACCCACTTCAATATCCTTTGGAATGATTCAAAAGCAAGGACATATGAATTGAAACCAAGAGACATTGAAAGGTGATTTCGCACATGCCAACTGCTGCTGGAGATGCAAAAAAGGAAGAGTTTTTGACTGGCGATATAAAGTGGGCCCATTACGATAATCCCAAGCGCTAAAAATCATGGGTTAAACACGCCCAGCCATCAATGTTCATGACTCAAAGGTAATGCTGTGTATTTGGTGGCATCAGCTGGGTGTGATGTATTTTGAACTGCAGTAATCTAATGAAACAATCACCGGAAACTGCTGCCTACAGCAGGACAAAGTGATTTTGCAGCATGACCGGTTGACCACGTGTTGGTCAACCGGTCAAAACATATTTGGAAACGTTGAAATGGGAAGTTCTACCACACCTTCCGTATAGCTAAGATATTGCTCCTTTCAAGGTCGATGGCACATTGCTTAGATGAGCAACACTTCCGTTCTTTTGAAAAAGTCAAAAATAGGGTCGATTCGTGGAGTACATCAAAAGACGCATCCTTTTTTCGAGATGGTTTTTCGAAAATTACCAGAAAGATGGGAAAAAGTAGTCGCTAGCGATGGTAAATACGTTCACTAAAACACAACTTAAAGTAAAAAATAAATTTTTTTAATTTAAAATTTAACGGCTTTGTGTTGGAGCTACATTAAATGCTGCATGTAACGCATTAACTTCTGCATCTCTATATACATTAACAAGTGGGCACGGCTTAGTCATTTTACTCACTCAATGTAACCTTGGGTATGCTGCCAAGTAGGATAGACTGGGATAACTCAAAAATCAGCCTTACCTGTGATGACATTGTATGGTACACTGATGGATCCAAGGCTGAAGAAGGCACAGGATGAGAGACAACGAATCTTCTTCAACAACTATCAATCAGGAATGAGGTGATAATACATTGGATTCCAGCACACTTTGGCTACGATTGTAATGAGGATGCAGACAGAGTGGCAAGAGAGGGAGCTTAAAAAGCGACCATTTGGAACCGAACCGATCTTAGATATTAGCAAAGCTCATTACAGGAATTGCATTAGGCAAGAATACATGACCTGAGTAAACGCAAGATGGTCAACAGGTATTGATGTGGAATGTACCAAAGTTTTCTTTCCGCACTACTCAGTCAAAAATTCCAAATACCTTTTGAGTCTGAGCAGAGCAGAATTAAAACTTATGACAGATATAATTAGTGGACAATGTCTATTAAACAAACATAAAATCCGTCTGAAATTGACAGACAGTGAAATATGTACATTCTGTCTGGAAGATGATAAGACATCCATACACCTAATCACAAAATGTCCAGCCCCTGTCCACGTGAGGAAACAAACTCTGGGGTGGGAACTATTACAGATAACCTATCTGTCTGAACTTGAACTCACAAGAATCAAAACGTAACGTTCTTTGCAAAAATAGGAGGATATAATCTCTTCCAGTATTAAACTCGGGTATGGCACAATATTTCGAAAGGGACGCAGTGCCATAGACCTCAAGTGCCTAGCCCGCACCAATCTAAGCTAATCTAAATATATGGTAGCAGGTATATTTTTCGGTCGACTTCTTTTTTCCTGGTTTTTCTACGCTGCATTTTAGTAAAAGATATTTTAAGGAAAATATTTGCATAGTGACTTCACCATGATCGGATCAGAGCAATGACTTTGTGTGGGAGTTATAGTATTAAATAGCAATGATTATCATATTATTCATTAAAATACTATCGGGTTAGATATTCAGTCTCAAGTCCCTTTAGACAATAATTCAAATATTGAAAAACTGATAAATCCAAATTAAATTGCATACAAATTCCTTAAAAATGTGATATTTCACATTATTTATTGCAAGCGACAATATTTAATATCTACATCTATAACAAGTATATTGATGACAATGAAATATGAATATTAACTAACATATAAGTGACAAGCAATCAATATTAAATTGTTACAACACTAAGCTATGAGATATTAAATATCTCTCTCTCTCTCTCTCTCTCTCTCTCTCTCTGTCGCTATCTATGCGTTTAACTCAATACATATGCTAATAATACATAAATTGTAATACAAATGTATCACGTGTAATATGAGTAAAATATTCCCATGATGATGAATAATAATTACAATAAAAAACAATAGCAATGAACAATGAACAATAAACAAAATAACAATAAACAACAACAACAACGACAGCAACAACAACAACAACGACAGCAGCAACAACATCAATATCAACAGCATCAATTTACGCTCGAGAAATTACAAAATTAATTTTAGAATAAATGATTTTTTGTTGTTGTTTTTTGATTTTTTTTGTTTTTATACAAATACAGGGTGATTTTTTAAGAATCTTCGAGAAATGTCTTTAGAGAAATGTATGAAATCTTTATTTGAGTCTAGATAACGATCTATATAATTCAATGTTTAAAGATGATTTCATGTAAATGTTGACCGCGGCTGCGCCTCAAATGGTTAATATGGTCCAAATGGTTCATATGGTTCATATGGTCCAATTTTGGCATACTCCATGGCATATCGGCCGATATCTCACGAATAAATTCTTCAATATTGGCTTCCAGTGCGTCAACCGTTGCGGGCTTGTCGCTATAGACATGAGCCTTAACATAGCCCTCCCAGAAAAAATTGTCTATAGGCGTTAAATAACACGATCTAGGCGGCCAATTGACCGTCCACAAACGTGAAATATACTCTTCAGCGAACTCGCCTCTCAATTGGACCATTGTTTCGCGTGCTGTGTGACATGTGGCACCGTCTTGTTGAAACCACATGCCAGCCAAGTCCAGCTCTTCCATTTTTTGGGCAAAAAAAAGTTTGTAATCATCGCACGGTATCGCTCGCCATTCACAATAACGTTCCTGCCTTCGTCGTCTTTGAAAAAGTACGGTCCAATGATGCCACCGGCCGATAATCCACACCAAACAGTGCATTTTTCGGGATGCATTGGCAGTTCTAGCAATATTTCTAGCTGCTCTTCACACCAAATACGGCAATTTTTATTGTTCACATATCAAAATTCAACCAGAAATGAGCTTCGTCGCTGAACACAATTTTCCGATAAAAAAGTGGATCTTCATCTTACTTTGCCAGCGCCCATTCACTAAAAGTTAGCCGTTGTGCTAGGTCCTATGACTTGCACCAGCTGTATTTTAAAAGGTTTTACACCTAAATCCTTCCGCAAAATTTTCCACCTAGTGGAGTAACAGAGGCCCAATTGCTGCGAACGGCGTCGAATCGATAATTCACGGTCTCAACAACACTGGCGGATACAGCTGCGATATTTTGCACTCTGTCCGCACTCTACGTATGCGTGTTGGTGGTTTAATGTCCGATAATGTAAATTTGGTGTGAAATTTAGTCACATGATTCCGAATAGACGACTCAGAAGGTCGCTCAAACTGACCATAAAATGGAAGAAGTGCACTTTCTTAATCAAATATGAATTTTAATAATAAAATTCAATAATCTGCAAGCGTTGTGCGTTTGTAAGTCGATTCATGGTTAAATTATAGACCAAACTGAACATGTTTGACATTAACATGTTACACGAAAACAGCTGAGCTGTCAAAAAGAGTGTTGTCAAAAAGAAAGTTGCCAAAAAATCACCCTGTGCATTATATGGTGTATGAAGGTTGTTGTGTTCACTGTATACAATGACAGCAATAATAACAACAACAACAACAACAACAACAACAACGACAATAACAAGTAGAAAATAAGCACGAAATAAGCTTCCTTTAAAGAGGGATAATTGAATTTCAAGGATGCGCCAACAGCTCACAACTAACTACTGTCTGTTGATGGGTTGTGAGGTATTGTTAAACACAAAATATACTGAGAATTTAACTAAGGGTGGTTACATGATGGTGGTGATAATGATGGTGGTGTTATACCTACATATAAAGTAAACTGTTGCCTGCTTTATATCGTATTGTATTACCAAAACCGTTGTTACATTGAACAAGCAGCACTGTTGTTCAACAGTTGTTCTGTGATTTTTGTGATTTTTGCGCGAATTCCTATTAAGAACCCTAGAAATTTAATAACTTTAAATGCTTTCTCCCTTTTTTCTGTTCTGCTTGTTTATTCATCGTCTTCTTCAGTTTCTTCTTCTTGGTCTACTTTTTACTGATTAAATATTTTATTTTGTATTTGGTACATTTTTTGGTTAAGACAGAAAGAGGTGACCTTCCAAATGCCTGGATATAATTTCGTATATGTATGTGTATTGGTGTTTTTATGTTATTTCTCTAAGTAGTACATAGCAATAGAAATATAAGGTAACTATATACCAGACGCTCATTCGTCTTTATGTATTGCATCTACCTATAGAGAGAAAGTGAAATTTTACTCTTGAAATATGAGTGAAAAAAGTATATAATGAAAACGTGGAATTGTTTTGTTTGTTTGTTTGCTCAAATGCGTGGATGATACATTGTGTATTTAAGAATTTCATTTATTTGATGCTTTCATTAAAATAAATGTGTAATTTGAACAACTACACGATGATAAGAGAATTAAAATGAAAACTTTGAAATTATTTGTAATACAATATAATATTGTATGTCAAGGCAATGATGAAAAATTCATTTTAAAGTTGATATGTATAAAAAATATATATAATTTAACTTAACAAATCTAAGACAAATCAGAGATAAATATGAAAATGTTTCTAAATTATTTAGATTTGGACAAATAATTTGTATTGTCAGTATTGATTTTTTTTTTTTTTGTTCAATTTGACGTCTAAAAAACAGTTTTCAGCTTCATTGTTTTATATATTCGAGCGCAAAATGTGAAAACATACCCACGAAAGCATAATTTTGTATGGTAGGTTGTCGTGGTTTTCAACCGATTTTGCTCATATTCCAACATTTCTTTCCACTTCCAAATATAATTATTTATAACAAGTTTCAGCCCAATCACTTTACTTCTTCGAGCACAAAGTATGAAAAGATACATACTTAGGCATACTTTTGTATGGGAAGTAGGTGTTGTTTTCATCCAATTTCTTTCATTCTCAAACTAATCGATTTGTTGGCAAAAATATTTGTATGCACCAAATTTCAGCTTGATAGCTTTTTATTTTCATGAGTAAAGTGTGAAATCATACATACGGAAACATAAATTTGTATGGAAGGTAGGCGTAGATTTCATTGGATTCTGTCTATTCTCAAACATGTCTCTGAGTTAGTAAAAATAATCATATCCACCAAATTTTAGCTTAATGCCTTGATATTTTCGAGCTTAAAGTGTGAAAAGATACATACGAAAACATACTTTTGTATGGGAGGTAGGTGTTGTTTTCATCGGATTCTATTCATTCTCAAACATGTGTCCAAGTTAGTAAGAATAATCATATTCACTAAATATTAGCTTAATGCCTTGATATTTTCGAGCTTAAAGTGTGAAAAGATACATACGAAAACATACTTTTGTATGGGAGCTGGGTTTGGTTTTAATTCGATTTTGCCATTCTCATAACGTTCATAACCGACAACAAATATGAGCCAATATACTAAGATTCAGCACGATAGCTTTACATTTTCGTGCTTAAAATGTGACTAAATTCAATGCTTGCCAAAAATGTGGAAAGTCGATATCATTTGCCTAGTGCATAACTTTGTTAAATACGGTCTACAAAATCTTTTCTAACATCTTAACAACCAAACTGAAACCGTACGCCAAACACCCACCAAAGAGGGTGGATCAATGACTAATCAAATATTCGTGCTAAGGCAAATACTTGAAAATCCTCGTGAACACAGTCTAACGACATATCATCTCTTTATCTACTTCAAGGCCTCATGCGACAGCGTTATCAGAGAACAGTTGTTCTCAAACATGGCAAGATTTTCAATCCCCGATAGGTTGATTCGTCTAACTCGGGCTACTATGTCCAATGTAAGGAATGTGGCGAGAATTCAAAACGACCTCTTAAATGGGTTTACCACACTAAATGGACTGAGGCAAGGCGATGGACTGTCATGCCTACTTTTCAAGTTTCCCTAGAAAAAGCCATTAGGGAATCTGCAGGCAACACGAAGGGGACCATTTCATTCGAATCCGTCCAAATTCTAGGATATGCGAATGATATCGATATTATCGCGACCTCTCCACCAATCTTAAGAGAAGCCTTCGAGAGTATAGAAGCTGCAGCTAGAAATATCGGGCTGCTAATAAACGAAACTAAAACTAAGGTACTTGTCTCAATGACATGGGACTCTATCAGGAAAAAGGTGGGTGCCAATCTCGCAATAGGTACGTATAGTTTCGATGTTGTCAGTGACTTTAAATATCTTGGGGTTAATATCAACAACAACAACAACAACCTGTCATCTGAAATCAGCCAAAGAATACTGTCAGCAAATTGCTGCTATTTCTCCATATGTAACCACCACAAGAGCTGCCTACTTGACTGGGGCACTAAGGTTTCTGGACGCTAATAATACAATGCCTGGTATACGGAAGTGAATCATGAGTCCTCAGTGAAGCAGATAAGCAGAGGTTGATGGTTTTTGAGAGGAAAATCCTGCGGAGAATTTTTGGAGCAATAAATGACAGCGGGGTTTGTAGAAAGAGATACAACGATGAGCTACAGCAATTATTTATATGCGCACCCTTCGATTATCACAACCATAAAGATTAACAAACTCAGATGGGCAGGTCACGTCTTGAGAGCTGACAATTCCTACCCACCACAACAAATTCTAGTTGGAAAATGCCACACGAGCTGAAGAAAGGGTCGTCCATGCCTGAGATGGATAGATGGAATCGATGACGAAGCGAAATCCCTGGGTATAAGAGCGTGGAAATTGCAGGTGAGGGACCGTGAAAATTGGAGACTAATACTGTAGCAGGCGAAGATCCGACCTAAAAAGTTACAAATTATTATAAAAATTAAGAATTTATGTGTGGTTAGATTAAGGTTGTCACATTCGGTCGAAGCAGATTTCAAATGCTTCACACTTGCTTGATTATTTACATCATATTTGGATGCAGACATTAGCTTGCGTCCATCAGAGGTCAAATTTCACAAATTTCTGCTGAGGATGTGCTCTACCTTTACTTCCATAAAAAAAAAATTAAAAAATTAAAAAATTAAAAATTTAGAGCCTTTTTTACACCACATTTACTCCAGTTCATATTAAATGCTTACCTTCCAATTAATGCAATAACCTGAAAGTAAAAAAAAAAAAAAACGAAATAACAACAATCAATCAATTAGTCACTTTGGCTAATATTTATTTTAAAGCATTCATAGCAATTGCTAATTTCAAATTGAAAACACTTCATTTCAAGTGTCATCATCATAATGATGAATATATAACATAAAACCAAGCTACTAGAGCAAGCTTTTATGCGAAAAATAGAACGTCTTGTGGATCATATTTAAAACGGGAAGCATAGAGTCCATGAATAATAAGTTAGATACAACAACAACAACAACAACAACACAATTTAAGAATAAATATTTACAGTCAAGTCATTACAATTACAAAGATATTCTACATATAAATTAGAGCATACATAAATAAAAAGCATCAACATGAAATGTCAGAGAAATTAAAATGAGAAATGAGAAGTGAACAAAAACGAAATAATAAACAATCAACAAAAAAAAAAACAAAAAGAACGTCCAAAGGCTCCCACACACACAGATATATATGATACATACATATAAAATGAAGTCAAAAAGCTAATCGCCAAAACATGACATGACAAAAACTGATGTCCAAACATTGGGCGGGCGGCTCGCTGGCTGGCTGGCTGGCTATGCAAGCACCCAATGTCAGATTATAACAATTTCAGATGAAGAATTTTATCATAAATACCAGAACAGAACAAAGTGCCGCTGCTATTCAGTGGTGGTATATAATAATAATAATAATAATACAGAGCAACAAAAATCAACAAAACGCTGACGAAAAGCTCGCAAAAAATTATTCTTTGTATATAGAATGATGTAGTATATATATATATATACTCGTCATATGATGATAATGATGATGATAATGAGGTAATCGCAGTCAGAGAGATGGTGCAAAAAATTATGAAGACTTTTATGCCATTAATCGTCAGGGAATCATGAATGAGCGACAGAGAGAGAGAGAGCGAGTGAGAGAGAAAATTTGTACATACTAAATAAATACATATAAGGACTCAGTCATATGAAAATGATTTAATTCAGAGTGAAATGAGATGAAGCATCATTGGATGCTGGCACATTTATCGTCATATTTGTTATTGTTGTTGGTCGTCTTCTTGTTCTTGTTCTTTTTGTTGTTCTTATTTCAGCTCATATACTCGTACCAGGACACCACTCATACGTTGTCAAGCATCCGACCAGCAGACCATCCATTTGATTCTTGTGAATAATTTTGTTTTGTTTGTTTATATTTTTATTCGCTCATTCATTATAACTTATTCTTCTCATATTTTCATTTTGTTATTCTACTCATTTCGTTTCTTTCGTTTATATCTTAATATATATTTTGTTATTCATTTGAATTAAATTCATTTTATTTAATTAAAATTTATTTTTATACATCCATATGTACTTGTACATATAAATACATCTATATATGAACATAAAAATGTCCAAGCAAGTCAAATAACAAGGATTTATGCATACATCTAAGAGTATTCACTTAGAATACCCCATCGGCATGTGTCAGGAGTCATTTGATCTTTTGTAGTTAGTCATGGAGCTAATCAGTGTGAGAAGGTCCCCTATCGAGTGGAGATAGGCGGGGAAATGACTTCCTTTTAGCTCAACTGGAAATATTGGCTAGGAAGAGATACATTTCATTGCGATTTTTGAACAATTAAGGGGATATTTTTCAATTTTTAGATGCTTTCAAGTTCATTTTCTAAGGGAGCGCCTTTAAATGATATAGATAGGGGCTAGGTATATTGGGGATAGAAAATTAGTGGCGCTGGATGGTACATTTTATCTCTCTATGGGCACTATAGGGTTGGTGGTAAGGAAATTTATTGAAATAACGTCAATTTTGTAGGAGATCACCTCTAAAGGATGAAGATAGGACTTAAGTATGTTCTGAAGAATTATTGGGGAGCAAAAATTAATGGAAGTCAGTCATACATTTCACCTCTTAATGGACACTGTAGGAGCGGTAGAAGCGAAATTTATAAAAAAAACGTCAATTTTGTAGGGGAGCATCTCTAAAGGATGAAGATAGGACTTAAGTTTGTTCCGAAGAATTATTGGGGAGCAAAAATTAATGGAAGTCAGTCATACATTTCACCTCTTAATGGACACTGTAGGAGCGGTAGAAGCGAAATTTATAAAAAAAAGTCAATTTTATAGGAGAGCATCTTTAAAAGATGGATATAGGACTTAAGTATGTTCTGAAGAATTATTGAGCAGAGGAAATTAATGGAAGTCGTTCTTACATTTCATCACTTTATGGACACCCTACAAGCTGTGGAAGCGAAATTTATAAAAAACAACGTCAATTTTTTAGGAGAACATCTTTAAAGGATACAGATAGGACTTAAGTATATTCTAAAAAATTATTGGGGAGAGGTAATTAATGGTAGTCGGTCATAAATTTCATCCCCTTATGGGCACTAAAGGCGCGGTGGGAGCAAAAATATAAAAAAAAACGTAAATTTTGTAGGGGAGCATCTCTAAAGGATGAAGATAGGACTTAAGTATATTCTGAGGAATTATTGGGGAGAGGAAGTTAATGGAAGTCGGTCTTACATTTCATCACTTTATGGACACCCTAGAAGCTGTGGAAGCGAAATTTATAAAAATAAACGTCAATTTTGTAGGAGAGCATCTCTAAAGAATCGATATAGGACTTCAGTATGTTCTGAAGAATTATTGGAGAGAGGAAATTAATGGGAGTCGGTCATAGATTTCAACCCCTTATCACTATGATTACCCGATTCTGGTGCTGGGATTGCCAGCTAATCCTCCAGACAGGAATCCAGCATTTCCTATGTGCAGAGTATGAAGGTTATACCGCCTTTGAGCCTTTCGGTCGTCAGAGTCTCGTCCGTTTTAAACGGGGGGTACCACGTGAAGGTGAGGTTGACAATTGGAAGGGATAGGCTATATGTTCGCATCACCAACCCCATTTGGCCATTTTAGATGCAGTTTA
The DNA here is from genome assembly GCA_963854835.1 of Megamerina dolium. Lineage (NCBI taxonomy): Eukaryota > Metazoa > Arthropoda > Insecta > Diptera > Megamerinidae > Megamerina > Megamerina dolium. Next base: position 65,663,821 of record OY978528.1, on the reverse strand, counting down.
ATGGCCCTATGTTCCAGCCTGGAACCCTAGAAATAAAGATGTATGAATTTTGTATGCGAACACTTTTCAAGACATTGATATTGGTTATAAAATGGGAGATAAAATTAGTTAGTCATATATTTCATCCCTCTAGGGACATTTGTGGGTATTATAATAATATTGCTCAACTTTCTTAAAATTTTTCTTGTGGCTATGGACGAAATATAATCTAAACATGTCAAACCAAACTCAGATTCGAATTCAGAAGCTCAAAGAACATATAGCAATGATGGAGAATACTTTTTTTATGTGACTGTATAATCTAATAAAGAACTAGTCACAAAAGAACATGTCCAAAGGAACTAGTGAAATTGCCATTGCCTATCAGGGTATATTTTTATTATTATATGACAATTAACAGCACTAAGTGCTGTAGTGTTCCAGACATTGCATTTGTATGTATATGTATGATACATAAATACAATATTCTATATATTTCATAGAATTCATAGTAGAATAGTACACCAGACTACGGTGTATGGTGTGAAAATTCCCAGATGGTGAATAAGTCTGAATATAGAAAAATATGTCAATGATATTCATATAAAATAAGTGAAGTGAAGCATAGATATTTTCTGCTAAATAATATATATTGTAGACATGAAGGTGTATGTAAATAAATATAAGTAACGAGAAACCATGTTGTCCAAGTAGAGAATAAAAATGCAGACATTATTCAAACACACACATTTGACCATTAGAGCCCTTCTGGTTGAATCGTGCGGGTATGAGATGAAATATGCCAATTGATTTGTATATTTCGATGTATACGATTTGATTGGATTAATTATTGGAAATATTATGTAAACATTTTCATGTAATTTCTAGGCAAAAAAAAAAAAAAAACGAGCAATGCACTCCCTTGTGGATTGCATTTGCAGGCTTTTAGCGTTGCTTTAGCTCAGGGGTGCTCCAAATCGACTTGAAAACAAACTAAGTTCAACTTCAACTGGCACTGTGACATACAAATATATAAAAATTAAAAAAAAAAAAAAAATGCGTAGAGTGAGAAATCATAGGTGAACAATCATATTTTTATATGGGAGCTGGGTCTAATTTTTAGCCGATTCCACTCATTTTCAAACTAAATGATTTCTTTGGGAAAATAATCCTACATGCCAAGTTTCAGCACTATAGCTCTTAGCTTTCATGTGAAAAGTGTGAAAACATACATTCGGCAACATAATTTTATCTTGGTTTTCATCCAATTACGACTATTCTCAAACATATCTCTTCATTAGTAAATAGGATCAATTTTTTTGATACTTCAGCTTGATAGAATTATATTTTCGTACACAAAGTGTGCAAAGATATAGTCGAAAGGACTCTATTGTAGGGTAGGTGGGTGTGGTTTTCATTCGATTGCGCTGATATTCAAACTAGTCCATGAATATGGCAATTTAATCTTGTAAACTAAATTTCCGCTCAATAGCTTTATATTTTCATGCCCAGAGTATGAAATCATACTAAAAGAAACATACTTTTGTATGGGAGCTGGGACTAGTTGTTAGCCGATTTCGCCCATTTTTAAAAATTAATGTGTTCTCTTGTAAAAAACTATTTTTCACGTCATATTTTAATCTCGTTACGCACAACGTGCCTTTGTTAGCTCTAAAACATACTTCATGCGATTTCGCCCATTTGCGAACTCATCAATAGGTTTATGAAAATAATCGTATGTACCAATGTTCAGTCGGCCTGGAGATATTGCGAAGGATCACTCTTGCAAACAGGTGCTACTTTGGGCTAAGTAAGCAATTCAGAAGTCGGGCCCTCTCTCGAAGAACGAAAACTATACTCTACAAGTCTCTCAACATGCCTGTCCTAACATATGGCGCTGAAGCCTGGACAATTTCCACCTCAGATGAGCGAATGCTTGAAGTTTTCGAGAGAAAAATCCTACGCAAGATCTTTGGACCTATATGCGTTGGTGGCGAGTACCGCTGTATGCTGATATTGACATAGTAAAGCGCATCAAAATCCAGCAGCTGCGCTGGCTAGGTCATGTCGAGCGAATGGAAGAACACGCTCCAGCTAAGAAGGTGTTATATTCGGAACCCGCTGGAGGGCGACGCAGAAGGGGACGACCTAACCTCCGGTGGAAAGACCAAGTACTGGAGAACCAGACGTCCCTTGGAATTTCTAACTGGCGCCAGCTAGCGGTTAACAGAGATGGCTGGCGAAGCATGTTATTTTCGGCCTAAATCGGTACTCGGTTGTTATGGCCACATAAGTAAGTAAGTAACCAATGTTCAGTTCGATCTCCTTGAAACTACGTTAGTTATCGAGTAAACGTGAATCAGATGGTGAATTTGATTAATAATATGCCCATTTGGTCCTATCACATGTTAGCTGGCACCATTTAGAAGGTTCAGTAGTGGTGATGCCATTTTTTAGCACTTCATTTCTCCTAAAAACCAAAATTTCGGTAAACATTCGCAATGGGGAAAACAGCTTCCATCTTTCAGGTGGAGGTCCATGCCTTAGAGGTATGTGAGAGAGAATGCATACGTAGGGACACCCTCGGTACCAAAATATGCATCCTATCGGACAGCCAGGCGGCTCTAAAGTCCCTGGCAAAACTTTCGTTTCAATCGAGGCTGGTTTGGGAATATTTTAAACTTCTCAATACACTGGCAGCAAAGAATTCTGTAACCCTTATATAGGTGCCGGGATGAGGGACATGAGGGAAACGAAATAGCACTCCTTTTTTTTGGACCAGAGCTCTTTTGCGGGGTTATCAACAGTTTCTTAAACAATTTGGTATGTGAAAGGGAGAAACGGGATCTACTCGACTACTGGATAGTCCAAACGGTCATGCGGCAGTCGAAGGAACTTATTGATCCCACACATGTTAAGGTGGATGCTGTTCTTAACCTCAGCAGAAATTACATAAAACAATACACAGAGCTGCTCACTGGGCACTGTAAATTCAATTACCATATGAAGAAAATAGGTGTGGTAGAAAACGATACCTGTCAACTCTGTCATAAGGAGCAGGAAACATCGGAACATATGCTATGCAATTGCCCAGCGTTGGCAAGACGTAGACTTGGTGTTACCTAGGTAATGGAATCTTGACTCCAAACCACATAGATAAAATCAAGCCCACAGCAATTATAAGATTTATAAATAGTCTAGAATTGTTTTAGTTGGGCAACAAAAAGGCGCACAAAAGATCTGTTAGGTCGCAGTGCATTGAATAGCCTGAATAATAATCATAATATCCTAAAGATTATGGGTGCTATAGCTCAGTGTTTAGTGTGTTGGCATTCTGATCTGTAGGTCGTGGGTTCAAACACCGGCTAAAGCATAACAAATTTAATATCGAAAAGATTTTTCTTTCGAACGGTACTAACCTGTCGGCAAGCAATTGGCAATTCTTCCGCCAGTAAAAATTTGCCATGAAAAAACCTTCTAAAAGAATTCTGCGACAAAGCTCAGAAAAAAGTGTTATCACAAGGGTTTTGCCGTTCGGAACCGGCTAAAATAAGTAGGTCCCTTCTAATACTGTCCAAAAATTTAACACGCACAATAGTAACGGAAGAGAAGCTAGGCCAACGAGCACTCTGGGGCTTTAAGTGCCACATATAAATAAATAAAATCCTAAAGACTTCATTACCATTGTTTCGATGTCCACCATCGGCTTCTTAGGTCATTTGATCGTTAAGAAATTCAATATCTACCATTAAAAATACTTCAATTTAAAATGAAGAATCCAGTAAAAGCATATCTCATCCTTGGTTTATGTATTTCATTTCATTTTAAAAAGATTTGCAAAGGCTTAAAAAATGAGGGGGAAAAAAAGTGAAGAAGAAGTAGGCTCTTCATTTTGGTGGTTTCGGAGGCCATAGCAAAATAAATGTGATTTCCTTGAAACGTGCTGCGATGACCATACAAAACGAAATTGAGAGCAGAAACTTTTTACGAAAATCGTGCAGAAAAAAACGGATAATGCTTAAAAAGTTTTCTTCGACTTCGATGCGACATTTGTAAGCGACATGATATGAGTACTTTAGCGTACGTATGGTATGGCATGCATTCACATACGTTCATCGTCATTTTGAAATAACTTTTACGGTTTTTCATATGCGTGTATGAGTGTATATGGCGCTTTAAAAACGTTATCATTTTTCTCCAACATTAACATTATGCTGGTATTGTAATATGTATACACACACACTAGATGTGAGGGATGAGTGCTGGTAGATGGTGGGAAATGAAGGAAATGTGGTGGGTAAAAATGTTTCGAGTGCTTATGGTGAATGTACTCTAGCTGCTATAGCATTGAAATAGAAGTAAAAGTAGAAAAAGATTATGTCAGTTGGCGGTTAGTGGTGATGTTGTTGCTCTCTACGCTACTACGTATTTGGAGCGGAAGTGAGCGACAGTGATGCGCTTAAATTGCATCTGCAATTCAACTGGTTTAACGATTTATGTTTATTGTAACTGCCACTGCTCCTAACACTACTGCTGGGATGCTGGTGCTTTAAGTTCGTTCCACGTGCATCTTATGCGCGCTCATACAGAATCACTTATGTGATGCGATGCACACACACACATATACGATGAGTATGTAATCGTATACGTGAATGTGTGCAAAGTAATATTCACGCTAAATATATAGTTAATTGGAATTCTGAATGGAAACTACTATATGTATACATACATACATGCATAATCACACTGATACATACAAGGCTAAAGGCATTGGAGTGCATCGAACGTGGCAGTCACAACGATGCCTTAGTATGTATATGGGATCATCGCCATCATACATATCCGCTTACTTCCGGTACATGTATTGCATTAGTTATCTATGTCGATGGTCGAATATATGGCGCTATCAACACGTTCACCTATACCACATATCTGCTCTGGTTACTTTTACCATCGACATATAATATCATCTAAGAATTATTATGCTCATATACGCAATATAAAATGAGCTCATTTTGTTTCCCATATGAACAAATGATAGAGTAATTTGATGCTCAACATATTCATATACACAATCGATATACCAAAGACGTTGATGTTTATATACATGTATACAACAAGTATTATAAACATTCTCATCAACATGTGATCATCAATAATGCGGTTGGTTGGTTGGTCGGCCTGTCGTCAAGAGGATTTGACTGCGACAGATTCTGTGAATATTTTAAGTGCATATTGCTTACTGAATAATATGTGTATGTGTATGTGTATGTGTATGTGTATGTGTTAACATATGTTTAATTGCAATATGATTAACTGACGTACTGGTCACATTAGTACAACACGACAGTGATGATGATGATGATGATGTTGATAGTGGTTAATATGTATATTTTCAACCACAATATAGAACTGATAATTATATAGATAGGGGAATACTTGAGCACATCCTAGAGAACGACAGAAAGTGAGAGAGAGTAAAAGGACGAGAATTAAATTGTATTGAGGTTGAAAGAATACCTTGGCGTACTTTTGCTGCATATGTAAATGCTATTTACTCATTTTAATAATTTACAGGAAATTATTCTGTTGACAACACAATAATTATTATTTTTTTTTAATATTGTACTTACACTTATGCGGAAATATAATAAAATATAATAAGATGTAATATCAAGTAATATGAAGATTTAGATACTCCGAAGCATGTTCTACACTATTAAACACGTTTTCGATATAATATTTTTGCATGAAAGGTAGGCATGATTGTCGTCAGATTAGAATCATTCTTGAAGTGATTCCTTCTGTGATAAAAAATAATAATATTTCAAAAGTTTCGCCACGATATTTCGATATATCTATGCGAAAAGATCTGAAATATATTTTTGAAATCATATTTTTCTATTGGATATAGGCATGATTTTTGATTTTTGATGCTAAAAATAATTTTATATGCCGATTTTCAGTTTAATTGCTCCATATTTACATATACAAAATTTTAAAATAAACATTCAAAATCGTAAATTTCTATGATAATGCCAAATTTTAAACATATTAATAAAAAAAAAATGAATATGCTGCACTTATAAGCCCCGATGAGCTCTTTAACCGAAGTTTTCGTCCATTACTGTTGTGCGTATTAAATTTTGGACAGTATTAGAAGGGACCAATTTATTTTAGCCAAGTTTCAGCTTAATTGCTTTATATTTATATAGAACAAACTCGAAAATAAACATTCGAAATTATGATTTTCTATGAAAAGTAAACGTAGTTTTGACTCAAAAATACAAATTTTGATAAACACAATTTTACTATTAAAAATAATTATATATTCTGACTTTCAGCTCTCTATTGCTTTATATTTGCATATGCAAAATATGGAAATATGCGTTCAAAATCATAATTTTTGTACTAGAACTAGGCATGGTTTTTATCCAATAGCGCACATTATCAAATATATTGATTCAGGGATAAAAATGAACTTGTGTGCCGAATTTCAGCTCAATAGCTCTATATTTACTTGCATAGAGTCTGAAAACATACATTGGAACTCATATTTTTATATGGAAGCTATGTGTGGTTTTCATCCGATGGTGACCATTTTCAAAACTATTCAATTTTGTATTAAAATAATCAGATGTTACAAGTTTCTGTTCAACAGCTTCATATTTGCATACTGAAAGCTTCAACACATACATTGGAATATATAATTTTGTATAGAGGTAACCATTATTATACCCTGTATAATGTAATATGCAAGGTATATTCATTTCGGTCAGATGCTTGTAACCACTTGAAGGAATCTACGAAAATATAGAAAATTATATATATTCGTGATCAGAGCCACTTAAATTTTCGATTTAACGATGCCCGTCCGTCCGTCTGTCTGTCACCTGGCTGGTTCGCATGATAACTTGAGCAAATAATGAGTTATTTTAACGAAATTTGGCACAAGTAACCTAAGATCCAAGAGTACGGAGTTGGTTAATATTGGACATAATCGGTCAGCTGCCACGCCCACATCAAGCATTCAAAGCGACTAATCTCGGAATTGTCAAAATCTTTAATTTGCTATAACTCACTTAATATACCATCTGGGACAACAATATTTGGCACATAGAGTTATACTACATTGTTACATAATCTTGCGAGAAATGGACGAGCCACGCCCACTTTTTATAGTAGCTCCCATACGAGGTGTCTGTACTTCTTTTAAATTGAAACAGCTGTAACTTCGTCAATCTTCTGCCTAAGAGAATCATCTTTGACGTTTTGATTAACATGGCAGTCGGAAATAAGCTGGCATGAAATCAAGAAGCCACGCCCACTTCTTTATATGGCTCCCTTACAAAGTCGAGAGAATTAAACAAAACTTTTAAACGCCATAACTTACAAACTATTTAGCGTGGAACAACGAGATTAAAGTTGTAGATTAATATTGTAAACACAACTAGAGTTACCAAAAAATGGGCCAGCCACGCCCACTGTTCATAGTAGCCCACATGGTTGGTTGGTTGGTTGGTTGAAGTGGTGACTCATCCATGAGTCCAAATGCGCTTACGCACCGTTTTGTTACCACATCCTCGCTTCCAACTGTTCGTTAGGTTGTTTGTGTGGGCAGCACGGTTAAATCCAGTTCGTGCTGTTTAAAAACTTTAGGAGGTTGCTGATGTTTACTTCAGCCAACTCCTCAATGCTGTTAAAGAGTGGTTTGCCTAATGTGTTCATTCTCTGCTTCCAAAGGGCAGGGCATTTACAAAGGAAGTGGAAGATCGTTTCATTTTCTTTCACTTGGTTGCAACTGTGACAGAAATCGTTATGGGACAATCCCATTTTGGCCCCCTGTTCTCCGATGAGCCAGAAGCCAGTGATGACTGCCGTCAGTCTAGAGACGTCTTTACGGTTCCTGTTTATCAGTAACATTGATTGTTTATGATTGTATGTAGGCCACAGTGACCTACTAGTTTTACATTTCGTAAGACTTTTCCACCTACAATCCGCTATTTATAGATATTTTGTGTTGATAGCTCTTTTGGCTACGCTCAACGGTATGAACATTGGTTGTGCGTCTTGGATTTTGGCAACCGCGCCGTTAAGGAAAGTTAAAGAGTTTTGATCGCCGCATTTGATGACCCGATAACCGCGGACAACCTCTGCTGAGTCGAAACGTGGTGGCTCACCCTCCGGGTTTGCCATCACATGATCGACGACGATTCGAGACTGCCGTGCCTCGATTTCGCCCCACTTGTCTAGCACAGGCTTACCGCGGCCAGTGGACTCATCAACCAACGCGATCTGTAGATGGTCACGTGCTACCTCATTATAGCTACGTGGTTTTGGAGTCATTTTTGGAGGACGGACAGCAACACTGCTTTCGTCGGCCATTTTGCTTTTCTTAGGCGCCTCCCCGGATTCGTCGTGAGACCGATTCCGCTTCGTTGCCTCGTTTATCTTGGGTTTTCTTGCCAAGTACTCCTGGTAGTCTAGGACCACCTTCTCATACCTGGCTTTGTTGGCCTCGTCCTTTAGATGAGCAGTACCAGCGGCCTCGTTTTTGCTTATCCTACCGAGGATGTGCAGAGCCCGCTGGTACTGCTTATGCAAGGATGGTTGTTTAGTTTTACGCTTGGGCCCCTTGGCCCCAGCGGATTTTTCTGTGTGATTGCTTACTAGTGTGCTGTGACCCACAGCCTCACTAGTAACCGTCTCCTGGCTGGAAGCCAGGAGATCCTCCTCCGAGGTGGTACCCAACCCCTTCCGTTCGTCCGTCACGGTATCCGAGTCTTTTTTGTTTTTGTTTGGCATGTCATCTGTTTCGTACGGTCGTCTGCCCCACCAGCTCTCAGAGGAGGCAGGGCTGCATACAGTGACAAGTCACCGTATGCGACGACCAATAAGGATAGACGGGGAAATCACCGGTCGACCATGGCAGCGCCCCATACCATGGCAAGGCCACCGTTACATCCTGAGGCGGCCTGGTATCAGGATGGCTCCGTACGAAGACAGCCTAACGTAATCCCCTGGCTGCCAAATTCACCCACTGGGCACGGGTCGCATAACACCCTGGGTTAGGGGAGATTTTTTTTAAAACTAAGAGGGTTTACTCCCTCCGCCCGTTGAAGCAACGGTCTTCTAACTCTCGTCTGTCTCTTACCAGACAATCCATTGGGGTTGGTTACCCCATCTCATGTAAGGTTGCTAGGATTAGCAGGGGGCACCACATGCAGGTGAGAGCAGAAAATTGATGAGGAGAGGCTAGAGGTCCTAGCTGAAGACAGCGACCTTATCAGTGTATAACACTTCGCATCACTCAACCGTTTAATGCAATGTATGAAAATATATGTTCTAAATATCATATTTATATATATGCTGACAAATCAGAAGCTTCTTTTTTTTTTTGAAAAAACAGTAAAAATATCTCTAAAAATATATTTCTTCCAATTCTGGGGCACAAAATTTCCTTTGTAATAATTTCGTTCATATATGATGAAGCTCATACCATACACTTTTCATTCAATGACTTGCAAAAGATTCATATCTTCTTTTTGCAAAACAAATCGAAAGTTCAAAGGCCATTTTGAATGACGTTGTAATTATGTGCATATATATTTAAGTACGTTAACCTCATTTCGAAAAGTTTGAAACTTTTATTGTTATACTACGAGTATGTATCGATATTATCGTCGATAGCGAGGTGTATGTTTAAAAAAAAAAACCCACACAATATCTCTCCACACCATCCCATCCTTTCAATAGCAACAACAACAGCAGCATTAAAATATCCGCCACCATTGCTACTGTCAAACATATGTTGTAACAATGACGGCAACAATTGCAATTGTACCGCGTTTCGCTTACAATAACTGCTTGTACATACAACAATAAAAAAGTATGTTCCATATTTATTGTATATATATATATATATATATTCATACATACAAGTACACATATGTACTAGATATAAGCCGCCAATAAATGCCAAAATAATAATATATTTGATCATGGCACCATATGTATGTATGTAGGAGACGAGGCGTGGGCCAAAGGAACACAATGACATAACGAATAAATGAATTCAGTTCAAAGCCAAAAGTAGAACAGTCAATAATCCCACATTTGTGGGTGGATGATGATGATGATGATGATGCGCATGAAGATATGTTGTGCGAACTCTTGCATGATTGTACTTACATTCATGTATGATCATACGTAGGATAGCAGATATAGTGGTCGATGATGTGGCTTGGAGAGTTTTAAACACTCCTACACAATATGTATTTGTTAAACATGTTGTTATTGTTTGCCAGTTTATTTATTATTGCTTTCCTGCCATTGAAATTGGTCATCGTTCGTTCTACACTGTACTGTATGAAGTTGTAGGTGCTTTTTTTTTTTTTTTTTTTTTAATTTATTTGTCTGTTTTTTGTTTTTGTTTTTTAAGTGCTTAGTTCGAGCTTTTATCCGCCACAGACCACATTTTAAATGTTGGTATATACCATATGTTTTTGTATTTGGTTCAACACAAATAATAGAGGGAGTAGAGAGAGGGGGGGAGACACAGTGTTGCAGCAGCTGTGTCTGTGTGTGTGTGTGTGTGTACTATGCATGTGCATATTTTGTTTATGTGGTTAATGTTAATGCAACTAAGTGAGATTAGATTTGTGGTAAACAAAAAATTGTATAATTTTTTGGATGAAATATTTTACAATTATATGTTACATATTTATTAAGGCGAATCTGAAAAAAATTTATTTATAATTTTAGGTATTTTTTTTCTTTAGAAAGCACAAAGAAATTCTACGAGGTGTGATTAAAAAGCAAGGTAACTTTTCCTTCAAAGTAATCCCCCGTAAATATAGATACACTTGTGCCAGCGCTTTTTCCAATCCTCTAAGCACTTCGGATAAGTACTTTTTGGTATGGCAGCCTTGAGCACTTTCAGCGATGCAATCTTTATCTCCTCAATTGTTGCAAATCTCCGTCCATTCATGGGTCTCTTCAGTTTTGGGAACAGGAAAAGCTCACAGGGGGGGCCAAGTCCCGAAGATATGATGGCTGAAGCATGATCGTGTTGTTGTTTTTGGCCAAAAAATCACTTACAAGCAACGATGTACTAGCTGGTGCGTTTTCGTGATGCAGAATCCATGAATAGTTTTTCCACAATTCTGGACGTTTTTTCTCTTATTGCGTAGCGCAAATGCCGCATCACTTCAATGTAGATAATACTCCGTATAATTAACCGTACAACCTTGTGATAAGAACTCCTGATGCATTAGGCCATGAAAACAGTGAGCAAAATCTTGACAGACGATGTTCGTCATTGACATTTTCTCGGTCTTCTTGGAACAGCTTGTACCACTTATACACATTTTTTTTACTCAGAGTAGACTCACCGTATGCCACTGTCAACATTTCAAGAGTTTTAGAAATTTTTTTCGACAGCAGAAAATCGCCGATCACACCAAACACTCTAAATCACTTCTTACTCAGAGTAGACTCACCGTATGCCACTGTCAAAATTTCAAGAGTTTTAGAGCACTTGATTCCCATGTTTACACAAAATTTAATGCAAACTCGTTGCTCCATTTTTTTCGACAGCAGAAAATCGCCGATCACACCAAACACTCTAAATCACTTCTTACTCAGAGTAGACTCACCGTATGCCACTGTCAAAATTTCAAGAGTTTTAGAGCACTTGATTCCATTTTTTACACAAAATTTAATGCAAACTCTTTGTTCCATTTTTTCGACAGCAGAAAATCGCCGAGCACACCAAACACGTCTAACCTTAATATCGTAACCTCTCACGAACAAACAAAGAATGCTATATAGTGGAAACTGTGAACATATAATCATAACGAGTGTACCAAATCTACAAAAAATATATTTGAAATTTGAATGTACGGAGCCCGTGAAATACAAAAAGTCACCTTGCTTTTTGATCACACCTCGTATATTTGGAACCGCCTGCATTTTATTATTTTTTTTTTTTTGTTGTAGCAATTATAACAGCATTAATTTTGTATTAGAGACCTCTTAAGAAATAAATAAAGGGAGTATGTATGCGTGGAGAAAAACTTGTCAAGAAATATTAGTAGGAATCGGTCATAGATTTCACCACTGTAGGGGCGATGTTTGGGCAGTTATGTGATTTAAAAAAATTTTCAGTAGTTTTTGCATCCATTTTGTATGGGAGCACTTTTAAAGAGTCGAGACAGGCGATAAGTTTGTTAGGGGCAAATATTGGTAAAGAAAAATTTATTAGAGTCGCTCCTCCTAAAGATAATTGCCGGGTAGCTCAGACGTTTTTACGTCCATCTAGTAGGGGAGCCCACGAAAATAGTAAAGACAGAGTCTAAGTGAATTACAAGGAAATATTAAGTAGAAAAAATTAGTGGGGGTTGATTATATATTTTATCATCCTGCAGTCAGTTACTGGGCAGTTTTGATGTCATTTGTCGGTTCGCATATATTTTTACATACATTTTGGGTTTTACATACATTTTTGAGAGTAAGTATGTTTAGAGATAATGTTTGCAGGAAAAAAAATTAATGGCTGTCAGTCATATAATTTTTCAATATCCACTACCTAGAGACAATTTCTGGGCTTTAATTCGAATTAACTCGGGCATTAACTGTAGCTAATCCGCATTAACTCTATGAGTTAATTCTTAAAATTAAAAAGGATTAGGGCAATTTTCGATGGCAACACTGCTGAAAAATTTCTATTGTGAATTTCATTCGATCCAACTTACAAAACAGTAGGTATGTTCGCTTATAAAAAACTGTCAACAATTGTTTAAAGTTTTCGACATGAAAAACGTTGGCGAACAAATAAATCCAACTGTCAATTACGAACTGTGAATGTTAATTTACAAGTTTCTGATAGTTTTCAGTTTACGTACTTCTTTTAGATTTTCTCATATCGTAATGTAAGTAATGTAAGTGAACAGACCTAATAAAACAGAAATCAGCTGTTTAGTTAATCTGCAATACTGCCGTCTGTCACGTTAGCAATTTATTCGGATTACGTGCGACGTTAATCCGGATTAACGCTGCCGTCTGTCTAGGCTATTATGGAGATATTTGTGGATTTTCAGAAATGTTTACGTTCATTTCATATGGGAACTACACAAAGAGATACAGGGAGTAGGTAAATTCGTGGCAAATGTTGGCAGAAAATTTTAATTTCATTACTGTAGAGATAATTTCTTGGCTTCTAAGAATTTAATTCTTCGTTTTTGTATGTTTTTGAGTTAATTTCGTATGGGAGCCATCTTTTCTTTTGGAGTTAGGGAGTAAAACCATAGAAAAAAATATTGCCGAAGAAAAGTGAAGAAGTCTAAATCTTTTTGACTTATTATTTTTACAAAAATTAGTACTAAGTGAGATTATTATTTTTTTTTTTATTACTTGAGGGTGTGATATTCTGCCATTGTACCAAGAAATATGTATCTTTTTTTAAGTTAGTCGATTTCTATTTTCATGTGAAAAAGATAGAAATGATGAAAAATTTATATTTTCGCTCAGCAAGGACATTAAATATTCTGATCCACCTTAATGCATTTGCATGTGTGAGATTATTTGTTGATATTTTGATTTATATTAGTGTTTTATTTTGCAAACAATATTATGAATATGGTTTTGCACATTCCCCGACCTCTTATTTGCAACACATTTAGAGCATTAATATTGTATTTCTGTCAGTATTAGGATAGTCATGTAAATTTCTACATATATTGATGTGTATTCATAATGCTTAGATTTAGCTTTAGACATTTTTAAAACAGTATTAGCGAGATATTTTGTGATGATCCCTACTGCGTATTTGTAGACTTATATTGTATATTAAGGATATGTCCGTAGATGTAATCTAAAACTGGGATTGTTTTTAATCATTGCAGTTTTCTATACTTAAGCTCAACATTATGCTAAATATTTGCAAAATATAATAGCTTATGAATTCGGCTTTTATTCACATTTTCATTAATATGTTATAGTTACTTTTATTTGAAAACTATTTGAGAAATATGCTCACAGCATAGCATCAAATATTTCTTGAGAACGTGAGTGGCAATGTATGAGTATGCCACATAAGTATGCATGTATGAATAAGTGAATGCGTGATATTACTAATTGGTTAATAGATATGTTGTCTTTGAATGCTTACGAGTAAACTGCTGCGGTATAAAATATAAGGAATGCAGAGATTACGAAGCGTAAGTCTTAAGAATTATTTCTCTTTACCAATTAATAAGGCTAATTAATGCATAAAATATTTCGAGGAGGAACAAAATTAAATGATTACAAACATCATACTGTTGTAAGCTCATCTGCAAGTATATTCTACTATACATAGTATATACATCAAATTATGAGTTAATGCCCGTTTTAGTATTTCGCTGAAGGTGTTAATGTGAATATTTTATTTAATTAATAATCGTAATAATAATTATTATAATAATAATTATTATAATAATTATAATAATACAATAACAATAATAATAATTATAATATTAATAATAATTGACTGTACTATTTATGATGATGTGTGAAAATGTGTGATGTGTGCTAGTGTGTGTGTGTGTTTATTTCAATATTGTTAAGTCTAAATTTATGCATTCGATTATAATTCGACCACAAAATATAAATTTGTTTTATTATTATTCATATGTAAGTGTTGGTCCAATAATATGTCATCGTAATAAAGTCACTGACGCTTTGAAATGACGCGCATGAATTAATTTCGGCGACAGAACCACTAATTGAATTGTTTTCCCTCCAAGCATACCAATGCTCTCACACAAATAGTTATAAACTCTTATGCACGTATGTATGAGACCTGTAGGAATTTCTATTAAACACATACAAACTCGTTCTTAAATACTATATGAGAAAAGGCTCTCACCATTATTAAGTGATAAAATAGTCAGTAAATGAGTGATTCGTATGTAAAGCAGTAACAATTAATATAAATTCAGATTAAATTGATTCAAAAATCTCGCACCCAAAACGTAGCTGAATGAGAAATTTAACCCCAAAGATCTTCAGAGCTCTTAGTACTAATTGAATTATGAAATTTGTGCAAATATTAAATAATTTTAATTTTAATTACGAACTAGGATGTGGATTTTTCCAAGAGACTCCGACACCTGGTCTCACAATTCACGTCTACGAACGAACGGCTCGCCACAATCCGCATTAGGGCAAAATTTTTTAACATCAGTCTAATCTATGCCCACGCTCCGACGGATGAGAAGGACGATGCGACAAAAGACAGCTTCTTTCAGAGCCTCGAAGAAGCTTATAACCGCAGCCCCCGCTACGATATCAAAATCGTGCTTGGTGATTTCAATGCCAGGGTGAGTAAGGAGAGTACCTTTGGTCCAACTGTCGGAATATTCAGCCGCCACCAGAACACCTTCGATAACGGAATGAGAATGATCGACTTAGCCGTAGCACGAAACATAATATTTAGTAGTACCAGATTCCAGCATCTCCATATCCACAAAGCGACATGGTTGTCTCCAGATCAGCGAACGAGGCACCAAGTTGAATATGTGGTGATTGATGGAAGGCATGACGGAAAATCGCGACGCTACCACAGAGAAAGATGCCGCATACAGAAAAACCCTACGTCCAGGCGCAAAGCGAGCTGTTAAGGAGCGGTACAGAGAAAGAAAAGAAGTGCGGAGAGACGTCCTTTCAGGTGCAAGAAGAAAGAACAAGAATAACACGAGTGTGAGAAGGTAGAGATGTGCGGCGACAGGAATGTGGCTCGAAAATTCTTCGAGAAGGTCAAGCGCCTGAGTGGCGGTTTAAATCCCGGAGCCTCTTCTTGCAGTGACGGAAATGGGAATCTGGTTAGGGATGTCCAGAGCGTACTCAGTCTATGGAGGGAACACTTTTCCAAGTTACTGAATGGCGATGCTAAGATGCTACCTACTATTCTGTCAGTGGAGGAGGTTGCCCGAACACCCCAATTACGGATGATGGTGTTTACGTTTCACCGCCCGATCATGACGAGGTTAAAACAGCCATAATGAGGCTGAAGAACAACAAAGCAGCAGATGCAGATGGTCTGCCTTTCGAGTTGTTTAAGACCCGCGGCGATGAGCTGCTCACCTGCATGCACCAGCTCATAAGCAGAATATGGTCTGATGAAAGCATGCCCGATGATTGGAGTCTCAGTGTTCTCTGCCTAAGTTTGGTCGAAAATTAATTAATGTATTGAGCTGCTAATTTCCAACATGTTTTGCATTGTAACTACTTACGAATGCCTTACTTCTGTATTACTGATTTTTACTACACAAGCGCTTTTATACAACCATATACTATTTAATACAATTATACTAGGCAACTGGCGAAAGTGTGAGCTTTTTGGTTTTTTTTTTTTTTGTTTTTGCATTTTGGCTATCTGCATTTCATAAAATATGAAAATTAATTTCGAGTGTATCATATTTAGCAATTAATTAATTAGTTTATGCTACAAAAATTAAACGCTTTGAAATGCAATAAATTTTGATGACGATATGCTTTAAAGAAATATGAACAATATATTGATGATACACTGTCTGTTCCGCTGAAAGTTGCTATAATTATAAAGGAATTATATCCAAAATCGCATGAAAATTGTGTGTGCGTTCCATATAAAAGAATGTTTTGGAACTAGCAGCTAATAAATATAAGAGGCAATATCTCATTAAAATTAAAACGTTATAACAGGCCATTCAATAAGAACGTAGAAAAAGTATGCAAAAAAATAAAATTTTGACAAAACTCGATTTTATTATTCAACAAAGTTGCCTTCGAGGGCGATACAACGAGTATAGCGATTTTCCAATTTTTCGATACCACTTTTATAGTACAATTTCTCTTTCTCGTCAAAGTAGGCCTCAGTTTCGGCGATTATTGCATCATCAGACGTTCCAGAAAGCATTCTCTTGAGATCTGAAAACAGGAAATAGTCGCTGGGAGGCTTAATCTGTAGAATACGCTGGGTGGGGAAGCAAATCGAACCCCAAATTTTGCCATCGTTTTCAACGATTTGTAACACGTTGCATTGTATTGGTGAAACAACACTGTTGTCTTCTGCAAATGTGGCCGTTTCATGGCGATTTTCAGCCTTCAATCGGTCCACAATCAGTCGATGAATATTATTCCATTCGCATCCCAAAATATCGACGCCATCACCTTACCGGCCGATTGTTGCGTCTTTGCTCGCTTTGGATTCGATTTGTCGACTGTTGTCCACTTAGCTGACTGTGTCTTGGATTGTGGTGTGTAATGGTGAATCCATGTTTCATCCATTGTCACATATCGACGATAGAATTCAATTTTATTGCGGTCTAACAGTGTCAAACACTCCGTCGACTGTGAGCTCACGCGGCTCCCACTTTGCATAGAGCTTCCGCATACCCAAATGTTCGTGTAAAATGGTAAAAAACACTACCATCTGATATCTTTACAATGTCAGCTAGCTCGTGCACCTTCAATTTGCGATCGTTCATAACCAATTTGTGGATTTTTTTGATGTTTTCTGTAATAACAGCCTCAATTGGGCGTCCACTGCGTTCTGAATCATTTGTGCTGGTACAACCACGTTTAAATTCAGCAATCAACTTTTCTATCATTTGTTTCGATGGAGCAGAGTCCGGAGAATGTTTATCAAGACATTGTTTGGTTTCGACTTAAATTTTTTCATAAGAAAGCAATGCTTTTTCAAAACACGAAATTCACTTTTATCCATTTTTTTTCAAAAGTAAAAGTTGCTTCACTCAAAATGCTATAACTCACGAGCCAATTGTCAGATTGTTGTCAATTTTATGCATGTGTCTTTTGAAGGTTAGAGTTCAATAAAAATCATATCAAACAAATTCTAGTATCGCCATCTATGTGTCATCCTACACACCTCTTGAATGGCCTGTTATTTCGCACATTTTTGCCATAGTGTTGATATAATTTTTGTCACAGAAGTAAGTAGTTTCTAGTAGATTAAATTAACTGCATTTTAAAAATTTTTCATCTAAATAAATAGATTCTACATTTTGTTACACCTTTAATTTGTGTGGCATTCATGAGTGTACCCATTGCAATTTAATGAGTGAGCACTTACTGAGTAAACACTTTAAATTTAATGAGTGAGTAGTACTTTAACCCGAATGAAGAATTTAAAAATTTCAAGAGAATTATTTTTTTTTTTCCGACAATTATCACATTATTTTTCTACATATTTTCCACTTCATAATTTAAGCGGTAATTATTAAAATAAGCACATCATAGATGTAAGTATTTTCATAAAAAAAACCACGTCCACTTGTAATCTAAGTACTCTGAGTACTTATAATATAGTTATGATGCCTAACATTCCAATGAAATTCAAATGTTTTTATTACAAAACTCAATATTGTATGTATACTTAGGCTACTTGTTTTAAATGAATGCAAAAAAAAAAAATAGGGAATTAAACATAAAATCAGAAAACATATATCTTGTTAGTCGTAATTCGGCTGTATGCCAGAAATCCTGCAAGCCATTCAGTCACTATAAGTTAATTCTGGATATGTACTTAATTTCAACAATTGGCATCGTAATTGGAGCAGAATATTCACTTTGGTTGTGCAACTAGTATGAAGCAAATTCTCATATACGAGCCTGATATGTACGAGTATGTATTTATAAATTCGCTTAAACCACTGCATGTATTCATTGCATATATGAGTATGAGTAAATGTGTGAAAGCAAATTGACTTTGGCGCAGTATACATATACTCGTATATGTATGTATGTATATTCACACATATATATGATGAAGGAATATATGTGCACACATGCACATATATATTGCTTACATGCATATTTGAGTTGTGGTTATGAGCCAAAGAGTTCATAAGTTTTGATTTTTTGTATACTTTTTTTTTTTTAATTTTTGTATCGTATTTGGGTCTATGTGGTAAGACCAGAACGATAAAATGAATCACCATCACTCTACTTATATAATGTTTTCTGTTTATTTTTTTTTTTTCTACTCCATATTCATATATGAGCAAATTATATAAACTAACATATTTAAAAATTAACAAATTGCCTTTATATATGGATATCACTAAATATTGGCATACAACTCTCATATAATGTACATAACATCGTATGAGTATGAATTTTGCCCTTTGGACTATGACTTAATTTTTCTTTTTTTTTTTGGTTTGCTGATACAAATTTAATGGACTGGAAAATTGTAGTCGAAAACATATATGATTAATAAAACAGGATTTTTAGAGATCCTAAGCACCCTAAGGAAATTAGGCGGACGTACATATGTATGTACGTTAGGAAAATCATGCTTTTGTATGGTAGAGAGCGGAGCATTTCACCCACTGACATCCATTATTAGTCATACTTGTACATTAATAGCAACAATCTCTTGTAGGCAAAAATGACTGCCAAATTCAAGGCCTGAATTGAAGCTGAAGGCTGTCCGATGGTATAGCTATGTTGAGCTTGAATCTGAAGTCTGCGATTAGTATCCTACAAGCTTGCCCAATTGCAAACACTTCCGCCTGGAATACGTTAGACAGGTTAGGGAGGCGCACAGACTTGTGCACTTTCAATCTCTCGGAATGTATACCTGGCCCTACACCACAATCCATTTTGGAGCCGTCCGTGTAGATTGTGGTGTCAAAGCTGTTTAACAAAATTCCCTTAGTCCAATCGTTCCTTGAAGGAAAAGCTACTGTGAAGTTTCTATTGAAATTCATCTTCGGGATGATGTAGTCGATCCTGTCAGACGCATATTACGTTTCCCTTGTTAGTATGCATCCATAGCCGTACGTTCTCTTCTTCCAGTGACGCGCTTCCTTTAGCCTCACTGCGGTCATGGTTGCCGTTTTCTTAATGTACAGATCAATAGGAAGCATGTGTGTCAGAACGTTAAGTACATCCCCGGGACACGACCTTATAGCTCCGACTGCCGCTGCACATGCTGATCTTTGTATACTGTTAAGTGTATTAATGGTGTAGGCCTTATCCAAAGCTTTCCACCAAACAACCGAGCCATACGATAAAATTGGACATACAACCGCTTTGTACATACATAAAGTAAGTTTTGGTTGAAGACCCCTTTTCCTTCCAATTACTCTTTTGCAGGTATAGAGGGCAATGCCGGTTTACCCGGTTTTCAGAATTTAACCTCCAGCTAAGCTTGGACTCCAAAATAACACACAAGTATTTATCTAACAAAAATCTAACGAAAAACAACTTGAGAATCATTACGGGATTATTAACAGGTCATTGCAGGTTGAACTATCATCTAATAAAACTGGGAATTTTAGCTGATGCTCTTTGCTGGTTCTGTACGGAAAAGAACGAGACCGCACAACATGTGATAGGAACTGGTTCCGCACTGATGCACAAGAGAAGGAAACACCTGGGAGGTTTCATCATACCCGAGGACGAACTTAGACTCTGTGAAGTAGGACCAAGACTTAAATACATAGAGGGAACTGGGCTGAGAGACATACTCTAGGTCGCAATGCAACATACCCCCAACAATAATAATAATAGTAATAGAAAAACTAAACGTATGTAGTGAGTTTTTCAGCATGATGACCTTACATTATCGTACAAAAAGTGTGATAAAATGTTTTTAAAAATCAATTTTTATATGCGAGCTTAGCATACTTTTAATCCGATTTTATCCATTCTAAAAACATATTACTTCATTTGTAAAATTATTCCCATAAAACGAATTTTGATTTTATAGCTTTAAATTTTCATGCCAAAAATGTAGAAAATGCAACCAAAAATGGAGTTTTATATGGAAGTAAGGCATGATTTTGATCCGATTTCGCCCATTCTCAATCTTGTATATTCATTCGAAAACATAATCTTATTTATTGAATTTCACCATGACAGTTTTATATTTTCGTGCAAAAATTGTGAAAAAATCATTTTGAAAATGTACTTTTATACGGGAGGTAGGCATGGTTTTTATCCGATTTCACCCATTTTAAAGCTTACTGATTTTTTGGTAAATATAATTCTATGTACTGAAATTCAGCTTGATACCTTTATATTTTCGTATGAAAAGCGTAAAAAACAAGCTTCGGAAAGCTGCTTTTATATGAGAGGTTGCCGTGATTTTAATCCCATTTCGCCCATTCTCGAACTTTTATATTCTTTGGAAAATATGGTATTATTTACTCAATTTCAGTTTGACAGCTTTATATTTTCATGGAAAAACTGTGAAAAAATAATTTCGAAAATGTACTTTTATACGGGAGGTACGCATGATTTTTATACGATTTCTCTCATTTTAAAGCTTCCTAATTTTTTTTAGTAAATATATAATTCTATGTGCTAAACTTCAGTTTGATATCTTTATATTTTCGTACGAAAAGCTCGAAAAGTTGCGTTTATATGAGAGATTTGAAACTTAAATGAAACTTTTTATTCAGTTCAATGAAAAAATTGCGAAAATATGGCATTTCTTATCAATATTATATATATTTTTTTCCCATACCTGGGATCTCTCCTTATGGGCGCTCATTATCTACTTGAATTTTTAAGTGCGGGGTACAAATCGCACAGACTCTAAAAACATATATAAATTTTAAGTTGAAATTCATGAATAAAGAAAAAAAAAAATCGTCGAACTAATTGAAATGCATTGTAAATAAACACACAAAAACACACATGTTGTAATGCATATGAATCATAAAATGTTGCTCGAACTTCTCTCCTCGTTTAATATGTTGAAAATTGAGAAATTTGTTTACACGATATGTTGCTAGCAACAAGATGCGCGAGCATTGTTGATTGCACTCTATCGATGGTGGTGTTCTTTTTCCATTGCGTGCATTTATATGCGTAAATGTGTGCAAAGGCGATAAAATAAATATTTACCCATTTAGTAAATACATACATAGAACTATATGGGCAAGTGTAGTTTTGTTTGATGGGGAAAATGCATGCATTTCATCAATCATCAACATCAACATCAACAAACAATGGTAATTTTAGCTGACTTTGTTAGTAATATCAAATAATGGAAATGCAAATGTAAATGCAGCTGCTTTGCTATGTGAATATTTTCTCACATATTTCAATTATTTACTTGCCATTTTTTTGATTAATTAGTTAGGCTGATTAATGCATTTATTCGAAGGTAGGTCTTTTTTGACTAGAGAATTTTTTACCTATGATTTGGAACAAAAATTGAAAAATGCTACTGACCACCAGAAGGCGTATTAAAAAATAAAATCTAATCACAATTTGAAACAACAAAATTCCGATAAAAACATAGATCTAAAATGAACCACAACCCTTTGGAATAAGAGATAGTGCATACGATTGAAAACAGCAAGCAACTTTTATGACCCACACAAATTTAAAATTTAATACACCAAAGTGGTATGAAATAAATTTAAAATATTGCAATAAAACACAAAAATCTACAACCCTACTATATTTTCAATAAATTGTTATTTCAAAAAAAAAAAAAAAATTGTCCTGCAGCTACTAATCCAACTAGTAGTAACTCACCATATAAATTTAAATTTATTGATTTGTTGAATATGTCCCATGGCAATTCACATAAAATATAAATTCATTCAATAAAGGGTGCCTTTTTTTTCTGGAGTATTACAGTTTTGAAATGAACAAAAATAAAGACATAGACTTCTACAAATTATTAGAATTTTCGAATTATCCTGTTCATAACTCTATGACATTTAATATTTGACCAGTGGATGCCGTAGCTCAGTGGCCTTCTGATCTGTGGGTCGTGGGTTCAATCCCCGGCTGAAGCATAACAAAAATTGTTATCGAAAAGATTTTTCTTTCGAACGGTACCCACCTGCCGGCAAGAATTGGCAATTTTTCCGGCAGTAACAATTTGCCAAAAATGCTTCTTAAAAGAGCTCTGTGACAAAACTAAGTTGAAGTGATGTCACAAGGGTTCTGCCGTTCGGAATCGGCTACTATAAGTAGGTCCCTTCTAATGCTGTTCAAATTTAACACGAACAACAGTATTGGAAGAGAAGCTCGGTGGTGTCACAATGGGCCTTTCTGGCTACTCAGAGAGAGGGCAGCCACATAACCTATCCTAACCTAACCTAACCTAATATTTGACCAAGAGGCTCTGAATAAAAACTCGTGTTTGATTTTTAACTATGAATAATAATCTTCGTCATATCTAAATCCAATTTTAATTTGGTAGCTATTTAAAATCGATGATGATTTTCAGCCGGGACTGTGGGTCTAATCGATTTTAAATAATCCCACAGCTTCCCAGGTATCAACACCAATTAATGTTATCTCTGCATTTTTTAGAAAATACTTACACACTATCTCCATCCTTTAGGGCGCTTCCGTACAAAATTGATATTTTAAAAAAATTTCCCTTCACAGCTTTCAGGTCTGAGTTCATATTTTAATAATTGTCATATATTGTCATGTCAGGCTCACTGTTAAAAAGAGCTGGGACGGCATATCTCAAACTTATGAGATAAAGCAGTACATGATAACATGGTACACAGATGGTTCACTCACAGCTGAAGTAGCCGGAATGGGAGTATTTGGGCCGGAGGCAAGATACTCAGAAGCTCTAGACAAAAACATGACCATCTTTCAAGCGGAAATCTATGGTATTGACAGGTGTGTCTATTTTAAACTCTCACGTAACTATCGGAACAGAAGGATAGCTATCCAAAGTGACAGCCAGGCGGCAATCAAGGCACTTAAATCTCATCAAATTGCACCGTATCTGGTGATGGAGTGTCTTGCGAAGCTGAACATCCTGGGTGAAAGCAATCAGGTATGGATACTATGGGTGCCAAGTCACGTGGGAAGTACAGTACAAAGAAAGCAGCAACCATTCGGCGGATTGGGAAAAGGCAACTTCTCCAAAATCTTTAGGGAAGCAGAAGATATACAAACGAAGCAATATTGGGACAATCTACCGGGATTACTACAATCAATGTCACTCTTAAGGACATATAATCTAAATAGATTTGAAGATTGTATGAAACTAAACAAGAATTACTTAAGAATCATTACATCAATTCTGACAGGACATTGTAGACTGAACAGCAATCCCCTGACAAAACTGGGAATTTACTCTAATGAAATTTGTAGGTTTTGCTGGGAGGAGAAGGAAACCTCGAAACACGTGCCGGAAGTGTGCCCCGCAGTAGTGCACAAACGAAAGGAAGACCTAGGAGAACATCTACTAACTAATGGGGATGATCAGACTTGGGAATATTGGTGCAATACTACATTTCATAGAGGATATTGGACTCAAAGAAATACTTTAAGCCAAAATGAAGGGGGCACGGTAGATCTTATAAGTCGCCGTAGTGCTACATTCCCATTAACAATAATAATATTAATAACTGTAGTGCCTTACAAGGAGTCATTTTTGAAGACGCACGACCGTCTGATAAAATAGTAACATTAAAATAGTAAAATTGTGTAATTAAAATGTGTCGTCGAAGAAAACACCCTGTATATATACAAAAATATATGTCATATTTATCAACTGCTTGGGGAGACTATCATTTGCCTTATGATAGGCCCACTTTTATGCCACAGTATACATTTAGTAGGTACATTTTTGCTATCATATTTTTCTCTTATCTTCTTCGTTTTGGATAAAATTCTCCATTATGTAAATTATTTGTAGATGAATTCTTTTTGCATGCCACTTGTATCAAATAAATATCTACTTGTATAATATAAGATACATTGTCTTGTTGTTAGTTGTCTTCGTTGTTGTTGTTGTTGTTGTTGTTAAGTTGTTTTCAATTACAACCATTGGCAAGATGCTGTTGTTAGTGCATATGGCGCAATGGGTTTTGTACCTATAAACTCCCACGCCTTTTTAGCTTTCCAGTATCTTCACAACAGTATGCTTGTGTGCATGCTTACGTAGTACATCCGGCATACCTTTATATAAATTTTAGTCGGTACTTACGTACATATTATGCCAGAAGGCAATTGTATGCCAGCCCGTAATTCGGGCTGGCATGACAAGGACAACTACGTAATATAGAGGGGGGAGACACACTCACATATACATAGTTAGCAACATCCATTGTATGTACTATAGTATGACGGTGTTTGGTTGTCACAATTTGTGATGATTTGAAGAACAGAAAACTGTGTTGTTAGCTGCGCTACGTTGCGTTACGTGTACTTGAAAATTGTTTGATGACACAAATTAAATTTTGTGTATATACAGTACTTAAATGGCTTGAGGTATTATTTACATACAAAATCCAGGCTAAATGAAAACAAAATCCAACCAAACAATGTGTGTAATGCCACTACTACTGCTACTGCTTATATAACTCACATCGACTTGAACACTTAATGGTGCAAACTTTTGACAATTGGCAGTTGGTCTAGAAAAGTCAATAAGTGTAGGTAGATACTAAGTGAATAAGTAACTTTGATACTTTTTTAAACAATGTTTCATTGGGATAGAGGAGATATGCATATCATACATTTGTCATCCAGTTATCTTCCCCACTCTCCTACCTTGAAATATGACTCCTTCTTATCGCACCGCATGTCAACGAGTCTATTTGAAATTCTACACGGAATACGATTTATGACAAAATCACAAATATTCGCATTATATTTAAATTGTATTTTGTGAAAATTTTGCAAATCTCCTCAACTGCCCTTTCAGCCACCCATATATCATACCCATGCATAGTGATGATAAGAAGATTTTCTAAAAATTTTTACATTATTTTTTTTTTTTTATAAATTTAACTTTGACAGTTAAACGACAATGCAATTTCTTAGCGATTTTTTTCATATTTTTTTTTTTTTTGGTCGCATATTCGATGCCATTAAAAGTGATCAGCTTAATGTTTTGTTTAAATTCCCACATACCCTACAACCCATCCAAAACGCAATTTTTTAGTATTCGTAAAAAAAGTAAAATAAGTTTTCTGTTTTTTCTTGGCACGCCTCACTTTCTTGCCCACCCACAGAAAATCCTGCTTATTGCTGTGAATAGTTGAAAGTTTTAGTATCATAACTCAGTGATGCTTCCTTTGTTGTTTGGGAATATACAGTGTAATCCAATTTGAGCATGAGCATTAAATTATTAGCGAGCTTCATTGTTTTTTTCTCTTCAACGTTTTTTCGGAACATACTTACCTTCTATCTCTACTCCTTAGAGGGGCTTACCTTCAAAATTGAAGGTATCAATTTCGCTCCCACCTGTTTTAGAGTTCCCCTATATATGAGCGACCCACATTCAATTTAATCAGTCAAGATTTTTTCTAAACATACATATTTCGTCGGTACATACGAAGAAAGACGCACGAGAGTTTTGACGGCGAAGAAGGACGCATCAAAAAAATAAGACAAAGAAAAACACGTTAACATATTTGAGGGCAAAATAGGGCGCGTAAACATAATTGACGACGGAGAAAGACGCGCAAACATGGTTGACGGCGAAGAATGACGCGTAAGCATATTATCATTTATCCAATCGATTGGTAATAATTAATGTATTTTATTTTTTATATAATTTATGGATTTATGATTATGGATTGGTTGAAGCAGTGCGGTGATAACCACACCGCCGTTAATTATGTTTACGCGTCTTTCTTCGCCATCAACTATGTTCACGCGTCTTTCTACGCCAACGATTTTTTAAGCATCTTTCTTCGCCGTCAACTATGTTCACGCGTCTTTCTTCGCTGACGATTTTTCACGCGTTTTTTTTTTTAAGCGCGCTTCTTTCTTCGTTTGCTCTGACGATTTACTCTCTCTTTTTACTCAAACAAAACTCTCTACGAAAATGACTTAAAAGCACCTGAAATTGAACAAATAGTCTTACAATTGTGCAAGAATCACCCCTAGAGCAGTGAAATCTATGACCAACTTCTAATTTTTCCCGTGCTACAATATTTATTTTAAATATACTTGCCTCCTTTCTTCACCCCTCAAATGATGAAAGTTGAAATGTTCATTAAAATAACCGAAATTGCTTTCGAAAGCATAAAATGTATGATTAGGGAGGCTTCCATACAAAATGAGCTGAAAAGCACCTGAAAATTTGTTCAATATCCTCAAGATTGCCCAGAAATATGCTATGGAGTTGCGAAATGTAAGACCGACCGCTATTACTTTTTTCCTAAACATGTTTAGCCACATCTCTTAATCTCTACGAAATCGATGTTTTAAAAATTTTTTTGAAAATGAGAAAAGTTCAAATATCTTGGAAATAGCCAGAATCGCTGCTAGCAGGCGTAGTATATATGACGAAAACGTAATGTCTAACAAAACCGTAATTTTTTTTAAATGGCACGACTATCATCAAACAACTACCGTATTTAGCAGGCTTGGCTCTGTGTGACATTTTACTTCCTCCAGAACTCCAGAAATGCCTTCTACCTCAATTGAAGACCTAAATACGAATCCGCTGAAGAAAGTGAAGATAATACATCAATAATAATTTCAATGGAAAAATCAAAACGTTTGAAGGAAATTCAATAACTTTCAATGAAGAATTCAAAAATTTGGGTTATATTGGTTGAAATCCAAGCCTATTTCACATACAAAAGTATGTCTTAGAAAATTAATTTTTGGCTTTGCTTACTGAAAAAAATTGTGTGGTGACAACCTAGCTGTTTCTTCCTTACTTAATCATAGTTTATGCTAAAATTTAAAAACAAAAAGATAAAGTGAGTGCCGTAGCTCAGTAATCAGTGGCTGGGCCTTCTGATCTATAGGTCGTGAGTTCAAACCCAGGCTGAATCACAAGAAATTTGATATCGAAAATATTTTTTTTTCGAACGGCACCCACCTGTCTGTAAGTAATTGGCAATTCTTCCGGCAGTAACGATTTGCCATGGAAGAGCTTCTCAAAGAACTTTGGTGACAAAGCTCAGAAAAAGTGATGTCATAAGAGTTCTGCCGTTCGGGACCGGCTAAAATAAGTAGATCCCTTCTAATACTGTCCAAAATTTAACACGCACAACAGCAATCGAAGAGAAGCTCGGCCAAAGGGTCCTTTGGGACTTGTAAGTGCCATATATTTATTTTTCATATTTCACTAAAACTTAATTTTCATAAACTAAAGTTGACACACCCTGTAGTCATGATGACATTAAACCCACAGAGAAGCATTGCTTTTGACTAAGTTGAATGGTGAACATAAAATGCAGCTCAACGCCTCTTGAGCGCATAAATGTCATTTATTGAAAATATTCAACTTATTCATTTTAAGCATGAGAGTAAGTTGTACAAAAGAAAAAAAAATGGGGGGGAACTTTACACTTAACTCTCATATTCATAGTACTATTGCATACTCATATACCTTATATAGTACGTAAGTAATAGTGGCAGTGAGTTTGTATAAATAAAACTTTTCAAATCGACTTCATGTAAATTATACGTTGAATCGTTTCAATCATGCCCAAGGTATATGTGTACATATTTACATTTTGCACCAATACGATTCAACGATTCATATGGCAATTGTCGCGAGCAATCCATTCATTCCAGCATCCTTATATCAACCCAAAATTGTATATTGGTCGCCTTACGTGACCTACATAGATTGCTGATAAGTTTAGTTCCTTGTTTGTTTGTTCGCATCCATTCGATTTTCATTCTTTTCTACACACACACACACACACACACACATACACATGGAGTCAAGACAGTTTTTAGTTTTGTCCACCCATACTTATGTTAGATACATTTACAAGAAGATCTTTGTCTGTCGTCGCAGCATCATGTCAACATTGGTAACGTCAGCTGTGCTGTCGTGCCCTTTGATAAGTTTTCTTAGGTCGCAAACTTTATTGTCGTCTTTGTCTTCGTTCTTTATACTTGCTTCCTTTATTTTTTTTTCTTTCTTCTTCCTTTTTTTTTCGCCTTTTTGTTTCTCACTTAAAGTTTTCGATTTTATTCGTTGCTGTTGTTATTGAATCAATAGGATTTCACTCTTCTTTGTTGGGTTGGCTGGCTTTTGTTTACTATTCAATTGAAGCATTTAACTTAATGTTGGTGGTGGCCGATGGCATATTATTTCATACATTTTAAGTAAGTATTCATTTAAATCGGATTCAAATTATAGCTTTTCCGTATGATTATTTTGTTTGATCGTTTGCTTGATTTGAATATTGAAAAAATGACCTTACAGTCGGCCGAAGCCGATCGAATTATACCCTGCACGGGAAGTTACCTTGCTCACCAATTTGTTGCTTAATAATTTTTGCCTATAATAAAAATCTACACTGGAAATATGGTTGTTTTAAACGAAGTATTTTGTAAGCTTAGGGGGATTTTAAAGTTTAGGATCTACACCACTCTTGGAACCACAGAAGTGAGGTCTATTCGAACCATCTTGATCCGTTAATAAACCTGCTAATGTTGTCTATTTTGTTTCCAGCAATTTCATTTAGGCTATAAATTACGAATTACCCTAGAGTTCTATGTCGTAGAGCGCCCACATTTGGGCACTCACATAGATAGTGGAAAGCCGTCTCCTTGGATCCCTGAAAATATCTGTTCTTTTCTTTCTTACCAATTTATCGGTTCTTGACCTGTCGTATTTAGGCCAAGTTGCTTTTACTATTTTACAGGCGTCACTTTTTGACCACCTGGTTTCTGCCTGCTTTCGAGACTGTAGGTAGAGCTCTCTTTTTTGATGGCGCTAAGGGGGCTTCCGACAGTTACCGACTCGGATGCGCTGTTAGTTATCCTCCATCTTGACAGTTCGTCCGCTTTCTCGTTTCCTTCAATGACCCTGTGACCGGGTACCCAGACGATAGTGATGTCCATTGTGCATGCTAGTGTGTTGAGCTCTTCTTACATTGTCTTATGATTACTGAGATCGTTATCGGTAATATCACTGCCACAAGATCCGATTGGCTATCTAACAACAATTGTTTAGTATCTTGCAAGTCTCTTTTATCCCGAGAGTTTCGGTCTGAAATATACTAGCTGTATTTCCCAGACGGAATGACTTTGATACGTTAAGATCTTTGGAGTATACCCCCTGCACCAACACCGTCATCCATCTTTGAACCATCAGTGTAGATCTTGGTGACATTCTCCTCGACCGCCAGGCCCGATCTTCAGTCCTTCCACGTTTGAGATAGTTTCGCGTTTTTGTGTGGGAGCTACACAAATTAGTAAGCGTGGTTCGCTGGCTTATTGCAAATTTCTTACAAATGACAACATTAAACTTCGCGCTAAATATGGTTATTTTATGTTAAAAACTGTTGAAGTTGTGTCAGTTTAAACATAAAATAAATTCCTAGGCTTTGTATGGTAGCTATTATAAACAGAGGGCGTGGCTTGCGCATTTCTGGCAGGATTATGTAACAGTATAACGTAACTCTACGTGCTAAATATTGTTGTCCCATACGGCATATTAAGTCAGTTATAGTAAATTAAAAACTTTGAACATTCCGAGGCTAATCGCTTTGAATGCTCGGAGTGGACGAGGCAGCTGAGCGTACATGCCCATTAGCAATCAACTCTGTACCCTTGGATCATAGGTTACTTATGCCAATTTTCGTCAAAATAACTCAATATTTGCTCAAGTTTATCATGCGAACCATCCAGGTGACAGATAGACGAACGGACGAATGGACCTCGTCAAATCAACTATTTAGGCGACGCCGATCAGGAATATATCAGAATATATCAGGTCAGTCTATAAGTTCGTGTGTTTTTCTTAGCTGTTTTTTGAGATAAATAAAAATGTAATTTTCAGTATTTATATTTTACTGCATTATTTACAATGTATTCACAACGTTTAGGCAAATTTTTAATTCTCTGCTCAAAAAATTTTTTGTCCTTGGAGCCAAAATACCCGTCGATATCCCTCTTTATAGCATCTTCTTTTGAGGTGTACTTCGTATTACTTAAATGGAATTGAAGTCCGCGGAAAAGATGATAATCGCAAGATTCAATATCTGGAGAGTATGGTGGATGCTGCATTAGCTCCCATCCGAGCTCGTTCAGCTTGTCTAAGGTCTGTCTACCGCGGTATGCGGTCTTACGTTGTCGTGGTGAAACAAAACTTTGTGCCTATTGACTAAAGAC
This sequence comes from Megamerina dolium, assembly GCA_963854835.1. NCBI lineage: Eukaryota > Metazoa > Arthropoda > Insecta > Diptera > Megamerinidae > Megamerina > Megamerina dolium. Next base: position 65,632,756 of record OY978528.1, on the reverse strand, counting down.
GTTCGATATACTTTTCTATATCTTCTAACCACTTGTAGGGTTACAAACAGCTGACCGAAATGAATATACCTTGCATATATTCATGCAGGGTGTAGTAAGAGTTTACGAATGAAAGGTGAATTATATTCGTACATAAATTTGGATGGTGATTGATTTGATCGTAATTGTTGCCTTCAATTCTAAAAACTTAGGTTGGCCAAGGAGTTTTTCGAAGGGTGTTCAATAAGTAATTTTTTCTTTCTGGCAAAGGCTACGTTTCGTTGTTTTGGTCTTTTACTCTTTCTGCTTCTATGTCAGTTCTATTAGAGCTCTTGTCTGCAGGTTTAGTTCAGCTACTTGTGAATATTAAAAGCCATCCAATTTTACTATGGAATTGCTCGATTGTTTGAATATTATCCAAACTAAGGATCAAATTTGTTGATTCCTCAGAAAAATACTAAATTTTTTTAGGTTGTGACGCAACAAAAAAAACAAAAAAAGGTTATTCTACTAAAGTTGAATAAACTTGAGCAATATCGACCTTTCAACTTCACGAAGTTTTCCCCTATGAAGATTATATGTAAAAACGTTTGTGAGAAAAATTGTTTTAAGAGTAAAAATTCCTGTTTTTTTTTTCTCTCTCCCTCAACCTAAATCAAAAACTTATCACATTAATCGATTTCGATTGATGTTGAATATAAAAATAGATTTTTCCCAGTTTTCTTTTTATAGCAAACGAACAGGAAATACAATATCATTTATATTTGTTGTTTTTAATTATTTTCCACTGAAATGCAAACAAATAATAAAATATGTAGGTGTGTACCATATAATCTAAACAAGACGAGATTATGATACTTATATATTCTATAGGTATGTTATACAGAAGCCACACAGCACATTGAAGGAGCAGAAAATAGCTAAAGACAAGAAAAAATTATGTAAAGAAATACCACACAGTATACATACTCGTACTCGTAATAGTATGCTGACACAGCACTGTTGCTGACAACAGAATCAAAGCAATCAGAGGGTAAATAACAGAAAATAATTTAAACATAATGCCGAGTTAATTAGTTGTGATTTTTGTAAGACATTCAGACATGCTTTGTTTCTGTCTCACTTCAGCGCACTATGAAAGATTTTCTACGACATAATGGCTCCCGAGGGGCCACATTGCCCTGCACTACAGAGCAGAGCAAGCAAGCAAGCAAGCAAGTTCAACAAGAGCACCGCCGTGAATGTATGTATGGATGAATATAGGAAACAAGGCACGACAAGACAATATGTTTGCCTGCAGAGATTGAGAACATCTGATAGACACTTTGTTTACATTAGCATCTGGCACGTTGCGTTGTGGCGGAATTTAACACAGGAGATTGATCTATAAGCAAGAATATACATACATACGCATACTCGTATAGTAATTGTATTTGTGCATTGCAGCACATTGCAACAAGCAAGCAAGCTAATGTGTTGCACATGTGGCGTTCCACGACCGATAACATGGTAGCGCAATAGATGCGCAATCCCCCCTACAAACGCACACTTGCTCTCACACAATCTAAGGTGCTTCCTCAGATCATAAATAATGCAGTAAACGACAGCAAGAGTAGCAGCAGCAGCAAGCAACGAATTAAGAAAATGATGAATGTTTCTTGGGGTGCAAAAATGGCATTTGCGACATGATGATAAATACCTTATATAAGCGCCGTCAGTAGATTGAAATGGAGATGACGACGCTGACGCTGCACAGTGTGACTTTTTCATATAAGATTTGATTAGAAATTTCAAGTGATGTGATTTTTATCAAATGTGGAAGTCAATTTTATAAAAACATCAGCCATAAATTTTAATGCTCTAGAAGTAATAACTGACAATAATGAGGCTTTTTATAGGTCAAGGGGGCCTCTGAATTACACAATTACACAATTACACACTTTCGAGGTGGTGAAGGACTTCGTCTATCTTGGAACCAGCATCAACAACTGTAATTACGTCAGCCTGGAGATAACTCATGCTAACAGTTGTTACTTTGGGCTTAGTAAACAATTAAGTAGTCGAGACCTCTCTCGAAGATCGAAAATCACACTCTATAAGTCCCCTCATTATTCCTGTTCTAACATATGGCGCAGATGCATGGACAATTTCCACCACGGATGATGAGGAATGCTTGGAGTTTGCGAGAGAAAAGTTCTGCCCAGGATGTTCGGATGGCGAGTACCGAATGAGGTACAACGATGAGCTGTATGAGCTGTACGCTGACATTGACATAGTCAAGCGAATCAAAATACAGCGGCTGCGCTGGCTCGGTCATGCCGAGCGAATGCAAGAAGACGCTCCAGCGAAGAGGGTATTTAATTCGGCACCACCCGCTGGAAGACGCAGAAGAAGACGAAGACCAAACCTCGGTTGGTAGGACAGAGTGTTGGGTAACCTGGCGGCGCTTGAAATATCCAATTGGCGCCAGCAAGCGAAGAACAGAGAAGACTGGCGCCGCGTTATATGTTCGCCCTACATCGATCATTGGTTGTTATAGCCACTTAAGAAGAAGACGAAGGGGCCTCCTGAAAGAGTGGAAGTAGAGAGTAAGTGTGTTCTGGTAAAAAGTGTGTTTCGAGTGGTAAAAATGAATTCGAGTTTTACTCTCCTATGGGCATTCTAAAAGTGGCAGAAACAACTTTTATAAAGATTTCCATTTTGTGGGAAAGCCTCTTTAAAGGTTGAAGATTATGGGTATGTACGAGTATGTTTGGAAAAAATATGAAGAAGAAAAATCTATTCGGAATTCGTCATACATTTTATACCTCACGGATTTTCTCATTTTCAGATGTTCAAAAGAAATTATTTAGGAAAGCTCTCTTAAGGAGCAAATATAAAAAATAAGTACGGCAAGAATTAATGGGGGTCGGTTATATATTCAATTCTTCTAGAGGTGATCGAGAAGCGGCCTGAACGAAATTTATAAAATCGTCAATTTTGCACGGGAGCCTCTCTAACAGGTATATGGCTCTTATAAGATCCAAAGGGCTCTTTGGCAGAGTTTTTCTTGCAGTAATGTTGTGCGTGTTAAATTTTGGACAGTATTTGAAGAGCCCTAGTTATTTTAGTTTCGGTTGCGAAGGGCAGAACTCTTGTGACATTTCTTTTTCTGAGCTTCGTTACAGAATTCTTTTAAAAGTTTTTCAATGGCAAATTTTTAATGTCGGAAGAATCGCCAATTACTTGCCGACGGGTGGGCACCATTCGAAAGAAAAATCTTGCTGATTTTGAATTTATGCTTCAGCCGGGGATTGAACCGACAGATCATCAGGACAATGCCCTAATCACTGAGCTACGGTACCCACACAGGGGGTAAGTATGTTCAGAGAAAATGTTGAATAGAAAAAAAAAAATATTTCCTGAGAAATTATGCGATTGGCGATTTTCGGGTGTTTCTGGAGTTTCAGGTGTTTCATTTTGCACGAAAGCTTCCCTAAAGAGTAAATTTAGGGAGTGCTAAATATTAGAAATTAGACGGTATGGATAATATATAATATTTTGCCTCTTTGTGGGAATCCTGGGGACATGCTTGGTTGGACATAGAGGGTAACTTTTTCCGAAAAAAAAAATAGGGGAGAAAAAATTATTGCAGTGGAGTGGAGTCATATATTTAACACCTCTAGGAACGATTCTAAATATCTTAATGATTTAAATTTAATAATTTTTTTTTTTTTATTAAAAACTAAATGCAACCTTGTCGAGTGAAATCAACCCTGGCTTCGAAGATTTCGTGTAAAACTTGTCAATATTGACCCATTTCCACATTTCTCATAGAATTAATGCCATTTTTCCTGCTAAATGAATTGATATAAATGATTTATCGAAAAAATATTTTTTTATAAGAACATCAGAGACTCTTAAAGTACCAAAAAATTGCGGGCTGTCCTTTGACTATTTAAAAAAAATCTTCAGTTAGCTCTATAGCATGCAATATAACAATAAAATAATTAATTTTGTTAGTCAAAGTCAAAAATGAAAATAAATTTTCAAATTCGTTTTTTATTATTATTAACCATCAGGGGAACATAGTGCTTTGATACCAAAAAATTTAAAAAAAATTAAAAAAATTTTAATACGAAAAAGACATTGCATTCCTTCGTTGCGTCACTCTATGGGAAGATTTTGTTGCTGTTATTGATCATTTAGTTTGCCATTGAAAATGAAAATATTTGAATTTTTTGTTCTTTCTAACTTACAAATTAAAATTCAAGTCCAAAGTATCTATTTTTAGTGAGATATGTGAGATATGGTAGTGGTAGGAGTAAGGTTTTGAAGAACACATCGCTTGCACAACATTCAAAGGAATGTTGACTTACAAGAACGTATTGCTACATAGACTAGGAGAAAATACTTAATTGAAATATTCAAAATATGCCAGACAACTGGTTGTAGGCAGTGAAACATAAAAGCATACAAACGCACACACACACACACACACACACACACACACATGCATGCAAAAAGGAATAAACAATTCTAAACATGGGAAATAGCAACATAACATTGTTGTCAGCAACAACGAAAAATACATATGTATAATAACAATAATAATAATGGGAGAAGAGGGTAACAAATAAAAATCATTTAACAACTAAACAACAACAGCCAACAGTAAGGACTGAAACGTTAAGGACTGAAATTTATGTCTATGCGAAAGGAGTAAACTATTTAGTCGCATGTACGTACTATAAGAATAACTCAGCATGTCTATAGCCGTATATGTATGTAAGCAGCCATGCATTCTCCTCCATACGAGTATATGTAAGAATACATATAAATATTACCTGATTAATGCTTCTTCGAAAATGCCCAAAATGCCAAATACATACAAACGAGCATGTATCTACTCTATGTTGATAAACAAAAATCTTAGTAGAAAAATTATAAAAGACGAAAAGGCAAAACAAATCCAAATAATTTACCATCAAAATGGTTTACATATTGTGTATGTATAATATTTACGCATTTATACACATAGAATTATGAATACCAGTAGCGAAAAGGGATATTCATTGGTTCCTAAATGTTAGCAACATTGTTGATAACCTTCCATTTTTGTTGGATTTATTTTAAAATGGGCAATGGGCAAATAGCTCTCTGCGGGCGACAAAAATTAATTTTATTGATATGCCAATAGCTTGAACCGAAATCAAATCTAAAACTTTTGTGTTGCTACCCAATTTTGCAAAGTTCTGAGGGTACCTAGCGCCTCTTGGGGCTTGTTGGTGTTCGAAACAATGATTTATATAAATTATCGCCTACCAAGGGTGACTTTTACTTCCAGACTACTCAAACAGCCAAGCTGCCATTAAATCTCTCTCCTCATGGGAGTTCTGTTCCAAACTAGTCACCGAATGCTTCCTTATCCTACAAAAACTATCTATGCAAAATCAGTTCACATTATATTGAGTGTCGGGGTACAACGGAATTGACAGCAATCAAGTGGCGGACGATCTGGCGAGAGCTGGCTCGTCTTCTCCACTGACAGGCCCAGAACCTTTCTGTGGTATAAACTGGACATCGGCCAAAGCTATGATAGAAAAACATTACCACGATAAATTCCAAATACAATCGACAAATTCGGCAGATCTCCGCCAAGTGAAAGCCTCATCAGCTTTGATAGAGCTATTGACAGAATTAGTCTTAGCAGAACAAATCTACGCCTAGTAACCGGCTATTTCTAAGAACATAACTGGTTAAAATACCACCTCCACAAAATGGGATTATCCTCTGACACAGAGTGTAGACTCTGTCTGGAGAAGGATGAAACATCGATACACATCTTTTGCGAATGCCCAGGCTTTTGCCAGGTTTCGCCTCAAACACTTTCAGTTGAGTTTGCCAACACTAGCTTCAATCATCAAAAGTTCGACAAGATCAATTCTTTCATTAATAGGGTAGAGGAGATTCTAGTGTCGTAGAAGGGCTTGGGTACAAAAGACCTCGTATGGTCGAAGTGCCCGTAACGCTTGTGGTTGGATGTATCAGCCGTAGTGCTCATATCCTCTAGCACAAGGATTTTTTCCTTGCTCCAACGTCTTGCTCTCTTTTGATTGATTGATTGATTGAAGTGATATATAAATTTAATATTATAACCTGCGGGAGTTTAAGGTTTTAATACTCACAAATTACTGGTAACTCATAGGAAGTGTATGAAGTAGAAATCCAATTCAGATCAAAGCACATATTTTTATGAATGTGGAATGAGAGTTGCAACTATTAAATTCATGACCCAATACGATTAGACCAATCCTAATCGATTGTCGATTTTCTCGTGGTAATTTTTTCATTTTGAGAAAAAGTCTGTTCCGAAGGAATATTGTATACGTAAAATTATTGGAGATCCCTTATATATTTTATACCTCCAAGGGCACTCTGGCAACGGTGAGTGTGAAATTTATAAGAAAATAAAAATTTTGTAGCGGAGCCCCACTTAGGGGTGGGTATGCTTGAAAAAAATGTTGAGTGGAAAAACATATAGGCCGGTCGTACAATATACGGCTCTTTGGGGTGATTTCTGGGAAATTGCGGGGTTATTTGTCGATTTTTCATGTGGTTTTAATTTCATTTTGTAGGAGAGTCACCATAAAGAGCAAAAATAGAGAAAAATTATGTTTCGAATAAATATTATGTAGGTAAAATTAAATTAAAAATCTAAAATATTGTCTCGAAAGCAAAAAATCACACTGTATAAATCATTAATATGTCCTGTTCTTACCTATGGAGCCGAAATATGAACATTGAAAACAAACGATATAAGTGAGCTGCTATGATTTGAAAGGAGCATTATGCGAAAAATTATCGTATCCGTTATAACCATGAAATTGAAAACCTAATTGATGGCGCAAATGTCGTACGTTTCATAAAATCAGAGCGAATTAGATGGATAGGCCATGTTATACGAATGCCAGCTAAAAGAATCCAGAAGAAAGTGTTTTCACTTCGTCCGGTTGGTGGAAGAAAGAGTGGCTGGCCAAGAAAGAGATGGCTTAACGATGGAGAAGCAGACCTGAATACGATGAATGTTCGAAATTGAAGAGAGGAAGTGAGGGAGAGAACAAACTGTAGAAGTGGACTGTGGACTGTGAAGCTAAGAGAGAGAGAGAGAGAGAGAGAAATTAAATTAAATTGAGAGCAATGGTAGAGAAATTTACCGAAAGGTCAATTTAATAGGGGAGCAGCTCTAATGGATACAGTTAGGAGATAAGTATGTTCGGGAAAAATGATGAGCAGAAAAGATAATAGGTTCCAATCATATATTAAACTGATCTAGGTGCATTTTTTAGGCAATTATGGGATTATTTGTCGATTTTCCGATTCATTTTATAGGGGAACCTCTCTAAGGAGTGAAAATATGTGATAATTATATTCTACAAAAATGTTGAGCAATAAAAATGAGCCCCCACTCCATCCTATATTTCATTCCATAACGGGTACTCAGGCAGCAGTGGTGGTTGATCTTACTTTTTACTGCTCTAATTGCGATTTCTGGGCAAGGATGGAATTATTTTACAATTTTTAGATGCTTTTAAGTTAATTTTGTAGAGAAGCAATGCTAAGGAGCCAAGATTGGGATTAAGTATATTTGAGAAAAAAATGTTAGAAAGTAAAAATTTAGGAGATTCAGAAACGTTTTGTCAGTTAGGTAATTTCAAATTTATTCTTTTGTATTTTTCTTAATGAATGGATGTCATACCCGCACCCGGTATGGTATGTAGTATGAACAACTTTATTTCATTAAGTATTCTATTTTGCCTTCTTTCGCCCTTGTCATGGCAAAAAAAAAAATGATACTTTATATAGTACAATACATTCATAGTTACAATATATGAGTACTTACCTAGAGCTTTTGCTATGATTGTATTGTTTTTGTGTTTTTGTTATAATCAAAACATGTCAAAACATTGAAAACGCTTAAAGTACAACCAACGAACAAAATTATGTTTTTAGCGCATGTGTGTGTGTGTGTGTGTGTGTGTGTGTGTGTGTGTGTATGTATATGTATGTGCTGCATTGTGCCTATTGTGTTGTTGCTATTTACTTACATTCATGCATATGAACATACCTTATGTTCATATGTATGTAGCTCAATTATGAAACCATAAAGTAATTTCTTGGTTTCCTGCACGGAAATTAGAAGGTTTTTGTCAGGGGAACATTTTGTTCCTTTTAACCTCGAGGACAATTTTTTCTATTCTTTATTTTTTTCTTTCATTTTTTTTTTTGTATTGTTCTTACTATGTACTCGTATTATTATTTCATGTTTCATTATGTATATGCTTTACGACAACTTTAACATAACGCTTTAAGCGTAAAAATATTGCGGTAAAAAAAAAAATGAAAATAACATTTTAGTAGAGGACATATGAGCAGTCTATTTAAAAGACAGACAGATAGTCGGAGAGACAGACATCCCTCAAAATGCTATTTGCTTCTTTTGTTTTTTGCTTTATTTTCTCTCTACTTCCGTTATTATTGTTGTTTCTAGTCAAAAGACGAATCATATTGTAGCCGAAGGGAATAATAGACAGTTGGCCAACCTGAACTAAAAAGAGTGAAAGAGAGGTTGAGTGGGGGGGTGGGGGGTGGGAGAGCCAGTAACCGAGTAAGCGAGAAAGATCGCTTGCAGACTTTGAAAAATTCTTTTGAGCATTTTTATGCTTCACAAAGTTAATTGACTTCAGAGTAGGCATTTCATAATTATTTTCTCAAAAAACAGCTACAACAACAAAAACAACAGCAATAGTAAACAATGAATAAACAAACAACTAGTTGCAACAGCAACCACATCAAGGGAAAAAAAAACATCAAGTGGAAAAAAGTGATTTCAATGGTATCCTTTCTATATTTTGCCTCATTTTCATTTTGTTGGTTTCCATTTGCATGTAAACATACCAAGTCTTTTAACTATATATATATATATTTTTTTTTTCATTTTCATTTTCTTTGCCGTTGTTGCTAATGTTGTTATTGTATGTAGTTGATTTTCATCCTATGAAGCCTATCAGATGATGCCTTCCATCATATGAATAACTGAACGGAAAAAAATAGCCTTTGGCAAATTTCTTACATTATTAATTTTAGAGGCAAAAATTAATTTAATTTTATTGCAAATTGTTTGTTGTTGTATTTTATTATTACTATTATTAATTTTTTTTTTAGAAGATTTTTATTTGCTTTCATACTAATTTGCATGATTTATATGCTGTATATTTTTGTTCAACTTTATTGCTGGAGTTTGAGAGAAATTTTACGTGGGCAATTGTGTCCGGTACTCAATCAAAAAAAAAAAGTCTTGTCAATGCTTTGTATCTAATTATAATAAAGGATGAGTAAATTTGCCTGACCGTATTAATTTGAAATAATCTCAAATCGATAGAAGGAATTCCTAGCTATTTTTGGCACCTATCGTGAATCACTCAGTGGGTGTCGTGGCTCAGTGGTTAGTGTGTTGGCCTTTTGATCTGTAGGTCGTGGTTCAATCTCCGGCTCATGCATAACAAATTTAATATCGAAAAGATTTTTCTTTCGAACGGTACCCACCTGCAGGCAAGCAATTGGCAATTCTTCCGACAGTAATAACTTGCCATGAAAAAGCTTCTAAAAGATCTCTGTGACAAAGCTCAGAAAAAGTGATGTCGCAAGGGTTCTGCCGTTCGGAACCGGCTAAAATAAGTAGGTCCCTTCTGATACTGTCCAAAATTTAACACGCACAACAGTAATGGAAGAGAAGCTCGGCCAATGAGCCCTTTGGGGCTTTAAGTGCCACATATATATTATTTTTTTTTTATCGCGAATCAATCAAAATTTGATAAGTGCGAGCGCTAAAAGGGGGTTTCGTGCATGACTTCTGTAATATTTGTGTTAGCGTGGAGAAGAAGGAAGTTATCAATATGTCGCCTCCTGGTACCAGCAATCGCGGTTTCTACTTATTGCATTAAAAACTTTCGATAGAGGAATTTATTGCAAGATCTTTAGATTTATTTTGAAGGACTTCAGCGCAAAGAGGTCTTATTCGGCGAAGAAGAGGAATATTTCATCATGTTTTTTGGGTTCACTGAATACAAATTCGATATTGATTCGACTCAATTAGATCGCAAATCTTCACAAACCTAAATTTTTATTCTTGATCTAACCTAATTTTTATTAAAATATTCAAAGTAGCCCCTGGAAACCTAAAATCTATAATTGAGCTCTATTAATTTTGTCTCTTCAACATTTCTGCTTAACATACCTACTCTATATATGTACGCTTTAAAGGGACTCCCCTACAAAATTTATCGTTTCTCATAAATTTCGTTAGCAGACTGCCTCTAGAGGATTAAAATATATGAATGACCCCCTATATATGTACGCTTTAAAGGGTCTCCCCTGCAAAATCTATCGTTTCTCATAAATTTCGTTTTCACAGTGTCCCTAGAGTATTAAAATATATGAATGACCCCCTATATATGTACGCTTTAAATGGGCTCCCCTACAAAATCTATCGTTTCTCATAAATTTTGCTACCAGACAGTCCCTAGAGGATTAAAATATATGCCTGACCCCCTATATATGTACGCTTTAAATGGGCTCCCCTACAAAATCTATCGTTTCTCATAAATTTTGCTACCAGACAGTCCCTAGAGGATTAAAATATATGCCTGACCCCCTATATATGTACGCTTTAAAGGGGCTCCCCTGCAAAATCTATCGTTTCTCATAAATTTTGCTACCAGACAGTCCCTAAAGGATTAAAATATATGCCTGACCCCCTATATATGCACGCTTTAAAGGGTCTCCTCTGCAAAATCTATCGTTTCTCATAAATTTCGTTTTCACAGTGCCCCTAGAGTATTAAAATATATGCCTGACCCCCTATATATGTACGCTTTAAAGGGGCTTTCCTACAATATCTATCGTTTTTCATAAATTTCGCTAGCAGACTGCCTCTAGAGGATTAAAATATATGAAAGACCATCATTAATTTTTCCTCCCCAACATTTCTTCCGAACACACCTATCAAATATGTCCAACTTTTAGAGATGCTCCCATACAAAGTGAACACAAAAACACTTAAAAATCGACAAATAACCCCAAATAACTACTCAGGAATCGTCCATAGATTCCATAGCATTTGTGTAATGTTAATGCTGAAGAATTAATGGGGGGGGGGGGGGTGAATCACAGCATTTATGAAATTGAAGTTCTATTTAGCATAGTTCGAATGATCTGATTTAGATCAAATATGCACCATTTTGGTCGATAACTTTTTGCCATTTTAAAGGTAATTTCGTAATGCCACTCTCATAGCAATCCTCGTCCGTATTGGCAAAAAACTGTTACAGTCGATTTTCACAAGCTTCTCTTGAGGCGAATTTTTCACCAGCAAAATCATTCGCCATAGACAGGAACAGGTAGTAATCACTTGATGCCAGGTCCGGACTATAAGGTGGATGCATAAGAACCTTTTAGTCAAGATCCCGGAGCTTCTGGTGAATCACTATCGACGTGTGTGACTGGTGTTGTCCTGATGGAACACAATTCTTCTACTATTGGCCAAAGCTGGGCGATTGCTTCCTTCAGACGGTCCAATTGTTGTCCAAGTACAGGTCCGAATTAAGAGTTTGGCCGTAGGGGAGTAGCTCATTGTAGATGATTCCCTGTCAATCCCACCAAACACGTAGCAAAACCTTCCTGACCATCAATCCTGGCTTGGCAACCGTTTGCGCCGGCTCACCACGATTCGACCACGACCGTTTTTGCTTGACGTTGTCGTAAGTGACCCACTTTTCATCATCAGTAACCATCCGCTTCAGAAATGGATCGATTTTGTTGCGATTCAGCAGCGATTCGCAGATGGAAATTCAGTCCATGAGGTTTTTTGCGTTAACTCGTATGGCACCCATACATCGAGCTTCCTTTTGTATCCAGCCTTATTTAAATGGTTCGAAACGGTTCTTTGTGCAATGCTTAGCTCCTGGGCAATAGAAACAGTGCTTACACGACGGTCAGACTCGACAACTCATAAAATTTAACAAAATGTAAAGCAAATCCCAAAACTTGAGCTAGATCAGTCCGAAAAAGTTTCACTTTAGAATTTTTTCGTGCTACACTTATAACTTTTTTCGCTACTCACTCATATGAAATGAATGAAAATATTTTGTATTTTGATAAACAATTACTTATCAACTATACAAAAGCTGCTTAATATATAAATAATTTCATAAAACTTTTATTGAAAATAGTTGAGCTGCAAACTAGATTAAACTCATGTCGATTTTTGCTTAAAAACAAAAAAAAAAAAAACAATAAAATTTATTTCAACTATTGATCTAAGAACTGTTGCTAAACAATTAGTACAAATGTAGTATTCACATGAATGTACATATGTACTGTAAATTTCACAACAACAACAACAACAACAACAACAAAGAGAATACACAAAATTTCAACATGAATGGAGCCTAACAAGAATAAAATGAAAATAAAAAAATAAAAACGATATACGACTTAAAATTTTATGAAAACTCTAATACTATTGCTCGGTGTTGGCTACTATTACCTACATTTGTGTATTTGTACATATCTCACAACGATAAATTGTACATATGGAAGGCAAATGGTAATAAAAGACTTCGGGGTATACATACATACTTATGTACGTATATATACAGGGTGATTTTTTAAGAGCCTTCGTATTTAATTTGAAAAAAAAACACATAAAATTTAGAGAAATGTATGAAATCTTTATTTAACTCGATAGAACGATTTATATAATTCAATGTTTAAAGATGATTTCGTGTAAATGTTGACCGCTGCTGCGCTTTAAATGGTTCATACGCTGGGTCCAATTTTGGCATACTCTCTCCAACATATCTGGCGGTATTATTTCACGAATAAATTCTTCAATATTGGCTTCCAGTGCGTCAACCGTTGCGGGCTTGTCTCTATAGACATGAGCCTTAACATAGCCCGGCAAAAAAATTGTCTAAAGGCGTTCAATCGCACGATCTAGGCGGCAATTTGACCGGCCCCAAATGTGAAATAAACTGTTCACCGAACTCGCCTCTCAATTGGGCCATTGTTTCCCGTGCTGTGTGGCATGTGGCACCGTCTTGTTGAAACCACATGTCAGCCAAGTCCAGCTCTTCCATTTTGGGCAAAAGAAAAAGTTTATAATCATCGCACGGTAGCGCTCGCCATTCACAGTAACGTTGTTGCCTTCGTCGTCTTTGAAAAAGTACGGTCCAATGATGCCACCGGCCCATAATTCACACCAAACAGTGCATTTTTCGGGATGCATTGACAGTTCTTGCAATGCTTCTGGCTGCTCTTCACACCAAATGCGGCACTTTTGATTGTTCACGTATCAAAATTCAACCAGAAATGAACTTCGTCTCTGAACAGTGGATCTTCATCCAACTTTGCCAGCGCCCATTCACCAAAAGTCAGCCGTTGTGGTAGGTACTGTGGCTTCAATTCTTGCATCAGCTGTATTTTAAAAGGTCTTATACCCAAATCCTTTTGCAAAATTTTCTGCATAGTGCAGCAACAGAGACCCAATTGCTGCGAACGGTCAGCAACAACACTGACGGATCCGCACTCTACGTATGCGTGTTGGGTGATTTAATGTCCAATAATGTAAATTTGATGCGAAATTTAGTCACAAGATTCCGAATAGCCGCCTCAGAAGGTCGCCCAAACTGAGCATAAAATAGAAGAAGTGAATGATGCCAAAAACAGTGTTGCCAAAAAGAAAGTTGCTAAAAAATCACGCTGTACATACTTATACAGCTAGCTACATATTTTGATAGGCTTACAGAACAAACATGCTCATAATATGTTCTAAATGGATGTTTTTCGAAACTTTATTTTACTCTTTCTCTATATGAGTCTATGTATGAGCCTATATAGTATCTTGCTCACTCTCTATCTCACTATCTACTCGTATATATATTTTGCCATAAAAATGTTGTTCTTCTAATGTTTTGTTGTTGTTTTTCTATTTTTCTGTTTTTGTTTTTTTTTTTGTTTTTGTTTTTACTTTTACTATAGGTAATTGGCTCATGAGATATTCTTGTATATTTGTATTATACCTTTTGTGGTTGACTCAGCAAAAGTTCTCTGAATGATGATGATAATATGTAATAACAACAGCACAATAGTACAACACAGCAGTAGCAAATGTGTATTTAGTAGCAAGTGTACCAGTTATTACTATTGTTTTTGTTATTGTTGTTGTTGTTTTAGCTGGTGTTGCTCATACGAATGTTTATGTTTATCACTGCTGCTGCTGCAGTTAAAGTTATGCCAAAGATATGATGTTGCAGCAACAATACCAGCAATGTTTTCGAATGAGTAAGAATTCATATGGTCCAAATGGTTGTGAGGTATTTATTTTTTTATTGTAGTTTCATATTATTATCTTTGTATGAGTTAGCGTGTGTGCGTGTGTGTGTGTGTGTGTGTGTCGGTGTGTGTGTGTATGCATAAAAATTTAGTTGTGAATTTGTAGAAATTTTTTCATCTAGTGTCAAGTAGCGACATCAATCAGTCCATGGGTCAATTCAAGAGACTATCCGTTTTTCATGTTGGCTTCATGAATTGTTCGTGCCAAATCACTGCAGTCATAACATACTAGAAGTTTAGACTAGATATGTAAGTAGTGTTCATAAAACATTGTTGCTCTTTACATATAGAGCAAAAAAACACATAAAACTAGTAAAGAATTACCTCCAGTAATGTCGCAATTGAGATATCCTACACAATGAATCATATTTTTGTATGGGAGGTAAGCATGATTTTGTTTTGATTAAGCCTATTCTTTAGCATATTTAATAATCATTAAAAATAATCGTATATGCTGAATTTCAGGTTGATAGCTCAATATTTGCATGCATAAAGTTATTTGAAAACAACTTTTTGTATAGGAGGTATATGTCAGTTTTGTCTGAGTACAAATATTTTCATACAAACACGTTCATAATAATATGATGTGCCAAGTTTTAGCTGAAGAACTTTGCAAAAAATCAAAAAAAACCTATGTTCGAAAACATACTTTTGTATGGAAGATAGATGTATTTTTTATCCGATTATTTTCATTGCTAAACTAATTTGTTTGTTTGTAAAAAATATGGTTATATACCAATTTTCAGTGCGATAACTTTATATTTTCTTGTGCAAAGTGTAAAAATTATCATTCGAAAACCAACTTTACTATGGGAGCTAGATGTGATGTGCAACAAATTACATCTTCTTTATGGACATATTTATTTATTGATAAAAATAATAGTATCCACTGAGTTTCAGCTTAATAGCTTAAGTTTTTCAAGCTTAAAACTCAAAAACATATGTTCGAAAACATACTTCTGTATGGAAGATAGGTGCAGGTTTTATCCGATTATTTTAATTGCTAAACTAGTTTATTTATTTGTAAAAAATAAGCTCATATTCTAAATTTCATTGTCATAGCTGTATATTTTCTTGCGCAAAATTTAAAAAACATCATTCGAAAACCAATTTTACTATGGGAGCTAGATCTGATTTGCATCAAATTACATCTTTTTTATGGACAGGCTCTTTTATTGGTAAAAATAATAATATCCACTGAGTTTCAACTTAATAGCCTAATTGTTTCAAGCTTAAAACTCAAAAACGGATGTTCGAAAACATACTCTTATATGGGAGATACGACTATTGGATAAAGAGTCTAGACTAATTCGACTCAGATGGTGATTCTGATCAATAATTTATAAAATTTTTATAATTATGATACCTCCTTATGTTACATATGAATGCTGAAACTCAACACAGTCTCGTCTTCTTAAATGTAGTGTATTACTTAAGTGTATGAGTGTATATAGTTGAAGTTTGTGGATAAGCGTCGTCAGTTGCATTGTTTATTTTACTGCTGTTGCTTTGCTGCTATCTATTGTATATGAGTACGTATTACTTACTTCTGCTGATTACAACTGGACGTGTGCTATACGATGAAGTTATTCTGTGGTCCTATGCCTATATGTATGTACATGCATATCATCCCTGTAGTGCGAGTCGCTAGCAACGAACTAGAACTATCGAATTCACAAGCTCACTTCACTAGTCTCTCTTCAATGTACTTTTTTCGCTTTCAACTATCAAATTGTTCGTGTCATACGATGGGGTAAATTATCTCCTTTCGGGTTAATTTTCGCTAGCCATTTCGATAGCAGTACATGCATATCATCTCTGTAGTGAGAGTAGCTAGCGACGAACTATCGAAATCACTAGTTCATTTCACTAGTCCCTCTTCAATATACTTTCTTCGCTTTCAAGTAACGAATTTAGCATGTTTGTGTCGTAAGATGGGTTAAATTGTCAACATTCTGGTTAACTTTCGCTAGTCATTTCGATAGCGGTAGGACACCATCACATGGCTTATCGAAAATAACTATTCACGAAAAAGTGAGAAAAAGGAAAATAAATATATCAGTTTTTTTCCGATGACGAAAAACGAATTAAAACATTACACTATGACACAATTTGATAGTCATTGTCTCGGGGTGAATCAAACTAGTCTCAAACGATAGTGGGTGCCGTAGCTCAGTGGTTAGTGTGTTGGCCTTCTGATCTGTAGATCGTGGACTCAATCCCCGGCTGAAGCATAACAAAATTTACTATAGAAAAGATTTTTCTTTCGAACGGTACCCAACTGCCGGCAAGGATTGGCAATTTTTCCGGCAGTAATAATTTGCCAAAAATGCTGCTTAAAACAAAGCTCTGTGACAAAACTAAGTTAAAGTGATGTCACAAGGGTTCTGCCGTTCCGAACCGGCTAATATGAATAGGTCCCTTCTAATGCTGTCCAAATTTAACAGTATTGGAAGAGAAGCTCGGTGGTATTACAATGGGCATTTCTGGCATAAGTATGTCCTCTCAGAGAGAGGGCAACCACATAGCCTAATCTAACTTAGTCGCAAATGATAGTATTTGGCTTCAGTGACAAAAACCCAAAAATCTGTCTGCTCTACTACGTCACAATTATTTTTTTTTTGTACAGTGGTGTAAAGTTTACCTTTTTCAGTCAAAAATAGAATGGAATTTGAAAAATCATATATAAAATTAGATACATTTGGTATAGTTCTTGTCGTTGGAGACCTCTATTAAAATTTTCCGAGGATTTTTTTTTTTTTTTGAACTTTTTAACCTTCTAATTACCACCCGTATGGACATTTTGGGATTTTTTCCGAAAACTCCCATAAAAATCAACATTTGGTAGGAGATCAAGATTGCGTGATTTCAAAAATCGTGGTATTCTGCAAATTAATAAAAATGATTTATGCGATTTTTATTCGAAGAGTAGAACAGCAATAAAATGAAGCAACGAATAGTGAATGTTCGCTCCAAATTTTCGGTTTTTCAACGACCGTTTTTCACAATGATCACGTATATCATTGAATTGGCGAATGTGTGGATTATTAGGAGACAGTAAAGTAGCTAGTGTAATAAATATAGCGAAAGAGCTATGATTTAATGCCTTTCGCGTTAATTTTTCATATTTTCAGCTTTTGCAGCAGCGATTATGAACAATGTGACATATTCGTCATTGAATTCTGCCCGTTTCTGCCTTACTAGGGGACAGAAAACTAAATACTAAATACAGTCGATTAGTGGCATTTGGTTACCGATCAGACTAGTGGGTATACATATATGACACACACTTACATGTAAATATACATATTCATAAATCGTTTGCCCATATCGTTGTTGCTCCAGCATCATTGTTTTACATTGCAACAACAATGAAAGACTTTACCGCATTTACTGCGGTTTGCAACAACAGCAGCAATTGAAACACCATATGAAGTAGGCAGCAGTTGCTACCAAGTTGTTGTTGTTGTTGTTGTTGTTCTGTTTTTTGTTTTATTTTAAATAGTATCTACTAAAAATTCTCTACAAGAACAATAACCACAATGTAACAAAAACAATACTATATGTGTCTGTCGGACTAGCTGACTGACTGACTGACGGACTGACTGAATACTCGTATTTGTAACATTTGAATGGTGATCTTTCTTCTAGCTCGTCTCTGTGTGTTTATTCGACCCTCATATGAATGCAACTAGGTACTCGTGCATATAGAAACACCAGTCGACGGCTGGTAAAAGGTATTTTTCTAATAAAGTGCATGTTTTTAGTCTGAGGTATGAGTATATAATGTATTTACTATTTCTACAAACTACGTACGTATTTGCGTTGATGTAAAATTTTACTCCGCAGACAATTTGATGGTAGTGATGTTGTTCGTTTGATGCTGCCACTCGAAATGAATTGCAACAAGAGCAGCAAGTGAAATAAATAATTTGGAGTACTGGCAACAATTGTACTTGAAAATATTTTATGTACAATCAAATATTAATGTTACAACTATCAAATGGTTATTCCACGGCTACCACAGCCCAAAAATATAAAAAATAATGATAGCACATTTTGTGTGGTTACAAAAAAAAAAAAAACAAAAAATAATAAAAAGAAGAATAAACTGTTTATAGTCGCTACTAGTATACAATACAATGAGTACCTAGTCAGTTAGTGAGTTTCAAATGTCTACCTAAAACTATGTATGATACATACAATTTCAATTTGAAAAGATTCCATTCATGATTATAATTGAAGTACTGCAACTTCGGCATTTAAAACTCCGAAGGGCTCTTTGGACGAGTTTCTCTTCCATTACTGTTGTGCGTGTTAAATTTTGGACAGTACTAGAAGGGACCTACTTATTTTAGCCGGTTCCAAATGGGAGAACTCTTGCGACATCACTTTTTCTGAGCTTTGTCACAGAGTTCTTTTAGAAGCTTTTCCATGGCAAATTGTAGCTGCCGAAAGAATTGCCAATTGTTTGCCGAGAGGTGGGTACCGTTCAAAAGAAAAATATTTTCGATACTATAGGGATAGGGATTGAATCCACAACCTACAGATCAGAAGGCGAACACACTAACCACTGACCTACGGCGTCCTAACGTTTAAATCTACAATAACGAGAGTGAAGCCAATGGAGACGTCTCCGAACCTGAAACTGAAATAGAATCAGCTGATCTGAAATCTTTTTATGTGAATCTGATGGCAGTATTGGCAGTAACTCATATGCCGATCCATTGTTCGTTGCAAAAGATGGCACTTTTTCGCGTAGCGATCCATGTGCATAGAAAATAATAGATGTCGCTACTAGTGTCTTATTTAATATGAAGAAAAAGCCTGCTGAATGACATCATATTTAAGTAGAAGTTTATGGTGACCATGCTTTAGCTGAACGAACCTCTCAGAAGTGGCTTGTGCAATTAAAAATTGACAATTTTGATTTGGAAGACAAAGAACGATCCGGAGTGCGACCAAAGATTTGAAGATGAAGAATTGCAGGCAAGGTTCGATAAAGATTCATCATAAATGCAAGATGAGCTCACAGAAACACTTGAAGTCATTCAGTCAAACATTTACCATCGTTTAAATGCAATTGGAATGATCTCAACGGTAGGTAAGCGGGTGCCTTGTGAACTGAAGCCAAAAACGTCGAACGTCTTTTTTTCACGTGTAAATAACTGCTTCAAAGGCAAAAAGAAAAGGGATTTTTTTTGCATCAAATTTTTAATGGCTATGAAAAATGGGTCCATTAATATGATCCAAAATGTCGGGGAACGTATGGATACCCCGGCCATGCCTCATCGTCGACGACCACGATGAATATTCAAGGCGAGAAGATCATGGCATTGTATTTAGTTGGATCAGCTGGGTGTGGTAACGAGCATTGTGAGAAAAACGTCCGCAATACGCCGAGAGATACGACAGAGTTATTTTGCAACTTAATAATGCTCGGCCACATGTTGCGGCGAACGTTAAAACGTACTTAGGAACGCTCAAATGGGAAATCCAACCGCAGCCGCCATATAGCTCAGACATTACTCCTTCCAATTACCACTTGTTCCGATAGATGACACAGCACTTCCATTCTTACGAGGAAGCCAAAAATTGGGCATATTCATGGATTGCCTCAAAATATGTCGACTTCTTTCGACGTGGAATCCGTATGCTATCAGAAAAATGAGAGAGAGAGTAGTGGCTAGTGGCGGACAATAGTTTGAACATTGCATGCATAACGAATTTTCAGCAATAAAATTTTGAATTTTCAAAAATAAGCCTCACGAACTTATTTATACTCCCAATAGGTTCGTCTATTTCTTATAATATAGGGGATCGAAGCTTCTCTACTCCTTTCTTCCATCCTTATGTTGCAATTACAACCGAAAATCGATTTAGACCGAATCTAGCATGCTTCGCCAACCAGCTCTTTTTTTCGCTAGTTGGCGGCAGTTAGAAATTCCAAGTGGTGACAAGTTCTTCAGTACTTGATCTTTGCACCGAGGTTAGATCCGCCTCGTTTGCGTCGTCCACCAGCGTGTTTCGAATATAACACCTTCTTAGTCGAAGTGGGTTCTTCCGATCGCTCGACATGTCCTAGCCAGCGCTTTACGATGTCGGTCTTGTCATACAGTGCATACCAGCTCTTAGTTGTACCTTATTCAATACTCGCTACCAACGCAAATAGGTCCAAAGATCTTGCGTAGGATTTTACTCTCGAAAACTTCGAGCTACGCTACTATATAATTGAATTGAAAGCCGACTTCTAATTGCTTTATCAATTTGTGGTAATTATTATTTTGCAAGAAAAAAATATTTCTAATTAATTTTAAGATTTGGCACTCGCTTTCATTTCTCAAAAGTATTTTACTACGTTGCACTTTGAAAGCATACAGCTTTTGGGAGAATACCTGTCACCAACATTTAGATATCTGTGACCCATTTAAATATGCATGTAAGTCTTAAGCCCATACAATTTTATTTCTTTTTCGTTAGACAACTCCATCATCAAAATATGTAAAGTATATTAAATGGAAAATGTTCTAAAAAAATGTATATATACACTCTTTCAAGTTAGCTCTAAAAAAACATACATTCACATGAGAATCAGTCGGAATAGTCGTCCATAAACAAACGCAAGGATATAAATTTAAATTATTTTTGTGGTTGAGAATTTTTATACATGTTCTTTCTGCTATTTTGTTCGTTGTTGTTGCTGTTGTTGTTGTTTTCCCCTTCAACTTAGTTGATATGTCATTCATTTGATACTCGAATGCACATACTCAGTATAACATATACATACTTATTTATGGTGTGATATATGTATGTATATACTACCACCACCCTGCTGTTAACTGAAATTTGACAGGATATATAAACGATTTTCAACATTTCATGGGCATTCACAGTACAACTTGTGTCAAATTCAAGCATGTTGTCTCCCACATATATATTGCTCATTATTTTTCACCATGCGCGATTGTGGGTACTTGGTACTTAAAGTCTTAAGCCGACATGCATACTACATATGTAATTAAATTTTAAGTGAGTTCTTACTAAATTTATGTGTATGCTAGCTATGCTTTTTTAATTATTCATACCTACACAGAGAGCTCTGATGAAAACCTCATTGCGAGCTCTGACATTTAAGTACTCGTACATGTATAGCGAGCGACTTATGTGTCATGTGTGTGTGTGTGTGTGTGTGTGTGTGTGTACTGAAATATTGTCATATTGCAACGAACTTGTCACATACCTACCGTATGAGAGCATCAAATTAAAATACTAAATTTACATTATTAAAAAAATATATAATGTTGTTGATTTTTTATTTGTGGTTCGAATGGGTAGAGGAGAAACAACGACAACTCATGAATATGGAGCGATAAATCTGATCGCCTTTAATGCAGTCTCTCACAGTATTAGTGAGTAAAATATTTATACTCAGCTTTGTATCAGAGCCAACTGTTCACCATTAAAATTTTATTTTTGGACTTCGGAAAAAGTACATTTTGATCATAACTTTAATATTTTGTAACGCGAGCCTTTTGTTTCCCAACTGGGGTATTATTCAGTCAGCCAGTGTCAAACAAGAGGACAGCGTAATAACTCTTGTTGTAGGAGGAGGACTGAATTCCGCACGATTGCCTAATTGCTCTAATCGACACTAAGAGAGTGTTCGGCTCGGTGCTGATGGAACCACTAATACTTTGTTTTATTTTCTTATTTTTATTTTTCTTTCTTTCTTTTTACAATTTTAATCTCTTACTCTATGCCTTAATGTCCCGGCTACCAGTCTGGAGCCGAATGGGGCTGAAACTGGTAGTAGCTTCGGCTACGAGGTCTTACCAAAAGACTTTAAATTTGGTACCACGGGTGATCAAGTTGGAATCCTTCCAACCTGATCGTTGGGAACGGCCCTTCCGGGAGGGAAGGGCCGTTGATAGGCGCTCCTACGGGGCGCCTATCAACGCTTCAAATTGATACACACGCTTTGGGCGTCGTGAGATAAGGCCATCACTGGCAGGTGCTCACGATAAACACAGCGACATTTCTATGCCTTAATGTAGGCATGTAAGGCATTAGCTAACCTTACTTATATAATGAGGATTTATAGAATTGACCAATGTCTGATAGATCTGTCTCTGCAGAAGTCTCCGAGCTACTGTTAATTGTATTGGGGTTTCCTGTACCCAGCACCCTGGCCTCACACCTAGAAGAGAGAGACTTTTTATAGCAATAGATAGGAACAACCAACGGGGTGGCGGATGATTGCTCCTGGTACATGCGGTTGGTAAAAAAGACCCCGGGCATAGCAGATGACTACTGACAGCTTCGCTTAGGGTAGCAAAGCTGCTCCAACGGGCCGATTCAAAAATTCTGCAAAATCGTGTTAAACAGTATGTAGGGTTACGACTTACACGATCAAGCGTCAATTGCTTTTCATTGGTTTACGTTGGCAAGTCATGCACCTTTAGTACATATCTATGTATAAAGCATCTAAGAATTATGCAATGCTGCATTTTACGTTGAGTGAAAATTCATTTGATTGTTTCTTCTTTGTCTGTGTATGTGTGTATAGACCTACTGATATTATTGTACATATGACGGTAATAATGAGAAGAAGACGAATCAAATACATTTTTCTATTATACACGTATTTGGTGTGGTTTGTATACTAAAAGGTTGTAACAGGCTCAGTTTTTTCCCTGTTACAATTTGATGGGAAATTGTATATCGTTTAAAATTTCTCGATGACTCAGACGTCATTGATCTTCGATGTAGGATATGTCTATTAAACTCAGTAACTAAAGATTGTTAGGGTGGTAAGTGGATGTGTTTTTTTAAATACTGAATTGAAACCTATAAAGCCTATATAAATACATAAATATCAATTCTATAGCAGTTAAAAAATGTTTGTCTATGGAACTACGCGCCATTTTGTAAATATCGTATATCCCAAATTACCGCTATTAACCGAAAAAACAGCAAGCATATTTATTTAATTAAATTTAATGTTCA
Source organism: Megamerina dolium (assembly GCA_963854835.1). Lineage (NCBI taxonomy): Eukaryota > Metazoa > Arthropoda > Insecta > Diptera > Megamerinidae > Megamerina > Megamerina dolium. The sequence goes on along the minus strand of OY978528.1, from coordinate 65,609,338 downwards.
ACATTTCACACAGCATAATTGCGTTTGCGTACAGTCGACTTTTACAAACAATTGCAAATCTAATTTAGTAATATTTTTGTTCTGATTATTTTTTATTTTCTACTTTTTACTTGAAGTGAAAAAATATTCAGCCCTTCTTTGGATCACAGCTCACGTTTTATAAATTCGTATTTCACAGGCTCAACTCAATTCAGCAACAATTCTCTATATAGCAAGTAATTGCTGATTGACATTGATAAACCCTTTTCTATGCCTTTTTTTTTTTTTTTTGGGATATTTTCATATATATTTTTTTTATAGCTTTATTTCTTGTATTTACTTCTGCATCGGTTTCTATATTCTATTTTTTTCAAGTGAAATTTCTTCATTAAGGAAGTAATATTTTCATTACGGAATTGACTTTTGTGTTGCATTGCATATATTGTCTTCAAAGGACTCCTTTTTTTTTTTTTTTTTTTTGCCCACGTTCATGTTATTTTCGTACGTGTTTTGATAGCTGACTTCACAGTCTAATATTAGATGGTCTTTCGTTATGTCCATTTTCATTGAAAATGTTTATAGTCTTTTCATTTATTCTGCAATATTTTTTCTTCGCTCTCCTTCCATTTGGCTTGCCGTTGCTGCTTTTATACCAAATATTTAAAGTTTGTCTCGAATTGTTTTGACATCATTGCTGCTAGTCGCATTGAAACATCATTGTCATCTTGACAATGACAATTTCGAATTAAGTTTTTGTCCTTCGTCCCTTTCGTTGGGTCGTTGTTGGGAAGCTTAGCTAATTTTTTTTTGGTGCTGCGTATAATTCTTGCCTTTTGTGCTTTGACACACGTTCGCTCTATTGTTTGTCAAGTTTGCTATATTGTTTTGGGGTTTTTATGAACAAATAAAAATCAATATGCGTACTTTTATTACGTATTATCATGATGAGAGTAGAGAAACATCGTTATGGATAAATCGAGACAAGGGGATCGAAATGAGCTCTACGACTTTTTGTTTTGTAATTTGAGCTTCATCAATGTTTATCAATGAGCCGGCACAGCCGTCAATTTTGTCTACAGATATATGTATTTTGAATTTCTTCATGCATTGAACTTTATTCACGTACAATTTTATGAAATAGTAAATTATTTTCAAACTCAATTCCCTTTAAATGGACACATATATTGAACGATAATTTATATGTAAACATGCTCGTACTGATATCCTTTAGATGGACGAAAGTTTCCTTTCGTCTTATTTATTTTAATGTGGCAAGTGAATGGAAACGTGTTAAAATGCTTTGATCATCATCATCATCATCATCATTAATTATTGAAATGAAGGCAGACATTTCATTAAATGACTCTTTTTTTTTTTATTAATAAATAAGCAATTTACATACTGAAGCGCATTGCAAAGGTTGTTCAAGTGAAATTTGAAGAGAAAGGCTAAATAGTTGATTATCTTATTGAATTTAAATCGCTTTTTAACACAGCAGATCAAAGTATTGAGATAATCTTGATATCAATCTGAAAGGATATTGAATAGGATAGATGACATTAACATTCTCATAGATATACTTTCTAAGGAAATTGACATTTGAAGGTTGCCGAACAAAAAAAAAAAATGTAATGAGAAGTAATTGAATTACTGTTTCAATAAAAAGAATCTTGCAACAGCCAATTAATGATAAGAAAAATAGTTACAAATTGTTTTTAATTACTGAAGGTGCTAAAGGAGGCATGCTAAATTGGGGTAATAATGATCGAAAGCAAAATATTGATTGATATCAAATGTTAATCAATGTTCTAGACAATTTAGATTAAATTAGATAGGAAAGGGCTAAACAGATGGTGTTGATGTTCCACCACCCGACTATGACGAGGTTGAAACGGCCATTTTAAGGCTGAAGAACAACAAAGCTGCAGGTGCTGATGGCCTGCCTGCCGAGTTGTTTAAGACCGGAGGCGATGAGCTGCTCACCCGCATGCACCAGCTCATAAGCAGAATATGGTCGGATGAAAGCATGCCTGATGATTGGAGGCTCAGTGTTCTCTGTCCTGTACATAAAAAAGGAGACCCCACAATTTGCGCCAACTACCGTGGAATAAGTCTCCTGAGCATCGCATACAAGGTTCTATCGAGCGTACTGTGTGAAAGGTTGAAGCCTATGCTCAGCAACCTGATTGGACCTTATCAGTGTGGCTTCAGACCTGGTAAATCCACCATCGACCAGATTTTCACACTGCGCCAAATCCTGGAGAAGACCCAAGAAAAACAGATCGACACACACCACCTATTTGTTGATTATAAAGACGCTTTCGACAGTCCGGTAAGGGATTACCTCTACGCAACAATGTCTGAGTTCGGTATTCCTGCAAAGCTCATTCGACTTTGTAGAATGACACTGCATAACTCCCGTTGTGCAGTGAAAATTGGGAAGGACCTCTCCGCACCGTTTAATACCGAACGGGGTTTCAGACAAGGTGATTCGTTATCGTGCGACTTCTTCAATCTTATTATGGAGAAAATAATACGGAGAAATAATTATGGAGAAAATAATGCTCAGTGCAGCATTCTCAGAGTTGGAAAGAGAGTCGCATCGGATGGGTCTCACGGTGAACGAGGGCAAGACCAAGTATCTAGCGTCAACAAACAAAGAGTCCCGGCGTCTTGGGCAGCACGTCACTGTTGACAACTACGCTTTTGAAGTAGTAAGGGACTTTGTCTATCTTGGAACCAGCATTAACAGCAGTAATGACGTCAGCTTGGAGATCATGCGTAGGATAACTTTTGCTAACAGGTGTTACTTTGGGCTGAGTAAGCAATTGAGAAGTCGAGCCCTCTCTCGAAGAACGAAAACTACACTCTACAAGTCTCTCATCATGCCTGTCCTAACATATGGCACTGAAGCCTGGACAATTTCCACCTCGGATGAGCGAATGCTTGGAGTTTTCGAGAGAAAAGTCCTACGCAGGATCTTTGGACCTATTTGCGTTGGTGGCGAGTACCGAATAAGGTACAACCATGAGCTGTACGAGCTGTATGCCGATATTGACATAGTAAAGCGCATCAAAATCCAGCGGCTGCGCTGGCTAGGTCATGTCGAGCGAATGTAAGAACACGCTCCAGCTAAGAAGGTGTTATATTCGGAACCCGCTGGAGGACGACGCAGAAGAGGAAGACCAAACCTCCGGTGGAAAGACCAAGTACTGGAGAACCTGACGGCGCTTGGAATTTCTAACTGACGCCATCTAGCGAAGAACAGAGATGGCTGGCGAAGCATGATATTTTCGGCCTAAATCGATATTCGGTTGTTATGGCCACATAAGTAAGTAAGTAAGTAAGTAAGACAATTACTATCTATGGCAGTGCGAGTTTAATATTGGAAGAGATTATATCCTCCTATTTTCTCAAAGAACATTTTGATTCTTGTGAGTTCAAGTTCAGATAGATTAGTAGTCTGTAAGAGTTCCTTCCCGAGTATTTGTTTTCTCACCCGGCTAAGGACTGGGCATTTTGTGATTAGGTGTATGGATGTCTCATTGTCCTCCACACAGAATCTGCATATTTTGCTGTCTGTCAATTTCAGACGGGTTTTATGTTTGTTTAGTAGACAGTGTCCACTGATTATTCCTGTCATAAGTTTTAGTTTTGCTTTACTCAAGTCTATACAATTTAAACAATACTAAACTTTTTAAATAAAATCAAGAAATTTGTCTATTTAGCATTCATTGAGCATCCAACATCAGCACCGGATAGTAAATATTCAAGTAATTTAGGTTTTGTTTAGGTGTCGCGCGTTGCCCTTTTGATCTGTAGGTCGTGGGTTCAATTCCCGGCTGAAATATAACAAAACTTAATGTCGAAAAGATTTTCCTTTCGAACGGTGCCCACAAACCGGCAAGAATGGGCAATGTTACCGGCAGTAACAATTTGCTAAAAATACTTCTTCAAAGAGCTCTGTGACAAAACTAAGTTAAAGTGATGTCACAAGTAGGTCTCTTCTAATGCCGTCCAAATTTAACGCCCACAACAGTATTGAAAGAAAAGCTCGGTGGTATCACAATGAGACTTTCTGGCCTAAGTGTGTTCTCTCAGAGGAAGGGCAGCTACATAACCTAATTTCACCTAGGTTTTGCTTTGTTCTAGACAAAGTAGCTTAATGCTGGAAGAACACACTACTGCCTCAAAACTCTTCTATGGAAAGAGAATCATCTGATAGGTGGAACAATCAGAGAACTGTTAGACAATTAATCTTTTACAATAGTACCACTTCTGCCAAGATGAGTGCAAGGTTTTCTAATCAGGAAATAATCAATAATAAATAAATATATGGCACTTAAAGTGCCGAAGATCTCTTTGGTCGAACTTCTCTATGCTAAATCAGGAAATATCTGTGAAAAATACCTCGGTCCCAAATTTATATGAGGGGGATTGCTTCTAGAACAAAGAAATATTTGGCTGGTTGAGTCTGTAAATTTCTATAGTCGAAGTGTCCTCAATATAGTGGACAGAACTCCGAGATGGCTACGCTGGATTCACAGAAGTGATTGAAATCTTATTTGATATTTATTTAATTTGTATCAGCTGAGAAATATATGTCGATACCCCGAAGAGCTCTTTGGACGAGCTTCTCTTCCATTTCTGTGGTGCGTGTTAAATTTTTGACAGTATTAGAAGGGACCTACTTATTTTAGCCGGTCCCGAACGGCAGAACTCTTGCGATATCACTTTTTCTGCTCTTTGTCACAAAGTTCTTTTTAGTGGCAAATTGGCCGGAAGAATACCTTGTAGAAAATGTAAATTAAAACCTCTGTGGCGTACAAAAAAAAAAAAAAATTGTGTGCACTAAATGCTTATTTTTCGCTAAGAACAACCTTTTCATTTTAAGTTTGTTATAACTCAAACGAGAATTATTGAGTATAATTTGAAAAATGTGATTACATTGAGTCAAGAGTCTTATGAATGCACGTAGTCAATGTATTGTCCGTAATTATATTACTAACTATTAATGATGTACGAGTATAACGGTATATCGACTCCTTTTTTTTATGAAAAGCTTTATTATTGTCAATTTAATATATTACGAACTTTGTAAGTAGCACTATTGTGCTACTTTAATAGTATACTCTACACATAAGAGAGTATTTTAGCTTGTTAAAATAGCTGGTGTCAAAAAATAAATATTGTTTGGAATTTAGGACCCAAATGGGTAAGAAATCGAGCTCGACTTCAACATGGGAAGAAGTTTCGTCAAATGACTATACGAAATACTCTGATCTTTTAAAGAAATTGCTATTTTTGCAATACATTTTAACACAAATTTATTTTAGTACGCGGAAGTAATCATGTTCTGACGTTTTCCATAGGTCGGATGTGCATTAGGTGGGGTTAGATTATGTTAGAGTATATTGGCTGACCGCCTCATAAATGCCTAGAGATACCAGACTGTCTAAATATAGTTACGAGATGTAGAACTTTTTGAATAATTCTATTTTCAATGAGAACTTCAGTCAAAACAGAACTTTAGTGAAAAGTTAATTCGTCCAACTCGAGCTACTATGTAAGGAATGTGGTAAGAATCCAAAACGACCTCTCAAAGGAGTTTACCACATTAAATGGACTGAGGCAAGGCGATGGACTATCGTCCTTACTTTCCACTTTGCCCTAGAAATAGCCATTAGGGAATCTGCAGTCAAGACGAAGACGACAATTTTATTAAAATTCGTCCTTCGAGAGTATAGAAACTGCAGCTAAAAACATCGAGCTCCTAATAAACGAAACTAAAACTAAAGTACTTGTCTCAACGACGTCCGACTCTATAAGGAAAAAGGTGGATGCCCAACTCGCAATATGTTCGTATAATTTCGATGTTGTTAGTGACTTTAAATATCTTGGATTTAATATGAACAACAACAACAACCTGTCTGAAATCTGAAATCAGCCAAAGAATAATGTCAGCAAATCCCTCCTATTTCTCCCTATGTAACCACCTCAAGAGCCGTCTGCTTAACCAGAGCACTAAGGTTTCTCTATACCAGACGCTTCCTTATACCCTGACTGGTGAATCATGGGTCGTCAGAGAAGCACATAAGCAGAGGTTGCTGGTTTTTGAGAGGAAAATCCTGCGGAGAATTTTCGGAGCAATAAATGACAACGGGGTTTGGAGAAAGAGGCACAACGAGAAGAAAATCAGCCATCAAACAGCCGTCGCTATGGAATCAAAAATTTACTTTGAAACAGCAAAGTAATGAGAAAAAGATCCTTTTGGCTACTTTTAGGGTGGTCAAAAACAAAAAAGGAAAGCAAACAGCTTTGAAAGTTTTTCAAAATGACATCTCAACTAAGAGTTGAATATATCCTCCATTTTTTATCGACCCACTCTAATCAA